>CM075868.1:14223872-14915255 GCA_038021265.1 Cyprinella venusta
ATTAATAATGTGGATTTGAAATACTTTTTAATCATAAGAATTTTAGAAATCCCCAAACTACCCATCGAAAATCAATGTTATTTTAGAAGGCAACTTCAGAGGACAGCAACTGACGATATGTTTCTATGCATTCAATTCTAGTTTATATTAAGTAGTTTATTTTTTTTTGACACTCTTGTTTTCTGAATGTTTCTCGGGCCATTTGATGCTTGTACTGTAACAAAGTAAATAACCATTATTATATCCCTTCGAATCTGTTCAAATGAAATGAGCAAATAAATATTTAAGGTATTACATGCCAAGTTTGTATACATAGGCCTGTAAGGTAGGATACAAAACCCTAAAACAATTTTTTGAGATGTAGCAAATTACTGAAAACATTTTTTAATGAGTGGAAAGTGGTGGTTGTTCTTATCCTACACCATTAGAAAGGTTTAAGAAATGCACAGAATTTGACATTATAGTGTAAAATCTGAATTGCCATGGACCTGAACACAAATTAAGTTCTGTGGCCACAATTTGTTTCTATTACTGTTACTGTTACTTTGTTTTTATATAGGCTACATTTTTTTAATAAATTAGTTGAACTTTGAGTTTAAATTCAATGTCTAAACTCGCAGCTAAAATAGTTTTGGGAAAAACAAATTATAAAAAATAGTGTTAGGCTGCTGAAATCATTACAATTAAAAATGACCAACACAAATATTAACTTACATTGTCACAAAGATAACTTGTGGCAATAAATCAAGGAATATAATTATCATGTTTTTCTCTTGTTCTTCATTGCCAGTAATTGGCTTTATGCACAGCTGTACTACTTCCTGAGCTTCAGCCAGCACCTTGTTCCCTGTCTGCCATTATTGGACAAACTTGATGAATTCAGGTGTGCCTGATAATTGTTGTTGTGACTACTGAGGTCAGACACACCTGGATGAATCAGTTTGTCTAATGTCAGACATGAAACAAGGAGGTAGCTGAAGTTCAAGAAGTAGTGGAGCTGTGATAAAGCCAATTGAAATACTGACCAATCCCAGTGTTTGCAATCACTACATGGGTATGCACACTAAGTGGTGCCAGAAAGCCAGATTAATGTTGCTGTTCTATGCAAGAGACATTTCTCTTATATGATTAAAAACACATACCATCACTACGGTTGGAGTGTTCAGGATGAGTCTCACTTCATATTTATACCATCTACTGCAACAGGAAACCATTCCCCATGTCCGAGTATGCCTACATCCCAACTATGTAGTAGCAGCACAATAAATAATGTCTGAATTCACAGTATTCATAAACAGTAGGCCAAAACTGAGCAGGGTATCCAATTAACACTAATCTCTTACATGAAGGAAGAGTAAATGAATTTTAAATAAGTAAATCAACTGAGTTTCACATACAAACATGATGGTTTTAATATGTCTACACTGACTAAAAATTAAATAAATAAAATAAAAAAAATCCTTGTACCTAATTTCACTTAGAAAAAATGATACAATGATACATTTGATTTAAACTGTTTTTATCATAGTACTGGATGTAAATGATTAAACATGTATCATCTGAATCAGTAGATTGTCTTGTTTAAGATGGTTACTTGAAATGTTACTAGAAATAGAAACGTCAAGACTGATGACCCCAAGCTTAACAAAAGCTGATACACATAAACAAAGACATTCTGAGGATGCACACCAAATTGTCAAATTCCACCTGATATGGTGAAATACAGGGGAAAAAAAAGAGAGAGAGAAAGAAACGTGCATGTAGTTTATGTGAAGATCCAAAATCTGTGAGAGGAGTATGGTGAAAATGTCAGAAATCTAAACTGGAAACATGCATCACCCAAAGATCAAGAGGAATTAGTGCTTGGCTCCAAATATCTTTAACAGTATGATATGTATAATAGCAGAGTATGTTATATAATAGTAAAAGCCTTTAAATATAATACTGTATCAGTATTCAAGCTAACATATTTACATAAATGGCTACACACAGGCAGATTTCATCATCACAAAGGGATTGGGTACGTTTAATTGTAAACAATAGAAAATAACATTCACACAATAAAAAAAGAAGAAACATGTTATACATTATACTTTGACAATGGCTATTTGATTTCACAATCATCAAAACATTGGGTTCTACAGGCACATTAAATGGATAGTTCACCCAAAAACGAAAATGTTGTCATCATTTACTCACGCTGGTGTTGAATTCAAACTTGTATGAATTTCTTTCGTCTGCTGAACATAAAATAATATTGTTGTAACCAGACAGTTGACAGCACCCATTAACTTTCATAGTAGGAAAAAAATACCATGAAAGTCAATGGCTACCGTCAACTGTTTGTTAACCGACCGACACATGCTTTAAAATATCTTCTTTTGTGTTCATCAGAAGAAAGACATTTATACAGGTTTTGATCAACACAAGGGTGAGTAAATGACGACAACATTTTTAGGTGAGCTATCCTTTTAAGTATGACATTTACATGTGATTATAATTCATTGTACATTTTTATACACTGCTATTTAATTGATAACCCCTTTTTGAGGATTTTTTTTTTATCTCTATAGAAATTCAAGGACCTGTTGATAATATCAATTAGTTGTTTTCTCCCTTAATTTAAAAGCTTTAAAAATGCAATGATTTGAACATGTCTGTTGTTAAACTATTTAGGTAGGTTTTACCTTTTCCCCCAACAGGTTCACTCAGTAATTTCTTCCTTTAATAAAAAGTTATACAAAATAAATAAATTGTAAATTTTAAACTATGTTCTAATCACATACATCCACATAAGATGAAGACTACATAATTTCAATGGCTTAATAAAAGCCGTTTTATTTTAAATAGAGTTGGTCACCTCATGTTGAGTCGCATTATCAGTCCAATGCCACTCATGTCATCTCCGTAATCCACCTCCCTTTTGCTTGAAATGTATTTCTACAAAGGTATTGATAGGGGTGGGCGATACAAGCAAAAAATGTTAACAATATCTAGACCCAGTTTTATTCGGAAACCATTTCAATTGTCCACTTTCTTCTAACTTTCTTCTAACTTTGACATTCTTCTAACTTTGCAGCTACATGTCAACTAACTCTCATTAGAGTATTATTAAGACTCTGTGCAAACACTTTATTTGTGTGGTTTCCAACAGACATTCTACCGACTAAAAGTAACTTTGCAAGTACGTGTCAACTTATTCTACTAACCAACAGTCTAATAATACTCTAAAGAAAGTTAGTTGACATGTAGTTGCAAAGTTACTTATAGTTGGCAGAATGTCTGTAATGAACCATAGAAATAAAGTCTAACCTATGGAAGATCTGTCACTAATTTGATGAATTTAGATTTAGAAAATAATGTTTTCAATGCAAGCAGAGGCTTTTCTCTTTTTAGCGAAGTCTGACGTATTTATGTTTTTGAAGCCTCATCTCCACATCACATTTTGAATAACCTTTCAATTCTAAGTGAATCGTGTGATAGCTTTTCATAAGGGATTAAGTGAAAGTGGTTTAACATGCCTGGGTTGTTTATGTGGTCATGTAAACGCATATGAGATGTTCTTTAATGCTTTTATAGACATGCGCATGTAAATGTTACAAACATTCAAAATGGTAACGCTTAAATATATGTAAGTTTTGTTGAGTGATTTATTTACTATAAGAAGTAGCTTATTTAAATCATTTGTTTGTGAATCTGACTTTACCGCCTTAAATGTTTGTTTTCGTGTGCAGCTCCCAATGACAAAATCAATATAATTTTGCAATACACTTCCTGTTCACATTACAACCAACTCACATTCCCAAATGGTGTAAAATATAGTTGTTGTTTTTTAACGTAGTACTGGAGATTCAGCCTTGAAGGACACACAGGAAAAACCACAATAGAAACAATACTCAAATAGTTATACTGGTTGACAAATATTTCTACCGGTATAGACCATTTCAAAAGATGTAAACAACACTGGTCCAGAAGCACTTCCTGTTTCAGTTTGTAGCTGTTTTCTTTATTTCACATGTAAAGAAAACTTCTTAAAGATGTTTGTTTAACTTTTTGATTCAGTTTTAAATGTTCTGTTGGTTGTATTTTATCCCAGCTTTTATGTAGTGTTAAAAAACTGAAACAGGAAGTGCTTCTGGGCCAGTGTTGTTTACATTTTTTTGAAATGGTCTATAATCGCCCACCCCTAGGTATCAGTAACAGAAAATGTTTGCTTTTGCGCGAAGATGCATTCACGTCGCAAGCTGTCAGTATAAGTCATCACAACATAAACAAAAAATTACTGAGTGCACCTTTATCTTGAGAACCATGCTACTGTGGGCAAACGCTGACCCCTGTTCTTTCTGTGGTACATCACACATCTACACTTGAAGAGTTTTCCCTCAGCGTTACAGCAGTTTCAGGCTGCCTGTGACGTTATTCACCATCTCCTCTTCTCCTATGATGGCAAGCACAGTGCATGAACCTGGCTCCACCTGAACACAATCCAAAAATCAATTCCAGGCTTTATCAATATAGTCACACAAAATTGCATCAGGCAAAATGCATCTTCCGGTCATACGTCTTCCTCTCCATATATTTTCCTTTATTTTGTTAAATACATGCAAGAAATTAGCATATACAACCAGAACCCAAGAAAAAAATGTAGCATCTCTAATACTTTTATATACTATTTTAGGTTGTAAAAGAAAAAAAAAAACAGAATAGTACAGTCCCACCTTTTGCCACAGTAAACAATAAAAAGAATTGTCATGCACGTTGGGATGTGTCGCTAACCTGTGTGTGTCCAGCGTCCTGTACCAGCTTTGTAGGAAGACTGAGGCTCATAGCAAGAGCCTGCAATTCCAACAGGTGTGCCATGTTAGTGCCTTGTAACACAATCTTCTTGGATCTAAACAGCCACAAAAACATACAAATACATGTTACTTTTACAGGTTACAGGTTTTAAAGGAGTAGTTCACTTTAAAAAAAAAAAACTTTTGCTGATTATTTACTCACCCCCATGTCATCCAAGATGTCCATGTCTTTCTTTCTTCAGGCGAAAAGAAATTAAAGTTTTTGATGAAAACATTCCAGGATTTTTCTTCATATAATGCACTTTACTGGTAACCAAACGGTTCAAGGTCCAAAAGACAGTTTCAGTGCAAACTGCAAACTGTTCAATGGGATTTAAACGATTCCAGATGATAAGGGTCTTATCAAGCGAAACGATCGCTCATTTAAAAAAAATAAAATAACAAAGTTTAAGTTTTATAAGCTCAAATGTTCACCTTGCTCTGTTCTGTGATGCACGTTCGGACTCTCCTGTTGGAACTCGTTCATCAAAATGAACGAACCTTTTCCTGAGTCAATTCGTTCATTTCGTTTGTTGAATGAACCAAATGACACGAAAAAAGATTCGTTCATTTTGATAAACTAGTTCGAACAGGAGAGTCACAAACGCACATCAGAGCAAGGCGACCATTTGAGCTTATAAAACGTAAACTTTGTTATTATTTTTTTTAAATGAGCGATTGTTTCACTTGATAAGACCCTTATTCATCGTTTGGAATCATTTAAAGCCCTTTGAACAGTTTGCAGTTTGCACTGAAACTGTCTTTTGGACCTTGAACCGCCAGTAAAGTGCATTAAATGGAGAAAAATCCTGGAATGTTTTCATCAAAAACCTTAATTTCTTTTCGACTGAAGAAAGAATGACATGGATATCTTGGATGACATGGGGGTGAGTAAATTATCAGCAAAGGTTTTTTTAAAGTGAACTACTTTAATACATGCTTTGATTTGGTGATGCTTCCTTTTTTAAATCTGAATACAGAACGGTTAAAAAAACTGTTAAAACTGTTTACACTTGGTCACTTCATGCTTATTCTCTGATTGGATGGCTATTTAATCATGAAAAGACCAGGTGTAAACATCTGAAACGTATTAAGAAGGTTAAATCCGATCACTCCAACCACTTGAGATGGTTTGAGACGCATTCCAGATTATTGAACCCACATATGTAAATTTTACTCCTCCCAAAATGGTTGAAAACCCCTCCCAAAAAATGTGTGAGAACGTGGTATAGGCTGTATGAGATTAGTAAGTATCTCTTCAGCGAGCAAAAGTGCAAACCTACAAAAACTAAACTAAAAGTTCAGTTTCATTACACATAGCAAGACTCATTTATCTTACAAGTGGTAATGCCGCTCTCTCTCTCCTATTGTGATCTTGAAATTAGCTGATAAAACAGCTCAGATCTGTTGCTTTGGTGGACGTGAACTTTTTTAATTTTCATATAGCACAGGAATTGAAGATCAGATTTATAATGATTTTGCAGAGACATATAGATGTGGCCAAGTGTAATTGAATCCATTTAAAGCTAGCCAGACTTCGTCATACTCATATTCAAGAAAGAATATGAGTCTGAAACCACTCAATTGAGCTTTAATTATGAGGCGTGTCGTAACCGAACCAGGACAAAAAAAAACCCTCTGCACTCAATTGGATAGTCGGTAGACCTACCAACCAATCAGAGCAACGCATAAGTCAACTCCTTTGCATAGCGCAGTTTTCAAATACAGAACGTAGCCTACTTTATTTATTTTAGAAGTTAAATAACGAGTGTTACTTCTTTTACTTACTTCTCCATGAGTGCCACCAAAGGAGAAACCACAACGACCACAGGCTTTTCATTATGTCCCATCTTCTTAGCGACCGTCAGAGTCAGCTGATAAGTTACACTTTTCCCGAATCATGTAGGAAGGACGCCAAAAATATCTTTCCGATCGACAAATGCCTTGATTGCAGTTCTCTGTTTGTCTATTAAAATGAATGCACTGTCGATTTATTTTACAAAAGACGCGACAGCGGAATCTCAATTCTCCAGCTGCACTCATCTTTGACAAGTGCTCTTTGACGACGTGAGGATTACGTTACAAAGACCATCTGTCAATCATTGTATAAAGCCCGCCCTGGCAATTTGATTGGCCCCATGATTTCTGAACCGATCATAATTTCTCCTCAATGGATTGAGTCCAGACCGAACTTCCCGTCCAAAAAATGTTGTGGGCGGAGTTCGGGCTGGCATCCAGGCTAATTTAAAGCAGTCATGACAGGAGAAATCAAACCTGCCTTGATCTTTTGACTTATAAGTGCCCTTGTACCATTAAAACCTCCTTCAAGTTCATACAGTCGTGCTCAGAATTAATGGCACCCCTGGTAAATATGATGAAAACTGGCTGTAAAAAATAATTCTGCATTGTTTATCCTTTTGATCTTCCATTCAAAAAAATGGGAAAATTCTAACATTTCATTGAAGCAAAAGAATACTATCAACAAATCAACTAAAGATGTTATGATTCTGCCAGGAAGAGGACGTGTGTCTATTTTGCCTTAATGGACGGTGAGGATGAAAGTTTGAGTGTCCAAAGACTCTTCAAGGATCACAGATGGAGAATTGCAGAGATTAGTTGAGTCTTGGGGTCAGAAAACCTAAAAAAAAATATCAGACAACCCCTACATCCCCACATGTTGTTTGAGAGGGTTTCAAGAAAAATGCTCCTCGCTCATCCAAAAACAAACTCCAGCATATTCAGGTGTCAGACACGACTGGATCTTCAAACGGCACAGGGTTCTGTGGTCAGATGAAACTAAAAAAGGGGCTTTTTGGCAGCAAACCCAGCAGATGTGTTTGGTACAAACAGGGATGAAGAGTACCCCATGCCTACGGTTAAATATACTGCTGGATCTTGTATGTTGTGGGCCTATTTATTTGCTGGAGGTTCCTGGACATCTTGTTCAGATACATGGTATTATGGATTCTATCAAATACAAAAAGATAAAAAATAAAAACCTGACGCCTTCTGCTAGAAATCTTATAATGGGTCGTGGTTGGATCTTCCATCAGGACAACGATCCAAAACAAAAATCAAAAATCAACACAAAAATTAGTTACGGAGCACAAAATGAAGCTTCTGCCATGACCGTCCCAGACCCTGACCTGATGAGTGGAGTGAACTGAAGAGATGAAGCACCAACATGGATCTGGGAATCTGCAGGATCTGGAGAGAGTCTGTATGGAGGAATGGTCTCTGATCTCTGGTCAGGTGTTCTCCAAACTCACCAGGCATTATAGGAGAAGACTCAGATCTGTTATCTTGGCAAAAGTTTACAGATCTGAGGTTGCAAAAAGTTTTTAATAACAGGGTGCCAATAATTATGGCCAGAGTGTTTTGGAGAAAAACATTTATTTCATAGTGTGATTTACCCCCACTTTCAATTCTTTTGCTTCAATGAAAGGTTAGAATTTTGCCAATTTTTTGAATGGAAGATCAAAAGGATAAACAATGCAGAAATATTTTTTACAGCCAGTTTTCATCAGATTTACCAGGGGTGCCATTAATTCTGAGCTTGAATTAATGTAGCTGTAGCTTAAAACATTCTCTTCAATTAAGCCTTAAAAAGGCTTGTTTGGATATTGTGAGTGTGACGTCACACATGTTCCTGTCTCCAGAGCAAGACATTGACTCCACCCAGTGGTTTTCAGTCACTTAACAGCTAACACTTGCCTACACCAGTTACGAGCATCGCATTGCGTCAAAAGCAAATACAACCCATTATATAATAACTGACGCTGTCTGTTGTTTTGTTTTGTGAACAAGGCACAATGTCAGCTGTATTGAATCTGACAGCAGCTGCATATCAAAACCGCCAGTAAACGAGTAAAACTCTGATTGGCTGTTCAGTTTAGCAAACGAATCAGTGTATGAGAATACGTGCAAAACTGATGAAAGCGAGCAAGTCATGACGGCACAGACAGAATGTCGTTCTAATTTTACGCCATCTTACCGGAGCATTCCAATGCACAAATATTTTCATAATAACGTGAACGGAGTGGAATAAAGAACATGATAAGCATAACTGATATTCAAAACGGTAAGCAAGTGGTGCTTTGTTTATGCTTTTGTCTTAGTTTCGCTCTACCTTTTTGAATGGCGAATATTGACGAACATATTAATTTAAATAGACAGTTATCTCTTTTACACGCAGAACACAGTCGCTAGTTGAAGTCAGCTTTCATCAGCGCTAGTTCTTTGGTGTCGGTTGGTGTCCCTAACCTTACTCACTTGCTATAGTGAGAGGGTATTGATATTGTTTCCTATGCAATGATGTTGCCAATCATCACAGTGGCCATTTAACGAAAAATCCATTTCATGACCCATTGAACAGAACAGTAAAAACTCAAAGTGACAAAGTATAAACAGGCGAATGGACTACCAGTCAAAACATTTTTTTATGTATACGCATAAAATAAATTAAAATATAAAAAAAATTTGATTTTGAAAGAAGTCTTGTGTTCAAAAAGGTTGCACTTATTTGAATCCAGTAAAAACTGTAATACTGTGAAATATTATTACAATTTAAAATAACAATAGTTTTAACAATAGTAATAATAGTTTTCTATTTAAAATTTTAATTTATTTCTATGATGGCAAAGCATTTTCAGCAACCATCTAACGCATACAGGTTAATCCCGCACAAGCTGGTGGAAACCTCACTGACACCATGTTCGACACCATGTTCCAGACAAGTTCAGGGACCTCATTCTGAACTATTATCACCATAGATATGTATATGAAGGCTAGATGTGTTACGGAAGAGTTTCCATCGTCATCAGCGGCGGCCATCTTGTCACAGACAAGCTGATGTGAGATGAGTGGTCAGCACGAACACAAATACTCTTATCTCGTTGAAATCTTGACGGATTTACCAACGGTTTGGTTTCTTACAAACGTTATTAACGTGGCTATAATTATCTGGATGATTATTTATTTATACACAAGTATGCAGTGTCATAACTACATCTCTGATGTTTATAACAAAAACAAACCGTTTGAAAATCGGTAGAAAATTGAGCAAGTTATGGTCATTTAAATAGTACATGTACCATTAACACAATGTTACGAGTGAGCGAGCTGCCTGTGACAAGATGGCCGCCAGGTGCAGACATCGACCTCCATTGGCCAGCAGCGTGGATGACATATCTAGAATTTATATAGATATCTCTCATAGCCATGAATAAGCTAGTTAAGTCAGCAGAGGAGGAATGCAAAGGTCCACTCATCCGGTCAGGTGTCCATACCAGGATGCAGATGGATCCTTCCAAGGCCTCGAACACCTCATCAGCTGGGCCCGAATGGACTTTTAAACAGCCAAGTACCAATCCCTTGTGGTGAGGAAAGGAAACGTAGCCGACACATTCTGGTTCTCCCCGGGAGGAGTCCAAATTCCATCAATCACAGAGAAGCCAGCTAAGAGCCTGGGAAAAGTCTTTAACAGCACACTTAGGGACACACTTCATGAAAACGGAAAAGAGTTGCACGTCCTGGATTGCAGGAGTGGACAAGTCAGGGCTTTCAGGAAAGCCTGGATTTTCTATCATATCCCCCCCCCCCCCCCCCCAGCTACAACTCTCCTTCAGCAGCCTGTCGGAGGAGTTCATGTTTTCCTGAGCAAGAGAGGTGCTGATCGGATTTGATCGAAAGATCTCTTGGTCTGAGTTGTGGAAAGTGTATTCACACCAGATTGAGTTCCTTATCCAATTAGTTTACGATGTCCTCCCCAGGCAAACCAACATCCTCTCCTGGGGCCTGATAGACACCCCTGCATGCCCCCTATGCCATAAATTCGATCCCTAGAGCACATATTAAGCTGCTGCCCTAAAGCCCTGGGAAAGGGATGTTATCGGTGGCACCACAACCAGGTGCTAGGAGTCATTGCAGACGCAATCAGCACCAGGATCTCTCTCAGCAGGCATCAGCAGCCAGCAGAGCGCTCAATCGCATTTGTCAAGGCTGAAGTGAAACCACAACGGAGCAGGAACCCAGCAGGGGGACTTCCGGCAACAGCCTGGGACTTACAGCCAAAGGTCGACTTGGGAAGGTAACTCAAATACCCAGACACCATCGCCACGACTACACTGACATGGTCCTTTCAGAATCATCAAGGCATGTGGTCCATCTGGAATTGACTGTGCCCTGGGAAGACCAAATGGAAGAGGCGTTTAAATGGAAGAGGGTAAAGTACAAGGAATTGGCAGGTCAATGGCGTAGCAGAGGATGGAAGACCCGCTGCCTCCCCATCGAGGTTGGCTGCCGAGGGTTTACTGGCCAGTCACTCTGCAGGGCCCTCAAGCTCCTGGGAATCAGGGGACTGCACAAGAAGAAAGCCATCAGGAACATCACAGATGCCACCGAGAAGGCAGCAAGATGGGGCTGTAGATCAAAAGGGGTGATCCATGGATCACGCAATCTAAGTCGGGGACTGGTCATCCCTGACTGGATCACCTGGGCGAGGATGTATGATATTGAAAGACCCGAAACGTGTTAAAGTCAGGTGCGTGTTAAAGTCATCACATGATTCTTCAGAAATCATTCTAATATGCTGATTTTATTCTCTGTTACTTATCCATTAATAATAGTGCTCAGTTATTAATAATGGTTCTTATTTTTATTAATGTATTATGAATATATGTGTCTTGAGCACCAAATTTACATATTAGAATGATTTGTGAAGGATTATGTGACACTGGAGTATTGAAATTTAGTTTTGCCATCAAGAGAATAAATTACATTTAAAAAAATTATTAAAATAGAAATAAGTTATTTTAAACTGTAATAATATTTCACAAAACTAACATTTTTTACTGTATTTTTTTAACAAATAAATGCAGCCTTGGTGGGCATAAGAGCCTTCTTTCAGAGACACAAACAAATTTGTAATTATTGCAACATTTGACAAGTAATGTATTCAGAAAACAATCTAGGAATCAGGCTAAGGTACATGGATGAGACAACATTGGCATCTCTTACCCAGCATGGTCCCATCTCCAGGCCATTTCCCTCCAGCTGTTTTTCTCCTGCAAAGCCTGATACAAACCCACTGCAGCATGACCCACCTGCGCCGCCACCTATAGACAAATTGCTCATCTCAATTCTATTGAAATACACAGAACACACACACAGGACATTGTTCTCCAACATATCACTCATTTAAATCCAAAGGTAGTCTCGATTGACAATAGAATAAAAGCCTCTAGCCTCTCTCTTTTATTCCATTGCACAAATAATTTGTGTTTTCCTGCATTGGAGCAAGATACAACTTTCTTAAAATCACATTATTATAAAATGTAAATTCATCATTATAAGAATGTTTATAAATTTTATGTGATACACAGTCATAATTATAAACTAAAATGACATGATATTTGGGGGGGGGGGTGTATGAGTTATAGGATCACATTTTAAAACAACAAATTTGTGGCAGAAACAAGCTTCAATAATAAATAAACATAAGACAACCAAAATGCCTGCTCTGAGTTTCAGAAAAGGTTTGCAATCACTGAGGAAAAAAAAAATGTGTTGATGTTTATGGATGGATAAATTTTATGGATAATTGATAACAAATTAAAAGGGTCATGAAACCTTAAATCACAATTTTTGAGATGTTAATTATGTTTTAATTAATTATAATAATGTAATAATTAATTAAAACATTGCATTGTACTTTTTTTTAACTCATATTAGTTTGACAAAAGTAGTTGATTTGTTATTTATTTAAGCAATTTTAATTCTACCATTCCAAAAATAGAATGTGACCTCTGTGTAAAAATATCATTATGATTGGTACAAGAATACAATATTGCAGAGCTAGATTTTCACATAATTCATGAGAGGGAACACCCACCTGATACATGAGATCACAAAACAGAGAAAAACTCAGTCACCCATACACACACAAAAAAACAGACACACCCTCTTTCTCATTCATCTCTATAGTAAGTGTGTGTTGTAAATTTGAAAATTGTTAAAATAATATCTACCTTCCCGACACCCATGGACAGCTCCATATTTACAACAAAAACCATTTTGAACATCAGGTCCTCATCACCCTCTTCCTGTAAATTAAGAAACAACACAGTGTTAAACAATTAAAAAAAATAATAATAATAGTAATTGATTAATCATTGCTGCCTTGATTACACAGCATTCTATTTATATATATCCCTGTTGAGACAAACGTGTCTATTTCGAAAAATGATTTGCAATGTTGAGAACTGTACCCAGTGATTGGAGGAATACAATGGCCAATCAGAGATGTCTAAAGAGGTCACTGCAATGATGGTATTTGCTCAAAATGTCAAATTTAGTTGAGCTTGAGTTCTGCACTTTTGCAAATGCTCTCATTATAACAAATTGTAGACAGAATGTAAGTAAGATATTTATTATGTAGTGTAGACAACTTCACTGATTATTAATAGCTCCAGTTATTATAGAGTGTTCTGCTCACTTTCTGCAGGCCTATATATTCTTTCTATTCACTATTTGAATAAAACTTTTGTTTTTAATGCTGCTAAGAGGACCAATTCCCATGTATACACTGCACAGTTTCAAACAAAGCAATAGTATTTGAGTGCAGGATTAAATACACTAAATAAGTGGTTCTCAACTAGGGGCCCCACCAGACTTGAGACTTAAATCACTGGTTTCACAGACAAGGCTTATGGCGCTTTTCCACTACACAGTACGCGCGAGTATTGGATACACCAAATGGAGTATCCAGAATATCCCCATCATTTTTGAATAGTTTGGCCAGTGATAGTTACTAAACTTACTACTATAGAGCTGGTAAGTCCCGCCCCTTCCGCTAACCCCACTGGACCTCTAGGTTGAAAAATCGTCATTGCAATGAATGAGAGAAAAAAATTATTTTCTAATCCCTTTTGAGTTTTGCAATGAATGCGAACATATGTTGTCTGTGAATTTTGTATATAATTTTTCGTGTAAAGAATGCTACAATTTAGCAGGTAGAATTTTCATACGGTTAGACTTTGTGTGAGAGCACTTTGTGGACTACAACTCTTCTTGCTTTCGGCGCATTTGATATACGTCACCACTACTAGCACACAGATCCCGTTAAACAAACCATTGTTTGAATGGTGACATTTGGGTACAAAACACACAGGCATCTCGATCTAATTCCTTAGATTATCGCACCGTGATTTGTTGAGGGGAAATGTGTTATGAGGCGACGTCACATATGCGACGTGTAGTCTTTCTCCTTATGTCTATTCCACAACTGCTAGCCAACGAATCATCCAATAAACTGTCAAACTTGTTACATAGGAAATTATATAAAAAAAAATCACAGACAATATATGTTCACATTCATGGCACAATCCAAACGGGATCAGAAAAAAATTATTTTCTCTCCTTCACTTGCATTGACGCTTTTTCAATCTAGAGGTCCACTTGGAGTTTTACCGATGGGCGGGACTTACCGGCTCTATTATTATGGCAACTCGGAAGAATACGCCGTGGTCAAACGAGGACATGCAGACTTTCCTTTGTTTGGTTGCCGAAGAGAGGATCCAGCGAGAGCTTGATAGGGGAACGAGGAACGAAAGGCGTCGCCATGACGACCAGGTACTATGTGTGGCGGTACTGTCTGCAAAATGGAGCGAAAAGTGAGCCGAGTCAAGGCGAGCCGAGGCAAGTCGACCTGGTACTGGTAATGGAAAAGTGCCATTAGGTCCCATGTTTGAGTTGTTTTAACTGAAAGCAACTTGCACCGACATATCTTAAAAGAGTTAGTTCACCCAAAATGAAAATTCTGTCAATATTTACTCACCCTCATGTTGTTCCAACCCCGTAAGACCTTCGTTCATCTTCGGAAGACAAATTAAGATATTTAAGATATTAAGATCACTCCTGCATACTTACTCCATAGGCTTCTTGAGGGAATGACTTGCTGTCCTCGAAAAGTCATTAAAGACATCGTCCAAGTGACTACAGGGGCTCAATCTTAAGTTTATCAAATGACGAGAACAATTTTGTGCGCAAAAAAACAACAAAAATAATGACTTTATTTCAACTATTCGTTTATTTCTCCCTCTGCGTGAGTCAGGTTGCTAGTTTAATAGCGTAAGCTTCTGTTATTGTACGTCACACGCATCACACAAATGACCAGCGTCGGCCAATAGTGAGCCTACGTGTGACGTAGCTTTACGCAATCACACTACGTTAACTGACTACAGGCCCATGGAGAAGGAAGTGAATAGTTGAAATAAAGTCGTTATTTTGTTTGTTTTTGCGCATAAAAAGTATTCTTGTCGTTTGATAAAGTTAAAATTGAGCCACTGTAGTCACTTGAACTATTTTAATGATGTCTTTATTTACTTTTCGATGCCAGCAAGAGTCATTCCCTCAAGAAGCCTATGGACTAGTATGCAGGAGCGATCTTAATATCTTAAATATCTTAATTTGTGTTCCAAAGATGAACTAAGGTCTTACGGGGTTGGAACAACATGAGGGTGAGTAAATACTGACAGAATTTTCATT
Source organism: Cyprinella venusta (assembly GCA_038021265.1). Taxonomy (NCBI): domain Eukaryota; kingdom Metazoa; phylum Chordata; class Actinopteri; order Cypriniformes; family Leuciscidae; genus Cyprinella; species Cyprinella venusta. Next base: position 14,239,253 of record CM075868.1, read on the forward strand.
TTTGGGTGAACTAACCCTTTAAAATATGTAATTGCCATTGTTTTGTCTCAAGATGCACACCAGTAATGTTTTTTTTTTTCTAAGGCACGTTTTCAAAAGCTACTTAAATGCCGTAAATGAACTAAGGTCTATTCCTGACTTAATCTAAGCCCTGTCTGTAAAATCAGGCAAAAATGACTTCAACTTCGGCAAAAGATACTTTAAAAGAAGCTGAAACAACTAAAAATCAAGATCAAGATTTAGATGTGTCCCCTTAACAACTGTTTTTTTTTTTTTTTTTTTAATTTATTTTAATCTCATAGCACCCCCAGTCATGGAAAGCTGGATGTATGGACTATGAATTAATTAATAATTAAATTAAAGAATTAAATTAATAAAATCTTAAACCACCATGGATTTTGATTTTTAAAATCTTTAATAAGATAAATCAAGATTTTTAAAAAATGTATTACAAATTTCTTATACTATTCTTATTCAGTTCATAAAGAAGTGTTACACCTAGTTTCTGTAAATAAAACATTTGAAAACAAGCAGATTTGTCATTATGAGAGGAGATATATTAGCCTAATGGTGGAAACCACTACCATAAATTGTAGCACGTACCATGTGAGACAATCCTGAAACTTTAATGAATGACACAGTCATAAATGCAACATCACTACTGATTTATAAATTAGCTATTTACTAAATAAATAGATATCTGCTAGCTTCTCTATGTATATACAGTACATAAAGAATCTGCCATGATGTTTCTTTAAAACAAAAGTATTTTACAGTAGATTCAATGACTCAACATAAATAATCACAATAATGAGGTAAATAGTTGATTTATGATATAGTTAAATTTTCCCAGTCCTACAGACAAAGCTGTATTCAATGTAAAGTACTTAAATCTCATCATATAAATTGATCACCTCTCTTCAGAATGAATTTTTTTGAAGCGTCAACATATCAGTTGCGTAGCTGTCAATGGAGGGACAGAAAGCTCTCAGATTTAATCAAAAAGATCTTTGTTTGTGTTCTGAAGATGAACAAGAGTATTGCGGGTTTGGAACGAATTGAGGGTGAGTAATTAAAGACAGAATTTTCATTTTAGAGGGAAATAACCCTTTAAACAATGTCTGTCTGTCTGAGTGCATGTACCTCATTCTCCAGTTTGTTGAAATAATACATTGCAGCCTCTTCTGCAGACACATTCTGTGTGTGTAAGAGTGCCTGGAACAGATCAATAAAAGCATCTCAGTACACAATCATGACACAACATTCACATTTGATGTACATCAGCTTCTGCTAGCACAGAAGGTAAGTCAGAGTCTAATGTCCAAACTGTTTGGTTGCTCAAAATATTTTGATATTTACTATGAGAAACAACCACTTCAGAGTCAAGTAGTGCTTCAAATACACTGCCAGTTCATTCATTGTAAGCAGGTATGTGTTAAATGTTGTGCACCTGTTTGGCTGCCTCCTCAGGTATGTCCAACTCTCTGAGCTGCTGCAGGAATACAGGGTTCACTTCCTGCTGGGACTCCATTTCTAAAATACAAACACATTATAAATCCCTTATTAGCATACTGTTTTCTAACAGATTGTGAGGGATGTACTGTCAGGTTTAAATTGAAGATAGCAGCATCTTCTGTTGAAGCATCTCACTGAAGCATTAAGTTCAATTAGGTCAAAATGAACGCAATGTCTTTCCCTGCCGACATCCAAAAAGTCATTCAAAATCAACTGACCGTCCGTAATATATTAATTAATATTTTCATGGTTACGTTACATCAGATTTGTAGCTGCTAATGCTAATAGCAGTATTACCAATAATTTTGATGGAATTTTTAAACAATCTAAGTGAAAGCAGCTCAGGGCAATTATATTCTGTAGTTTAGGGTGTTAACGATCGTGTCTCTTACCTGCTTTACTGAACTACTGAACGAGCGAATATCCCCCAATGCGACTGTGAGCTTCTTAGCGAACGATTGTTTCGTCTTTTTACTTCCAAAGGGGCATCGAGTCATTTGTGATATTTGCGATTATTTTAACCTCTCATTTCCATTCAACGTCGCTTATAGTTTTAGGGACAAAATGCTGCAACAATAGCTTTCTACGCAAACGTGAACTACACATTACCGTATACACAGAGTTCATGGGTCACGTCGGTTTCATTTCCGGGTCATCTGACTCTACAACTCTAAAGCCGCTTCTACTGCTTCTACTCTAACAAACCTCCAAGATTAATATCGTTTCGTTTTGAAGCTAACAAACGAAATTAAACCATTTCGTCTAATAAGTCTATATCCATCCTCACGCCGCAGGTAAAATTGCCCTCGCGTTAATTCATTATTCCTAAATAGTGGATACACACCAAAAAAAAAAAAACTACAAACATGGCGGACATTCTTGAGGCCGACGAATCGGTAACGTCGCCTCTCATAAGTGGACTGTAGTATGATTATGTATCTAACTAGTTGAGGTACCAATCGTTTTTTTTCCAAGAGACTGTACCTCCTCTGCTTATTATATTATCATAGGCTACTATTTATAGCCTGCTTCGCTATTAGTATTATTTTAATATATTGACTATATTATTCTACAATTTATACTACGTCAGTTTGCTGTTATCATTAGTAAAATATTATTATATTATACTCATACTCCACTTAGTTGTATTTATAATATTAATAGGCTAACTGTTACTGTTTTTACCATATCGCATAAACCGCTGTAAATGTTCAAAAGGATGATTTAGGGGTCAACACACCAAAGGTGTATTATGTTTGTACTGGTTTTCTTCTTTATGTTTCTTCCATAAAAGTGTATGGACTTCAGAGACGCCTCTAGACCATAGACTGTAAAAAAATATGGACGTAGTATCCGTGACGTCACCCATAGGTTTCTGAAGAGCGCTTTTGCAGCCTAAAGTAGGCGGGGCCGGCAGTCGCCATCTTGGTAGTGCGTCACCCCTCGTCACTACCGGATAAATTAAAATGGGCAAAGAGGCGGGACGCGGGTGGAGCTGAGGTACTAATGCTATGCTATTGCCGTCAAAGTGACAGCCGATTGAAAAAGTAAATCCAATGGTTAAAGTTCATGTTTTTGTCCCTTGAAATATTATAATAGTTAAGACGTAACTAAAAGTGAGACTATTTACTTTATCTTTTTATCAACTTTATTAATATCACAAGGGGTAATTAGTTAAGAGCATGTATACAACACAGATCACACACATTTCTCACAACATACAAGCAGTCAACTAGTATGTGTATAGTGAGGCATTATTATTCTGCTAGTTAAAAATGTATTAGTTACTTACAATATTGCTCTAAGTTTGTGAATGTGACCGTGATTCAAGGCAAACACATCAGTCGGCATCTCACGTTAAGTTCGTAAAGAGCTTTACTCAGTCCATTTTACAATCTGATTTTGGCCACCAGTTTCTCAGATGGGTCAAACCAAAGATATTACCTCAGAAGTTCAAGTAAATGCACTAAAAATCCGCGCTCATTCAAGGGTGTGCATCTATTGCATGGACGGAGAGAACGCGAAATCATCAGACATCCATTAGTCCACGTGAGGGAAACAACTGGAAATACAGCGCTCACGGTCGTTCTCTCCATGCAACACGACAGAATCCAACAACATGCACGGGCGAAGGTGTATTAAATTGTATGAAATAATCCCGGAAAAAGCACAAACACAGCTGAGGGTGACGCTAACAGACAGCAGACAAACGACTAGCAGTGACAGAGCAGCGGCAATCCACCTGTCACTCAAGTGGCCACGCCCTTAATTATGCAGAACTATAAGGCTTAAATATAATTTAAACGGATGCGTTATAAAAAAATTCACCCCCCTCACAGTCTTCATGAAGGGCAAAATTAGCAACATAGACCAAAAAACTATTTGCCACCAGGCTGTAAACATGTTTTTTTCTGCTGTGAAGTTAGACATTTTAACATCGGGGAAATACAGATTTGACTCGCTTTTGCAGCCAGCCTCATGCGGCCCCTCGATGAATTGCAGTTTAAGTCACTTCCGTGTTGGCTTCAAGAGAGAGACGGGGAGGTTGCCGCTTGCTCTAGACCCAAACTTTACCCCACAGACACATAGGCTACCATCTGACACTAGGTGGGGCTATAATAAGAGGATTTGCATTACTTTGGAACCATAAGGCTAAGTCAAATATCCCTAATATCAAAATCCTTTTGAATGGAATTGAATGCATAGATTTAGCTCATTTGTAACCATGGTGAACTGACAGTATAGTTTTGTGTAATTAGTGTAAATAAAATTTGTGGAGTACTAATAGATAATTAAATGTTTACTGTAACTCATAGACCCAATAAACCATTCAAGTTGCCAGACATGATTAAATATGTTGCTGTCCATTTAAAATAAATGAAAAGACAATTTTATTATAACATTTTCACAAAGACAGGCTTATTTATTGTTGTGGTATGAATAAAACAAACACTTCGGTGGTAAAACTGCAAGCATAAGTGATCATGCAGTTAACACAGTTTTGCATAACCCGACAACAGCTCAGAAGCACCTGGAGCCCAAGAATTATTCGATTTATTTACATTGTGTCATCATGTACTATCTCTGTCCGATGTTTTTCAAAGCATGTATATGTTCCACAGAAGACATACATGCATACAGTTTTGTAATGACATAAGGGTGATAAAAAGGATAACAGAATTTTCATTTGTTGCTTAACTATTCTTTTAACAGATAAGGGCTTTTTACTGATATGCTATATCAGTCAATTGTCTTAACTCTTCTCCAATGTAGGGTTTTAGGGCCAAGGCAGGGAAACACCCTTGGCAGGTAACCAGTATTCTAACATATTCAGATACATCATTTACTTTTCATATCATATGTACATAAAATGAAATGTTTAGACATCTAAAGTAGACTACGCTAAACAAAACTGGCACCTGCATACTGTTTGAAACCCTCAAGGAAGTACAAGATACTTACTTAGATTCTTCATTGAGAAACTGTGGTTCATAAAGTCTAACTAAGGATGCATTGTATTTTATAAGCATGCTGTGGGCAGTCCAGAGTGTCAGACTTATAATCTCAGAGGTAAGAATTACCCTCGACGGTGGGTTCCAACCTAGTTCAAATGAAAATCACTATTATAAGTTTTAAGCACCAACAAAAAACAAAGACTGGCAGATACTCCAAATGTAAGCTTTATTTATCCAAATTATTCAACTGATGCCATCATTTTCATCATCTTGAATGCCCAATACAATGTACATCATTTTAGTTTTCAAGTGATGTTATATGGAAAAGACACCTGATCATAAATTGTATTCCCACATAAAGCATACATTCAGAAACGAAAAAAACCTATAGAACAGCTTAACACTAAACTTTTAGCATATCGTTAAACCTTTTTTAAAGTACCATTTTATAATAATTTACTCTTTTTGAACTTGCCGAGAAGCTACGAAACAATTGTCATTATTTACAATATTATACTACACTAAAAAAAAATTAGTCACTTCGTTCCTTTGACCATTTCTAGTCCTTTGTCCATGTTCAGTGTTTGAGAACAGTCATTGATCAAAAGAAGTTAATAGCATCTGAGAGATCTATTTACTTATGCAGTGGACCAGCACTAATATATCTGAGCACAACTTTTACATACAGATCATATTTTCTCTCGTGAAGGCTAAAATTTCACAATACTATCTTTTAAATGTACCTACATAAAATGATCAGTCTTTAAAATTCCTTATTGATGAAATGTTAGAGGATGTGGTAAGAGATGAGTAATTCATTCAATCCTATGTTGGCACCTCAAATAATAAAAAAAGATACCAAAAGATTAACATTAATCGAAAAAAAAAAAAAAGTACATATACCACTGGCTAAACATGATTTGACCTGACTGGTTGAAACAACGACCCTATATGTAACAGATAATAGTGTCTGCTTTAAACATTTTAAAAAGTAAACAAAACAAAGACTCTTTCATGCTGTATTATTCCAGTGACACTTACTAAACAATGTCAATTTACAATATCATCATAAACTATAAATGCTCTAAAACATTTTACTACAGTGTGTCAGTCAGAAGATGTTTTTGCTTTGACAGTTGAAAATGCTGAATCACATTAGTTTTACGCCCAGTGGAGAGGAGAAAAATGACAGCCGCACTGAGGAGAGGAAGAACTTTCACATGAACACACACACACACACTGGTAGATCCAGTAAGCAGAGGTAGACAGTACAGAACATCAAAAGTGTTCTGTTGTAAGGCCACGACCAAGCAAACATTTGTGGATGTATGTGTTTTTCATGATAATCCCGCAGAAAAAAAAGCAATTCAGGCTTAAAAAAATGCAAAGGGACTGAAATGGGAATACGAATAGTTTTAAGAGAAATCATTCCATGATCATATTCAAGTTAAAGACATTCTTTCTGTCCCAACACATCAGAATAGATAGACTGTAGCTCTCATTTTATCTTCATTAGTAGATCCCAAAATGAATACAAATCGAGCTTTGTCTACACCTGCTACACATAGTAGCTTTTCAACTGATACTGTACCATGTGTCGATACAACAACCCATCAGTGTCTTTTACTTTCACTTTTTCCATGATCACAAGTCTGTCACTTTATTTTCTACAGCTGCAGCGATCTGTTGAAGCCGATAGCCGAGCTGCATTTTCTGAGCGGTGGAATCTTCCTCCAAGGCAGTGATAATCTATCATGTATAACACACATATGTGCAAACAGAAAAGAAGAGATCTTTTAGAATTGGAGCATAAATGCTTAGAGCAGCAGATATTAGTCCCTAAAAATGTGTTTTTAGTCTAAAAGTGGTATCCCTTTATAATAGGGTTTAAGTATTTGAGGGGATAGTTCACCCAAAACTGAAAATTAGCCCATGATTTACTCACCCTCAAATCATCCTAGGTGTTAATGACATTCTCCTTTCAGACGAATACAATCAGAGTTATATTAAGAAATGTCCTGACTCTTCCAAGCTTTATAATGGCAGTAAATGGCCGTTTCTGTTTTGAAGTCCATAAAAGTGCATCATCCAAGATTTCAGTGGTCCACACAGCCAATGATAATAAAGCCAATGAGTTTGTGTAAGAAAAATATGCATCTATTTAACACGTTGCAAAGTAAAATTCTTTGTAAAGAAAGACAAATTCCAGCTTCCAACAAACGAACACACACAGTCTATTTGCGCCTAAAGCGCAACTTGTGCCGTCAGAAGCACTGTGTCATGGCGTAGCGTAAAAACAGCAGTACGTCACATTACTCGCATAAGTTGCGCTTTAGACTAAAGTCGAATCAGTATGTTCCTTTGGCCGGAAGCTAGTTATTTTACTTTATAAAGTTTTAAATATGGATATTTTTCTTACACAAACTCATCACTTCACTTCAGGAGGCCTTTATTAACTTCCCAGAGCTGTGTGGAGCACTTTTATCATGGATAGATGCACATTTATGATGGATAGATGCACTTTTATCCTGAACAGATGCACATTTATGATGGATAGATGCACTTTTATCATGGATAAATGCACATTTATGATGGACAGATGCACATTTATGATGGATAGATGCACTTTTATGATGGATAGATGCAGTTTTATGAACTTCAAAACAGAAATGACCATTCACGGCCATTATAAAGCTTGGAAGAGTCAGAACAATTTTTAATATAACTCTCATTGTATTCGTCTGAAAGGAGAATGTCATATACACCTAGGATGACTTGAAGGTGAGTAAATCATGGGCCAATTTTGAGTTTTGGGTGAACTATCCCTTTAACTACTTTAGTTAACATGCAATAAAAATGAACAATAGTTCTACACCATTTATTAAATATTTACTAATATATTATTTAAAACAAATGTAATATTTGTTAACATAAGTTAATGCATAACTTGAGCAAATAATAAACATGTATTTTTGTTAACTAGATTAAAAAAAGATTAATGAGAAATGAGTATATGCTATGGTTTGAGGCTGATACAATTTTTTAATGTGTATGAAAAGTATCTTATGCTCAAAAAAGATATCTGTCTTAAAAGATATAGTAAAATTTTTGAAATATGATTACTATATATATATATATATACACACACACACATATACATACATGTATATATATATATATATATATATATATATATATATATATATATACATACATAAATACATATATATGTATATATATATATATATATATATATACACAGTATATATATATATCATTTTTTTTCTTAACAAATGTAAACGGCTTTAGTATCTTAAATTGTTTTAAATTCTTTCTTAAAAACATTTCTTAAAAAAAAAATTGAAAAGTTGTATTTTTTACATTTATGGTTCATTGTTAAAGGGACAGTTTACCCAGTCCCGGCGCCATGGGGGGGCATTGGGGGGCCTGGCCCGCCCTGTGAGACACTAGTGCCCGCCCTGGACGATCCTGTCACCCTCATCAACTCTACGTCACGTCTTATCTCATTTCATCGCGATCAAACTCTATTATTATGCAACATGCACAATTCCGCACTTTACAAAAACACAGAGTCCAACGTTCATCTCCACTCATCTCATTTCATCGCGATCAAACTCTTTTATTATACAACATGCAGAATTCAGCACTGATCAGAAACGCCGAGTCCAATTTGAGCGGTGAGTGAATTTTATCTGAAATGCATCTGATTGGCCATTGCGTTTTAGAAATCAACACATATGTCTGTGATTGGCTAAATCGCACAACGCTGCAAAAGCACGTTATAATGAGAACATCTACTTATGCTTCCGACTGTAAACCGTTATTTTGTTTAGATGTTCTTCTTTATTGCTGTTGTTTAATAGATGAATAACAATGTATTTGTTTTGGATGTTTAATTTAGATAGGGAGTCCCACGTCATTTTATTCTCCCGAGTCTCGCAACCCATTGCCTCCACCCGCGCCCGCACTCGACCATCAAGTCTAGTCGTAAATGTAGCCCCGCGGGAGTCAACCAACCACCAGTCCTTGCTTGTTTGCACTTTTATTTATACTTTTATTTATCAATAGGCTACTGTAACTTTCGTTACAAGTTGGTAAGTTGTCGTTTATACATGAATAATAAACTCCTGAATAAAAATTAAAATGTGCTTGGTCTAATTTAAAAAATAATATTTTTAAATGGATTTGATTGGTTTGTCGCGGAGAATGTTTGTGTCCAAAGCATTGTTGCGCACGATTGCATTTTTTAAACAACTATGCTGAGCTATTTCGTGTGACAGTTACTATGGATATAATGCGTTTCTTTAATCAAAGACCTCCGAAGTTGTCAGAAGATGCTGACTAATGAACAATGAATTCATAAATGAATAACAGGGCTTGACATTCTGACAATTGTGTTGTATAATTTATCATGAATCACCGAGTTCAATCAACTCTGACATTTAAATCTGCATATTTGTGATATTTTTACCTTTATAAAGGACATTTCCCCTAATCTTATTAAAAATATTTATTTCTTTCATTTTAAATTCTTGATTTGATCAATAAATTCAATTAGAGTAAGATGTTAAGGACTGTTACTGAACACGGGTGACTGTGACATGCGTTCTTTATCTGCTAAAATCTTTGTTTTAAAATAGAACAAAACGTCTAAAATGTAAGTGACTTAGTATTAATTGCTTGTTTATTGAACTGTCGAAATCAGTATTACATTTTCAATTGTGATGGTATTCAGCACTTGGTTGTATGGTTTGCCTCGTGTTATAAATACTAAACATTTTCTAAAATTTTTACCACAATAATATGCTAACGGAGTTTCTTTTTGTGAGCTGCAGTTAGCCCTATTTGTTTCATCGAGAGGCTGCACGAGCCTAAACAGCACAAATAATATGCCTAACGTTACATCAGTTGAATTTGAATAACGTTAACTTCAGTACAAGTAGGCGGCTACTGTCGATCATTATCATTGTCATTGTCATCTATCATACACATATTCGATTCATAATCAGTCATATCATTTAATGTTACTATGCAATTAGGTTTATCTAAGTTGTGCCCCCCTGAAAAAAATGTAATGCCCGTCCGTGAATTTGTGTCTGGCGCCGGGTCTGAGTTTACCCAAAACAAAAATTATCATATCAGCATCATTTATTTGTTTGGAAGTTGTTCCAAACCTGTAGGAATTTATTACTTCTGCTCAACACAAAAGAAGATATTTTGAATGATGTCTGTAATCAAACAGTTGATAGACCCCATTTACTTTTATGGTATTTTTTTTTTCATACTATGGCAGTCGATGGACCCCATCAACTGTTTGGTTACCCATAATCTTCAAAATATCACCTTTTGTGTTTAGCAAAATAAATAAATTCATACAGGTTTTTAACAACTTGAGGCATGCTGAAGATGTACATAGCTAGTTCATGTCACCTGATGTTAACCAATGAAACCTTTAGGTCACACTTTATTTTAAGGTGACGTAGTTAAATTGTACTTACTCAAGTATATACTGAGTAATATTAATTAACTACATGTACTTATACTTAGGGTTAGGGTTAGTTACTTGTTATTATTAACCATAATTTAATGTTATTACTAAAGTAAGTGCATGTAGTAACGTGTAATCACGTCACCTTTAAAAAAAGTGTTTGTAATGCTTACACATTGTCTTTTTGGTCAATCTCAGTGTGTCATGACTCACCTGGTCGTAGTATTTGTTGATGTACTTGTAGAGCTCATGAAGGGCCACCAGGTAATTTAATTCTCCAGAATAATTCTGACAATCAAAGCAAATGTGTAAATCTTATGAACAACATTTGTAAGCGCTGCAAAACATAATGACTAACCACCTAGCCTCTAACCCATAACAAATTCACCTCAGTCAATTTTACTTTTTAAAATTTCCCAACTGAAAGGAAGTAAACTGATGACGGACATACCCTGGAAAGTTCAGCCAAAGCAGAGTTCATATCCTGATCGCTGGCAGAGATGGTCTGCTTGATGTCGGCATAATAACTGTGTAAGAAAAAAAGGGAGATTCAGAACAAGATGACTTTCCAATTTAGCCTTCATAGTAATAAAGTAAAGTAATTTTACCGTTCCACCATCTGTTTATAGCGAGGGATATCTCTGGCATACAGCAACTTATTAATAGGTGAATCCTAGATAAATACAGATTTTTTTTGTCAGTTTCTTTAAGTCTTTCTATTAGCTTCCTGCTCCTTTCTCTGTGTGTCTCTTACCCTGCCAAGTTTATGCTCAGTGGTAGTGCAGGAGTCCATGAACGTTTGAGCAATTACTGACAGAACCGCATCCACATTATCCGACACCTGCACATCGAAGATGAACTGAGGATTCTTTACAATGTTGATCCAGAACCGCAGAGGCAAACTAGAACCAAAAGACAGAACCAAATCAGATCATGAAGTAAATTGCATGCGTTTAACATTATTACTCCACTTGTGGGTGGATGCTTGAGTGATTTATGTAAGAAGTTTGCTTTGGGCCAATCATAAATCACTAACGGAGCTGTTTACAGTAAGGTCCACTGCTTTTAATTGTCTTACTATGTAAACATGCGCAATATCATTCACAATTCCCTACATTAGTCAACTAATATATTTCACTTAAGGGAGTGAATGAAACTCCCTGAGTTTCGCACTGAGTGCGCAGGAGGGGCTGCCGCTTTTGCATAGTTTGTGCTTGCAGGCAGTTCAAGTAGTAAGGTGAAAAGATTTATCATGAACTCTGTCATGGAAACTATGTATAAACCTTAATTAAAAATTTCATGATCGATTTAAAAGGAATGTATAGCGGTTTGGAAAATGGATGGATAGGCGGTTCAACTGCGGGTGCGACATGGGAATTCATTTGGCATGACTCTCGCTATGGTGCATTATGGGTATTCTCTAGCAGTTGAATGTACATCGGTTGTGCACTCGTTATTTGGGCGATTGAACGAGTACACTATGTAACCTTTAACAGAGACATTGCAGGTTCAACATAAAGAATGTGACCTAGAAAAAAAGACATTGCTGATATGACAGTTATTTTTATTGTGCATAAATTAACCTGTTTATTTAAAGGAGTAGTTCACTTTTGAAAAAACTTTTGCTGATAATTTACTCACCCCCATGTCATCCAAGATGTCCATGTCATTCTTTCTTCAGTCGAAAAGAAATTAAAGGGGTGATGAACTGAGAAATCAAATTTTCCTTGAGCTTTTGACATCTAAGAGGTCATCATATTATAAGAATATCCTGTAATTTTCAGAACTGAAAACGTCCTTGTTAGTCCAATAAAAGCTTTTATTGACACCAGGCACAGCAAACGACTCATTTTTCAAAGTGGGGAACTATGACGTCAAAGAGGATAAAACACCACCCCCCAGAAGAAGATGATCAACACGGCCGGTTTAGCATTACAACATTGGACGTTTTCAAAACAATTTCCCCCCAAGTGTATCGACAGGTGAGTTGAAACACATTATAATATGCAAAACTGTTATCCACTCACAGCAGTGGGCGTTTACTTCCAAGTCTTCAGTGCGAAACGCCCATAAAAACCGAGCGTTTTTCAGGTAGGCTCAAAACCAGGGTACAAAATAGCCTATTACTTATTCATTTTTATGTTTTTGAATGCAAAAACCAAGCAAACATAATAAGCTGACCTCAGACAACAATATAATAAAATTTAAAAAGCCAGTTCATGACCCCTTTAAGGTTTCTGATGAAAACATTCCAGGATTTTTCTCCATATAATGCACATCAGTGGGAACCAAACGGTTCAAGGTCCAAAAGACTTTAAAAAGACGGTTCAAAGGGCTTTAAACGATTCCAAATGAATAAGGGTCCTATCAAGCGAAACGATCGCTCATTTAAAAAAAATGAACCAAATCTTTTTCAGAGTCAATTTGTTTGTTTCGTTCATTGAATGAACCAAATGACTCGTTCATTTTGATGAACAAGTTCAAACAGGAGAGTCACAAACGTGTGTCACAGAACAGCAAGGCGAGCATTTGAGCTTTTAAAACTTAAACTTTGTTATTTATTTATTAAATGAGCGATAATTTTGCTTGATAAGACCCTTATTCATCGTCTGTAATCGTTTAAAGCCCTTTGAACTGTCTTTTAAAGTCTTTTGAACCTTGAACCGTTTGGTTACCACTCAAGTGCATGATATGGAGAAAAATCCTAAAAATGTTTTCAGCAAAAACCTTAAAGGGTACCTATTTTCGGTTTTTGAAAATTGCCCTTCATGTAGTATTTAACATAGATCTAAGTGTACGAAAACATCCTGCAAAGTTTTAAACATGAAAGTTCATCGTATACAAAGTTATTGTCTCTCAAAAACAAGAGTCGACTCTGAGTCGCTGATATGAATCGTTCGAAAAACGATGCTTTCCCTTTGTCTAGTTGACGTCAACTTGACAAGTTATTTGAATAAGAAACGCCCACTTATTGCGCTCGGAGACGCCAGGGAAAACCGGAGCTCCAGGGGTGGCGGGCAAATCTGAAACTGGCCCAGGACGGGCCACCCTGCCTGGGCTGGCCAGGGAGGTCTGAGAGCATGGAGGTTTGGACCCACCGCACCTTTTTGGACTGTCGTTTTTCGAGATCTGGGCTTCGGAAAACAATCATGTCGACGAGACGCTGTGTTTTGAAGTGCGACGCAAAAGCGAACTTTTTTAACCAGCCAAGTGAGGAGTATTTGAAGACTAAGAGGCTGCAGTTCATATATACAAGTACTGCTATACCACACAAGTATAGCCCAAACCTTGTTCTGTGTTCGCGTCATTTTGAAGATGATTGCTTCACAAACCTAAACGCTATAAAGTATGGATTCGCGAGCCGCCTCTATCCTAACGAGCTGAGGATCAATATGCAGAGCAGTGGGTCGCGAGGACCGGAGTTGAGAACCCATTTAAGGTAATAGGAGTTCCGTTTTTCTGCACAGAGAATACCAATCACAACTCACTAGGTCATCTGACCAATCAGCGCAGATTAGCGTCACGCAAAGGCGGGTCTTGGACAAAGGACTCGCTAAAACGATTCATATGGGAGTCGGTGGGCAATTCAGGTAAAAATAAATGCATATTATAAGACAACAAAAGTGTTTTTTGTCATTGCATGCTTGTAAAATTGTTGTTGGGGACTCCCAGAACAATATTAGGAACATTTTACATGTCATAATAGGTACACTTTAACTTCTTTTCAACAGAAGAAAGAAAGACATGGACATCTTCGATGACATGGGGGTGAGTAAATTATCAGCAAAAGTTTTTTGAAAATTGAACTACTCCTTTAACATTCTTGAGCGCAAATGCACCCTCATTCCCAGACCGAATCTGACATCTTTTAGCATTTTATTTAGTTAAGGTGTTCACTAAGTTAATTAGTACCTGTTTGTTTTCCAGATGTGAATAGTTTCAGAGTCTGTAATGCCATGGCGCGCTGCATGATCATCAAGCAAGTCAAAGAAATATTTGATTGCCAGAGGAACTGGCTGACTAGTGCTGAGAATAACCGTGAATAGATCATCCACAAACTTCTGCAGTGTGCCCTACAGAAATACAAAGACAAGTTAACAAGTGTGCGCAAGTTCATTTGTTTTTATATTCAGCCAGAGATGTACAGGAACTGCTGGTATGAGTTTGGCTTCTCTTATGTTTTTACCTTCTGGCAGTTTGAATGTGTGTTTGTTGAGATACCTTCATCGACAGTAGCCGTGTGAGATAGATTTCTGGTATGGTCTTGGCTCGTTCTCGTTCTTTTAAACTGCCTCGTCTGTGTTTGGGTAACTCTGGCTCCTCGCTGGCCTTAACAAGATGCCACAGCCTCACTCCTCCCTCATCTGCATCCTCTAGCATGGGCGTCTCTGCATAGTGAGAATGAACATGGTTTAAAAAAAAAAAAAATCAGTATATTCCCATGTTGAATATAGAGACCATAATAAAAAAAAAAACAATTTATTCATTGGTAATCTCATATATATGTGTAATATGTGCTAGAGTAAAGCTGCAATTACTTTTTTTTAAAGGACCTCAATACAAATGAGGGTAACACTTTATTTGAAGGGGTGTGCATAAGACTGACATGACACTGTCATAAACATGAGATAACACCTGTCATGAACATGAAGGAGTCTTTATGAATGTTTATGACTGTTGTCATTAAGTGTCATTCGGTAAATTATGACACTTTTAATGCAAAGTTGACATTGTTTAAAATGTCTTTGTTATGACAACTTGACATTAACCAAGAAATCATAACCTATCACAGATATGTCATAACAGGTCTAATTATCAAACTTAAAGTCCCTGTAAAGTCAAAATTAAGTATGTGTTCTGAGTTTGTCACACCACAGAAAAATGTGTAATTAGCCACCCAGCCAAATTTGAATGATAAAAAATCCGGGAAGTACATAAAATAAACTATCAAAATCATGAAAAAATGAGCAGGATTCTCTGCTCTAAAACGCTTGGGGCGTGTCCGCTGGCTGCGCTGAAACCACGCCCACTCACGGGAAAGCTGTTGACGGTGATATTAGCTGATTAGCTTTTGGAGACGGGAGGATGAACACTGAGGCGGGAGATCGTCGTTTCGGCCCCGTTCACCAGTAACAGCGGATTATCAGTGAATTATCAGTGAATCCAAGTTGTCTCTGAGGAAAGTTTATAAAACGATCCAGTGTAAAACGATCACTACAGAGGCGGGTGTTGGCGGTGATCCTCAGCTCTTCATCAAGTAAGCTCTCTAAAAACCTCTTCTTGATGTGATCGTTTTTAAGGGAATTTAAATGAAGATACCGATCTGTTTTGTACATGATCGCATCCAGGTAGTAGCCCATGCATGTCCGTGTCGAAGGCATAGCTAGCTAGAAAACTGTAGGCTCTGCTGTAGTAACTAATAGTACTGACAGTCACTCGCGATTGAGCGGTGAATGCGAATGTGCTCGGGGAGTGTTATTGACTGCGTGTTAGGGGACAGATCAGACTCCGTGGGTCATCAAATAGGGGGGTGTCCAGCAGCTCATGGGTTCCAATGCGTCACAGAGTCCTGTTTTAGCCCCGCCCAATGGGCTCTATGCACAACTGCACTACTTCCTGAACTTCAGCCAGCTCCTTGTTTCCTGTTTACCATTATTGGACAATTTGATTAATTCAGGTGTGCTTAACCTCAGTAGTCACGGCAACAATAATCAAACACACCTGAATTAATCAATGTGTCCAATAATGCCAGACAGGAAACAAGAAGCTGGCTGAAGTTCAGGAAGTAGTGGAGCTGTGCATAGAGCCTATTAATCCGTAAAATTGCAAAGGTGAAAAACTGTTTAACGGTCTAACTCCACATTTCAGTACTTCACAGTTCACAGACTTTGTAATATGTTTTAGCAATACATATATAACATTTATAATGTGTTTAGAACTTTTTGTAGAATTGACTTTACAGGGACTTTAAACAAGTTATTTGTGTAAAGAAGGAGAACTAATCTGACAGCAGTTTGGCACTGGCTCTCTCTCACACATACACACACACACACATTCAAATTTGCCGCTCCTGTTATTGCTATTGTCCGGGTGCACACGAGACATATAGCATTTGATCATGCAAACACAAAGTACTCATCTTCCTGTTACAATAAGCTCACATCGCATATACACGCATACTTATGCTCAAATAGATTTACCTGTTCAGGATGAGTGGCTGTTAGTTGTGAAAGAGACAGATTGAACGTGATTGTTGGTATCATGGGCTATTTATAGCGCATTGTCGCGTCTCCGCAATAATGGCGTCACCCGGAACAGAGGGTACTATGTGTCATGTGATGTGGGAAATGTTTTTGTGTCCATAGTTAAATTATGTTTTAAAAGAATATTACTTGATGTTGGTATGTATTTTATGGGTATATATTGATGTTTAATGTTTATTAGTGCAAGTTTATGTAGTAATTAAGCACTATGAAATTTCATATTTCCCCTGGGTTTTGGTAAATGGTTGGCTCCAATAGGGGGAGGAGCCAACAGTATAAAAGAGTGGCTGAATATGTGTTCAGGGTCTCTTGGTAGGCTGATGCGTGAGTGTGCAGTTGTGGTGCCACGAACAAATCAAATAATGAAGTGATGTGTGAACCCGTGTAATGTGGATACGTGTTAACCTGATTTTGTTTATTTTCATTTTTATTTTGTTCAGTTATCCTATTTTTGCCGGTGGAATAGTTGATTATTTTTGTACAGTTCGGGACTCACTTGTAAATAAGTTCCACCTCAATGTAAATAAACCATCATTTTGCACCATAGTGCATTTGCGAGTTGGGCCATCATTTTTATCTTGGACCATACCACGTCCAGGGAGTGGAGCACCAAAAGCCACTTCCCTACAGATTGGTGTCAGAAGTGGGATGGCCACTCGTAAAAAGACACAGAGAGGGCGGAAACCACGTCCACAAGTGAGGCAGAGCACAAGGGGTCCGGAATCGGATTTACTGGGTGAATCGGAGGATGAAGAGACAGAGGAATATCCTAGATCCAGTTCACCTCGGCCCAGCCTAGTCACGGGGGAAGTGGTGGCGTTAATGCGAGAATTCCTTGGTGCTCAACAACAGAGGGAGGAAAGATATCTGTCTGAACTCAGAGGAATACGTGAATCCATGCAGCAGATGGGTCAGGCAGCGGCTACACCAAGCAGTGCTGCGAGTCCACGAATGGGGCTTCCGATGCCAGGCCGGTCTAGGCCACCACAACTTCCACCACCACCACCATCAACACCACCACCACTAAGGTCTGAGCCGCAAATGCCAGTCTTCCAAGCTGGTGAGGATATGGAAAACTTTCTACGCTGCTTTGAGCGTCTGGCACGGACGTGGAGATGGCCTGAGGAGGAGTGGAGCTGTAGGCTGGTGCCGTTGCTAACAGGCAAAGCGTTGGAGGCCTGCGATATGTATGATGAGCTACGGGAGGCTCTCCTGGAAAAATTCAATATCTCGCCGGAGACGTATCGTCAGCGCTTTCCGGGCTTCGACAGTACCGGCGGGAGAATCACCAACTGAGACTTATCACCGGCTACGGAACCTGTATCGTCGGTGGGTTCGACCAGAGCAGTCCACGAAGGAGGAGATTGGAGAATTGATTATCCTCGAACAACTGTTGCGAGTGTTGCCATATGACAGCCGTATGTGGGTTAAGGAGCACGAGCCTACCAGCGGACTGGCAGCAGCAAGGTTGGCACAGCAATATGGAAATGCTCATCGGGGAAGTCAACGGTCTCAACCACCACGAGGTAATGCGAAAACCACTTCACAAAGACCGTATATGATACAATTGAATCAAAAACAGGCACAGACAAGGAACTTATTTGTTATTATTGTCAAGAGTCAGGGCACAAAGCCACTGTGTGTCCCATCCATAAAGCTAAACTCACAGGTTACTGCTATGTTCTTAGAGAGGAGGAAGACATTGAGGATTTAAATGTATGTGACTCTCAGAATGTAATGACTGTGACTGTCAATGGACAATCTTTGAGAGCGTTGTTGGACACTGGAAGTGCAATTTCTTTGTTGAAATCATGTCATGCTGCAAACATGTGTTTTGATGACTCAATTGACATACAATGTGTACATGGGGATGTGAAAAGTTACCCAAGTACTGTGGTGAATGTATGTGTTCATGAACAAACATATTTACTCAAGGTTGCAGTTGTTGAATCGCTACCTACTGACATGATTTTAGGGAAAGATTTGCCTATATTGCCTGATTTACTGCAAGGTACAATGAAATCTGATGGTGATAAGGCAGAAGCACGGCTAGCATGTCCTGTTGTAACATGGGCCAAAGCTAAGGCTGGGTTGCAGCCCTTACCAGACTTGCACGATAGTCTGATTCAGGGTGGGACTAAGGGGCCCAGGAAGCGGCGTGCATCTAAATATTTGGGTAGTCCAGACCCAGAAGTTAATACTGAGGGTTTGGAAGTGAGCAATTGGCAGATTCCAGAGAACATTGGGGATTTACAAAGAAAAGACCTATCTTTGCAACCACTGTTTGATAAAGCAGAAGGGAAATGTGTGTCTAATATATATAAAGAACAATATGTCATTGACCATGGGTTTTTGTATGTGGAAACAGATGATGTGAAACGTTTGGTGTTGCCTACATCCTGTCGTAATCTTGTTATGCACATAGCAAACGCTGTTCCATGGGCCGGGCATCTAGGTCACCACAAGACATAAACACGTATAAGTGCACGCTTTTATTGGCCCACTATGTACACTGACATACATGTACACTGCACTACTTGTCCAGTCTGTCAGAAGACCAGTGCGGTTCGCCAACAGGATAGGGCTCCATTACAGCCACTGCCAATCATCAGCGAACCCTTCCGATGGATCGCCATGGACATCGTGGGCCCACTAGAGAGGAGCAGTGCAGGATACCAGTACATCCTTGTCATTAGTGATTATGCTACCAGGTACCCAGAAGCATTCCCTCTGCGAACCATCACAGCACCAAAGATTATCCATGCCCTTGTCCAGTTATTCTCCCGTGTACGTATTCCTGACGAAATTCTTACTGACCAGGGAACGAACTTTACTTCCCATCTAATGGCACAGTTTCGTCGTCAGTTGGGCATCTCTGGCATCAAAACCAGTCCATACCATCCACAGACGGATGGTCTTGTGGAGCGCTTTAACCGAACGCTGAAAGGTATGCTAAGGAAGTTTGTTGCGGATACGGGGAGAGATTGGGATAAATGGTTACCCTTTCTGCTCTTCGTGTACAGGGAAGTACCACAAGCTTCGACAGGATTCTCTCCATTTGAGTTGCTGTATGGATGGCAGGTGCAGGGACCTCTTGATTTGCTGAGGAAGAGCTGGGAAGTACCGGCCTCCAAACCTCAAGAAAAGGGTATCCTGAATTATGTTCTGGAGATGAGAGAACGACTAGAGCGTTACAGGGACGAAGCCAAGGTTAATCTGAAACAGGCCCAACAAAACCAGAAAAGATGGTATGATAAGAAGGCCAGATTTCACCAATATCAGCCAGGACAAAAAGTACTACTGTTGCTACCCTCATCAACTAACAAACTACTGGCGAAGTGGCAAGGGCCCTACACCATCAGCCGGAAAATGGGACCCCTAATGTATGAAGTGCACCACCCAGATAAAGGAAAGGAAAACCAGACATACCATGTTAACTTGTTAAAAGAGTGGAAGGAGCAGGCCAGTGTGGAAGCTAAGACTGTGTTGATGGTCAGGAAAGTGGAGGTGGAGGATGAGGACTGTGAAGCTCAAGTTCAGAGGCAGGCCTCACCACTCGATTTTACCCATCTACAAGATCCTGAAAGGTCTGACCTGCAACAGATGCTAAATCAGTTTCCAGATCTGCTTTGTCAAAGGCCTGGACAGACGGATGTAGCCCAACACACCATCCACTTAAAGGACCCTACGCCATCAAGACAGCGACCGTATCGCATCCCTGAGCGCCTTCTAACCCCATTAAAAGCGGAAATTGAGACAATGATACAACTGGGTGTGATCGAACCCTCTGTAAGTGAATGGAGTAGCCCAATAGTCATCGTGCCCAAGAAGGACCATACGCTTCGCGTTTGCATCGACTTTCGGAAGTTGAACAGTCAATCCAAGTTTGATGCATACCCGATGCCCCGAGTGGATGAATTGTTGGAAAGGATCGGCCGAGCCCAGTTCATCACCACTCTTGATCTTTGTAAAGGTTACTGGCAAGTGCCTCTTGACCCAACATCTCGACCCTATACTGCATTTAAAACTCCCCTTGGATTATTCCATTTCACTGTCTTACCCTTCGGATTGCATGGAGCCCCAGCTACGTTCCAGAGGATGATCGATCGAGTCCTGCAAGGTGGGGAGGAATGCTCAGCTGCATACTTGGATGATGATGTCATTTTCAGTAACAACTGGAACGATCACATCCGACACCTCAAGCAAACTATGGAAAGAATACAGAGAGCAGGTTTGACTCTGAACGTGGGAAAATGCAGATGGGCACAACGAGAAGCCTGTTATTTAGGATACCTATTAGGTAATGGGCAATTGAAACCACAAGTCAGCAAGGTAGAGGCAATTCATCACAGCCCACCACCAAGAACAAAGAAAGAAGTTAGATCCTTCTTGGGTCTGGTTGGATGGTACTGTACAGGCGGTTTGTCCCAGAATTTGCCTCAGTTGCTACTCCATTGACCAACTTGTTGGCTAAGGCAGTACGGAACCCCTTACCATGGACGGAGGACTGTGAGTTGGCTTTTAGATCTCTGAAAGAAAGGATCTGTTCCAGTTCAGTTCTCCAGATACCTGACTTCTCGAAGCGATTCGTGGTGCAGGTTGATGCTTCTGCAACAGGATTAGGAGCGGTCCTGGCCCAAGGGATTGTTGGGGAGGAAAAGCCAGTGGTGTTCCTCAGTCGTAAGCTGCTGCCTAGAGAGTCAAGATACTCTACAATTGAAAAGGAGTGTCTTGCCATTAAATGGGCCCTCGATAGCCTCCGTTATTATCTGCTTGGCAGAGAGTTTGACTTGGAGACGGACCATCGAGCACTGAGTTGGATCAATGCGATGAAGGACAACAATGCCAGAATTACTCGATGGTATTTAGCTCTCCAACCTTTCCGTTACAATGTCCGTCACATCCCAGGGAGGAAGAATGTGATTGCTGACTACCTGTCTAGGTATCCTAGCAGTACGCAGCTTGGAGAGGGGAAAAGTAATGTAAAGAAGGAGAACTAATCTGACAGCAGTTTGGCACTGGCTCTCTCTCTCTCTCTCACACACACACACACACACACACACATTCAAATTTGCCGCTCCTGTTATCGCTATTGTCCGGGTGCACACAAGACATATAGCATTTGATCATGCAAACACAAAGTACTCATCTTCCTGTTACAATAAGCTCACATCGCATATACACGCATACTTATGTTCAAATAGATTTACCTGTTCAGGATGAGTGGCTGTTAGATGTGAAAGAGACAGATTGAACGTGATTGTTGGTATCATGGGCTATTTATAGCGCACTGTCGCGTCTCCGCAATAATGGCGTCACCCGGAACAGAGGGTACTATGTGTCATGTGATGTGGGAAATGTTTTTGTGTCCATAGTTAAATTATGTTTTAAAAGAATATTACTTGATGTTGGTATGTATTTTATGGGTATATATTGATGTTTAATGTTTATTAGTGCAAGTTTATGTAGTACTTAAGCACTATGAAATTTCATATTTCCCCTGGGTTTTGGTAAATGGTTGGCTCCAATAGGGGGAGGAGCCAACAGTATAAAAGAGTGGCTGAATATGTGTTCAGGGTCTCTTGGTAGGCTGATGCGTGAGTGTGCAGTTGTGGTGCCATGAACAAATCAAATAATGAAGTGATGTGTGAACCCGTGTAATGTGGATACGTGTTAACCTGATTTTGTTTATTTTCATTTTTATTTTGTTCAGTTATCCTATTTTTGCCGGTGGAATAGTTGATTATTTTTGTACAGTTCGGGACTCACTTGTAAATAAGTTCCACCTCAATGTAAATAAACCATCATTTTGCACCATAGTGCATTTGCGAGTTGGGCCATCATTTTTATCTTGGACCATACCACGTCCAGGGGGTGGAGCACCAAAAGCCACTTCCCTACATTTGGCTTTGCGTTAACATTACATTACCCTGTCATATGTAGTTGGTTTTGACTTTGGCCGTCATGACACCATTATAACTGTGACATGAATATTTTACTTGTCCTCAAGTAAAGTGGAACACATTGTACTAATTATAAAGATGTCATTAAGGGTTATTACACTGTCAAATGCTGTCAAACAACAGTGTCATTAAAGGGTTAGTTCATCCAAAAATGAAAATTAAGTCATTAATTACTCACCCCCATGCTGTACTAACCTCGTAAGACCTTCGTTCATCTCCGGAACACAAATAAAGATATTTTTGATTTAATCTGAGAGCTGGATCAGCCCTCCATAGACTGCCTAAGGGACTGGCTCTTGACAGCCCATAAAAGTGATTAAAGAAAAGGTTTAAATATCCCATATGCCTACAGCGGGTCAATTATAAGTTTATCAAGCGTCGAGACTACTTTTTGTGCGAAAAAAAACATAAATAACGACTTTATTCGACTATTCCATTACTTCCTTATGGGCGCATGCGCGAGAACTGAGACGAGCACGTTCTCCTTCGGCTTGTTACCGGCTGCTCACCGCAGGAGTATTAGCGCCACCTACCGTATGAGATGATGTGCTGATATAGCTGGAAGCGCAAAACTTTCTGTTTACAAGCAGAGTAAAATGCTCGCTGTACATAAGGTTTTCAATTAGCGTATTTTCCGCACTATAAGGTGCACTTAAAAGCCTTTAATCTTCTCAAAAAACGACAGTGTGCCTTATCATCATCTCATACGGTAGGTGGCGATAATACTCCTGCGGTGAGCAGCCGGTAACAAGCTGAAGGAGAACGTGCTCGTCTCAGTTCTCGAGCATGTGCCCATAACGAAGTAATGGAATAGTCAAATAAAGTCGTTATTTATGTTTTTTTTTCGCACAAAAAGTAGTCTCGACGCTTGATAAACTTATAATTGAGCCGCTGTAGGCACATGGGATATTTAAACCTTTTCTTTAATCACTTTTATGGGCTGTCAAGAGCCAGTCCATTAGGCAGTCTATGGAGGGCTGATCCAGCTCTCAGATTAAATCAAAAATATCTTTATTTGTGTTCCGGAGATGAACGAAGGTCTTACGGGGTTAGTACAGCATGGGGGTGAGTAATTAATGACTTAATTTTCATTTTTGGATGAACTAACCCTTTAATATTTCCCCTTACCTCAAGTAAAGTGGAACATGTTGGACTAGTTATAAAGATGTCAGGTTGACAGGTTATGATTTCTTGGTTTATGTCAAGTTGTCATAACAAAGACAATTTAAACAATGTCAACTTTGCATTAAAAGTGTCATAATTTACCGAATGACACTTAATGACAACAGTCATAAACATTCATAAAGACTCCTTCATGTTCATGACAGGTGTTATGTCATGTTTATGACAGTGTCAGTCTTATGCACACCCCTTCAAATAAAGTGTTACCCAAATGGGATATAACCCATTTTTCCATGAAGTCAACTTATGTTTTGTACATTTTGTTTTTCAGTTTATTTTTTAGCAGGAAAAGATTACAAGGCTGTTTTTTATATTTTTCCCCTATTTTAATAAGGAATGAGTGGAAGATACAGAGATTTTGACTACAATGCCTAATGCACAGATCTATTTATGCATCAAATTCTTTTGTGCTGCCTGTTGGATTTACTAAAGACATAAACAACTGTGTTCACATTATTGATCAGTGTCATGACGCATTATGGTCTCAATCATTTTAATTTTTTTTATACATTACTGTATTGTTTCAAAACAATCATGAGAAACAGAACCATGTTTTGTGCATGTGTGTGAACATATAGATAGTCACATGTACTGTACTCACTCTCCCCTGCAATGTAGTCATGGGTATCATGGTGAATATGTTTGCTATGGCGTGGAACCAAAGCAACAGTTGCTCCATCTGGAACCTAAAATCCCCAAAATATATGAAGAATTAAAGTAAAAAAAAAATTAAAGTATACCTGTATTATACAGGTTACCTGGGCCGGTCCTGACCAATTTGCTGCCCTAGGCAAGATTTTACCTGGTGCCCCATGCATTACAGCCCATTTCACCCCATCATTTGTGTTGGTGATTATTTAGTCATATATATATATATATATATAGCAAGAGCATTACATCTATCATTCAAGTCCCCTTTATTTTTATATAGCGCTTTTTAGCCTACAATACAGATTATTTCAAGCAGCTTTACAGTGATAACAGGAAAATAATGCAACAAAGTTTGCTTCTCCTGTACAACAGATCTATAAGAAAAATAGTGTCATAATCAAGCTTAAGTATGTTCAGTGAAGGTTTATTTTGTTGTATTTTTTGTGTGTGTTTATTAATTTCATTTATATATAGCCACTCTAGATAAAACGGTGATGTCATGTTCCAAATGTCATTCATGCACAAACTATTCATTGAGCACTAGCAGAAGTGTTTGTTTGGGAGTTGATGGCAGCAATCTTCCACTAACTTATAGCACGTTTCATGTTTTCAACATGAATGAAACTGCTAAATGTCTTTAATGTGAATTTTACATGAAACATTGGTAGCTACTTTTAATAAACCTGTAGCCATATCGTTATTAATTTTGGCAAATAAATAAAAAATGCCATATATCTCAACTGTATAGTAAAACATTAAATAATACGTGATAATATGCGTCTTAAAAAGACTGACATGTTTGTTACAAATCGCATTGTCTGGGGGCTCTGAAGAACTCAGAACTACTGTTAGCATAAAGTTATAAGGTAAAAATAACTGCCATTAAATTATAGCATCTTAATATGCAATTAGATAAACTGTTCATTCATTACATCACTTTACCTGTCTTTGTCCCCTTGTATCCTCTTCTTTTTGGCACTGTATCTATCGCAGCAGACTATAATGTTAATTTAAATGTGTCATGAAAATTCGGTCATCCGTCACAATGAGGAAACTTTCACCGTGTCTAGATGGCTGCCAGGCCCATTTCTAAGGGAGTGCTTGAGTGTAATCGCCCTCAAATGAAAGCAATGCTGTCTATATTGGATGCGGCGAGCGGCGACGCTAAACAACAAATTACCAACAACAGTAAACTGATTGCGCGCGCTCTGTTTCTGGCGCACTTCAAGCACTCGCTGGGCGGGGGGAGATTGATGCACCGGACCGGAGTCGGAGGACTTAGTCAAGTCTTTGTGGAGTTGTTTTGCTTTATTTTGTAGTATTTCGAATTAATGGTTTTAAAATAGTATTAGTAAAAAAAAAAAAAATCACTCGTTCACTCATTGTGGCACCCCTTGAGTGGTTGCGCCCTTAGCATTTGCCTATACCGCCTATGCTCAGGGCCGGCCATGCCTGTATATACAGCAAATAAGGTTTATTGCCAGAATGTACAGACTTTCAGCTGTTTGCAATGAACAAAGCTAACACAAGTAATTGAAATAGCTCAACACAAAAAAATGTTTCAAGTTGTTTCTGCAAATTCAACTGACAATGCTACTTTTAATGACTTCTGCAGTCTCAAAATTATTCAACCCCCTGAACAGAATCCCTCACAACAGAACAAATCTGCAATCAGATTTCTATTGAAATGACTTGATTTCGCCCGCATAAATTTGCTGAGTGTGCTTGCAGAGTTTTTGTTCTGCGTCACCGTCACCATTGGGTTGCTCACTAAGAGGATTTCCATTTAGGTACCATTTCCTGTAATCAAACATACCTTAAGCCAGAGGTACTCAACAGGCGGCCCGCGGGCCGCATCCGGCCCGTCGGCATTCATTTTATGGCCCGCGTCATGCAAAAGATGAATGCACTTTTTGAGCTCAAAGGTTGCACAAATATTACCCTATAGGCAGGCTATACCGCGGACGTTTTGTATAATCCGTGATTTATTCATAAAAAAAATAATCATTGTCATTGTGATGTGTGTGTATTGTTTAATGGGACTTATAATAGAGGATTTAATAGAGTCTCCGCAACGGCGATTGAAGTGCGTGCGCGTCCGAGTGAAGACTGCGCGAGCTATGCAGCTGACAGCAGCGGCAACAAGCGCTCAGCTTGATTTCAGAAACATTTTAGCGCTAGATCTCTTATTTAAGAGCGAACTAAATTAATGCACTGCTAGCTAACTGGAGATGTTTTATTTGTAGTAGGTAGGCTGCATCCGTGCTAAAATGACTAATGACAAAATCACCGTGCGCGCGTGACATTGCGCAAAACATCTGTATAATTTTTAACAGCTGATTCGGGTGACGTTAGAGCTGATCCGCGCATCTCCACTCTCCAATGTGTAATTATTGGCTGATGGTCCTCTTAAGCATGAAAAACAAAACTTGTTGATTCAAATATTTGGTTATAAACAGAAAGTATACGCTCCGATTACAATGACGAGCTGTCATCACGTCAGCGAGTTCACGGCACTCTTGCAAAACCTTCACTAACTGGCAGTTTAGTTCTGAACGAGGCAGCTCGCATGAAAAATGGATCATGTGAAAGCTGCTATTGAGCGAATTCTGACTAACTTAAAAGTTAGATGTACTGGACTAATAGTGGACCTAGTATTAGTAGGAGGCTAATAACTTTGTAAAGCCACCCTGAGTATAAAAACATGTCATTTAAATGTCATTATTTTTACTTTTTTAGTATTACTTTAAATTGGACAAAGACTGGCAAGACTTACCTTGCAGGTCGTTTTTAATGTATGAGTATGAACTTAAAAAAAAAAAATGTTGCATTAATATTGCTTGAAAACTGTTAATTCACTTTATTGTTCCAGATTTTTTTATTTTCACGTTCAGTATTAGCTTACTTTAAATAGGACTAGCAGAAAGACTTGCAAGGCTTACCTACCTTTCTAAATAAGTAAAAACTGTAAATATTGTCATAAATAAAGTCTTACGGTGCAAGTTGTATTTGTGGTCCTTCACATTTTACGTGGTTTAAATGTGGCCCCCTTGGCCTCTGAACTTGAGTACCCCTGCCTTAAGCTAATAAATGTCATCGGGATTACTAGAAAGCTGCAGGTGAGTTTTTATCAGGGTTGAAGCTATACCCTGCAGGACAGTGGCCCTCCAGGACCAAAGTTGCGTATCCCTGATTTAGCACTTTCCACAAAATTGACTCTAGACTTAAACCAACAGCTTGACCGCTTGATTGTGTTATACCTTATAATGCTGGAGCGTGTTGAGTCGTTTCCAGTTTCCCTGAACCACAGATGTTAGGTCTTCATCTGAGAGGATCAGGTGCCCTGCTACACCAGAGCGCCATTCTGAAAATGTCCAAAACAACATGTAAATTTAAAGACAGGAAAGGTTTAAAAGAAATAAATAAAGACTGAAAGAATTAATTAATTAATACAATTAGAGAGAACACAGTGTGTTTAGATATGTAAGACAGAGGGTAGACATGTACAGTATGAATGTTCTCACCCAAGTCCACGGAGTCAGTATGTGGTCTATGAGAGTATGAGGTGCCCTTGTACACCTGGTCCAGTATCTTCTCTTTCACCTGGGTTATAGTGTCACAATCTAAAACTTTAGCAGCAACTGGCTGAGCTTCATTCACACCTATTCCCTGCATCAAGACATCCACAGTCTATCGAGAAAAAGAATGAGAGAGAGAGAGAGTTACATACTTTTGTAAATCACATTTTTATTATCTAAATGTTATGTCAGCACAATAAAATCTGCTTATAATTCTGTAATACTGTGAACTGATCTATTTATTCAAAAATGTCCCAGTTGTTGTTAATTTTCATTTTTCTAATTAATGTGTTTAAATTGCACATTTGAGTTAATGTATACGAGTTTGAGTAAAATGCAATATTTGACAGCACTGTGTTGACATTCACATTTGCATAATTCTTACAAACCCCTAACTTATACAATCTCCTGCTTCTACCTGTCATATTGGGTTCAGGCATAGGATGAGGAGATGCAGAGGATCAAACGGCAGCTATAACATAGATAATCTAAGCAGTGGTGGACAGTAAGCAGGGTTCGAAATGACTTATGACTCTTGAGGGGTCCCCTAAAATGTACGTAACTCTAAAATGATTAAAAAAAAAAAAAAAAAAAAAAAAAAATTCTAAAGACTACCTTGCTACACTATGTAGCCTACTGTAGGCAAAATTATATGGACCAATGTCAGAGTTTTTCTGGCTAAAAATGAGGCAGAGGGGCACCCCATAACAGGGGGGTCTGGGGGGGTCCGGGGACATAAGAAGAATGATACTTTGGAACTAAACCGCCAGTAGTTACCAAGTAAACAGGAATCGAAACAAAGGAAATGACCCATCCCAGTTTAAATCTAACGCAGTACGTGTATTATTATTTTTTTTTATAAAGATTATAGATAGAATTGAAGATAAAGTGTCAGTATTAATTAAAAGATGCGTGTTCAGCCGTTTGTGCTATTGCTTCAGCTCCGTTGTGCTATTGCTAATTTGTTTATTTGTCCTTATTTAATTATTTTTTACTTGTCTTTAACAATGCTTGAAATTTATATTAGGTAGGGTAGTTTTTGCTGTGGTATTTTTGTTAAAACTATAAGCAAAAGTTCCTTGTGTAGGTGTTCTTTAGCCGGTTGAATTTTGTTCATGGTATTCACATTCAGCTGCAATAAAATGTTTTGCAAAAAGTACTTGGTTTTTTTTTTTACCTTATTGGAATCAAAACTTCAAAATTCAAATGACACCCAACCCTAGTAGAGAAATCACCCTTACAATACTCAGAAGACAGAAACCCTGGTTTAAGAAACTTACTGGTAGAACCATGTTAAATCTATATTAATGTTTACACTATTTTACATTGTTTATGTACTTACTGTGATAATAACAGTAAATTATGCACAATAACAAGCAACTAACCCTAAACTGAACTCTAATCTCTAAAGTACATGTTAATTAATATTACTCATTTCTTCTTTGTGTAATTACACTATTACAGAAGCTATATTTCCATCCACCTCAACTGAGGCGGATTTTTTTATCCAATAAAACGACATGCAAATAAACTACGATGGAAACACATTTACTGAATAAATTACTCGATGCGAAAAAGAAAATGTAATTTGCCTAAAATAAAACATGCAATTTTCCAATTTTGTGCAAAAGTTAAATTTGCAACCAAAATAAGAATAATGACCTAATACTGTATAAAGACATTCAGTTAAAAAATTCTAACCAGAGTCCGGTATTCCAGATCCTCTCTCAGCAAGCGGTTATCATTTAAGGTGTATTTGGCTTTGCCCGTCACTGCGTCCACAGGTCCTTTATCCACCTGGTGTTTAATCGCTCTGAAGAGCATGTACAGAGACTCACCAGCAGAATACTGAACACAAAGAGCACAAAATACAATCGTTTATAACAAAATGACATGGACAATCTACTCAATAAAACACTAAGAAAAGATTTTACAATTCTCTCAACTATCCTATAGTAACAACTGTACTAGTTCAGTGAATTTTAATGAAAGCATATGGGTACAAAAAAAATATTAATTAGGACCTCCAATTTTTTTTTTTTTTTTTTTTTTCAATCCTAATGCTCAACATTTCTGGGTCTCAATAGGTTGATTACATTCTTGGACAAGTATTTTACATTAACTGTAATCATATTTTTCAGAACTGAATATCATCGATATAAAACAATTCCCAATCTACAAAATCAAATCAAATTTTATCCACAGTAAATATATGTATTAAAAAAACCAAACAATCCCACCAATTATCATACACACCCTTAAGAAGGCATAGAGACAGATGGATATCCAGTTTGTCAGGAGCTTTTCAACTACTGTCTCAGTTCTGAAGAGAGAATTAAAGCCTCAGTCAATTCTGTTGATTCATATTCGTACTTATAATGCTAGTTATTCCATCCTTCTTACCTCCGCAGCATGAGTTTAGGGTTCTTGGCAATATACTGTTCCACAAGATCGTTCAACAGGGTTTTGAGTATGTCAGTGAAGTATTCTAGTTTGCTGTGAAGAGCCACAGTGAGCAAAGATGCCACATATCCTCTGTCTCTGGGTGAAAATGTCCTCTGGCTTTCAAGAGTGTGGATAAACTGTAAAGAGAATAAATTTAAAAAAGGTGGTAAATCATTTAGTTATGTTCGTGTATTCATTCGCAGACTAACCATTTACAGATCTTATTTAAAAATACTGACCTTTAGAAGCTATAAAAGATATTTTATGATTTCGATAAAACAAAATATGCATTATATAACCTGATCATCCAGTTAAAAAAGTTTTCACCCCTGCAGTGTGTTTCCTTTTTGGGCATCAGTAAATTTTTGCACCTTTTGTAATAGTCGTGTCCCTCAATTGTCTTCAGTGTGAAAAGATGAATTTCAAAATCAGTCACTGTTGGAAAGTGTTCACATTTCTGAACCAATAAGGGACTCATGAACAACTATCACAAAACAGTTGTGGATCATCAAGGAATTAAAATTCAAGCACATCTAAACTTTTTAATAGGGACATTTGTTTAAGTTCAATTATTTTTTTCATGTGAAATGGCAGTTACATTGTATTTTGAGGTGTAATTATTACAAAAATAAGTTCGGTGAAATTTTCAGTATAGTACAGATGCATCAGATGGATGTTTCTGGCCATTGCGCCATATCTCGCTGTGTTTCACACCACACACATTGCATTATAAGAATATATTTTAAGTTAACCAGGTGTTAGTTAACACTACCTTTGTGAGGAACAGTTTGCTGTTGAGGAGATTAGATAACTGAATGAGTCCCTGCTCCACCGTGGCCCGCCGACACTCCTGCACGTCCAGGTCTCTGTGAAGTGGAGACTCACGATGTCCAGGAAAAAAGATGCGTTCGGCATACATACGGTACTCCAAGAAAGGAATTCCCGATCCTACCAGATCACTCGACATGTCCATCATTTCAGTCATCAGGTCTGAGAAGATTGAACAGTCAAATGTACCAAGGTCAGGCTTACAGGAGGGACTGTTGAATGGCAACTACTGCACTAGATCATTTTTTATTTGTTTAAATGTTTCAAAATGAAATCAACACCTCAGAAGCTGGGGAACAAGTGGGCTAGGTTTTGACTAATATTTCCAAATGGTATCATTTAATTTGCTATTTTAATCACTGTGAAATAAACAAATCATTGGAGCAGGTGTATATTTTCTTTTTATGAACGACGGGTTAGACGGGTACTATTCTTAAACTTAATGTTAAAATCTTATAACTGTCCTCTATTCTCATCCTAAATGTACCTGTATATTACCTGTGAACTCTTTTTTGCAGCGGTCTCTCACACTTGTCTCTAGATTCTCCAGCTGGATCTGAACTTTTTTATAATCTCTCAGAGCCTGTTTACTCTTTCTCCTATGAGAAATTAGAGAACACAAAATCAGTTCCATTCATACATTGCATTATTCTTGCATTCAGGGATGGACTGGCCATAGGTAGCAAATGCAGATCCTACAGAGTCAAAATTAAATATCCAATGTCCGAATATGTTGAAAAAAAAGCTAGTCTTTATAGGGTACTAACTTTTTCACAGCACTATATAAACACATTCTTTCATATTACATTTCATACACACCTGTATATAAACACGATGATAAGTACAATAAGAGCAACAAGAGATGCAACTGCTCCAACCCCAATTTGTGCCACCAGTGGAAAGATGGAGTGACTGAGAGAATCATACTGCACTTGTCCCAGTGAAAAGTTCAGGTTTCCCATATGCACCTGAATACAGACAGACACATACACAATTATACACCAATGTTCATGCAACGCAATATTCACTGCAAAAATGCAAGATTACAATCACACTTTTAGAAAAGAGGATGTAGGTGCAAACTTGAACCTTGTAAAGCCTGACATTAAATAATAGTCCAACATTTTTTTAATGGAACATTAAATAGACAAAATCTCTCTCTCTCTCTATTTGATACATCAGGCTTTTATGGCTCATATTATGATAGGAGAATATAGAGACCATGTTCAAGAGAGAAGAAACACCTCAATTTCATTTTTGTCACTGTATCCCCAAATAATATGTCTTAGTAAGATGATATTTAAATGCTTGGTTCACTGAGGTTTTTATTGTGGGGTAAAAAATAAATAATGCAAAGCAGTACAATGACGATTGAGAAATGTACATATAAACATTACTCAAAAGCCAAATTTGTCAGACTTTTCAGAAAAAAAAAAGCAACAAAGATTGTTCCCAGAAGAAGAAAATAGCATCACAGTCCAGCTTAAGTAAATTCAGTGATGTTTTATTTTTGTTGAAAATAAGTTATTTATATATATATATATATATATATATATATATATATATATATATATATATATATATATATACATATTATATAATATATATATATACAGATTTAAAAGTTAAATTTAAGCAAAGTTTTAATCATGTTGATAACAGAGTTAGCCTAAGAACTGTGTATCTAATACAGTAGGCTTTATAGGGTCAAGCTCAGTCTGTGTGTGTTGAGAAGGTGTTGGCTTCAGGCTTACTATAAATTCTGGAAAGGCGTCAGCTCCCTCTTGCTTGCGTCCATGTCTGAGAGAGAGAGGGGGCTGCTGAGGAGGTGGCTCACAATAAATGTGATTATGTGTCAAAGTTTTAACAGCACAAACCCCCTCACCAATCAGTGCCACTACTTCCTCTTTAAAGATGGCCAAGTCTAAATTCTCACCCTGCAAAAATAATTGAAATGGGATACAAGAAAAAGTTAAAAGAAGAAACGTGAGATTAAGCTTTTAAACATGAGTAATATGTGATAATTGGGTGATGATGTAAAGTGACCTAGTCAATATCGACTAAATAGACAACAGGATTTACCGGAGAGTCTTGCACCACCCTGTGGGTGTATATTTTACGATAATGACCTGTATGCTATTTTAAAGCAATGTACAAAACAATCAACCAAGCAAAAAGACAAACCTGGAGTAATATTAATCCTGAAGACCCCGATAATTTTCAATACAATTGATAACTGATTCTTCTGCTGAACACAAAAGAAGATATTTTGAAGAATGACAGAAACCAAACAGTTGATAGGGCGCACTGACTTCCATTGCATTTTTCCGCATACTATGGAAGTCAATGGGTTCATCAAAATATTATTTTCTGTTCAGCAGAAGTGGGAAATTCATACAGGTTTGGAACAACATGAGGATGAGTAATTTTTGGGTGAACTATCCCTTTAAGCAGTTTAGAATGTACCGCTATTTTTAGTGACTGAAATACTGTGGGGGGTGCTTTATATGCATCACATATGTCCAAACCTAGAATTCTGTTCACGTATCTTGTTTTTCTTCTTTTGAGAGGTGATCTAAATACTTGTGACTTGTAACAGATGAAAAATGGACCGGCCTGTACAAAACACTCTATGGATGTTTTGTCCTCAGCTGTTTTTGACCTCCTTTGTCCTTTTGTCCTTTTGGTCTCAGCGCGTTGCTGTTAAAACAGAAAAAAATGGCAACAGAAAAAGCTACACTAACCTCCACAGATATGACGGATCCAGGTTTATACCGATATGGTTTTGTGGGATCACCATGGTTCAGCGGGTGCAGGGATGGGTTTGGCTCATAGGTGAAAGGTGATTGGCTGACAGAGTTGAAGTCAAAGCGCAAGTTATCCAACAAAAACTCAACCTGAATATGACCACCAACTACTTGAGGGTCTACACCAGGGCTCCGACACAACATCAGAGAGGAGGTTTTCACCTCACAATGCTCCTCAAACTACAGAGAAATGAAAACAAGAGAAAGACACAACCACTTAAATTAGTGAGTGGACAAATCCGGCAAAATATTTCAGACAAAATGATGTTTAACTTTAGAGAATGTTTACCAAAGACATAAATCTATAATACTAATAAAAGAACTGTCATAATAAAATAATATGTGGATTTAGAAGATCTTAAACCAATTGTGAATCAAAGAGATTTATTTTAGAACAAATTTTTTCTTGCTTTTCCCACCTCAAAGTCATCTGGGATATAGATCAAATTTGTGAATTGTATTAATGTACTTTAAATTTATGTTTACTAGTTATTAGTCATTTGCAGATGCTCCTTTAATAATTAACCTTTTTTGGAAACATCTGGTGAATGTTACATTTAAAGGGATTCTCCACTTTTTTTTGGAAATAGACTCATTTTACAACTCCCCTAGAGTTAAACTGTTGAGTTTTAGCGTTTTTGAATCCATTCAGCCGATCTCCGGTTCTGGCAGTACAGCTTTTAGCATAGCTTAGCATACATCATTGAAGTGTACAAGACCAATAGCATTACTCAAAAAAAAAAATGACCAGTGTTTCGATATTTTTCCTATTTAAAACTTGACTCTTTTATAGTTACATCGTGCACTAAGACCGATGGGAAAAGTAAAGTTGCGATTTTCTAGGCTGATATGATATGACTAGGAACTATACTATCATTACTGCATAATAATCAGGAAACTTCACTGCCGTACCATGAGTGCAGCAGGCATAATGATACGATGCAGTGCCTGAAAATAGTGCCCAGCTTCCAACATGACCGGGACTAAGTTTGTGTAATCATCGCGCATGCAGCTCTCATGGTACGGCAGTAAAGTTTCTTGATTATTACGCAGGAATGAGAGTATAGTTCCTAGTCATATCAGCCTAGAAAATCGCAACTTTACATTTTCCGTCTATCTTAGTGCACTATGTAACTATAGAAGAGTCAAGTTTTAAAGGAATACTCCACCGGTTTTCATATTAAACTATGTTATTCCCTTAATTAAGACGAGTTGATGCATACCTCTCCCGTCTCAGTGCGTGCACTCTATCGCTCTGTATTGCCGCAAAACTGTGTTAGCACTTAGCTTAGCCCAGTGCATTAAATATGGGCCAAAAAGACAAGCGACCAAACACTTCCTCGTTTTCCCTATTTAAACACAGTTACTCGATTTGTGTAACTCGACCTAGGCTGGTGACACAAAATAAAACGTTGTGTTTTTCTAAGCGTTGATTGATGACTATATTGTATGGCGGAATACCATAAAAAGTGCTTCAGAGCACTTCAACTTGGCGCAATAATACCTTCACTCATGAAAAGTCCTCTTACCGGCTCTCGCTTGTTGCATGTCACGTTGACGGAAATAAGAGGGAGAGGGAGAGCGAGGAAGCAGGAGCCGGTAAGAGGAGTTTTTACGAGTGAAGGTATTATTGCGCCAAGTTGAAGTGCTCTAAAGCACTTTTTATGGTATTCCGCCATACAATATAGTCATCAATTTTAAACGCTTAGAAAAACACAACGTTTTATTTTGTGTCACCAGCCTAGGTCGAGTTAGACTAATCGAGTAACTGTGTTTAAATAGGGAAAACGAGGAAGTGTTTGGTCGCTTGTCTTTTTGGCCCATATTTAATGCACTGGGCTAAGCTAAGTGCTAACACAGTTTTGCGGCAATACAGAGCGATAGAGCGCACGCACTGAGACGGGAGAGGTATGCATCAACTCGTCTTAATTAAGGGAATAACATAGTTTAATATGAAAACCGGTGGAGTATTCCTTTAAATAGGAAAAATATCGAAACACTTTGGTAATTTTTTTGGGAGAAATGCTAATGGTCTTGTGCACTTCAATGATGTATGCTAAGCTATGTTAAAAGTGGTACTGCCAGAACCGGAGATCGGCTGAATGGATTCAAAAAAGGTAAAACTCAACAGTTTAACTCTGGGCGAGTTGTAATGAGCCTATTTCCAAAAAAGTGGTGGAGTATCCCTTTAAGAAGCCAAACAATAAAATTCAAAAAAAAAAAAAAATTGTGAAATTGAAGGCATATGTTATTAATCTGTGGGCAGGAAATTAGGGAACCGTTTACTAATCCGTGTGTACAGTTTATAAACAGGGTATAGATCTGCAATTGAACTTTAAGTTTGTGTTGTGTGTAGTTTAAGTAAGGGTTAATGCCCGACGAGGTGTCCGTTGTCAGGTTTTAATGGACGACGGCGAGGCGTAAACCGGCCTCCGCCGAAGTCCATTAAAACCTGACAACGGACACCTCGGAGGGCATTAATCCGCTTATACCATGGTCACTTGCCAAATAAAACATTTTTAAAACATTAGTTTATATTTTAATTAGGCTAAATCTAGTTTTTACAAATAATAACTTGCCTTGCCTGACTGTTTAGCAACCGGAGATATATAGTCCGCTTAGCTCGTATCCCTTCAGGTTCACAAATGCATTTTTTTTCATGAAACACAAAGGTAGGCATAGTTTTTTTTTTATTACACATAAAACAATTAATCAAACAACAATAAAAACAGCTAGCTCTGAGCTCCAGCGATTTGCGCTTAACGTTATAGAGGGCAATAAATTAATCAGATCAAAGAGAGGGTCATTTGCCTCAGGCTCCTTAGGCTTGAGCTTGAAACGCTATAACGTTGAGCCTTCTCCTGCCTTGGTTGTCTGGACAGCTGCGTAAAACTCCCGCAGGGTCTCATTCAGGGGTGCGCGTTTCCCGAAAGCATAGCCAACTATGGTCGCAAGTTACGTCGTTACCAATAGAGTTCAATGGAGCAGAGCAGCAGCGGTGTAATTTTCTCCGTTTTATTTAGCTACATTTTTTCTTTCTTCAGCAGCATACCAGTCGTCAAAGTTGCCATATTCTCCATAAATGTTAAAAGAAATAGCACGAAGTCGCTCATTGTTGTATTAGGCTATAATATCTAACGTTAGATGATAGAGCATGTGACTGCCTGTTGCTATGGTTACTCACAGCCGTTGTAGGCAGCGCATTTATTTATTAATTTCGAATGGTAAACAGGCAGTTTCACCGGAACTACTTTACTAGGTGTCCTATATCACTTTTTAACGGACACCCTGCAGCCAATCAGAATCGAGTATTCACCCAGACCATGGTATAAGTAAAGTTAATGCTACGTCCACATTAATTCGGATACATTTGAAAACGGAATTTTCGTTTAAAAACGCTCTTCGTCCACACTAGCGTTTACAGGCGTTTTCCGACGTTTCAGTGTGGATGAGAAACTTCTAAATTCACTGTGCTGCGCATGCGTGAAACTTCACAAAAGCTCGCTGAGATGATACAGATGAGAAAATAAAGAATAATGTTATCGCACAATAACAGGATAATTTTATTTAGCGAAATATCTCTCCATCACTGATGCGTCCAGGTCGCATTCAGTCACCTTATGTTTGGTCTAAAACGCAACTGCTCTCCTGTTTTGCCGCAGGACAGAAAATGTAAGTACATTATCTGTCATCTTTGCAGTACTGTGCTATGAAAAATAGCACATATTAAGTAACATAAAAAGTAACATATTTTAGCAATAGTGTAAAAATGAATAACAAATAACAGGAACAATACCGATAAACATTAATATCTATTGGTACTACATGGATCACATGACTAAACTTACGTCATCGTTTTGAAATACCTCCGGTTTCACTGTCCACACTACAACGCGAAAACGGCGTTTTCAAATTTATCCACTTTGGAGAGCGTTTTCCAAATGATACGTTTTTGTTGACTTAAAACGGCGTCTCAGTGTGGGCGGAAGGCCAAAACGGAGAGAAAAATATACGTTTTCAAACGAAAACGTATTAGTGTGGACATGGTCTAAGATTAAGCAAGGTTAAACTGAAAATCACCTGTTTGAATGAACAGTGTGTGTTTTCTGTACAGTTTGCTTCTTGCACTTGCACATCTGTTACATTCCTAGTTTTTCTCCGTCGCCTGCGCTTCTTCCAAGGGGGAACGGAGTCCGGAGGAATCACCATTACTTGTATCCGAGGCTTCTGTACCACATCCAAATGATGGCCCAAAACTTTAATTACACGCCCTCCACTGCAGCAAGGACAAAATGTTAAGTGATTTACAAGAGCAGAAAAAAATAACACACAAAAGTCTTTTTTTAAAAGCCCGTTTTAAAAGAAAAGCTCTTAGACACAGACGTATGTATATACGATTTTTTTTTTGTGTGCACATTTTAGGGTCAGCCAGACAAAAAAGTAAAGCTTGTTGTATTCATTAAATGTCACTTTGTCACTTTGAATGAATAAAATAAATAAATGAATAATTGACCCTTCGCTAAGCCACGCCCGAAAACCGCCACTGGCCAATCATGTCTTAGCAACCGTAACTATGCGCGGGAGGTCTGGCAAGCTTTGATACCGGTATAACGAAAGTTTGGACTGGGGAGAGGAATTGTTTTCCTTCCAGAAAATCTAAAAGCCAAGGGGAGAAATGATTGGCGTGATCTAGCATATGTGTGAGACCCATTCACAACTACTAGTAAATGTCGACATGCTTAACAAAAACACCTATTGCTTGGAAATATTGACGGTTCTTTGGTCATAATGATATAACGTAAAATAAGACGATTAAAGAGACAAGACAAAGGCTCACTGACATACTTTAAAATATATTTCAGCATTTTGTTAATCGACGTCCTACTAACGTTACCCCTTACTAAGTAACTTAACCCCAATCCGATCGCGGCTCTCCCGGTATTAGTGTTATTCCACAAGATTTATTGATAAGCTGTTTGATTTATAATTATTAAGATTATTTTTACATACCCTGCTGTGTATGAACATAGCTGTTCCTCAATTTGTGTTTCCCATTTGAACGGTCAGCGTATGAGGCACTGCTGCTTGCGCTGGGACTATAACGTTAGGCTTTAACTTCAATTTTTAAGAAATTATTCACTAATCGGTTGCATATAATGTCGTGAATATATCCCTCGAATGCATACTGTAGTCCCTTTTGTCTTGCTCTCTCAGATGTTTCACTTGTTCGCCGAAAATTACTAATTATCTCATTGGGAATGTCTGACACCGCGTGCATCCACACTGTAATAGATGGGCCAGCCGCGAAAGCTTGACAGGCGTAGCAACAGTAACTAGGGAGGGCGGGGCTTAGCGAAGGGTCAATTGTAAATGTAATAATAACACTGGTAAAACTCAAAACACACACCTGATAAAGCTCTTAGAGGGCATAGCATGTGTGATGTTGGGGTCAGGGGTATAGTAGTAGCCATTGGCATGAAGATGTCGCTCATTTTTTCCATACCGCACAGTCACCCTGTGCTCTCCTGTCCTGTTACTAGCACCAGTCAGACACTCAATGGTGTCCTCCTGAACACCTGATATTCTACAGAGGGATAAAAGGGGATAAAAGAACTTCCTAATCACAGACAATACTCATATTACACCAAATTACAGGTGACAGTTTTCCACAGTGATACGTGGCACTTACAATGAACAGGGCACATTCCCTAGTAGGACACTGATATCAGTAACACGACCAGTCAAAAGATTTTTGCCTATGATTGTCAGAGTTGTTCCTCCTGCCCGTGGCCCTTTCTGAGGAGAGATTTCTATCAGCTTAGGGTCCTTAAAGGATGAGATGAGAGATACAATCAGATGAAATTCTGCATCCAAGAACTAAAAAACTACAGCAATTCCACAACAACCATCTTCACATAACAACAATGCTCAAATGCACATAATAATCAGATGGAAAACAAGAAATGGAGGGATAACAGAGGGAGAGGGGATATAAGATATGACTTTAGTCAAGTCAAGTCAAGTCACATTTAGGCATTTACAATGTTTAAGAATGTGGTGAAACCTTAGAATTAACCTTTTAAGCTGCATCAATGCACAATATATATAGTATAGACACTGAAATTGAACCTTAAACAATCTCTATCTCACAAAACATATTTTGGCTCAAAAGTCTGATCTTTAACACAGGGGCAAGTGACTTAACTGTGCAAAATTACTATTCATTATATATAAAGAGATCATTTACTCATCCTTTGTTCCAAACCTGTTTGACTTTCCTTTTTCCAAGAAACGTAAAATTTGACATTCTGAAAGATGTACTGGTCACTATTTTCTATGCACTAACAATAAATGGGGACTAGAGTGTTCAAGCTTCAAAAAGATGAATAAAAGTAGTCCACACAACTCGTGTGCTATATGTCCAAATCTTCTGAAGACATATGGTACGTTTTTGAGACAATCAGGCCGAAATATAAGTCATATCTATTCCGCACACAAAGCTATTCTTTATGATATTCTTTGGTGCTTTTTGTTAAATACTTTACTTTCATTATACAGAGTTGTATATACAGTGGCCAGAATGGAAGACAAAGTCATATGTTTTTGCAACAAAATGAAAAATGGTAAGTCATTTTTTAAATATAGCTAGTTAATACTAAAATGCAAGTTAACCTGGTAGCTGAATCTCTGACTTGACAGGCCAAAGCCTCCACCAGAGACTTTCACTGAGATGTGCCCAGACTTCTCCTCTCCACTGGCTGTAGTTGTACATATGATTCTAAAGAATGGAGAATAAGAAAAAAAAAACAAAAAAAAAAACAAAAAAAACACACAAACGCATGAGATAAAGGAAAAAAAAATCCAAATGGCCAAATAGTATTTAATCAGTGTAATAAATGAAGTGCAAGTACACTATGGTGTTTACCTAGTGGATATTTCATATAGATGTGGTATA
This sequence comes from Cyprinella venusta, assembly GCA_038021265.1. NCBI lineage: Eukaryota > Metazoa > Chordata > Actinopteri > Cypriniformes > Leuciscidae > Cyprinella > Cyprinella venusta. The sequence continues at coordinate 14,280,404 of CM075868.1, forward strand.
ACAGTGCAGGGAACAGCCGCAACAGTCACAGACTGAAGGATATCCTGAGCTTTCTGTCCCAAGTTAGACCCAGAAACGGTTAAAGTAATGCCTCCTTCCACTAACCCTGACAAAGGCTCCACCTAGGGATAGAAAACCAACATCTTAAGGACTGATTTTTTAATATGTTGGAATAGATTTACATTTACACAATTGGAAGAGTTTTTATCCAAGGTGACTTACAGTGCTTTAAAACATATCTACTGTATAAGTCATTTGAAATTAATGATTACTTTTGATAATTATGCATTAATTACTGCTCATAGGGCCAGATTTACTAACAGCCTGCACCAGCGGAAACCCTTCTTTTGGCATTAAAAAAACTACTGTCAAAAATGACTAAAGACGCAGTACACTGTAAAAATAATCCTGTAAAAAAACAGTAAACTACAGGCAGCTGTGGTTACCAGCATCAAACCGTAACTATACGGTGTGTTACTGTTTTTGTGTTAGAGCAGATAGCTGTTAAATTAAAGTTTTATAATGTAACTGACAATACAGTATTTAGCTGTTAATCTCAAAAACAGTAACACACCATATTTTTACAGTATGACTCCGTCAACCACAGCTGCGAGTAGTTTACTGTTTTTTTTTTTCAGGATTATTTTTTACAGTGTAAAAATTTGCTAGAAAAGGCATGGACAATTATTTTTTGCGACTGACCTCATTGCATCTGTATTTGTAGGAGTTTCCTTTCACACAACATTTATGGGAGGAGAGTATTCAAATAAACCATGCAATATGATTTACTAAAGTCAATTTACTGCTATTTGTATCGTTATTTAATGCTACTAGGAGTAGGAACCACGGAGAACTGAGTGCGTGTGGTAGAAGGGAGAGAATTTTCACCAGCCATGTTCATTTATTTGGAATGCCAGATGTTATCTGAACATATTGTTTGCCAAGCCATGGCATTTTGAATTTACTGCGCCTGTAGATTGCGTTGGTCATAATGGAATTGAGTTTCATTTTTTATCAGTTTTGATCTTGAGATTCTGTAATCTTTCAGAAGATCCACAATAGCACTGCCTACTATATAACAGTGAAAATACGGAAAGCCGGAAAACTGCTTCAATGGCGGTGAAGCGTTGTTGCATAAATGACGGTAAATTCTGTCAATGGCAGGGAAAGAGTTAATCTGTTAAATGTATTCATAATTGATTTATGTCTTTGGAAGGTACAAAATGGCACAGCATTATGTACCTATTACAAGTCATAAAGAGGGTATGCATTGACATCACTTTCCAGCTAAACTGGCAAAAGAGCCTCTGCGTGACTGGATTTAATAGGGGAAAGTGTGAAAACGTGAGTAAAACAAATGGATATCAGTCTAAAATAAAGGCTGGACTCAATATTGTCTTCCTTACAACTTACCAAAGATCAAATGATCCATGGCAATTGACATGCAACCAGGAATAGTGTTTCCTTACATTTATATCTGCCTGATTTCGATGCTGGGGAAATGCATAAAGCTAATTTGCCTGTGAAAACCTTATACATAAATACAATATAGGTCTAAATCCAGGTGTTCACTTATATCAATGTTATCAATGTCATCATATCGTCCAGCCTTAAAACTTTTATAGTATTTGTCAATGTTTATTTAAAAATGTCCAATTATGCAAAATATAAGATTGTAAATATTTAATTGATGAGTTGTCAATACAATATACAGGGTATTATTTTTGCCCAAAATTCGACATATTGACACAAAATTATGTTTTGCTGCTTGGAGTCCAGTTGATTCTATGAAATTGCAGCGATCCATTTGTTTCTCTGTTCTGTAGCTTTCGGCAGTCTGTAAAAATATATATATTTCTTGTCAAATCTATTTGTACAGTCAATCTCAAAGCTCTTTCCCATTTTAGATGTGTTTTGTGTGTTTTTCGTGGCATTCACGCCACGCCAATGCTGCTACTCCGGCTAGTGACGTGCATACCCTCTTTACAGACATAGACACACAGCTTCCACTCCTTCAGACTCTATGTGTGTGTGCAGAAGGTAGAAGGGGAATAACAGAACAGAGAAAAGAAAAGCCTAGGGCCCAGAGCCTTTTCAGTTGATCCGGTTACAAGTAGTCAGTGTTATACGAGAGCAAAATTTATTTTGTTTATACTTGTCTTTCTATTAAAGTTTTTTAGAAGTTACAAACTGCATATATACCAAAGATGCTGCATTTAGTCAAATTTGAGGAAATGTAACAAACCAAATGAATCAGAGGAGCAGGACAAGTCATTTGGATGTGTTGAGAACAGGAACCTCTGTAAACGCAACCGGTCCCACACCACACACAGCTGTACTTCTGATCTGCAGTGTGACAACGACTACAGTCCGAGTGTCCAACTGTGCAGTTATATAACGTCACTGCATTAGAGAAAGCACACAGAATCATAGTGATCATTACAACACAGTTACAACAGACAAGAGTAAAAACAAATCAAATACATGAGTGAGATTCAGTAACTGGATTTTCAAAGAATTGTGCAGCTTTATTTAGCTACCCTTCAAACAAAAACAGATTATCAGGCCACAGGCATGACTAAACAGAGCAGGGAGAGACGGACAATAGGAGACATTATCAAGAAAATAAAAGGAACATTCCATAAATGCTGGTGTTCTATTACTACTTTGTAATTTTCCTCTTTGAACCATTCAAGTTATTGAACACCAGTCACTAAGAAAAAAAAAATCTAACAAATATATTTCATTTATATTAATTAATATAAATATTAATTAATATAAAGGAACATTAATAACTGTTGTACATACAACTTTTAAATATATATATACCGTATGTATAGTTCATACATTTTGCACAACAGCTCATCATGAGCATCAAAAGAATTATACTCACCATAAAGATCAGTGCTGTCAATATGAAAAGTGTCTTTTCTCTTTACATACACCATGGCATTATACTCTCCAACTAGCTCTTCATAAGAATACTACAGAACAGATGGGTAGAAAGAGAGAGAAAATTTCACATTGTATCACTATCGTCTGCAAACTGCAGTCTTTTCTCACAGAAGCATACATTTAAAACTGCAACATTGTTATTGTTGTTTTTAGACAGCATTGTAGGGAAGTGACAGGTTGGTTCAAACCAGGAGAGGGAAGGATCTATTTGCAGCAGTCAGTATTAATAATATTAATAAAAAAAAAAAAAAAGCGCTGTAGAACCACAAGAACAATGCAAACCAAATTACAATAAGGGTGGGACTAATCAATTAACAAATTAGTAACTAAGACAACTTAGGAATCAGGAATCAACACAGAGAGGGAACAACGGGGAAAAAAATGGAACAGAAATACAACAGAAAATTGTAGTGAGAAACCCAGAGAACACACATCGGAGCATGCAAAAAAACAGGAAGCCATAGCAGAGTAGAGATTTTTCTGAATTGTGTTGACGCAGTACCTGGTGGGCATGACAAGTGATGTCGAACAGCAAAGGGTTTGCCTCATTCAGCGTCACATCTGCATCAACAACCACAGTTTGCCCCTCGATAACCAATACACACTCATACTGCAGGTCTTGGTCCTTGGAACAAGTGTGTGTTTAAAAACGTTTTTTAAATGTATATTTTTTAAGAAAGAAGTGGGTGTTTGTTTCTTTTTACCTGATAGAGGTGTAAGTTTCGTGCCAGCAGAGAAATTTTTCTCTGAGTTAGGACAGGAAGCAGAGAGGATCCTTGAATCTTCTCCACACACGGGCAGGCTGATGCCCCCCAATTGACAAATGTGCCTTCATCAGCCTGTAAAAAAAAAAAAAAAAAAATTAAGGTCAGTTACAAGTCATAAGAACATATGGCAGTAAATACAATGTCATCCAGTGAAAACGAGGGAGTAGGAAAAAGTGTTTACATTTTTTTTTTCCAGTGTAGCAAATTCTGTGTAAAGTACTAGCATAAGGTAGAAGAATAAACAATTATTTTCTGGATCAATTGATTCATTAATGCATATTAAATGACAGAGTGTGCATCCGTCTGAATCAGCATATTTTCTTGTTTAATTTCATGTTTAATATTTATTTTCAAACTTTCATGTAGAACAATAGAAATATGGTGGAGCAGATGGGCAGTGTAAAGAGCTAGTTTCAATCATTTAAAAAAAAATGTTTTTGCTGTTGTACAATAAAATGTTTTCTTTTTGATCTTGTTATTGTATTACAGTGCTTTAAAAATAAAATGAAGTTGAGTTAAGGGAAAGAGTTGAAGGGAGTTTATATACCAAACAGAAATGGAAATAATTTACTCATAAATAAACAAATTATTAGCTATTATGTAATATTACATTTGTTGTAATCATTCATTTTAAGGTATATTTTGCAATCCAAACAATTTAATGCAAAAATGGGCATTGCCTATTTAAATAGTTTATGGTACACTTCTGAGCAGCCATTTCCAGTTTCATAAGTTGTATAAAAACATTGCATTATGCTTCTTGATGTTTGTGGTCATATATAACTTATATATAATATAATATATCAAACATCACTGTGTGTTGTATGCTCGGGTTGGCTGGTCTGCGCTGTCCATCCGAAGACAAAAACACTGGCATGTTTTTATTTATAAATCCATCCTGGGTTTACTACCCTCATATCTTTGTACATATATCTGTAAAAAGTATCTTTCTAGCTATAGCCTCCGATCACAGGAATTATTTTTGCTGGCTGTTCCAGTGGTACGAACTGAATTTGGGGAAAACGCATTTAAATTTGTTGCTCCCTCTGCCTGGAATGGGTTCTATGCACAGCTCCACTACTTCCTGAACTTCAGCCAGCTTCTTGTTTCCTGTCTGGCATTATTGGACACATTGATTAATTCAGGTGTGTTTGATTATTGTTGCCGTGACTACTGAGGTCAAGCACACCTGAATTAATCAAATTGTCCAATAATGGTATACAGGAAACAAGGAGCTAGCTGAAGTTTAGGAAGTAGTGCAGTTGTGTATAGAGCCCATTGTTTACAAAGTACATTGAAACGGAGGAAACTGGTCTCGTTGGACACTTTTAAATTAATTTTAAATGATTTGAAGAATGAAACATCGGGCTGTAGATGTTTTAGCTAGTTATGCATTTGATTTTGAAATTGTACAAGAGTTGCTTGTGTGTGTATATGTGTTTGTATTGTTGGATGTTATTTGTTGCACTCAAATGTGCTGTGTCTGTCAGTTTTGGCCAGGACGCACTTGTAAAAGAGATTCTTAATCTCAATGTGCTTCTTTCCTGGTAAAATAAAGGTTTTAAAAAAAAATAACATCAAGTGTAATATGAGAATATAAAGAGGAATTTGCATTGTTATTCCAAACAAAGAATCGCTAAACTGAAGTAACTGTAGAAAGAAGAGTAGTTTTTTTTTGTTTTGATTATAAATGTAAAGATAAATCTTGCTTGGTACGAATTGTAAATGTTTGGACTCACCGGTAAATCTGCCGAGTCATACTGGTAATCAGCATCCATGTCTGTACTCCGTAGATGAAGGTATACTGGGGGATCACTGTCTGATTCTCCATCCCCTGATAAGATCGTAGCTGCAGAAAATGTTGCGTTGTCGTTTTCTACCAGTTCTACCTCCTCGGTTTCATCTGGAACCAAATCAGCCTCTGCACGGTCAGTGATGATGGTCATGGTAGGTGACACCCTCTCAGGTATAGCCAAAAAGTCATTGGATTCTGAATCAGACACGTCTGGTTCTGGCTTTGAGGGTAAAGCTGTAGTTTGGGTTTCATTTGTCGAATTCAGCATTTCTGTCAAAATGTGAGGGGTGCTGGTGAGCAAAGTATCATGTGTGATTGGCTCCATTAATGGTGGCAATTCTGTGAGAGTGATTATCTTGGTTTCAACTGATGACGATGGCAGTGATATTCTTTGCTCCTCAGCAGCTTCAACGACTGACGGCAACTCCGTTTTTACAACTGCTTCCAAACTGGAAAGAGTAACCACATCAGTGTCGGTCTCTCTCAGAGCCACTGATTCAGTCTCTGTAACAAGAAGCTCTTTTTCTGAGAGAATCTCCTCAAGCAGAGAGAGCGTGGAAGCTGGCTGTAATGTGGTAGCCAAAATCTCAGCTGTAGAAGAGGGAAAAAAGGCACTTGTGGGCGCAGCAGATGGCTTGAAAGTGGGCGAAATCTGAGTTGATGGTGTTGGTTTCACAGGTGCAGGAGAGGTTAAAGATTCCAGTGTAGAGGTTATAGTTTCAGTTATTGAGGCAGCAGTAGTCTGAGTTTTAGTATGAGCCATGGTTTCAGGGACTTTGTGTGTTGTGACTGGTAAGGTCATGAATGCAGCTTTAGAGGCTTTGGTTGCAGGAGGTAGGGTGGGGAGAGATTTCCACTAAGAGTGAAAAGTGCAGGAAAAACCAAGAGAGGCACAACAGTAAAATAAATAAATAAATAGGTATATATAAATGGCTATTAAACTTTATCAAATGATCTTGGTATTCAAGATCCACATCCATAATTACTTAACCATATTTGTACACTGCAAAACAATTATTTAGTTGAGATTTTCAATCATTTAAAGACCCCCTGTGGTTCAAGTATTAATGTTGTTTATATGTCTATGAGATATACATTCTAAATAACAAAATATATATTCTTAAGTATAGTCTTAAGTAAATAATTCCACCAGAATGAGTCTTTTCATAAGAATAACATGCAGGTGGTTTAGTCTGAATGTGTTTGCCTAACACAACAAAATTAAAAACTTAAAACTGCAAATAATATATTTTCCATCATCAAGCACATTTTTTAAAAGTATTTTATTTGAGGATTACAAATATCCTTTTTTAAATTCTGAAAACAAGAAAATAGAGGTTACAAATCATTTTAATCTGCCTCGTGGTTCTTTTAATGAGTTGGTAAATTATTATTTTTTTAACCAATTATTTGTAGTTTGGAGCAATTATCTGGGAGAGGGGGTGGGGGTTAACAGAATTCTGTAGGAAACACTCTTCTCGAGTTTGAGACATGTAATTATCACAATACAACACAGAGAGAAAGTATGGCTGGTGATGTAATGACTTACATGTTCGTTATAGATTATCAGTCCCTCATCGCACACAGCCTTGTGGGTACACATATGTTGCTTTACGCACCAATTGCATCCCCAGTGACTCTGCACACAACCATGGCAGCTGTGAAGGAAAGGAAGGAAGAGCAAGGAAGGAGGGATTAACTTGATCCAAAATCATTACCTGGAGGTAGAGTATTTAAATCAAAAAAAGATATTAAAAAACTCTTAGTATGATTAAAACAGCTTAAAAATTGGGGGATGTGCAACGGTGGATTTTACAATGATGCATAGAGTCTTCGACAAGGGTAGAATTCTGTTTGTTTGTGCCCCAATATGTGTGTGTGTTTGCAACTCACGGCATGCTTCCCGCAAGCTGTTTGACTGCTGTGCAATCATAAAAGGTGAATCCCCGAGAAGTCACAACAACATCATGGAACCGCAGAGACAGAGTGACTGTAAAAAAATCTGATTCAGAAGAAAAAAAGATGATTTTTGAAAAGGTTTCAACTTGCTTGGATTTCATCAATCAGATTTGAAGGTTTAATTGATTTCACTTGGGGGTTGTGAAATGAGATAGGAAAAGTGACATTAAAGTGTCACCCTCACGTTGTTCCATATCGGTATGACTTTTTTTTTCTGCGGAACATGATATAAGATATTGGGGTCCAAAACAAAAAAGACATTTTTCTGAATCTTTTGTGAAGCAAAAAGTAAAAAACAATATGAGCATAGTTAAATGACAGAATTTAAACATTTAAAGGGATAGTTCACCCTAAAATGAAAATGAAGTCAAATCACGTCACCATTTATAGCACTTTTAACAATACAGATTTTTTCAAAGCAGCTTTACAGTGATAATAGTCAATAGTCAAGATTTTTGTTAAATACTACAAATTTAGTTTTTTTTTCACTCACATTTTTAAAACAATAACAGGCAAAGCTTGATTGGTGTGAATAAATAAAAAAAATCAGCATGGCTTAGAGTGGATTAGCAAGTTAGATCGATCTCCTGTGGGAGGTCCTAACAGGTTTCTATTGTTTGTAGCCTATAGGCTATGTCTTCATGTACAACGTTCTGTCTCACAGACAGAACTTTGGGTTAAGATTGTTGAAGGGCGACATGCTAACATCGCTGCTGAAGGACTGCTACACTACAAACCTTCACTAAATTCTTCTCCCCACAAGAACTGGCAAAGCTTACTTGTTTTATGTATTGGAGAAATCCAATACATTGGCGAGCCACCCAAACCACTGTTCGACCAAATACACCAAAATTTAACAATTATGAAGGACAGTGGAACTATGGGAGATGTCGTTTTCACCATCCAGAAATGCATATAATTCACAAATCATATAAATTATATATCAGCTAATTAATTCGTTTTTGTATTAGCTGTACGTTTGATTCCACTATGTTATGTCATCGTAATGAATCAGCTACACGGAACTTGAAATGTAATGTTATATTAGCCTGTTACTATTATGTGACTATTTGTCAAATGATTTGGTGGGTTAATGCTGTGCAGTTTTACACGTCGTACTAAAAGTATATTTGAACAAACCCACAATATTATTTAAGGAATGGCTAAATATTTTTGTGCAACACGTACTAAATTTCCCTGCCATAGACTTAGTCACCAGACTTGATTAAAAGCATTAATGAAGCACAAACAAAGTGCAATATACTGTAACTGTAGTGTACAATAAATAATATATATTTACTTAATTACCTATCTATTAAAACACATACAAGAGTATCTCAACAGATCAAGTCCAAGTTTGTCACGAAGCTCTCTCCATCTCGAAAACGCGACATCAATATTGATCCTTGTTTTATTTCTCCGTTTTCCCCAAAGCCTAAGTTGACCTACATTTAAGTATTTGGGGATTTTCTGTACTTGCCAATCTATAATCGCGTCGCAAACCATGTCATGATGACTGACCGACAAAACAGCGGCCTCTAATGAGAAATCTATGCATTGTATCTATCTATAGGCGAAAACCGAGGATAGCGCGGATATTACGTCATTGATAGGCGACAATGACCAGGGACGAGCAATTATTAAAAACTGGAATTTCTCTGGATTTACAAATCCTTGGGACCTTTTGGGATAATGTATACAACTGCATGAAATATATCACATTATGAAAGTGGTTTTTGAATAGGGCAAGTGAGGGCAATAGACCTTAATCAGAGTAGCACAATACTGTATTTAATTTTTGACAGGAATTTGAAAACAAGGCTGTGAGGGATAGAAGCACACTGCTTTCAAACTGATAGCTCTGTTGTTTAATAACTTAACGATTGTCAAGCTGACAAAATGTCTTTCTGAAGAAAAAAAATTCCATAAAACAGTTATGAAAGTTAAAAAAAATTACGTTATCTATGACCCCTCACAGTCTAGTTTTGAGCTGTGTTAAATTCAACATGAGAAACTTCCACCATCTGTCAAAACATGCTCCTCTTTCAGACTGGTTACACTGGCATGATCAAAACAGAATACTGGATCAAGTGTTTATGTGTCAAAAGGATGACACTTTTTTATTGCTCATGAACAACTATGTTTGTCTCTATTATTATGTTTTACTGGCCAGGCCGCCTGTGTCAAAACAAAAGTGTACATAAGAGACCTTACAATTTATCTGGCAATACCCTCACCTTGACCCGGTGGCACAGATGGCAATGTATATATGTGTGGAGAAGAGCAGGTGACACCAGTTTCTGTTACAACAGCCAAACTTGACCTGTCATGGAAGACACAAGAATAAAACTCTCCTCGCTCCAGACTGGGAAGACTAGGGATGGATAAAGATATCTAAAAGGAGAAAAAAATAAAGAGAGAGAGAGATGGAATTTGATTGGGATCTGTATTATACTTTTATTATACTAAAAGTAAAAAATTATACTTTTAAAGAAAAGGGAGAGGTTCTTTCTGTGCTTAATAAAGGTCACTGTAGTGAATCAAGCTTAAATACATTTATCTTGCATTTTATTGTGATGCAGTGCGTGGTACTGAATTAACTTTTTGAGCTGGATTATTATTATTATTTTTTTAAATGTGTTAATATGCGAAACACACATTTCTTCTCTCTTCTCGGCTGATGTTGGATGGATTGAGAAACTCGACGGTCAGGCATTTTTGCTCCATGTCAAAGCTCCACAGCCACTGATCTTTCTGATCCCCACGCACACACTCACTACGCAGGCCACACCTGATGCACAAAGACACAATGTTCAACTATTCAAATAAAGCATTCTGAATATGAAGTTGTTTTCAAATAGGAACTTACTTCCCCTCAAGAACACACCAGCCACAATATGGATCATGAGCCAATAAACAGGACTGACAATCCAAATGTTTTTCACACTCTGCTACAGGCCTCTTCTCTAGCTATTAGAGTAAAGTAAAAAAACAACAATGTAAAATTAGAAAGCAGATACATACATACATGCATACATTTAATGTATTACCTAATTAGCTCACGTTTATGTCATAGAAATTACTCATACGCACGTTCATGTTTATCGGTAATTTGATATGATCAGAAAGCACGATATTGTTTAAACAGTTGGGACGTTAATTTCAGTACTATGTCTGCCTAATTAGTTTCTCTTAAAACAGTTTTGGTTCCCATTTTCTTCCAATATGTTTTGATATAAAGTGGAAGTTAATGGAAACCAAAACTGTTTTGGTTGGCTACCAATATTCTTTAAAATATCCTGTGTTACACAGGAGAAAGTCATAAATATTTAAAAAGACATGGGGCATCATTTTCATTTTTGGGTGGCTTATCCCTTTAATATAAGGTTTTTGTTCTTTTTTAGATGAATTATCAGTTACCGACAAAAACTACTTAACACTGACATTATCAATTCCACTTCAATAATGTGATAGTTACCATGTTACTCGTCAAGATGTATAGATGCTTCTCTTGATAGTCAAGCCTGAGCTCTCTGCTTATCGGTGAATTGGGCTGAATTGAAATTACTGCATATTCTTCCACCTCACCGTTTGGGCCAAGAAACACCTGGAAAGCACACACACAAACACATACCTTCTGACCAAAACTTAGGAGGAAATAAAAAAGTTCTAAAATGAAATCAAAACTTTACAAGGCCCAATCTCTCTAGTTCATAGGGTTAAACAGACATGGATGAAACTAGCCACCACACTGTTTTCCAAATTTCACACTGCAGCTAAATGACTGTAACAAAAGGTACAACTCTACCTAGTAGAGATGATCCTCTGCTGTTTTATTTGTGTGGGGATAAAACATCTATACCATGACAGAATATATAGAGCAAACCAGTTATTCCTGATACTACTCCTCAAATTATTGCCACTTCATTAAAATAATATAAATATCTAGTAGAAACCTCTCTATTACACTGAATGTCATTTATCACATTTTGAAGTAGATCTACTGCAGTGACAATAAGTGTTACTTATAAAATTGTCTTTGAGTACTATTTAATAAGATACTAAGAAGAAAAAAAATCTAAACTTTTTTTTTGGTTCCACGCACTCTATAATATATATATATATATATATATATAATAAAAAATAATTTTAAACAGTAATATTATAACAACGTAAACAAAATTCGACCCAATCATATTGGCTAGACAACAGGGCTGGCATAAAAGGGGCTGAAATAAGTAAGGAATAATTGACGACAGGCCGTTGAATTATTAGAAAAATGCAGGTGTGCATTATTTTTCTAATAATTCAACGGCCTGAAGTCAATTATTCCGCTTATACTACAGTTTCCACACCTCAAAACATTGTTCAGATGACTCATATCAAGACGTTTGTCAAGTTTTTGATATAAAACGCTCTTGTATGTAGGACTAATTTCTTACGCATCTAATCCCATGCCTCCGTTGCTAATTCCTTATAAATGCGAGAGAGAGAGAGAGAGAGAGAGAGAGAGAGAGAGAGAGAGAGAGAGAGAGAGAGAGAGAGAGAGAGAGAGAGAGAGAGAGAGACGTGAGACGATGTGCGTCAAAATTATTTATTTATTTATTAACTTCTTAACTGTTTTCTATAATTGACAGTAGATAACCCAATAAATGAAAAACACAAAGCCCTTTTAACAAGTAAGCCTATCAATAATTATTTATTTGTTATATTATCTGGAATATTTACGAAAATCCGTGCATTAGGACTATTCATTTATTTATATAGCCTATTCAGTTTAATTTTCTATTTAGCCTATTATAGATAGGACTATACTTTATTAAAATTAAACTGAATGTGTCAATTGATTGTGAAGTTAGACATCGAAAATTGCCGATCAAGCGCATGGGGCTGCGCATGTCTCTTGTTATGAATTGGATCCCATTTTCCGTTAACTACGCGCAGGGATATAGAACTGTAATGCGGTTCAAACTTGCCTGAAACTACTTTAGCCGTGCGTTTCCCTGAAAATAATTGCACACCTTTAGAACGTTCTCAACCAGTCAGAATCAAGCATTCAACAGCCCTGTAGTATAATGGTTGTTATTGAATGAAGAACATGCATAGCATAATGAGGACCTTCATCCATGTTATTTCAGAAAAGTTGAAAAAGTAAAGAGAAAATGGGTTCAACCTGAGGCTGAAACAGCATTTTATATGTTAATAAAATCAAATGCACTTACCATTGTGAATTTACCATTTATTATGTATTAAGCACCAGTGCTTACCATTTATGATGTATTAAGCACAATCTCTTAAAAATTGTAACATGATTTAAATAAGATGAATCTGTTTAGATAAGATTTACCAAAAGGGGTAATTCTGTAAGAGGCAAATAAATGTGCTTGTAACCACACCACAGCTTATCTCCATAACATTAAAGGAGACATATCATGCAAAATCCACTTTTTTAGCCCTTAAATGCATTTTGTTGTATATTTGGAGTGTTTATAAGTACAGAAAAGATGAAATTATTCTCTTCAGGTGCTTCGTTTATATCTTTATATTCTGTTTTGGTCATATTTTTCAACCTGTTCGGATTTTCCTGTTGTCTATTACGTTTTTTGAACAATTACGTCACAGTATTTGCAGCGGAACTGCCAAATAAGGACATCGACTACCGGTCTAACACTTCGAGCAATCCGCCATTATTATTTCTCGCTCCGATTTTGTAGTCCAAGCTCAATGATGCAGAAGTTACGGGAGGGCTAGTCAAAATGTTCGGTTGTTGGATGTAGTGACCTGAAGCACTTCAAGGATCCCCAATCCAACAACCTCCGCCAGTATACAGAAGGGTTTGCCGATTGACTTCGTCTGAATGAGGGGTAAATTCCTTCTATCATTTAGCTGCTGTGTTTTCTGACGCTTTCTAAACGCAAGTTATCATATTATTATCATACAGATTTTTTGTGGTAAGATCAGACCGCAGTCATTTATCTTGTCAGAGTGCTTGTTTTAACAAGAGAAATAGTCGACTTTCACTAATAACACAACATAGTTAACTTAACTTTACATACCACTGCATCCATATGAAGACGTTGTTCTGCAGGTTTGTCGTCGTCTTTTTCAAATCGCTCGCTCTGGCTCGAATACGTAACGCTTGATGGACAAGTCTTTTGTTGACATTTTGTTAACGTGTGAATAAAAATGTTCTTTGAAACTATAGTAATCGTATATCTCTTATCAAACTACAATAATGGCTGAACGCGGGGAGTTGAACCGACCGTGAACTCAGTGACCTGGAGAGCGGGCGGGGAAAGACGCAACTCCTTTTTATTTAAAGGGGACGCTTCGAAACGGGTTGCTCACAGAAGCACATCAGAAAAGGGGTAGAAAAGGGGCCTGTTGAGCTATAATAATGAGGAATTCAGACCCAAGCATTGCAGTTATGCTTTATATAGACCACAAATGTATGATTTATAAGTAAAAATGAATGATTTAAAAGCATGATATGTACACTTTAAAAATTTATCTCATATCTCAGTTTTTAATTATTCTGGAATTCTACTAAACCTCCAAAATATCCACCCAAGTGCAAATCCAACATCATTTTCTGAAACACTTCTGCCTTAGCGAAGAAGAGAAAATAAATGGAAGAATTGTATACAATTAAATTAGTAGAAAAGATAGGGAATACACAAATTCCTTGTAAACTTTGTAATACCTTGTGTAAGTTTCCTTGGGAGTCTCCTAGAAAGGCAATCGTATGTTCCTCCCTTACACTCACAGCCACAGCAGTGAGCCGTACAGTTGGGCTGTCAAATATTGGCTCAGCTTCCACAAGCACTCGGCTTGCCATTGGACTAGGGGTGTGATCAGAGCCACATGGGTAAGCATCCAAAGTGTTCTGCAGGGAGACAAAAGTCAAAAAGTAAAACAAAGTGTTAAGAGTTACAGAACAACACTTCTTGTCAAATACATCTTGGGTATAAATTCAGCATAAAAACAAAGTTTTGAAACAAAGTTTCAGTGGTATAAGACAAGTACAGACCATTTGTTACTTTTTAAATCTCTAAACGAAATTAGCTACAAAATTGCACCGCTTTTTTTTGTCAGTAGACAAAATGTCAGTAGAGAAAATTATCATTTAAAGAGTTATATTATTTAAAAAAAATTCCACAGTGAAAAAAAAGAAAGGTTTCCTGAGGACCAAATCAGGATTAGAATGACTAATTGATGACTGCTGCCACCACAGTATTTTATATTGTATATGTAAGGGATAATCCACGGCTAGCCATGCATTAAAGGATTTTAATGCACGGCGTAGAGGCGAAGAACCTGGTTGCCTCTACGTCGTGCATTAAAATCATTTAATGCATGGCTAGCCATGGATTATCCCGCTTATACCACGGTTATTTGCCAAGTTAAAAAGAAGTTAAAGCTATAACTGATGTTAACAGTGTAATTTTTTAACAGACGTGTAAAAATGACGGTTATTTTCTTAAGTTACGGCTCGTTAGTTCTACTCCGTCCACTTTAAATAAAGTAGAGCCATCGGATTGCATTTATTTGAATGAATTATGAATCTGTTTGCAAGCGTAACTGTTACTATGGTTACCAATGTTTTTGTTTTACAGTCTATGGTTTATAGAAGCGGATTCATTTCGAACTGTAATCAAACTGACTGGAACTACCTGTGCATTAAACAGTTTTACTGCACACCTTCCAGCCAATCAGAATCGAGTATTTAAACAGCCCGTGGTATAATTAAATATATTTAAATACAGAAAATACAGAAAACGGTTTTAAATTGTTACTTTTTTTGTTGCTATATTGATTTAACCTTAAAATTTGTATTGTGTGAGTTTACAACTGTTATATCCCCTTAAACTTCCAATAGACCAGTTTAACATTTTAATGGCCACACAACTGGGGTGGTGGAATGTGATGTCATCATAGAATGGTGCCATATTAAATTATAGGACTTGCTTCCCCTGAAGTAACCCAAAATGAAGTGCTATGTTCCAGGGCACAACAGTGATAACTCCGTGATCACACCTTGCAAAATTTAAAACTACAACCTCAGTTACCCACCAAGATGTTTAAAGGGTTAATTCATTAAAAAAAAAAATGAAGAAACTGATCAAATTAAGGTTGAACCAATTTAGTCACATAGACAATTACGTTGCAGTCTATGGTGGGGTCAGAAAGCTCTTGGATTTCATCAAAAAAATTCTTCATTTATCATTCGGCTTTGGAGCAACATTAATGACATTAATGACAAGGGCGAGTTATTAATGACAAAAATGTTAATTTTTGAGTGAACTAATAACCCTTTAACATCAAGGCTATTTTTCACCAGATAACTTTAAGCATTTACACATGGTATTCAGTTTCATTTTAGTGTATCACAAGTGGTCAGGCAAGATATATGCATTTTAGATATGCTTTTTATCCAAGTAGTCTGCTATACTGTTATAAAAATCATTGTTGTACATTACAAGCTATAAGAATTACATTTTACTTTTTGGCCATATAAATAACAGCAACCACACTTTGGGCTTCTGAATAAAGTTGAGGTGTTTTTTCCTCCAAGTGTGAGCTCCACATTCTTACATTATATCATACTATATGGGCCATAAAAGCCTGATGTATCAAAATATTATATTCAACAACAACAAAAAAAGCAGACTTTTAGATTTTTTTATTAATTATCCATGACCTACAAGAACTATTTTGTCAAGAACTACAGGTTGTCTGATATAGATATAGGCACAACAGGAATTTTTTTGGTCTAGCTCTAAAAAATTTCCTGAGGCAGTAAACTTACTGGTTTCCAGTTTTCAAACTCACCGCTGGAAGAATGGCACAGTTTGATTTGACTTCATACTCGATGTATGCAGCTTCATGTCCGTCTGCACGGCCCATTTCAGTGTAGCACAGATCTCTTGTAGCATTGATACGTTTATCCACTTCCTCGAGTGAAAACACACAAACTGCAGACTCTTCATTGGGTCGATTGGAGGAAGCGAATTGGCTTGAAAACACCCCCAACAGGACCTCTTGTTCCGAAGCCGCTATACTTTTTAGTCCCATAGTCTTACCTAACTTTGGCAGCCCAACATGTAGAGCTTGTAGGAGGTTATAATTCTTTCCTCCAGCTGAACGGCAACTTAGCGGAACTTCTACATATGAATAATACGCAACATCATCCAAACACATACGGGAAACATATGTGCGATATTCTCTCGACTGCGATTTTAAGTCTCTCCGATAGAACATGAAGTAGACATACGAGCGATGGGTAAATGATGTTACAAAATGATGGTCATACTCAGAAAGCCTCCCAGCCACGGCCAACTTTGAAGTTTCTTCATATGAGAAAACAGGCTCCATAACTAAGTTTCGAGTAGATATTGGAGGTTGGCTGTTGGTATAACCACGTCCCACAAACAGCACTGGCTGCTGTTTCCCACGCCCTCTTGTGAGCGCCACAAGTCCTACTGTAGAGACATTGGGGTCATTAGCCGCAACGTATTGCGTATCCACAGGTCTGTCTGCAGAGAAAAGCACTTTTCCCACTGCATCCAAACTTCGTTTCTGACATATTCCTTGATAAACACTTCCACAACTGATGAGCTCCTGATTGTAAGGATCCACAAGTAGTAGCTTGTTGTGGTTATTGGTCCGTTTTGCCTGTGGGCAGTTTGATTCACTAATTGGCGGCAGGCAGTCACGGCTATCTATCACAGGGCCTGTCTCTTCCTCTTCCTCAAGCTGAAGTTCAGACGAAAGCTGGTAAAGCCGATCACGGGCGCCTAAATAGACCCGACCCAATGTAGGGTCAGGATGCAAAGCTAGGTGCTCAAAGTAGGTGTCATTGCGCAAGAAAGTGGGGTGATGGCTGGAAGAAGCAGAGCTCTGAGTGACCACGTAACATAGTATTGCGAAAAGAGAAGAGAACCCACACACCATCCCAGGTGGCATGTCAACTATTCTGAGGGCAAAGAAAGAGAAAGAGAGAAAAAAAAGTTTCAATAATTATCAATAAAAATATGTCTTTAAAACAAAAAGATGACATGAAAATTACTTTATAACAAACCCAATCTTTAAAAAACAACCAAGAGATACAAGGATCCTATAGGCTGGGTTCACATATAGCGCCTAAAACGCATTGAAAATGCTAGGTGCGTCTCATTCTCCTTTTTCCAAAGCGCTAGGGCGGTTGCACTCCGCTTAGTTCTTGTCATGTGACCTACATGCGCTTGCAGCATTCTGAAAAGTTGAGATGTTTTTAATCTCAATGTGGAACCGGATCTATTTTTTTCCAAATTTCCAAGAACCAAGGATTTGATAAAATGCGCATTTCGAGTCCGCTTATCGATTCCCATTTAAGAGCAAGATTAACGAGACAAGAACTTATTTCGGCACTCATGCGCTGCTTTCTGTGCTGTACACACATCCAAAACGCAAGCACTCCACTAATATAGTGCGCTAATACTTGCGTTTTCTATCACTTGAACGGACAAATACACAAAAAAATACTAAAAAACAGCTGAGAAAGAAAACGTGTATCAGAATATTAAATAGATGCATTAGGTCTTAAAGTGACAGCAGCCTAAATTCAACATGTAGGGATGCCAAAATTCTCAATATAATATTGAACCGTTCGGCACGACATCCACGATTCAATACGTGCTTGTGAATTGCGTTTTTTTTTTTTCAGTTTTATGTTTAAATAATTTATGTGCGTTTTATTTCAGAGTCAGAGAAGAAAAGAGATGTCAAGGGAAGGGAAGTTATTTTGATTAAAGTTTACAACAAATGAATAAAATAATCATAATGACATGCACAAACATCATTTATAATAAATACTGCAATATTACATCAAAAATAAGAATTATCCATTTTGATTTCATGGTGAGTAAATATAACACACCTTTACAAAATATTGTTAATGTCATCAAAACAACATGATATTCCATTAACACAAATTAAGAAAGAAATGGCACAAATGGCATGGCATGATATGTGTGAGAGAGAGACAAAAAGAGAGACAGTTGATAAAAGGTTTCTTACCAGGATTTGGTCTGCAGGGTCGACATGCATACAGGAAACACAATCAAACAAACGTCCCCATCGGCTAAACCTAGGAAACGCATAAAAAGTTTTTTTTTTTTAATGACCTACACTTTAAAAAGAAGTGTATGCATTTGACAGAAGCATGTTCAGAAGGTTTAAAAATTTGGAATAATTATAAAATGTCACAACCAACAGTCACTGGTAATACTTGGCCCTTGCTACATTTCTGCAACAGGCTGACCAATCAAATTTAATCTGATCACTAATTTTTGTGACATTCACTACAAAGTGAATAGTGAATAGCAGTAATACAAAAGAAATAACACAATTGCAACAATCTGTCAAGCATGTATGTATGGTTTATCTAATCACAACCAGGGGTCTCATTTATAAAGCGTGTGTACGCACAAAACGGGGCTGGAAATGTACGTACGCCAGTTTCCACGCAAAGGTTGTGATCTAAAAACAAACTTGTATTTTTTTTTATATTTAACCCACTTTTGTCCTCTTCATATACCAGTGATATATATCCTAAACACCAGAACTATAAAATCTTGCAATCCCGAATGGTTACCAGAATGAGTTTTACAAATATTCTCCAGAATTTGTGTAGTGATAGGGGCTTTAGAAGAGTAAAAAAATTACAACATAACATGTAAAGCAGAATTTACTTGAAGGGTATGAAAAAATACATACTATGGTAGTCAATGGGGAATGAGATCTGTTTGATTAAAACATTCTTCCAAATATCTTCCTTTGTGTTCAGCAGAACAAATAAACACATAGAGGTTTGGAACAACATGAGGGTGAGTAAATACTGACAGAATTTTCATTTTTGGGTGAACTAACCCTTTAAACATTTTGCTACAAAAAGGGAACCTCTGGGCAGGGACTTTGTGAACTATAACTATTCCTTTTACTAAAGATGCAGGTGTATAGGTGTATACCTTCAAAAAAAATAATTATTGCTTCAAAGATTAGAAATGTGTGGGGCAGTTTTAGCTGATCTGACCCATTAAACAAATGGCAGGTGGATATAGAAAATGATGATGCCACAATAGTGAACCTGCAATACCTTATTCAAATAGTGGCACAGAAGCCTCTATGAAAGTTTGCATGAATAAAAGTCTTTGAGACTCAATTCAATGTGCAACTGAATAGACAGTGAATGAACCGTCCACGAGGATACACTCAGCACAGTATAGCTCTGAAGAAAGAGTAAACACAACATGTCTAAACCTGAGAACCAGGTATCTTAAGGAAATATAAGCTAGACTCTTCAAAGAGAATTTGAGATAAACTACAGTTATATCCCTTCCTGTCAGCTAAACATTCCTTAAAAAGTCAACATGAAATGGTGTTGGCATTTTTGTTCCTAATGTGCCATATTCAAAGTAGAGGAGCTCACTGCTCCTATTGATCGGCTACTGATCGATATAGGTTGATATTATTATTCGATTTTAATGATTGGATCAGCGACCTCTCAATTTGCTGATCTCATAAAACAATCTCATGCTAACTACTCAAAAACACGTGCATGCCGTGAGAGGTATAGCAGCAGCGGCGCAATCTCTCAATCGCGGTCCACCAAGGATGAAATCGTTATAATGCTAAAGCCAGGTGAGGTGATAATGGTAATAATCGTTATAATGCTAAAGCCAGGTGCTAAAGCCAGGTGAATTCATATCTTTCTTAAATAACCGACAAAGTAATTTGAAAACTTACTGTAAGACCTAAAGTGTGAACGCCAACTGAACCAGGACTAAATGTCTCTTTCTTTTGGTCTGGACCAAAGGAACAGAGAGAACTGAACAAGTGTGAACACACCTTAAGTTACTTGTGTTCTCTTTCTTAGGTTCACTCAACGCTCCATAGCTTTAAGACGCACTGGGAATGACCCTTGAGTGTGCCGATTGTCCGAAGCACTTATAGAATCAAGCGAATTCATTGGCTAATGGTGCGCACCCACCCCATGGTGCGCAATTTATTGGCTAGTGTTTTGGATTTTCACATGCGCGTGAGGCTGTTTTAGGATGGTCTAAATGCAAATTCTGTGACAATCTGCTTCTCAAAACCCTCCGCTCCAGTCTCACAGTTTTTGAGAAGTCATTCGTTCCCCACCTTTCGTAATCACAAGACTACCTATGCCTCTCAAGGATCCACAACCTGGGGTTCAGATGTACAGCTCAAGGATTTGGAGTAACAGCAGACGGGCCTCGCACTTTCTCTCCCTCTCTCTCCCGACCGCGCACGTGGCATGCCTCCCTGCCATACAGTGCGCACTCCACACTCTGCACACACACTTGGATATGCGTCAAAATCTTGTTTATTGTGATAATCTTAGCACTATTATTATTCTCCAACCTGTATTATGAATGAAATTTGATGAATTGCTTTGTTCCTTTTTTGGATAAAAGTGTCTTCTACATAAGTAGCCAAATAAATGTTATAATAATGATGATAATTATTATTTGCGGACATGGACCCAAAACACACTGCGTCTTCCAAGTCAGGTGACTGTACATGCGCAAAACCCGTTTCCATTGCAGTTTTGCGAAATATTCCTTTTTCGAATTGCCTGAAAAACCTCCTCAAAACTTTTTTACGATAAACGGGAGTTTTTTGAGAAATGGACGCCTTACCATTGTGTGTATTTTCATTTCGCAATTTCAATTTGCGTAATTTGAAGGGTAATGGAAACGTGCCTACTTTAACTGCTCTGTCCTTACCACTGCGTTTTATTTCTATAAATTAATTTCGTTTCAAATGTGGTCCAACCAGTTAGTAAAGGTGTTAATAATGAACTCTTGTGTGTCTGTATCTCGAGGTTGCGGCGCGCACACTATGGTTAACCGAGTATTAACCGCTAAGGGCTTGGTTAATGGTTAATGAAAAACTTGAAAAAGTGCAGCCTTAGTTCCATGTAAAGCAGCAGGGGGGTTCACGGTCACGCACCCTGGACAGGCACCTCTTCCTGTGGTCCCAGAACAACTTCCCCTCTCTGAGGGCAGTTCATGTTCCGGGGATTCTGAACCTCGCAGCAGATTTCCTGTTGAGGCAGAAGCTCAGGTCAGGGGAATGGATGTTGAACCGCCAGACAGTGGCTTTGTTCTGACCAATTTGCATGTCAGGAGTTGTCCTGTGGCCGATGTGGAAACTCTACGCCTTCCCGTCCATCAAGTTGAGCCAGGCTTTTCTGTCCAGAGTGATAGCGGAAATAGCGAAAATTTTCAGACGAATGAGAAAGTGATGCAGAGCCAGGAAGACGGCTCTCAGCTCCAAGCTGTTTGTGCCAAGAGAGGGTCTCACCAGTCCAGATCCCACATGCTGATCTGCCTTTGAAAACCCCTTTCCAGACAGTCAGAGAGGCATCCGTTGTATTAGAGTGATAGCTGAAATTTTCAGGATATGGCATCCTTGCCCCAACATTTGGAAGTTGTAGGTTTGGCCCATCAGAGGCCGCTAGCTTTAAGCTTTGGTCTCCAAGCTGATGTTCAGGAAACAATAGCAAGTGCGAGAGCCCCTTCTACACGGAAGCTGTATTCCTCCAAGTGGAGGGTGTTTAAATCATGGTGCTCAGCACACGCTAAGAGCCCAGTTAGCTGCCCAGTTGGCTCAGTGCTGGAATTCCTGCCAGAGAAGTTTGTTCTGGAGCGGCCGCTACCACTCTCAGAGTATACGTCACGGCTATTTACTCTCATAGAGAGTCGAATTAGATTCCCCTGAGTAAACTTAGGCTAGTTTCGGCCTTTATGCGTGGGGTGAGGTGCCTAAAACCGGCACGCTCCCCTGGAGTTCCCTCGTGGGACCTGTCAGCCGTCTTGGAGGGCTTGACAGAGGGTCCCTTCGAGCCCTTGGAGTCAGTCCCTGAGCGGATTCTGACTCTTAAGGTTGCTCTTTTGTTAGCTTTAACTTCGTTGAAGCGGATAGGGGACTTACAGGCTCTCTCCATTAGCGAGTCATGCTTGGATTTTGCTCCTTGTTTGGTCAAGGTTACCTTAAGGCCAAGACCAGGGTATATACCCAAGGTTCTGTCCACAACGTTCCACTCTCAGGTTATTAACCTTTATGCTTTCCACCCTCCTCCCTTTGCCTCTGAGGAGGATAGGAAACTAAACTTGCTCTGCCCGGTTCGAGCTTTGAAGTTCTATGTGGACTGCTCGGGCGATTGGAGGAAATCAAACCAGCTCTTGGTATGTTTTGGTGCTGGCCACCGCGGGCTTGCCGCATCAAAGCAAAGGATTAAACACTGGGTTACTGAAGCTATTTCACTGGCTTATGAGGTACATGGCCTACCTTCACCTCTTAGCATCATAGCACATTCCACAAGAAGTGTGGCTTCCTCTTAAGCTCTTTTTAGAGGGGCCCTCTTGGAAGATATTTGTGTGGCGGCAAGCTGGTCCTCTCCGCACACCTTTGTCAAATTCTATAGTTTGGATCTTGACATGACTCGAGGTTCCCAAGTTGTATCTGCTTGAACCAGTCATGTAAAAAATTCTGGTCTTGTACTAGCTATGGCAGCACTTTCACTTACATGACATCTATGCCCTCTGAATAGGGAATGAGACGCTGAATTCACTGCCAAGCTCCTTGCACTACCGACAAGTTTTCAATAGAAGAGAAACCTGAGGACCAGATAGCATACGTGCGTAAATAATGTTACGGCATAAGAGCGTCGGGGCGGCGCCCGCGCCATTGGCATGATTCTATAAGGGCTTCAGACAATCGGCACACCCAGAGGGCGTTCCCACTGCATCTTAAAGCTATGCAGCGTCTCGTTCCCTATTCAGAGAACATAGGTTATGTAAGTAACTAGAGACATTTTTGCTTCATCAATGGAAATAGTTTAGAAGAAAGTCAATGCAGGATCAACTGTAAGACATCTGCACTAATACACATACTGACAGTGTGTCGGAGTGATACAAACAGTGAAAAGTCCCAGTGCTGTTGGAGTGAATATCAGCACTCTTGGCTAATTTAAGGCTTGGCAAATCAAACTTGAGGACTGAAACGATCTCTTATTATAAGAGGTATTAAAATGTAGTAGCAAAGCAAATAAATTCCAAATAGGTTTTCATCTTCACTTAAAGGAGAAAAAGAACAAAATGCAGAAAGAGAACAGCCCAGTCATCTAATACCAGAAGCGATTCAAACACTAAAATTATTTGTTCCTTTGGCTATCAACATGTACACACTTGCCCGACAGGTCTCTAGGGTTACTCAATTTCTTCAATCAAAACCTCAGTCCAATTTAAAATTGATGTCCCACTGTCCTAAACCCTAAAAACAACTACTTTAAGACTTCATTAACAACAGTTATATACAGTTTCAGATTTATTTAATTTTTTTTAGATTTAATCAAATCAATAAATGTTTGGATTAATAAACTGGTCAATTAAATACAAATGTATCCCAATAAAGATCATGTTTTGAGTAAGCGTCCTTATGTTTACTAAGCCTTCATAATTTTTGTCAAAAAAAAAAATAGTTATGTTATTCAATTAACTAAGGCTGTAAGCACTGCAGAGAGTTTACATATAACCTGTTATGACAGGGTTCCTGCAGCTTAAATAAAAGCTCAAAAACTTTGCAAGCTTAAATAATATAATGTCATCTGAAGAAGGCTGATCAAGAAATTGGTAATAATATTGGCTATAAAAATCCTGAACTATTGTCATTGTCACTATGGCCATACATAAACAGAAGTTTATGTATGTGCTTTACTTAGCTACATCTCACATATGGAAAAAAAGATGACACTACACACACACACACGATCATCTAAACAGCTGGTTATAAATAATAATCGAACCCTAGCCCACATCCTAAGCAGAAATGCTGCATTAAAAATTTATTTTCTATCTCACTTTTTCTAGAGTTTAGCTCACTTCAGAGTATAAATCACAAATCACACACACACACACACACAGACCCCCTGACTATCTAAATATTAAAAGCCCGACCACGCATGCACGTTTGAACCTGAAACACCCAATATCTGCTAATGAAGTTGATATAAAGAAATACACTGTCCGTGTCAAAACTATAAAAAAAAAAACTATTGTAAGGCTTTAGAAGACATTAGAAGTGAAACATGTAGTGCACATGTGTCTATGAAACTGGACATGGATGTAAAGCTAAATTTAGCCCAACTGAAATCCTATATACAGACAGTTTCAAACAGTCTTTAATATATGATAATATATTAATGATTAATTGAACTACGGTAAAGAGATCATGTGTGCCCCCCCTCCAAAAAAAAATCAGTTCTGGCAATTGTCCAGTATGAGAATTAGTAACGGTAATTATCGGTATGATGCTATCTGTGAATAAAGTATATGATTACCAGTACGTACAAGGTCAGAACGCACAGAAGTCCACCCAGGAGATTATAAGAGAAAAAAATGAACAAAAGTCTTACGAGTTTGGAACGACATTAGGGTGAGTAATTCATTTTAAAAAAAAAAAATTTTGGATGAACAAACCTTTTTAATCTTCAAGACTCTGCATATTTGCATAACTGCATATTTGGAGAACCAGTGAACAGAATAGCAACTGACAGATTTTTAGTCATGTTGTTGTGCACAACCATGTAAAAAGCTGTATATCGTTTCACTTCATTTTTGGATATCCAGTGGTCATAAATGGAAGAAAGGGGAATTATGTGGTCTGAGAATGAAACTAAACTTTTATCAAAGGGTCAAGAATTTACAACAGTTGTACACACCTCAGATTTGGAGAGGTTCAGAAGAGGGGAGATCATGAGAAGAGGAAGAGGATAAAGCACAACAACCCACAACACAATAGACAAAAAGCACACTCATTATAGAGATGAATGAACATTAAAATGTGGGGACAAGGACAAAAGACTTGGGGCATCCCTCATAGGACAAATGGTTCAACATGTGACAAGACAATAAACTGTTTGTAAATCATAATGAATAATTGGGTCAAATTTGCAGCTCTCAAAACAGCACTCAAACAGCCACTAAACACTGGATTGGTTTTGTACATCTAGGGTTGGGTACCGAACTCGCAACATGACATCACGACTTTTGCGTAAACATACACGCCACTTTCGAGTCAAGTGGCGTGTTATCTCTACGCATTTTGAGCTATCCGCGTGTATCCGCGTGTATGCGTTTATGTCTACGCCATTAACGTCCGCGTCATTCCGCGTGTCTGTACACACGCGTCAAATGTCCAGTCATAAATGCCATTAACCCCAGTGACGGTTAAGTTTAGGGATAGGGTTGAGGTAAGTCATATCTTTTTTTTCACTAGGATGGTAAGGGAACAGTCATAAATGCCATTAACCCCAGTGATGGTTAAGTTTAGGGACAGGGTTGAGGCAAGTCATATATTTATATATAACGTTAAGTCAACGGCGTTCATAAACACGCTGAAAAGCGATTATGCGTCTTGATAGCACGCCAAAAATGCAAATACGAATTGGCGTGTCATACACACGCTACTTCATGAGATCAGTCTGGAACTCGGAACATTTAAGGGCACTGACCAAATTACGTCATTACTACCGAGTACCAGTTAACATTAAATCAATCAGTGTCAAATGTCAGTACCTGAGAACACATCTGGCACGGGATTAAGACTATACAAATCCTGCATGTTCTGTGTGTCTCAGAGTGAATTAATGGTGCACAGTTTCATTTACTACACACACACACACACACACAGTTTTCAGCCTCTAATAATAATACTAACAATAATATTAATAAATTATCAAAGCTATACTTTTTTAAAAGATTAAATCACAATTTTTCTTCAGTTGGGCAGCATGTTGTTTGGAAAAAAAAGGTGTTTAATTTCATATGATTACAATATCAATTAAATTGAAGTTTTAGGTCTTAATTTGATTGAAAAAAAAAACAGAGAATTTGTGGAAAACCAAACATTTCATAAAAATTAACTATATACATATATATATATATATATATATATATATATACACTGTATATATACACAGTATATATATATATTATGAATTCAATTAATTAAGCCTACTAACAGGTAAATATTGCATTACATTACTGGTACCGGTTAAAATGTGAATGGTACACTACTCTACACATCACATATTCAGAAAGATTGGTGCCAAAATACTGAAATAGCTCATCACTAGGGGTGTAACGATTCACTCGTTTTCTCGATGCATCGATTATAAATCCTGACGATGCATATGCATCGATCCTGAAACATGTATTTTGAATTATGAATCGTTTATTTACGTGAATAATCGATTTAAAAGGCTAAGAATCGAATTAATCGCAATTTTATAGCGATTCAGTGGTTTAAAATATATAAACACAACCTTAAAGTGTTCCTGGTACAAGCTGCCTCACGCATTGGCTGTCATAAGACATCCGCATTTGATTGGTTTGTGGTTTCACGCGCTCACACACCCCTGATTTCTCACGCTGAAGCCCGGTCGGTCAAATCAATGCCTGGAATATGAGTTTATCTTTCTACCTGTTGAGCTACTAGTGTCGTGATCAGCTTGTATTACCGCAAATTAGTTAAAATCTCCCAGAATCTAGAGCGAGCGTGCATACGAGACAGAGGTTGTGCTCCAACCCGCGTGCACACACGGCTGCACACACTCCGCAGAGACAGACTGCTCTCATGAAGTAGCGTGTGTATGACACGCCAATTCGTATTTGCATTTTTGGCGTGCTATCAAGATGCATAATCGCTTTTCAGCGTGTTTATGAACGCCGTTGACTTAACGTTAAATAAATATATGACTTACCTCAACCCCGTCCCTAAACCTAACCGTCACTGGGGTTAATGGCATTTATGACTGTTCCCTTACCATCCTAGGTAAAAAAAAAAAAGATATGAGTTACCTCAACCCCATCCCTAAATTTAACCGTCAGTGGGGTTAATGGCATTTATGACTGGACATTTGACGTGACACGCGGAATGACGCGAACGTTTATGCCGTAGACATACACGAATACATGCGGATAGCTCAAAATGCGTAGAGATAACACGCCACTTGACTCGAAAGTGGCGTGTATGTATACGCAAAAGTCATGATGTCATGTTGGCAGAGAGGGAAAGCGAGCGAGAGACCACTTTGCGTGTACGGAGAGTCTTTCCATGTAAAAAATGAATGAAAGCGTTTTATTTCATAGTGCCCACACAATGGCATGGCAGCTTTATCAATGGCTTGAGAGTTTTGCCTCAAAACTATTGCTTTCTCGACAGAGAGCTCAGCTGGAGAGCTCAAACATGGACTGCTCAAAAATCTAGTTACATGAGAGCTATGAGACCGAACGCGAGCAAAATCCAGTGAAAAGATGTTAACGAGTGCGCTGAGAGGACGCAAAATGAAACTAATGAAAACGTCTCGACTAATTTGTGCATGTAGTCATTTAATGCAATACTTTAAACGGACAATATGTAATTTTTTTGGCCACCAGGGGTCACTAATTTCACATAATAACAAAGACGTACTTTGATGACGTCAGGAAAGAGCGTGGGCTCGCGGGAGTTGTTGTCGCTGTCAATGACAACCAGCTCAGCTCATGACATGACATGATCGTTTTTTACAAAATATACGGATATACGGCATCTCTCTGTAGATTTAGCTTGTCAAGAAGCTTTAAATGCAACCCCAATGTTTACCTGTGTCATACTTCTCCTGCGCGGCTCGCTAACAGCAACAGTTGGCTGATTTGAATGAGACGACCGGAACGGGCAGCGCTATATGCGCGCGCAGCACCGGGGGACAGTGCATCTCGTCTGAGTGAGCGCTCGTGAGCGGGCACGTGATTTACACGCATAAAAATACGTCTTACTTTTTTTTCTTCGTCATTTTCTATGCTTTCTTGGCGGTAGTCCAGTGTTCCCCTTTGTGTTTGGTGGTTTCGCCGGGTTCCGCAAGGAAGTTAGAGAAAATAGTGGAGTCAAAGGTTATATGACGCCATAGACGGACGACGAAACGGAAATAAAGAAACGTCACGTGTCTTCGAATTAAACTATAAATTTCTCCGTATTTGAAAGTTGGTTGAAACTGTCGGGATAATGTAAGTACACATCTAATAGAAATATATAACATAGATACAGTTATTTTTGCTATTTTTAAAGCCGAAAAAGTACAGATTGTGGCTTTAAAAACCTTTTTCAAAATATTGGCTACTTAGGTAGGTTTCTACAAATGCTAATTTGTAGGCCATTGAATTTTTTTATAATAATACATTCATTAAAATTAAAAACAAACATGAACTAACATTAACAATGGACAAAATCCCCACTATCTGACCCCTGAAGGCCGCTGTGTAGGCTAATTCAAACCCAGACAAAGACCCATTGGGTGAAGCATTGAAATAATACTATAATGCATATAAAAAATTAAGAATCGAATTAATCGAATCGCATCAAATTTGGATGTGAATCACATCGAATTGAATCGTTCTGAATTTGCAAAAGTCGTTCTTGAATCGAAAACCTATGAATCGTGAATCAAATCGATTCGCTGTCTACCCAAAGATTCACAGCCCTACTCATCACTTTCTAATCCTTAAAGCTTAAATCCATGTCTCCTTATCATAAGAGAGATACGAAACAACTATCATGAACAAACACAGCTATTGATAGAAAATAAAAAAGTCATCCACATGGCTCTAAATCAATATTATAATTAGTTATAAAAAATAAATATTTTATATTCATATTTTAATATTAATAATTCAAATTTAGGAATATTTTTATATAATCACTGGCTTCCATTAACGGCCGTGCACAGGTTAAGTTCTTTCGGAAGAGTGACCTCTGATCCATGACGTAGGATGTAGGCACAGTGTGTTCTTAGGTGATCTTAGACCCCCTTGCATTTCAAACAAATACGACTTATTCACGGCAGCGCCATCTTTGATTTTTAATGAGAATGAAAGCGAGATTGTGAGGGATAGACATGCATCTCTTCAATGTGCTGTACTGATATTTAATGTGTTTTTGGATTGTTCTGCTCATGAAACACAGGAAAAATATCTTTCCAAGAAATTTCAGTTGACGAAAAAACTCCCGACAATGCAAGTTGTGGAAAATTGTAAGTAATCTAGGAGGTCTAGGTAATCTAGTAATCTTATTCAGCTTTTTACGCGGATGCCATTGGAAACACGGTAAGACTATCCCTCACAGCCTCACTTTCATACCTGTCATGGCGCTGCTCTGAATAAAGTCTATAGGGCTAGGCAACAAACTCAAGCTCCTCTAACATTTCTAATTCGTGACCTGTGTTTTGTTTTGCTCTATCCTCTCTGCTTCTGTGTCCGTCAATACATCGGGTCACTCTTTCGCCAGGACTGACTGCTCGCTCGCTCGCTCACTCACTCACTCACTAGAAGAGTGGTGTTAACACAACCTCATTGTGAAAGTCCTGCAACCTGCGCACTTAATTCCATATTGCAACTTATTGTTTGTTGCATATTTGTTTGTTTTTAATTGTCTGTGTACCTAATAAATTTAGTACTATTGAATGTTTTTTTGTAAATAATATTAGCTCTTATTTTTTTGTTGTGGATCTTTTGAAAAGATGCATTTACACTCTGGGGACGGCAGTCACGTCGGCGTGATCTGCTCGCTTTTTTTCTTATCAGAGCAAAACAAACTCAAAATACTCTGTTGAGTTTGATATTCAAAACTGTTAAATTTATTTTATTTGTGTACACTCATAATAAAAACAAAATGTTGTGTTTTTCGTAAAATAAAGAAAATAAACATGATGTGCTTTCTCCCGTCTCTTTCAACGTGAAGTTTATTCCGAAAATGACAGAACTCAGCGAATGCTTGTCACTGTGACATGAAACATGTCTTTACGAAGCTTGAAGTCTCCATTTTTAAATTATGTAAATCATAGCAAAAACAAGTATTCTCTGTTTAAGTAATTCGTATGAAAGCAACGACATGTAAAGTTTCTTCAGCCCAAGCTGATTAGTGCTAATGTGACCACGCCCACACGCGCATGAGCTGTTCATATGCAAATGATCCACGCAGAGGAATGCAGAACTGTCACCGCCCACATCACCTGAAAACAAAGAATCAGCGACTTCAGTGCTACTCTGCTTTTCATCAAATTTGGAAGACTGTGTTTGTGCTGTTTACCTTGGATTTACCTCAGAAGAATTAGAAGAACACGATTTGATTATGAGAACAATTTTTAAGGCAAGACACTAATAGTAGCATGTTAAGGTTGTTGCATTAACTTTGCATTGTAGCTACAAGTTAAACTGGTACCAGACTAAAATATACATTATGAAATGTGATTGGAGTAAAAACATGTACGACACAATGTTTTTATGGTCAATAATTAAACACAGCACGATATAACAGTAGGCTCGTATGAGTGTATATTCTTGGTGAACATTATAATGTTTAGAACTGTGTACTGTTAGTTAGATACTGCTTTTGTGGATATCTGCTCACACATAGATATGTATAATATGGTAAGAATAATGTTTCATAGTTTGGAGCTGCTCGAAAATCATGCAGCCCTATAGTTTCTCTTGATATCAGCATGTTCACAGGTGTATTTTTTCTTCTAAAAAAATATTTCTAAAGGGACCAGATGTCACTGATGAGTCCTGCTGACTTTAACATTCACACAAGTCTCTAAACATGGTAAAGAGAAAAATCAGACACCTTGGAGATGACATTTATGTAGCCTACTATGTTTTAGGAATGGCACAAAGGTGTGTGACTGACCAAGTCCTCGTCGGCTTTGTTTCACGCGAGTCGACATGTTGAATCGACGTGGGGCCGTTGGGGAAAGAGAGAACTCTGATTGGCTGTTCAGCTTAGTGAAAGAGTCAGTGCGCGAGAATAAACGCAAAACAGCAAGCAAAGAAGTAAAAACGGTAATGATAGAAGGCTGTTCTTATGTTACGTCTTCTTACCTGAGTGTTCCTTGGTGAATATTTCAATATTAACATGAGTGGAGTGGAATAAAGAAAGTGTTCAGCAGGATTGATATTCAAAAAGGTAAGCACGCGCTGCTTTGTTTACGTTATGTGTATCTGCAGCCGGCAGCGTTGGTTTTCCTTTTTGAATGACAAATATAGAGTAGGGCTGTCAAACGATTAATCGCGATTAATCGCATTCAAAATAAAAGTTTGTGTTTACGTAATATATGTGGGCGTGGTGTGTATAATTATTTTGTATATATAAATACACACACATGCATGTATATATTTAAGAAAAATCTGATAGTATATACTTTATATATATTTATACATAATTAATATTATGTATAAATATAAATATTTGATATATTAAGAACACATTTTTCTTAAATATATACATGCATGTGTGTCTATTTATATATACAAAATAATTATACACACTACGCCCACATATATTATGTAAACACAAACTTTTATTTTGGATGCGATTAATCGCGATTAATCGTTTGACAGCCCTAATATAGAGTCTATATTATAATAGTCTATATTGTCTACTATATTATAGACAAATATATCTGCAGAAATAGCCAGTTTGCTCATTACATGCAGGCGCAGAACGCACATTCTAGCTGACCGTCGGCTGCAGTTCTCTCAGTGTGTTCAAGTGCAGCTTTTTACCTCGACGAGATGGGACGAGAGGCGACCACACAGTTGGCTTTCATCAGCGCTAGTCTTGGCGTCTGCTTGGTGTGTTCCGGGCTTACTATTGTGCTTTTTTGTCATTTGTTGTGCATCTTTGGATTTTGTTGTGATGTAAATAAATCCAAACAATCTAAAAGCCATTCTTTTTTAAGTCTCTCCTCATTCTTTGTGCAAGGCTCCTCATAATGATAACACCTAATAGGGCCATTAGTGGAGGGTCTTTGTCTTTCTCAAGTGTGAAAAACTATATTAATGAGGGATTAACGCCTCCCAGCATAATGCTTTCTTACACAAAACATGTCTTACAAATTTTAAATCAATACATTGTCTTATCTGAATGAGTAGTCAGAATGATTTTCACATTGTTTTGAAGCAAATACTCGAGGCCATATGATACAATTTTCAAAAAGCCTTGTGCAGTGCTTGAAGTGGGGAAAAAAGGTGCTGGTACTCTCTTGCATTGAAAAATCATGACATTTGAATTTTTTACAGGGAAAAACAAAACTTGGAAATATTGCTCTTACAACAACAATTTATTGTTATTTATTAACAACATAAATGTATTTAAACGAGTCGTGTGTGCGTGCATTTCTTTAAAAAGAAACATTCTCTTTTTAGAAGTTGGTCATTAATAAACTTCATTCTTGAAGTTCGTTAAGATGGAAAGTATACAACAATTGACAGTAAATGGTAAACAAAAGAAACAACCAAGAAAACAGCTCCCGATATTGTCTTTTCAGTCATACTTCGATATGTCTGTGTAGGCTATTACATAAACTAAAAGAAAAGCTTATATTCTGACTAGCTTGCAATTGCTCGTTTTATTTATAAAACATAGTTTTACCCAAACTGAATAATTAAGACAAGTTTAAATGGCTAAATCTTGTATAATTATGTTTGAGTCTTTTTCTTTTCTGACGTAGCCTACTCCAGTTCTTGTTAAACACTCTAGACATGCAAATTCTGTGCATTTTGGTCACTTTTTGTGTGAAATCATATTTATTTTCTCCATCAAATGTGTGCTTTCACCTTAAATGAGCGTAGCACAATCCAAATAGACTAATTGCTGCTGCTCACGCGACACTCCTCCTCACGGTGTGAATGAATGCACTCATTGATTAACATGCAAGCCGAAAAAGACACACGCTACTCACATTTGCGGTGGCTGCGAATCCTGCGATCAGCTCCGGTTGCCGTTTCGCAGCCGTAACGCGCGGATGTGTGCAGTAAATAAGGGGTTAAACGGCCGTCACGCTGTTTCTGTCAGTGGTATAGAGTACCGGCCATATGCGAGAAGTAGCGGTACGCGACAAACAGTGCAGGTACGCTTAAGAGTAAAATGTAGAAGTGCCGGTACTGCGTACCGGTGAGTACCGCCCCACTTCAAGCACTGTGTTTGTGAAGAAACAATTACTATGGGTTCATGACCTTATTTCAGTGACAATGTTTTTATTTTTTTCACAAACCACACATAAATGTCATTATCTAAAATCTTTTTACTTACATGATGCTGACATATTACTGTAGCAGAGTTTGTGCTGAATACAGTGTAATCAGACTCTAGCCATGAAAATGTCACAAGTATCAGAAAAAAAGCACAAATGTCAGAGCATGTCAGAATACTTCCAGGACCCAGAAAACACCTCCCAGAGGGTTAACCAAAAATTAAAAATGAGTTCTTTGGTCAAAAAAATTCATTGTTAGGAATGCTTTACCTGATTTTTTGTAATAATACATTTTACAGTCCATACTGATTTCTTATCTGAAGTAACTAATTTACCTGCATGAGTTCAAAGTATTGCAAAATTTCACTCGACACTTCCTCAATTTCAGATGCCAGGGAGCTCCATAGCAAAATACTTCAAGGTTTTGCAATTGCAAGGTCATACTTTGCCACAAAAATGGAATAACATCCAGAATATTCTTTACACTTTGTTTGTGTTGGTCATGTTGTCCAGACAGACATGCTTGGACTTGGACATTATTGTGCTTGATTTGCACACTCTATTTACCCATGGCACACCCAAAGCCTTGTTCCTGGCTTTGCTCCTGCTTTTATGATGTTTTTTTGTAGCTTGACAATCTCCAGTCACTGTATAAGGGTGAGGAAATTATGAAAATTCACATTGAGTGAACTATTTCTTTAAGCTCATCTTCACTAATTTCTTCATAAGAATTGAATGGGATCATAATCCAATGTAAAGGGCAAATATAGGTAAAGTGGGACAACTGGCAAAGCTTAATCTTTTATGATTGTGCATATTCTTCCATTACTAAAAATCAACAATGTAATGTCTATAACAGTGCTGCTTTTTAAAAGAAATATGATACTGGTTATCAATGACAAATTATTACAAAACACTCCAACTGGTGTCTCTAACTCGATCTTCATAGTATAGGCAAGTATGTTTTTTCCTCCATGCAGCTCAGCAGCAGCAGAGAAGCATTTTCCTTAGTTTATGCCAGTCACTATGGCCGGGCATGTTTGATGACATAATCGAATACTATGGATAATGAGCAGTAGACAAATGAGACAAAAACTGTTTATTTATAAAACTAAAAACAGCCTTTGACTAAAAAGAGATCCAAACTGTGCACCATGAAGGAAGCATTATGGTTTGAGGCCAGACAGGCCCTGAGGAAATTATAGACTCAACCAAGAATTCCACAATGTACCAAAGTATTTGAGAATATAAGGCCATCTAAGAGGATCTTGTATAAACACTCAAACTCTCAACACTCTAGTCCACAAAAGAATGTCTAAAGCAACATGAAACGGAGCGCTATGAAATGGCAGAGGCAAAGCCCACTTCTGAAATCTACAGAAATTCTGTACATTTCGGCCACCACAGTCTGCATTTTTGTGTTAGATGCAACAAATGTACTATCCTTATGTAACAGCTATGTCCCTAGAAAAAAAAAGTGTGCGTGTATGGGAAGGGGGTGGTTAGTTCTCACTAATTCAGTGAGGGAGGGGGGGGAACACAGGGGTAGTTACCAAGACAACCACAGACCCACCAGAGCTTTCAAAAAGAGGCAAAGGGGATGCCAAGGGACTCAACTAACTGTAGGGAGTTCTTCACACGTACATCCAAATGTATGCTTGCAAATACAATCAGTGTGTTAACTCTATTCTACTTTAGATACACTCAAAATAAAGAAAGCATCTTTTACAGCTTTTGCTTCCACAGTATCAAAAAGAGACTATTGTAGTATGGACCCACACAAACAAAAACACACTTCATATCTGTTATAATACCCAAGAGAATCCTTGCACTTCCAAAAAGATCTAGAAATGATTTGCTATAGCAGAGCTGCAACGATGAATAAAAAGGAGACAGAGATCTTTATTAAAGCCTTAAAAAGGCAAAAAGGACTGGTCCAACATTCATGCTCTCTTCACCATGGCAACTCCTTTTCCCAGGATAGAGACAATCTAAAGGGTAGGAATGTTTATGAGTGTCCCAGGAAGAGTTTTAAGGAGTTCTGTGTGACAGCATCAGTGGGACAAAAGAACAGGAAAGAAACAGATCAAAAGGTATATGCTTTTTTAATTAACAATTAACTATTGGTTTAGAGTTATATTTATCTTTCTTAATTACGGCTGTTACAAGTGTGCATCTGAATTTTGTAATCTATTAAACTACAGTGAAGTTTGCACATGATTTTTGTCCCAATATACTTACTGATAAAAAGGGTAAAATTTAAAAGAAAAAATATTGATAAAATAAAAACGGTTTATTTTGTTTACCATTGTCTCCCTTCAATTAGAGCAGCACAATTCTCTTGTTTAAAATAGAGATCATGATTCTCCCACAATTTCGAATAGACAACTAAACGAAACAACCTAATTTACTAGAGGTTCTGAAAATCAGTCTATTTAAAAAAAATATTTAATTAATTGGAATTTTTATTTATTTATTTTTACAAACATCGGTTTGAATGAATGTTTCAATGACTCACTCATAAAGAATGGGCTGCATCAGATATATTGCATACTTGCCTACTATAAAGTAGGCAAAAAAAGAGTATGTGATGAAATGTATATCCGAACTCACAGTATGAAAGACTCAAAAGAATAGGCAAAATTAGCCGGATGACCTACTTCTTCCTGTGAGATTCTTAAGTCTGCATACGATGGACACTTTACTATCCCATGAGGCCACAGGAGAGGATTTATGAATGGAAGTGAAGCGACGTATCTGACACTGGTCACTTGATAATGACAACATGGCGAATGTAGTAAGTCCAGATAACATTCACACACTCATATAGAATGTACCTTTTTAATGGTCATGAAGTATTACAAAATAACAAAATAAGTACCTGCTCAAGAGTATGCGATTTCAGACGCAGCCTTGCCTTCTTGGATGAGTTTTTGAACAAATATCTTGAATCAAATACATTTCTTTAACAGTCTTTTTTTCCACTTACTTGTGTAACAATGTAACTGATATACAATCTTTATTTGAAGTACCATGTTACTTTTAAAGGATGATTTACTCTTTTGATCGCTACCATAGACATCAGTATTTATATTCCGAATTATAAACTTTTATTCTTAGTAATTCTGTGATAATTAGAATAATTGTAAGGCATTTTTGAAGCTGTTTCATACTTATACATAACTTATACTTGGCTCTATCTGGGTCAGAGGCAGCGCCAACGCAGATCTGAATGTTCACTGTGATTGCATCAGTCAACGGTTAAATAAACATAGCCGGATAGTTGTCACTTAGGAATATGATCGCTGGGTGTTCGAATAAAGATTGTGATCTTTTAATGATTAATCTTGATTAGCCTAACTTAAATATACTGAATAGTTAGTTATTCTAAATTAATCTGCTAACTGTAAAGTACCAAGAAATGCATTACCTGTATATAAAATGATCTACATAATCTCTATTCAGGTTTTTATTAAAATAGTATAGGCCTACTCATGCACACCTTGCAGTCTTCAGCATGTCCATGCACTCATTCACATATTCAACAGTTCCTCACTCACCCCTCCCCTCCATCTGCAACTCTCCCTCTTTCTCCAGTTCCTCTCTTATTCACTGACCTTTTAAATCTCCACTCCAACAAAAGAGACAAAGGGAGCTGGACAGCTTTCTCTCTTTCCCCCCAGCTGAGGGGGAACAAACACACACATACACAAGACTACAGCCCGTCATTCCACAGGGGCACAGGCCTAATGCAGACGTACTATATCTCTTGTTTTCTTCATCATCTCTATTATTATCTCAGTTATTATTAGGAGTCAGACCAGGGCTGCTTCTAACCATTTTGGCTCCTTAGATAAGGTCCCTATTATTGGCATTAGATAAATTAAACAAAAAAATAAATACACAGTTCAAAAATAAGAAATTATACAACAGAAAATGTCTACATGCTATTTTAAAACACTTAGCTAGTCCAAATTCAAGTCTATTTTAATCTGTTAGCTAACCCAGAAATGTGTTCCGATGAAGTCCCACCCTAGTGAAAAACTAAGAGGGCTTTCACACTGGCAGTTTAGTTCGGAAAGGGGCACGGTTCGCGAGAAAAATCGTTAATGTGAACGCTGTCATGGGACCCGGGTGCGCACTGGGGTACCGAACCCGAGACTGCCTGGAAGAGGTGGTCTGAGTTCGGTTGCTCCCGAACCGTGCCGCGGTTTGCGTGAATGTGCAAGCAACACAAGACTCGGGTGCGCACTTGTTCAGGAAGTAAAGTAACCTGCGCATGCGTTTTAGCTTATTGTAATATATTCAGTTAAATAAAACGCTTGTAAGGGATGATAGTGTTGATGATTTACCTTGGATACGTGCGAGTGTTGAGCCTGCAGTTAATTTGTGCATTGCGCGTGGAATAAGAGCAACACATTTGGAAATCTACTGTCTCCTCAAAAGAGCCCATTTGCAAGCAGCAGAAGTCCACCTTATGTGACACACGCATAGTAAACCTGTATTGTTCACTCAACTGCTCATAATAGCAGCACATTAATAAAAAAAACACAATATTTACCCACATTCTGCTTTCTATCATGCGCCGCGCAAATTTGCGATGACGTAAGATGCACGCAAACGCACCAGGGTTCGATAGAATCAAGTTGAGTGTGAAACCAGACCAAAGCTGCGGGAGGCGCCGGGAACAAATGCGCTCGGGCTCGGACCGCAGCAAACGAGCCCAGTGTAAAAGCCCCCTCAAATGTATTGGAAATACATTTATTTTATGCTAAGTATACACTCACCTAAATGATTACTAGGAACATCTGTTCAATTTCTCATTAATGCAATTATTTAATCAACCAATAACATGGCAGTTGCTTCAATGCATTTAGGGATGTGGTCTTGGTCAAGACAATCTCCTGAACTCCAAACTGAATGTCAGAATGGGAAAGAAAGGTGATTTAAGCAATTTTGAGCATGGCATGGTTGTTGGTGCCAGATGGGAATTTCACAATCTGCTCAGTTACTGGGATTTTCATGCACAACCATTTCTAGGGTTTACAAAGAATAGTGTGAAAAGGGGAAAACATCCAGTATGCGGCAGTCCTGTGGGGGAAAATGCCTTGTTGATGCTAGAGGTCAGAGGAGAATGGGCTGACTGATTCAAGCTGATAAAAGAGCAACTTTGACTGGAATAACCACTCGTTATAACCGAGGTATGCAGCAAAGCATTTGTAAAGCCACAACACGCACAACCTTGAGGCGGATGGGCTACAACAGCAGAAAACCCCACAGGGTACCACTCATTTCCACTACAAATAGGAAAAAGAGGCAACAATTTGCAAGAGCTCATCAAAATTGGACAGTTGAAGCCTGGAAAAATGTTGCCTGGTCTGATGAGTCTCAATATCTGTTGAGACATTCAGATGGTAGAGTCAGAATTTGGCGTAAACAGAATGAAAACATGGATCTATCATGCCTTGTTACAACTGACTGTGCAGGCTGGTGGTGGTGGTGTAATGGTGTGGGGGATGTTTTCTTGGCAAACTTTAGGACCCTTACAGTCAATTGGGTATCGTTTATTTCTGACCATGTCCATCCCTTTATGGCCTCCAATGTACCCATCCTCTGATGGCTACTTCCATCTTCCAGTATTGGTTTCTTGAACATGAGAATGAGTTCACTGTAGTAAAACGGCCCCCACAGTCACCAGATCTCAACCCAATAGAGCATCTTTGGGATGTGGTGGAACGGGAGCTTCGTGCCCTGGATGTGCATCCCACAAATCTCCATCAACTGCAAGATGCTGTCCAATCAATATGGGCCAACATTTCTAAAAAATGCTTTTAGCACCTTGTTGAATCAATGCCACGTAAAATTAAGGCTGTTCTGAAGGCGAAAAGTCTTTTGCATTTTACATTTTACAATGGGTGAATCACCAGTTGACACAAGTCCACCAGGAATTAAAAACATAATTACAAGCTTACAGTTTTGAATCGAGCTAAGACAAGCAGATAGTTTTGAACACTGGCTGGTTGGTTAATCCTGAATTAATTATGACCTTTACCTTTTATTTATTTCTATAGCACTTTTCACAGTTTTGCATGGTTGCAAAGCACCTTTTACATACGTATAGAAAGTATGTAAATGACAAATAAAGAAAATAACCTAGTCAGTTTGAAATGGTGAACGATATAGAGAGTCCCTCCCCTTCCGGTCGGCCACCATGGGACCTTATTTCGGAAAAATATTGAATGGTAGTCAATGGCGAGAGACAACAAATATTTTGATCTCGTTTGAATTGTGCCCTGAATTACACATATGATGTTTGTAAATTTAAAAGATACATTTTAAAGTAAAGAAAGTCGCAGTTTGATGTAAAACCGTTGAGGTATAAGACTGTGAAAATACGTAATTACAAAGACTACAAACCCCAAAGGCGTACATTTTCTCTCAATGAATGAAGCTAACTTTACTGAGGCTGTCTGTCATTGTTTCTATAGTCTTACGTTATAATCGTAACCTTACGCCGTCCTACCTGAGTGTTTTGTACCAGACTGCACACACGAGCAGTGGATCTCGTTTCGCTTCCCGGGAGATGTAGTTCATAGAGCGATTTTCACATAAAACTAAAAGTTACTTTCAGAATCATCTTTTAAATTGACA
This sequence comes from Cyprinella venusta, assembly GCA_038021265.1. Classification (NCBI taxonomy): domain Eukaryota; kingdom Metazoa; phylum Chordata; class Actinopteri; order Cypriniformes; family Leuciscidae; genus Cyprinella; species Cyprinella venusta. Next base: position 14,320,665 of record CM075868.1, read on the forward strand.
AACATCATATGTGTAATTCAGGGCACAGTTCAGACGGAATAAAAAGATGGGGGGGGGGGACTTAGGCTCTCTATATATTGTACCTGATCCCTGTATCTGACGTACCAGATCATAATTTATCATTTGAGTGTATTCCTAATGTACTCCAATCCACCTACTGTAATACACTTTTCCCATTAATGGTACTTTACTGGCCTGTTGCCCTTTGAAATGTGGACTGCAGCTCTTTGGGCTGTCAAAATATTATGAATTATTAAACTAATTATTAAAGTTATCCTGACCAGTCCTCAAATTACACAAAAAGTTAAAATGTCAAATAAATTCAGAAACGTTAACGGCATTCAAGTAACATAAAATGTATTAAAGGGGTGGTATAATGCCCTTCTCACAAGATGTAAAATACATCACTGATGTCCCCAGAGTATGTAAGTAAAGTTGTAGATCAAAATAACCCACAGATATTTTTATATAGCATGTTGAAGTTGTCACTATTTGAGGGTGAGCAAAAACACACAGTTTTTGTTCCTGTCCCTTTAAATGCAAATGAGTTGCTGCTCCCAGCACAGAGAACAGAGCTTGTGTCCTTTTTACCTCACACGCACTGACAATTTCTACATGGATATATTTGACAATCATACTGTACAAAACTGTCGCTGAATCGTTAGCCTAAGCCTACTACGCAACTGTATTTTCATATTGGACATTATGGTGGTACTTGGAGAGCCAAATATTTTATGAGTTGGTACTTGGTGTAAAAAAAGTTTGAGAACCACTGTACTAATATATTTTGTCAGTGCCGAGAATTTTCATGACAAATAAATCCATAGATCTGCGAATGTAGCTGGTGCAGGCTACCTTCATGGTCTAGTGGCAGAACTTTTGCCAAATGTGTCAGAGATTCTGGGTTCTAATCTGAACCTGTATAGTTTTTTTTTTCTCACCAAAACCAAATGTTTATCAGTGGTTGTATAGAGAGCCGGCCCCACCTCCACAAGTGACCTGTAGCTCGACATACATTCGCAACACAGAGTAGACTTACTACCGAGCACTGGTAATAAAATTACTAGTACTAGGTCACCATGGGCCCCCAAATAAAATTCTGCTTAGGGCTCCATAAAGGCTTGTTGTATATCAAGCAGGGACACCTTGTGTGCATTTTGTTTTGTGGAAAATTTCACCGCAACGAATAGAGAGTCTCCGCAACGGCGATAGATTAAAGTGCGCGTCCCAGTGAAGAGAACACTGTATCCATGCAAATGCAAGAAGTGGCAACAAGCTCAGCAGCTTGATTTAAAGGGGGGGTTGACTGCGATTTCACTTTTTTCATTTTAACCCTTTCACGCGTACGATCACACCGGTGTGATCAGTCTTGGCTGGTCCCTGGAGCGTACGATCACACCGGTGTGATTAGAACGTTCAGTGCATCACGTCAGCAACTGCTAAATTCAAACTTGCTCTCGCGCGCTGACTGGCGCTCAGCCAGAGACAGACGCACTCAGTGCTGTCATATATCACAACTATTGAGTGTTTTCAACCACATAATGTTTATTTTAGGTTTCAGACATTTAAATACACATATGTACTAGCAAAACAATGATTTTGAGTTTGTAAAATACACACAGCTGTCTATGGAAGCTGCAATAATAATCAAAACGTTTTATTCATATCAAATACACATTGTGTAAGTAAGTAGCTTAACATTTGAACCTATTCTTCTCCCAGTTCACCAGCCACTTACTTTCATGTATTTCGTGAGAAGTGGAGGAATTGACGTTATAAATCCAACAGATCCGATTCTCTGAACTGAAAAAGAAACTAAAATGGCGCCGCCCATTGTGCATACAGCTCGACTAACGCGATCGTTATAAAGATGTCTAAACCACAAAACCCATCCACTTGTACATATTTGACAATCGGAATATCAGTGTTTCATGATATAGCTAATACATTTTTGAATATTTTTAATAAAAAAGGAAAAATGACATAAAAGCAGATCATCATTCATTCCGCGCTCTTTTCTGGGTGTGCTGTGTCACGTGACAAGCAATGACGCGTCACCATGGAAACATTAAAGTGGCAAGTTCTAAATAACGGTCATCTTGAAAAACTCACGCTGGGGGGTCAGTTAGGATATTTTAAACTTACGTGTGGGTTAAGGGTTAAATAGTGTGTAAGGGTTAAATAAACTTAAAATAAACTTAAGGGTTAAATAGTGTGTAATGTTGCTGTTGGTGCATGAACAGTATCTGCAAAGTTGCAGCGCTGAAAGTTCAGTGTAAGCAGAGATATCGTCTTTTAAAAATCCGGAAGTATATATTGCCTACAAAAACGACTGGATTGGGACTACAGCTGGGTTATTGTACGTCACTAACCCACACATTTGCATCAACCACTCCCTCCGGAATAAGCAGAAAAGGGCATGGCCATATTTCAGCAGCTCCAGCAGCTCGTCGAGTGTGTAGTTCACGCAGCTGTCGGGTCTTCTGTCTTCGAACTTCCCACGGACGCTGTACTTCGTCAACAATGGATACAATTTATGTTTGATTATGTTCCTGAAAATGACGATCGTAATCTAGCTCTCTGTGCTGCGCATTTTACGGAAAACAGCTTCCAGAATCTCCACGAGTTCAATACCGGATACAACAAGAAACTGTTACTGAAACATGAAGCAGTTCCGACTTTAAAACCAGAGTCAGCAGTTGTTGGGCCACAACCTGTAAGTAGGCTAAGACAGTATAATTCCATACGTAGCCTTGTGTTTTAGTTTTTTTCAAATGCCAGCGCTAGCTTTATTGCCACTAGGCTATTAGTTATGCTATTTTATGTCTATGACAAACGCGTACAAACATGAATTTTGTATAAGTGCTAATGTTGTAAATGTATTTTTCATGTATATATGTTTTATGACGTTATTTTCGATTTGATCAAGAACGTAAACTTGCCACCACTGTGTGAGTATAACATTAGTAGCCAGTCAGTTGCTATTGTTGCCAGTCAGATGCTATTGTGTTAAACAAACGTGTATAAAGTTAAAAAAATGTAGCAAATTATCATTCAGAAACGTTTATTAAAAGCCGTGTGTGGTGTGGTTCTGTTTGACTCGCTTCATCACGGCTTTCTCGGTCTGATTCTGGGTCATACAGATACTGCAGTTCGACGCATATTTACATCTGGACCGGAGCTCATGACGTGCCCGTAAACGTAATGGGCGTTAACTTTCCGGACAACGTAAGCGACAGTTTAGCCAATCACTACACACTGGACCAAGCTAACCAATCTGAGCCCACGACGTGTTTCTGAGGGAGTGGTTTCATAGACTCAGGTAGTCAACCGCTCTTTCGAGGGCAGAGGAGAGCGCGGCTGACAATAAACGTGAAGTTTATGAAAAATAAGAATTTAAAAAAAGAAAAAACACGTTATATTGCACCCCATAAACACAATCATGCAAAGAAAAAAAGCAGTCCCCCTTTAAAAAAACAACACATTTCAGCGCTAGAACGCCACTTATTTGACAAACGAATGAAATGAATACCCTGCTAGTTAACTGGAGATGTTTCATTTAATTTATTTGTATTAGGGACATCCGTGCCACGAGTTGTTTCAAAAAGTGATGGAGACGATACCGGATACAACATCGACTCTGGCAAAAACCCATATTGCTCCGCGACGTGTTGTCAACGATGGTCATTTTGGCCAGGTGGTATTTATAAAATAGGGGGCGGGACGTTTTACATTCTAGAGAGTATTTGATTGGATAGGCTAGAAGGTGTGATGAGAAGCTGAGGTCCGTGGTGACTTCATTCAAATCCGTGATCCATTTTAACGGAAGAGAGGGACTGGACTGTAAGTTTTGAACGCTTATATCTCCTAAATGCAAATTTTGTCGTTGGTTTGGAACACACCGGCTTATTCATAACCTTAAGCCCAACATATTTATACTAAAAGCTAAAAAAAATGTACATTTTGATTTCAAGTGCCTTTAAGCTGTGTTATTATTTATAAATGTTACTTTATTGTATCCATTACCACACTTCAAGTTTACTTGAAATGCCATTGCAATGCATTCAAGTTAAAAGTGTGTTAACAGTATAAGATAAAGGTATGTTCAACACTCTTACAGTAATAGAATTGCAATTTGTAATCAAAATACATTTTAAGTTTACGCTGAGTGAATTCTGCATGTCAAAACCTAAATACGAGAGAATATAAAGTGTACTTAAGTTAAGTATACTTGGAATAGTTGTACTTTAGTACAAACAAGTATATTAAATACTTCATATAACTTCAGCACTGCTTTTGGACAACTAAAATGCATTTATTACAAAATTAGTTGTTCCAATTTAACAGACTTCAAGTATAGTACCAATTTATATTGGGCCACAAACACTTTTAGTTATACTAAAGTACATACAAATAAATTGTGATTAAGTATACATTTTTTTTTTTTTACTAGGGCATACATTGAGAGACGGCTAAATAAATAGGCTGGCTCCCACAAAATGATTGACAGGCAGAAGGTGCATCAAAAGCAGTTTGATTGGCTAAACAAAGAATCTGACTAGACTCTGGCCTCTTTTTATTTTACTGTTTACAAAGCCTTGAGCTGCAACAGAGATTCATCGTTATATCTATTGACAGCTATTTAGCATGATCAATTCTATTCTACAAAGACTTGGGAACCCAAACAATAATTAACATTTGGCCACATTATCCTAGTAACCAGCGACAGACCTTAGTCAGGTTAGACACCATATTGAATTTAATGTGGATGAAAACGAGACTGTGAGGGACAGACATAATCTTTACAATGGCAAGCACTGTATGAAAGGTCCTAAATCATGCTAATTTCACAACTCACAATAATGTTATTATGGAGCTTTTGTATACAATAAGTTATTTATTTATTTATTTATTTTGAAAGACCTTTCATCAGCTGAACAATGTATGTAGTTAAACAACAGTACAATCCACTGAACACACTTCTATCCTCAAAGTCTTGTTATTCATTCCTTTCAAAACAAATATGGTGCTACCCTGATTAAGATCTATGACACCCTGATAAATGTAAAAGCCAGAACACCCTGATAAATGCATATCAACTATCTAGGACACACTGGCAACCAAAATATTAAAACACTCCAGAAATATTCTGATTGTTCTAATCCAATCTGACTTCTGACCTAATGCTGCCTGAATCATATCACACATTGTTCATTCTTTGGCCAGAGGAGGTGTTTTTTTCCCCTTTCACCATTCTGTCACCACATGGAGTTTTGGTTCCTTTCCATTTGCCTTTTTCACCTTTTTTCACCGTTGGCTTTAAGCTTGCTTATTTGGGGATATTTAATTTAGTATTCAACAATTTTATTGATCTGCCTGCATTGACATCATTATATGAGAACTGAACTGAGCTGGATTTTTCCAGAGCGGCTATGTATATGCATATATATTTTGACCAAATTAATAGCTATTTGTTTTACAACAAAAAATAAACTTCACTGAGCTCACTTAAGTTGAACTGTGATGCTATTTTCCCCTGGAAACAAACTTTGTTCCATTATTTTCCTGTTATCTCTGTAAAGCTGCTTTGAAACAATCTGTATCTAAAAAGCGTTATGAAAATTGAAAATGAGTAATTGAAAGAATTTTAAAGACTGGAAATTCTATCATTTCTTATTATCATTATTGAAAATTCACAATTTTCACATAATTGCCCATTCCAATAAGCAAAACAATGATGAAACATTGGAGTCTGTTTACACCTTTGTGTAGCACTATCTACATCCTCAGACCAGCTGAGATTTATGTCAAGTGTTAAGACTACAAAAGACCCCTGTGGTTAGAAGAAAACCACCAAATAGTCTAGCAATAGTAGCCTAAGGTGGACACGAAAATAACTCCAAAATGTCAGAAGAGATAGGAATGCATTGTTTGATAGGAAAAAAATAGTGTGTATATATATATATATATATATATATATATATATATATATATATATATATATATATATATATATATGCCTCATAATATACAAAAATGCTAATAAATAAATAAATTTGAATTACATTTAATTCATGTCATACATTTATGATCTAATTTCAATTCTTCATTTACATAGCATATTAGCCTATCAAGCAGAACAACTCTCATCAAAATTGCATTTTCAAGGACATGGTGCATTCATTCAAAGCATGAAGATTAATAACAGTGTCTCCCAACTTAAAACACACCTGTACTCTGCAGTTTAGCATCTGTGCTAAAATGTTAAATGTCTGAACTCCCCTATATCTATTACGATAAGAGGAAAACATACAATACTTTTCATCCACTATTTGTGTAATCAAAAGTTAAATCATCAACGATTTAAAGTAATTTAAGAGTCCCATGGGTTTAGTGTCCCAAAGACCGTACTTAACGTTACTTTGTTTAAAGCCAGTTCATAATCGGAACGAGTAACGTTAACGTAACTTTAAAACAAATCTCACTTTCACTTCAACGTGAATAACGACACGATGAACACATTTTTACACTACTCTATAGAGTAACATTTACAACATGAACAAGCCTGTTTAAGGAAAACATTTAAAACCATAATTAAAGCGCAAACATGTGTAACTTAACTTACCTTCTATCCACGTTACTCTACTCTTGAGTTTGAAAAAACAGTTTATCCAACTTGGACGACTTTTAAACAGCGAAAATTAACACGCTGACCACAATGTCCACTGTGTGATTTAGTCGGTTTACGGTAGAAAAAAATAAAAATAAAACAATAATAATGATGATTATCACATCCCGATTCTTTTTTCTGCATTGGTCAGTCGCTTGTTTTGTAGTTAAAATTATCCATTTAAAAAAGAGTGCTTTGCAATTTATTGGCCCATTTCACAGTCGGCATATCGCGCTTCAGCAGCTTTTCAAAGTGAAAAGGTTTGTAGAAATGAATCACTAGAAGGGAAACTAGCGATTGGCATTGGTTCCAGAAAAGGCGACCCGGAAGTGGTTTCTAATTGGTCAGGATGGCATTATTTTGGATTGTAAATTATTAATCAAGTCTGGTGGTCTCCCAAATTTGACTTCAACTTTAAAAGTTGACAACTTTTTCTCAAATTTCTATATTACCGTGTTTGTTGCACAGTGTTTTGGATTGACTTTTCCAAAAGAAAAGTAAAAACGTTTCTCTTTTTTTTTTCCAGAAAGATGTTGATAGCAGTTGCTTGTAAAACTGTTCTATGGCGTAATACTTTACTGTTTTAGTTCGTTCATTTCAGAATATATTGTAACCCACAAGAGTAATATTTTCGATCAAGTGTTGTTTTAATTATTTATTCTTTAAACTTCCAAATCAGTCCTTATGTAGACTAGCCACATGAGAACATAAGGTCAACTTCTAAATATCAGTTGAAAAAAAAAATACAAAATACACACTCATCTTGCCCCAATAAAATTTACAACACCATGTTTTTTATTAATTTATTATCATATTTATTTTACGAATCAATTAACAGCTGCTTATGATGTAGGCCACTTGGAGACCTTATAAGTCATATGATTCTTGTGCATTGTTACATTTAAAAAAAATGGTAATGGCAGAAAAACAAAGAATATTATTGTGTTTTTTTGTTCCTGTTGCTCGTAGTTTAGTTCCAGTGTTTATGTTCACCTGTCTTGTTTGGTTCCTCATTTACCATTGTATTTAATGCCCTCTGTTCCCTTTAATGTTCATTGTTGAGTCTTTGAATTGCATGCAAAACTGTCACATTAATTTTTCTCACTCCCATGTTCTGAGTTTTATGATATGTTTTGTTTTGGTTTGCTATATCTGCAGCATCAAGATCCATCTTTCCTCTTTGTTGCCTGCACTGTGACAAGTTTAAACACTTGAATATCCCCATAACTGTGACATGGCCATGCAGACTTACTAAACCTCATTCTTTGGTTGAAAACACTATTAAATAAAGAGCTGAATTTAAGTGCAGCAGTATGTATTTTAAAACAGAACAATCAAGACACTCAGGTAACAGAACAACCAACTTAATAGAGATGAGAACGGACAACACACTAAACAAAATCGGGGTTTAAATAACATAACTCAAACTACCGTAATCATTGAAATAAAGAACAGGTGCCAATCATAATCAACTGAAAAACCAAGGAAATAACTCAAACACAGAAAACTGAACTAAAACAAGTGAACCAGCAAAACTGAACAAAACCCATCCAAAATGACAAAGAACTCAGATGACAAATATTCAGTGCTGAAGAAGGACTGTTATATTCAGGATGCAGCCATGGATGTTTGTAATATTGACGTTTTTTGGTCTTGGAGTCTCTAACTGATGACATGAAAACTGACAGACATCAAAAATGTGCACTGTTGATGGTACTGCATGTACACTATCTCGAATAGGCTACTGTTTAGCTTATGTTACACTAGTGCCTACTACTGGTGGAACCCGTGCAGTGAGTTTGGAAAGAATGCACTTTACCAAGCCAAGGGCATTTACTCCTGTTCGTGGAGATCTACCTTTCTGCAAGTGTAGCTGCTAATCTAATAAAACACACCTGAACCAGCTAATAAAGATTTTCATGAACACTTTATAATACAGACAGGTTTAGAACATAATTCTGCAGCAAGGTAGATCTCAGGAACAGGATTAAGCACTTAGAACAGATGGAGTTGATTCACTCTACTTTTTTTTCCTTTTGGATTTGCACTATTCCATAGGTCAATAGGCTTGAGAATAGAGTTGTATTGAGCTGTTGATGAAAACAAACAAAAATTATTACAATACTATAAATTATGATAAACATGATATGACATGACATGACATAACATGTCATGATATGGGTAATAAACAATTAGGGACATTTCAGTTTATCTCTTCATATGTTGAAGTTTTAAGCACAAAAAGCATATATTTGAGCATGTTCACTTCAAAGTTCAAAGTTCAGAGACTGTGATGATGCGATTCCACTTATCAACACTGTAAATCTTGCAAAGTTTTTCATATTTTAATTTTTGAACCATTTTAATGCAGCCTACATTTTAACTTAACACTGTGTAGGCTATTACCTTCGTGACATTTCAGAAAACTATTTGAAACAACACAAACCTCAGAAATGTGTAAATGGTCCATTGAGGGGTTAAAGGTCCATCAAAATAAGCTTTCTTACCAACTAAATGAAGTGGAGCACATTTCCATCATGGAGTGCTTGAGGGAAAATGTTTTGAAAATGTTTATTGAGACAGCCATACCACTCCACTGATTTAGCTACTCTCCTGTAGCATGTCATTTATATTTGATCATGTATATAATGTATATTGTAGGCTGCCTACTGGATTTAAAGTCAAATTTAAATTTAAAATATGTATATTTTTTGTTGCAGTTTATGCAACCCAGTTATAAGTAAATCTGATTTATAATTCTATTTTTTTAAACGCCTGGAGTAGAAGGTCGATGTTAGCACTAGGTGGCGGTAATGCGCTATTTCAGTTTGAGATCCGCTATTTAACAATACAAGAAGAAAGAAGAGATAACTTCCTTAGATTTCACCACGGCCAATCCAAGTAATATACCACCATGGCTTTTCCCAGAATATAATGGAAAAGAAAAGAGAATGGAGGAAGTGGGAATTAATACAAGCAATTACATGAGAAGCAGTTATTTTGATTATTTAAAGATTTATACAGACGGAGCCAAGAATAAACAGGAATGTGTGGGAGTTGGTATTCATACTCCAGATTTTAAAATAAATTTATCCAAAAGACTAACTGATCGGTTATCTGTATACAGCAGAAATAGTAGCAGTCATTATTGCATTGCAGTGGGTTGAAGAGGTCAGACCAGATAGGGTGGTAATATGCACAGACTCTTTAGCTATCATAAAGAGTATTCAGTCAATGATATCGGTCAAGATCTACTAATAGAACTTTATCACAGTTTGTTAAGATTGCATCGGGGTGGCGTAGATGTTCAGTTTTGTTGGGTACCAGCACATGGGGATTAAAGGGAATGAGATTGCAGATAAACTTGCAAAAGAGGCATTACTAAAGGTAATAACAGTTACAATTCCACTAGGAAAAGGTGAAGGAAAAGTGGTGGTTAAGAGGAAAGGACTTGAAATATGGCAGAAATGGTGGGAAGAAGATAGGAAAGGAAGGAAATATTATAAATTACAAAAATCTGTCAGTATTAAAAATTACATGGGAAAAACCAGGAGAGAGGAAATTATAATGACAAGGCTAAGGGTGGATCACACAGGACTAAATGGCACATTATTTTTAATGGGCAAAAAGAATAGTGAGAAATGTGAGAACTGTGGTGTTAAAGAAGATGCTGAACACATAATATTGTACTGTAGCTACTTTGAATGAGGTGGAAAGACGGGTATTTAAAGATAAGGTTCAACAGACAGGGCGGGAGTGGAATCTGGTAGGGATACTGGGATCAGAAGGAGAGAGAGAGGGTATAAGAATTACCAGGGAGGCACTATTTAAATTTTTAAAAGACACAAGGTTGTGGAATAGAATTTAACTAATCATTAAATGACATGATGATACACACTCCAGTACAGTAGGTGGCGGTATGCACCTAAAAGTTGTTTGCAATCCGCCATTAAAGAAGAAGAAGAAGAGATAACTTCACTGTCTGTTACTGTAGAGATTTGTTCTCCTGAGTGAACCACTAAAAATGTTTCGGCCTTCGTCTTAGCCGAAAGTTTCGAATTTGTTCAATGGTTTGTAAACATTGTAAGGGCGATGTTTAAAGTTCTTGAGGCTTAAATGACATAATCAGGAAAACTGTATGAGACGTGTCAGTAACATTCGTAACATTAACATTTTTAAAGCTCATGCAGTAAAACCGGGGGCTGATAATGCAGGAGTTTGATCAGACTGTGACGATCGGAGCGACTGTTCCGACGGGATTCGAGCTCACTGCGGCGGAGGAGGTTCAGGAAAAGCTCGATGCCACTGCTAGAGTCAGCAAAAACAGAGGAAGGATTTATTTTGATATAACAGCTGATAAACTTGTTAAGGTCAGTTGTCCTCTCGTTTGTTTCACGTAACGACAATGATTCTCTGAGATCAGAAAGTGTTATTTGCATATGCTGTGTTATTATTATAGTGGCATGGAACCTTACAGAAGAGAAGCCATCGGCACATGCTCTTTATTAAGCGGCACATCCGGTTGTAACATGTGCCACTAAAAGTTGTGACCTGCCGTATAGTGCTGTGTAGTGAATGACACCGCTGTTTTTCATCAGGCACGGACAAAAATCTTTGGGTTTTTTTTTTAAATAAACATTTCCCCCACCTTCGTTCATTTTTCCTAAAGGGACTTAACAAGTCACGAATCCAACCAACCAGCTATGAGGGAAATCAAAATTTGAATTTGGAAAAAAAAATTGACCAGAGCAAGTACACATATAGAATGAATGAACTACAATTATATAACATGGAAAGCAATGTTAATAACATAAAATATAAAACAACATTAAAGGGTTAGTTCACCCAAAAATGAAAATTCTGTCAGTATGTACTCACCCTCATGTTGTTCCAAACCTCTGTGTTTATTTGTTCTGCTGAACACAAAGGAAGATATTTGGAAGAATGTTTTAATCAAACAGATCTCATTCCCCATTGACTACCATAGTATGTATTTTTTCCTACTATGGTAGTCAATGTTTTTAAAAACATTGTAGTTTATTACAAATTAATAAAAAGTTCTTTGACGCACAATGCGTGTCTTCTGCTTGGGCAGTGCGCATGTGGAGGCCGCGCTGGATAGGTCTGACTGTTTTTTCTGCAAGGAAATGACCCAGGAACCTCCATGCCAGGATTTCCACTGTCCCGAATAGTGCAGCGTTGTTGATCCGCAGAAGGAGAGGCCGAGGCAGCCATGTGCAATACCCATCAAATGATCTCACCCTAAGGCAGCTCCAGCGTGCTCATTGTTCAGGATCGCTTGTGTCTTATTCTGAGACCTCTGATCAAGCCTACGACCTGGTCTCTATCGGCAGCACACGGGTGAGGCGACCTCATTGATGAAGGGCATTGCATCGTATCTCCTCTCCTCCGTTGATGGGACTGACCGCTTGGAATAGACCAAACCGCCTCTCGTTGAGGAGGCCGTCGAGGGCCATCTGTGCCTGCCAGCAAGTGGAAAGAAGTCGATGTCATCGCTCCTTTCGAAACCATGCCACAGAATAGCTCATATCACTGAAAAAGCCATAACATGGCTGTGCTTCAAGTCTTCCAAGTGAAGATTCAGCTGCAGACCTGGTGCACCGAGCGATGAAGACAACCGCCCAGGGGCATTGGTCATAGCATGGGCAGTCACATGGTCCTTCAGCATCCCTTGTGACTCACACTAATGGACATGACGGACTCAGCTACTGGACGTGCCCATGAGCCCCCATGGCCTATTTGGCGATGCTGTGGGTTCTTTTTTGTAGAAGTTCCTTGTGGTCCAGATGCTAAGTATACTCAAAAGCATCAGATAGATCACAAGCTGCATATTACTCTGGCTCAAGGAAGTACCCAAAACCAGCTGTGCAAATCCAGGGAAAGCCCGCACCTGAAACCTAGCCTTGTTCCTGACCGGAGTGGTCTGAGGAGAAAACCACCACCCAACGTGGATGTTGAGCCACCAAGAAAGAGAGTTCACCTTGCTGTATTGCACCAATCTGTTCCCTTGCAGGCTGCAGGTGACGGAGGGGAAAGTTTGAATGTTTTGCTGCCAATAAAGTTTGCAATAAAAATAAACGTGTCTCAACAGCAGGACAACTTTCCTACTCACTCTCACTTGCACATTTTAAGCAGGTCCCCTCTCCTGAGCAGCATCCTGCAGCGCCTAAACCATGTGCATTCCCTCACTCTCACCACAAGTGTTCCCCCGGCACACACTGGTGGTCTAACTTGTGCAGAGGCAGTCAATATCATCCCTCTAATAAGTTGCGGGTGCCCCAGACGCATAACAGAGCGCTCTCTCCCTATGCAAGCGCATGGCATGCGCTTCCGGAGGTGTCGGAGTGGGTAGTAAACATTTCACAAGCAGTTATATTCTTCAGTTTGCACTTGGACCACCCCACTTCAGCAGCTCGATGGTGTCGGAAAGCCATAAACATCAGATTCTATGAGGCAAATTCTTGTATTTGCCTCAGATTATTTTTGTTGTAACTGCATTGCAATCAGTGACCATACAATATAAGTACAAATATTTACCGTAAAATGTCTTTTTTGTTGTTTTTCATGAAAAAAGCCATATTGGTTTGAAAAAACATGATAGTGAGGAAATATGCACCTTCTATTTACAGGGTCTATTTACCTTCAAATTGTTTTTGTTATTAATTTTCATTTATTTATTTCTAAAGGTACATCACCTGAAGTCTCTAGACAATCTGTTTGTGGTGGTAAAAGAGTATGACAACTACCAATTCAAAGACACAAAGGTATGTGCAATATTTTACTAGTTTTAGTTATTGTCAGTTGAGTACCAAATGAGTACCAAAGTTTATATTATACCTTGCATACATTCCTCTGGCACCAATAAAAAGTTGAATAAATGATATGATGATTGATGTAAAACTAATTTCAAAAGCCAGAGATTTTTGGTAACTCATAAAACAATATAACATAAAGTTTGGGGGAAAAGAAACCATATGTAACTGCAATAACATGTTTCTTAGTCAAACTCCCCCAGCATAGATTTAAAATGAATTTGTTAGATCTACAGTATTTTGATAATCATTCAGTGGAGACCTGGAAACATATCTTTCAAGAGGATGTGGTGCTGGTCCTTCAAGAGTCACTCTCTTATCTGCCTGTCTATGAAGCCTTTAAAAATAGTCTTCATGTATGTTTCTACACTTCAGCTTGTGATTTTTATTAAGAGGGGGGGTCGTTGTTTAGGATTCTTTACCTAACCTATGTCTCTGAGATCCTGACACCTTGCACTTCTGGAGACTCCAGGTAGGCTGCAGTTCTGGAAAATGGTGGCGCAGGGTTCCTGATGGTTTCACACTTAATTCTTTACCTTAATTCTTTTGCATTTAACACGTGTCTTTTCTTCTCCACCTTTTCTTGTCTGACCCTGCTGACCCAATGAGCATTTCACTGTCCAATGCTCATGCCTTAACTGCAGTTTCTAGTATTGCAACCTTCTCATGAGCATTTAATAATTTTTGACTTTTCAGGCTAAGTTAATTCTCTTTATTGGCTTATTTTATCTGTAAAAAAAACATGCCTAATAATAATTATGTACACCTGATCATTTCCAGCCTTCATGAACTATTATATATCACTCAAAATTTAAAGTAGTTATTAAGATTATTGTGGTTTGGAATTGGTCAAATGTCCTTGGAAAAATGATCAGAAAATCAAAGTGCTTAATAATTATGCACGCAGTGTACATGCAATTAATCCTAACACTAACTCTATAGTAAGTATATGTAGTTAATTCATATTACTCGGTACTTACATGTAAAATGACATTGTAACAAGGACACCTTAAAATAAAGTGTAACCTATAATTTTAGAATGGGAAGGCATTTACTGTTTAATGTTGGTTTAACAGGAGGAAGTGGAATTGGATTGGCTAGAGCTGGCCGCCAAGCTGCCTTGGACCAATGCTTTAGAAGTGTGGAAGTTGAACAACTCCATAAGAAAGAGGAAAGGACGTCGGAAAAGAGCTAACCCTACAAAATCAGATCAGTGCGGCAATGTTAGCACCTTATGTACGGATACTGTCCTGTCGGATCCTGAAGAGCTCTGGGAAGATCTTGCGGCTCTAGAGGTGAAGGAGAACCAGAGAGATGTTTCTCCTCAGCCAGAAAATGACTCTGAGGAAGGCAAACTCTCTGAAGATCAGGAGTCAGGGGTACTGCCTCTTAAGTTTCGGGTGACCTGCAACAGAGCCGGAGACAAACACTGCTTCACCTCAAATGATGCGGCGCGAGACTTTGGAGGAGCTGTGCAGGAGTTCTTTCAGTGGAAAGCAGATATGACTAAATTTGATGTTGAGGCAAGGTTCAGAAATTTGAACACAAAATGTAGACCTCTTTTTTCTTTTTACTATTTCATCCATTCTAAACCTCATATGTGTACCTTATATTTCTCAAAAGTGCTTTCTTTGTGAAAGAAAAGAAAGTGCTTCTCGGTGCACTTTTTATTTTAATTAGTGTAAAGTTGTTCTTCTGTAGAAAAGAATAATGGGAGCCTACACCATGTCCAATGTGGTGGTGTGTGAAGTAGGAATAACAATAAAAATATTCAATAAAACAAAGAGCAATTGTAACAAACTAACAGTGTTTATCTTTTATTTACAGGTGCTGTTGAATATCCACAATAATGAAGTTGTTATTGGCATTGCTCTCACAGTGGAAAGTCTACATAGGAGAAACATAACTCACTTTGGCCCTACCACTCTACGGTCTACACTGGCTTATGGCATGCTTAGGTAAGCAGTAGTCTTGTAAACCATCGCTTCCGATCATTACGGTAGGATGGTCACGATAGGGTGTGTTCACGCTTGGCATGTTTGGTTCGATTAAAACGAACTCTGGTGCGATTGCTCTGTTAAAGCGGTTCATTTGAAGAAGTGTGAACGCTACCATCTGAACCCTGATGCGCACCAAACAAGCGGACCGAGAACGCTGAAAAGATGGGTCTCGGTCCGCTTCCAAAAGAACTTGGTGCGATTTGACTGAAATATGAATTCAGCACAGACCAAAGACATCTAAAAAAAAGTAAAAACAGGTATATGATGTCACAAGATGCAACCCTAAAAAGGACAGAATCCTCAAGCATACATGTTTATTCACATCATAGGAGCTACGTTGTCCATTACATTTCGGTACAGGTGTCCGAACCACCACCTTCTTGCAGCAGATCTTTGTTTGTGTGCAAAGAAGGAATTCCTGCCACGATTTTGACTCTTTTACACATTTTTAAAGCTCTTTGCGAGTTCTCAGCTGGTAAAAATATCATCATATGTACGCATATACAACAAGCGCATTTAGTTTGGGATTTTCGGTCACAAAATATGCCATAAAAGCCATATACTGAGTGCACAGGAAGGGCTGCAGCGTTTGCATAGTTTGTGCTTGCTGTTTAATAATTATTTGAAACTTAGCAAACTGGCAGTTCTAGTTGTAAGATTTATCTTGAACTCTGAAAACTATGTGTAAATCATAATTAAACAATTTAATGATCAATTAAAATGGAATTTATACCTGTAATGATATTATGCTTTACCAATATTGGACCACCAGTTTGGAAAATGGATGGATAGATGATTCATCTGCGGACGCAATCTGGTCTGGTCAGAAGTGGGGATTAATTTGGCGCACAACTCTCACAGTGCATTATGGGTATTCTTTAGCTAGCCGTTGAGCATATATCAGTTGTGCGCTCGTTATTGCGGTGCATTGTGTGATTGAATGAGTGCACTCAACAATGTCCGCTATGATTTCGGAAACCACTACAAATGGCTGTCCTCCTCTCAAATAGTGCCCTATTTAAGGGTATAGGGGGTGATTTCGGACAGCCTAAAGCCCGGAACACACCAAGCAGACGCCAACGAACTAGCGCTGATGTGTTGTCGCCTCTCATCCCCTCTCGTCGCGGTAAAAAGCTGCACTTGAACACACGAGAGAACTGCAGCCGACGGTCAGCTAGAATGTGCGTTCTGCGCCTGCGTTTAATGAGCCAACTATCTATTTCTGCAGATATATTACTCTATTCGTCATTCAAAAAAGAAAACCGACGCTGCCGGCTGCAGATACACAACGTAAACAAAGCAGCACGTGCTTACCTTTTTGAATATCAATCCTGCTGAACACTTTCTTCATTCCACTCCTCTCATGTTAATATTGAAATATTCACCAAGGAGCACTCAGGTAAGAAGACGTAACATAAGAACAGTCTTCTATCTTTACCGTTTCGACTTCTTTGCTTGCTGTTTTGCGTTTATTCTCGTGGACCGACTCTTTCACTAAGCTGAATAGCCAATCAGAGTTCTCTCCTTCCCCAAAGGCCCGACGCCAATTCAACATGTCGAATTGCGCGAAACAAAGCCGACGAGGATTATTTTTAGCCAACGGCACGGAACTGTGCGCATCACACCGAGGAAACTTAGTTGGCCAATGCACAAAATCTGCCAGACGGCCGACCGTCGGCTTGGTGTGTTCCGGGCTTAAGTCAACGGAAGACAGGAAATGAACACAGGAACTGGGAACACATAAAACTAAACTAAAACATAACATAAACCTGACATAAGCGAAGCAGGACTAAATGTATCATTTTCTTTTTTTGTCCAAACCAAGAGAATTGAACTAGAGTGAAGACCAATTTAATAATCTAAATAACTTTTTTTCTACTATAATGAAAGAACCATTCGTGCAATGGAAAGGTTCCATGGATGTTATAGTCTGCATGAAAAACATATAGGGAAGTTTTTAGCAAAAGATTTTGTTGTTTGTGCGTGTATTTGAAATGGCTATAGGTTAAAAAAATGCACTAAAGAAAAACTAACAAACAATTATGTTTTTTTTACTTTTCAGACTTTGCAAGCCACAGGTGTCAGATGTGATTATAGATCCCATGTGTGGAACTGGAGCTATACCTTTAGAGGTTTGTTGAATTATGACTAAACTGCTAAATGAATTTGCAGTCTTGTCTTCAGTTATTATATTTCTGTGATAGAGTGAATTGTTTTTAAAAACAAATGCTCTTTGTTTTTATCAGGGAGCCATGGAATGGCAGAATTCATTCTTTTTAGCTGGAGACAACAATGGCATAGCAGTCAGCCGATCGGTCAATAATATCAAGCACATTCTGAAGAGAACAGACGATGGAGGAAGGTGAGGCTTTTGATAGTGTCCTTCCAATCTTTTTTGGAACAATGTTATTTTAGTATTTGTATACTACTGAAGTTTTTATTCAAATGTTTAATTTTAAAACTCATATGAGATCATTACAATTATATAAACCACAAAAACACCTTTTTTGTGTGTGAAAATAAATGACAACAAAAATGACTCCCGGTTCAAATGTTCGCAGTGACACTTCATGTTGTATTTGTAGCTCTTCAGGCTTGCCCTTAGACATAGTTCAGTGGGACTTGTGCAATCTACCCATGAGAAGCAGTTCAGTGGATATCATCATTACCGACATGCCTTTTGGAAAGAGGTACTGACAGACATCTGGAGTTACAGTCGCTATAAGTTTAGAACTATCCCAAATTTATCACTGCAATGAATACTCCTATTACAGTATAATTATATTCTTAAGAATTTGTGTATTTAAACTGTTTGTGTTGTGTATGTTTTGAAGAATGGGGTCCAAGAAGAAGAACTGGGAATTATACCCTTTATGTCTTCGAGAAATGGCTCGAGTTTGTAAACCGGGTACAGGAAAAGCTGTGCTGCTTACTCAAGATAAAAAGTGTTTCTCAAAGGTGTGGCTACTTTGAGTTCTTCAAAATGATATTTTATAGTTCTTAATGTAGGTCATGAAAAAGCATTTAGGAAAGAAAATGTCATGTGAAATGGAACGTTCAGCAATAGAATGGAATCTATATTTTTTTGTTTTGTTTAAATAGATTATGAATCTAACATAGTTTTTTTGCATATTTAACGCAGAATATTTCTCCCCATAATGCCCTACTTTATCTGTCTTTCTCAGGCAATGTTGCAGATGGGGGGACTGTGGCGGAAATCGCACACTGTTTGGGTGAATGTGGGAGGATTGCATGCTGGCGTTTTTGTGCTCAAAAGGACGGCAGTAGTTTTTGGCACCACTTCAGAAGATGTAACAGAACCTCATACAGCAACAGAACCACAAAAAGAGAATATGGAGGACGCAAGTCTGTGAGAAGCCTGAAAGACAATTTCACAAATCCATTTGCGTTCATTGTAGGCTTTGTGTTTGTGTGTGTTAAGTTAACATGATCCCAAAGTTTGGTCTTTTTTTTTTCTTAAATAGTTGACCTGAGACAATGTCTTTGGCTGTTCTGAATCTGATTCCATGTTAATAAAATGTTCAAATGTTTGTTCATTTTCGAGGTGTGATTTATTTCTTTGTGAAAATAGACAATTACTATTTGCACCTCCAAATTATTTGTTCACACTGCATTGGACCTAACATCTGTCTTCATTTCTTCAACAGCAGTTTTTACCGGTGTTTTACAGTAATGGTCCATGTACACAGACATCCATTACATCATGTGTGTGTACATTCTTTAGTTTAGTGAGTAGAAGTCTTATCACTGATTTAAAAAACAAAAAAAACAAATACAAAATTGTACTATATTTACACATGATTTTTCTGAGTCTATGTCCAACCAGCAGAAACATAAAGATGCTTTATACTGTAGAATAACTTGAAAGCTATTCTGCTGACAAAAGATAATCACATTGAAACAACAAATACCAATTCACTCTCGCTTAATTGTTTAAATGGAATGCACGCATGGTTGGCTGGGGTAAAGATGAATTAAAATGTAACTTAGAGCATCATAAATGCCTCATCCGAATTCAAGAATGAATTACACCCAATGTAACTTTGCAAACTTTGTTTTAGTACCTGATTCCCTTTATGCCGTTTTGCACTGCTACACTTAAATTCACCCCATAATTTGAAAAAAGTATAATAGCAGAAGCCATGAATAAAGAACTTAACTTTTTTGCTCTGCTTTATTGATCTTTCTTTTTGGGAGCATGTCTCATGCACTTTTGATTCGAATCGTGTAATGCTGCTTGTTACAAGAATCGAATTGAGGATCTTGAAAATGTGTTTGGTGTGACGTAATTTCCAAACCGTCCTATCAGGATCACGCACTTGTATGTGAAGGGCGGAGCTTTCATGAGCTGCTGCTACAGGGACACCAAGATGGAAATCCAGGGGCTTTCTGACACAAAAAACACTCACTACCAACATGGCGTCCCGCTCCACACAACATTCTCTCAGCAGACAACAGCTTCAGGGATTCATGCGAAAACACGTCTGACTGAAAATGCGATCTCGGATCTTTCGGGACCGCTGGGCATCCAAAGTGACGACAACAACAACCGGGCCAGATCGTCGCCGCATCGGGTTGCGGGAAATGGCAGCGCTCTGTCGCTGCCAAACAGCCATCATAAGACATATGATATACCGTCCGCAGTTGCAGAGCTCGGTGACGTGAATGCGTCCAGGCAAAAGGTGTTCAATGAATTAGAGCTGCTGCCTTCCGTGTTTGAGAGGGCCGATGAACATGAGGACAACGATCTGCAAATGGCGCTTCCCCTCCTGGACACAGAAAGCTGTGATCAAAGACACACGACAGAGAAACTTCTCAGCAACACCTCTACCTCTTTAGGCAAGAGCCCAGAGGAACTATATGTAGTTTTCAATATAGTGCATAAAGAAGACGACAGCAAGGAACGACAAATGAACTTTCAATACAAAGCAGAAGAAAATGGATCTTCATCGTCTAAGTCAAAGACTCTCAGTTCCCCTGTAGATTCAGATGGAAACTTCAACAGAGCCTCGTCCAGATCAGGACATCTTTCAAGCCACAGTAGTTTGAATACCAGTTTTGAGAGGACAGACCAAAATGTTAGACACGAGTTCTGTCTTGTGGCAGAGAATAGAGACCCGGTATTGTCAGAAGACTATGCTGGGTGCTGTCAAACACCAAAGGTCTCAAATGTAGAAATGCTGGGCAATCATTTAGTTGAACATTCAACAGAAGAATTGATGCAGTGTGTGATGAAAAGTAATAGCCTTGCGTTTGTACCAGAGAACAAGGTTGCAACTGAGATGGCTGAATTAAATATCATGGATTATGCAAATCAAGAGTCCAGTAGTAATGGGGACTATGGTCCTGATGGGACCCCAATAACTGTAAATGAATCATTCTCTGGGACCATCATGATTAACAATCAGAGTATCATTGTGACTATTGAAAATGGAATATTGACTCTAGCCACCCCGCCAGAGGGCTACGCTAACAAGGAGGATGGAATGGTCAGCTTAAAAGAACATTTGGGAGTGAAAGACAATGAAGATCTTGTGTTGCTCAACTATGACAGTGGAAGTAAGTCCATTGGGAAAATCAGCAATGTTTCCTCAAGTGGACAAGATGAGCCTAAATCCAGATTTGCCAGCAGTGACTCAGAATTGGCTCTAGCTGATGACTGTTTGCTCTCAGAAATGGGTGTTACTCTGGACTCTTGCCCACCAATTAAGCAAGAGGAAGGAACTATTTGTGCTATAGAAGAAGGGAATAGTATTTACCAAAATTCTAAAAGTAAACCAGTTGCTTGTGAACAATTACAGCCAATAAACCTATTAACTGTATCCGGATTGACTAAGAAAGGTTCAGTAGTAAAGTTTAGATGTCCCCAACCAGGCTGTTCCAGCACTTTTGACACCCGGCAAAATCTCAAAATCCACTTGGTTCTACACACGGAGGACCAGCGTCCCTTCAAGTGCACAGTGGAGGGTTGCGATTGGTCCTTCACAACGTCATACAAACTGAAACGGCACTTGCAATCTCATGACAAAGTGCGGCCTTATAAATGTGAATGGGAAAACTGTGGTCGGCGTTTCACCACAGTCTACAATCTAAAAGCTCACGTTAGAGCACATGACCAGGAAAATGCTTTTATCTGTGAAGTATGCAGTGAGAGGTTTCGCACTGCCACAAGGCTCACTAATCATCAAAGAACACATTTTGAACCCGAGAGACCACATAAGTGTGAGTTCCCAGGTGAGCTGAATTGATATCTTGACTAATATCTCAGACAATAGCCAATGACAATATTGCAGATATTAATACTGACCTGGTCGTCGTGTTTCTGCTCCTCCTCAGGATGCGAGAAGACCTTCATCACTTTTAGCGCCCTGTTCTCCCACAACAGAACCCACTTCAGAGAGATGGCTCAGTTCACATGCAATTATCCTGGCTGTGACAAGCGTTATGACAAGGCTTGTCGTCTCAAAATACACCTCCGGAGCCACACGGGTGAAAAAGCGCACAGATACTTGGAATAAAGTCATATCACTAGATTTTTTTTACAGTAATCTCTCATTTTTTTCCCCCAGGTGAAAGACCTTTTGTTTGTGATTTTGATTCCTGTGGCTGGACCTTCACAAGCATGTCCAAATTACTGAGGCACAAACGGTGAGAAGCAGTTTCCAACCTTTTATACCCATACATGCATGCACATTTATACTGTTTATCCTATTGCTCTACAATTTTCTGGTAGTTGTAAATAATATTGTTATAAGTAACATGTCTTTTAGGGAAGCACCAAAATTAAAATTCTGGGCTGAAACCGTAATTCAGGATGCACTTGGCCGAAACCACAACATTAATCAACCCTATTTATTTACATTCAAATAGTTAAATCTAAGTTGTACAAACATTTAAATGCAAATAAGGTTGTTATATCAACTTTTTAATTACGGAATCGTAACATTAATTACGGGAAAATGTAACATTACGTGACATTGTATAGCCTACAAGCTGTTTTATTAACTGGATTTGGTGTCGTTTTTGGCCCTGCAAAACCATTTGGAGCCAAAACGTCATTGCATCCCTGTAATATCTGTAAAAGTTTAATCGTTATATTTTAATAAATAGTAAATAGTCTTAAAGATAATCCAAGTTAAATCCTTCTATATGCTAAAACTTATATACCCTTAAAAGCACCAGTGTCCACCACAATTTGGATAACATCTAAATTAAATTTAGGTAACATAACACTGAATGGATCTGTCTACTCTAGTGGACTGCATGCAGGTTTAAAGGGGGGGCGGGGGTGCTTTTTTTCTTTGCATGATTGTGTTTATGGGGTGCAATATAACATGATGTATTCGTGGTTTTCTTTTTTAAAAAGTCTTATTTTTCATAAACTGCACCTTTATTGTAAACCGCGCTCTCCTCTGTCCTCGAACGAGCGGTTGACTTCCTGAGTCTATGAAACCACTCCCTTAGAAACACGCAATGGGCTCAGATTGGTGCGTTTGGGCCGGTGTGTTGTGATTGGCTAAACTGTCGCACACGTTGTCCGGAAGGTTAACGCCCATTACCTTTACGGGCGAAACGGGCACGCCAAAGGTGGATACCATAGACGGTGGATACACGTAAATAATGATGTCGAGACTGCAGTATCAGTGAGGCAGAATCAGACCAAGAAAGCCGCGATGAAGAGAGTGTTGTCACCACACACGGCTCTTACTAAACCTTTCTGAATGATAATTTGTTTATTTAACTTTTTTTAACTTTATACACGTTTGTTTTACACAATAGCATCTGACTGGCAACAATAGCATCTGACTGGCTACTAATGTTAAACACAAACAGCATTGGCAAGTTTACGTTCTTGATCAAATCGAAAATAACATCATAAAACATATATACATGAAAAATACTTTTACAATATTAGTACTTGTACAAAATTCAGGTCCATAATGTTTGTACGCGTTTGTCAGACACAAAATAGCATAAATATAGCCTATAGGGGCTATAAAGCCAGCGCTGGCATTTGAAAAAAACTAAAACACAAGGCTACGTCTGAAATTATACATGCAAATACATTTAAAATGATTAAGTCTTAGCCTACTTACAGGTTGTGGCCCAACAACTGCTGCCTCTGGTTTTAAAGTCGGAACTGCTTCGTGTTTCAGTAACAGTTTCTTGTTGAATCCGGTATTCAACTCGTGTACTCGTGGAGATTTTGGAAGCTGTCTCTCGTAAATGTGCAGCACAGAGAGCTAAATTACGATCGTCATTTTCAGGAACATAATCAAACATAAATTGTATCCATTGTTGACGAAGTACAGCGTGGGAAGCTCGAACACAGAAGACCTGACAGCTGTGTGAACACAACACACTCGACGTGCCACAGAAATATGCGCAATTGCGCATGCCCTTTTTTGCATTTTCCGGAGGGAGGGTTGTTGTAAATGTGTGGTTTAGTGACGTACCATAACCAAGCTGTAGTCCCAATCGAGTCATTTTTGTAGGCATTCAACTTCCTGATTTTTAAAAGACGATATCTCTGCTTACATTGAACTTTCAGCGCTGCAACTTTGCAGATACTGTTCATGCACCATCAGCAACATTACACACTATTTAAAATGAAAAAAGTGAAATGGCAGTCAACCCCCCCTTTAAGATAGAAGGCATACTATTTCAAGTCAATGGAATTTTATCATTTCAAAATATGTATTGTTTAAAAGCAGCATCAGCATGTTGTTAAAAGTCTGTCACCAGATTCCCAGTGATTCATTAGGTGTTGATCTTCTGCAGGAAGCACGATGATGACAGACGTTTTGCATGTCCAGAGGAAGGCTGCGGGAAATCCTTTACACGGGCCGAGCACCTGAAAGGCCACAGTATCACGCACCTGGGTACCAAGCCATTTGAATGTCCTGTTGAAGGTCAGTATTCAAGATAAATGGAAAAAAATACCTCTGTCTTTGATATTTATATAATTTAATGTAGTTAATCAATATCACACGATGAGTGTCGTTTTTTTTTTCTCTCTCTTCAAATAACAGCATGAGTACAAATGTGATTGATTTTATACAACAGTTCAATAAACAAGAAGTTGATATTAATTAACTTACACAGGGTTCCCACTGGTCCTTGAAATCCTTGAAAATTTGAAAAAATTCAAGGCCCTGGAAAGTTTTTGAAAATAAACATCCATATATACAGGTACTTGAATTTATTTTGTGCAAGAAGTTTCTGGAAAAAAATTCTATATTATTCCCTCCGGTCCGCTAACCTGTTATTTCGCCAACACTTCGTGGCCTATGCATACTAGCTTGCTTAGTTACATGCATTTATGCATTTCCCATGTGAGGTACTTTGTGTTGTATTTTGGCATGACATTCACATGTGCACAAAACTATTACGATGATACCTCAACGTTTCACAGACACACTGTGAAACATTGCAAAAATTCTGGCATACGCATGATTTTATAGTTTGAATATTTTTTACGTATGCCATTTTTGACTTTCGGGCTCACGTACACTTTTAGTAAGGATCCTACTCACAGTTTTATAAATGAGGCCCCTGGAGATCAGCTGAATGGTTTCCTAAACGGTAAAAGAACAATTGTTTTACTCAAGGGGAGGTAGAAATTGATGGTGGAATATCCCTGTAACGTTAGCGAGGCTCATCGTTAGCTGACTTCTTATGATACAGTGCATGTGTATGATACAAACTTCCTGGATGACAAAGACTTTAGATAAGTATGCTGATTTTTGTTAAGTCACGCTCAGAAATGTGTCATTTAGCAGGGGGCACATATGACCACAGGCAAATACAGAAGTATGTTACTTGACAGTTTCATGTGCTTTTAGTATTTACCAGTGAGCATTTTAGTCTTTAATGGTGCGTTCATGTGCCATGGTAATTATGGTAAATACCAAAAGCCGACGCGGAAAATGCACATGAACACCCCCTCATGTGGTATTTTCCACTGGGCAACTCATAGAATATTTTGATGCACGAGTTGCCGAGATGAGATAAACTTTGACCTTTGGAAAATGGCGGAGAGCAACGTGAGAGTCGTGAATGGTAAAAATATATACTATTCATGATCTAGAAAATATACAGCATATTATTTACCTTTTGAGTTTTGATTAATCATTTTCTTGCTGTTGCAGATGACTTAAGCAATCTATAATAGTTTTAGCTAAATAACAGGTCTGGATCTCCATCTTTTTACCACATTACGACAACAAAAGCACTTGAACGCAACACACTGGTAAATACCAGTTCACAAGTGGAAAATATCATATTTTCCATAGCACGTGAACACACCATAAATGCTCCTGTTGTCTGCTGTATTCAGACTTAAAGGGCACCTGTTATAGTATTTAAAATGTTCCTAATATTGTTCTGGGAGTCCCCAACAACAGTTTTACATGAATGCAATGACAAACACTTTTGTTATCTTATGATATGCATTTATTTTGACCTGATTTGCTCACCGACTCCCAAATGATTCGTTCAACGACTAATTTTTCCAAACAATTCCTTTGCGTGACGCTAATCGGCGGTGATTGGTCAGATGACCCAGTCAGTTATTGCTTGTTAGCCCAATGCATAAACATATTGATAAAGCACTGCAGTACTACCAGACGCGCTATTCTTTATGACAACTCCAATAACAGCGACAAACATTTCACATATTTAAAAAAAAAATTGACATTGGAGACCTAGAAGCTGCGCTGAGCCTAACTTACACACACACATACTTATTGCGCCTTCCCTCCTCGCGCCCCGACGCTACAAAACCCATAAAAGCAACAATTATTAATAATACTTACAGGTTGTGTTTTGGAGGAGGAAACTGTTCCATATACACGTGAGGGTACTGAACCCTCCTTCAGGAACCGGCTTGCGAATCCACTTTTGAATTCATTTATGTTTGATTCGTCATTAAAATGATGAGAACACAATCGGCCTATACTGTTGTGGTATCGTTGCAACTATGAACTCTAACCACCGATTCTTCACATGCTCAAGTGGCTGAACTGTCTTTGCATTGTAGAACACAGCATCTTCTCGACATGATGCTATTCAGCTGAAGTATTTGAATGTGTTTACACTTCCATCTGCACGCGCAGTAACTGGGCGCGGACGTTTCGTTCTACGTCACTACGAAACAGCTAATGACTCGTTTCAAAAACAATTCATTTCATACTCAGAGTCGACTCTCACTTTTGAAAGACAATAACTTTCATGCACTTTCAGATATAAATCTTTGCAGGATGTTTTCATTTCCTTAGAGCTAAATTCCACACCACATGAACAGTCATTTTCAAAAATCCATGATTGGGGCTCTTTAAGTTTTGTTTGGCTACATTCAGGAAGTGTACTTAATTGGAGCAGATAAAAAAAGGGAGTTCATATAGCTGACTGCTTGTATTCATTGATGAAAATGTAGCCTTGTGCAATAATATTGCAACGCATCATGAAATGATAATCGTGATTGAATTGAATCAAGAGACCAGTGACAATTCACACCCCTAATATATATTGTATAACAAAAAAGTAGGGCAGGACATGATTTCGTCTATATAGATCAGGGTTGCCCAACCCTGCTCCTGCCGATCGACTGTCCTACACAGTTTATCTCCAACCCTAAAGCCCGGAACACACCAAGAAGACGCCAACGAACTAGCGCTGATAAAAGCCAACTGTGTTGTTGCCTCTCGTCGAGGTAAAATGCTGCACTTGAACACACCGAGAGAACTACTGGCGACCGTCAGCTACAATGTGCTTTCTGCACCTGCGTATAATGAGCCAACTATCTATTTCTGCAGAGATATTAGTCTATATTCGTCATTCAAAAAGGAAAACCGACGCTGCGGCTGCAGATACACATAATTTAAACAAAGCAGCGCGTGCTTACCTTTTTGAATATCAATCCTGCTAAACACTTTCTTTATTCCACTCCACTTATGTTAATATTGAAATATTCGCCAAGGAACACTCAGGTAAGAAGACGTAACATAAGAACAGCCTTCTATCTTTACTGTTTTGACTTCAGCCAATCAGAGTTCTCTCTTTCCCCAACGGCCCGACGGCGATTCAACATGTTGAATCGGGCGAAATAAAGCCGTCGAGGACTATTTTTAGCCAACGGCACGGAACCGTGCGTATCACACCGAGGAAACTTAGTTGGCCGATGCACAAAATCTGCCAGACGCCCGACCGTCGGCTTGGTGTGTTCCGGGCTTAATCAAACACACCTGAAGCAACCAATTAAGGTCTTTAGGGTAACTTGGAAATTAAAGGCAGGTGTGTTGGAGATGAACTGTGCAGGACAGTTGATCGGCAGGAGCAGGGTTGGGCACCCCTGATATAGACCATTGTCATTTGCCAAAGCATGTTGTCCCGCCCCTGCGCAAGTAAACACATTATCAGTGAAGAATTATCATCGCAAGAGGGAGAGGAAAGTTACTTTGTTAAAAGATTACAAGAGCACATGAATTAAAAAAAAATCATGTGTAATAAAAAGTGCAATATCCCATAAATAGGGACAATAAATTTAGTTTTTATGGTCACTTTAACAGCTACAGGCCTCGAACAGCATTCATTAATCAGGGTTTGATTTTGTATTGTACATTGTTTGTCATGCATGTTTGGTTTTTTAAGATTATCTATCATTTTCCATGTGAAAATGTCTGACATTTCTTTTAATACTACTAATTTAGATTCAATTTTGTAATTCTTATTATTTGTATTTAAATGTGCAGGTTGTGATGCTAAGTTTTCAGCTCGCAGTAGTCTCTACATCCATTCTAAGAAGCACAAGCAGGATGGAGTCAGTCTGAGGAGTCGCTGTCCTGTTGCTGGTTGCACCAAACACTTCTCATCACGCAGCAGCCTCAAGACACACATGCTTAAACACCACAACCTCAGCCCAGGTACACAGACACTCACGCAACATCAGGCCTGTGTACTATGGAACGAAACTAAGAGTATGTTCACACTTGTAGTTCGATTCACTTGGTCCAGACCAAAAACAAATATTTAGTGCTGTGCTGGTCTGCTTTGTGTACATCGAACCTAAAAGCATATGTTCACAACCTTATTGGTAGTTTTTTTATGATACATTATTTATTTTGAGAAGGAACTTACCGAACATCCAAAACAAGATTGGTGCTGAATTAAATGTGCTGGTTGTATGTGCGCATCCTGCATATGATAGTATTTTGACCAGCTAAAAACTTGTGAAGAGCTTCAAAAATATGTAAAGGAGTCAAAACGACGATAGGACTAGGGGTGTGCCGGTTTCAGAATTGGTGATGACGGTTATGACTTGAGTCAAATGTGACGGTTCGTAACATAAAGCTTGAGTGCGAAGGAAAACTTGAATAAACGAGCAGATACTAATTAGTTACTAGGGCTGTCAGTCTTCCTCTATAATACTATTAGAATTCCATTCCTTATTTTATGTAATATTCTAATAATATTCGAATATTAAGTGCTCAAATTTATCCTATTATTAATATTTACGACATACACATACTTATGAATCGTCAATGCCACTATAGCCTGTTGTTGTCAATTCCCGCGCTATATACAGATGTAATGGAGTGCACGTCACCGAAAGTAAAAGATTTGAGCTGCATTATAGATCCCTTTTGCGCCGACGTCACAGTTACGTCACGGCGCTAGCTGGAGGCAAAACAAAGTGAAAACTGGAGGCGGCCAATGCAAAACAGCAGAGATTCAGCTATTTAACAAGGAGCTTAAATAATTGTTACTATTATTAAAGGTCATCTTGTTGTGTTGTTTGGTGCAAGAATTGATGAAAAATGAATATGCTGTATCTGGAACTTTTATTTCAAGAAAATATTCACATCATTAAAATCGCACTGTAATGTCACTCTTTACATTGTCGTGGTCTCGGCGCTGGCTCGGCAGAACTGCGGATCGTACACACAAGTCTTGTACAGGACCAAATAGGCATCTAAAGATTTATATGCCCTCAGTTTCTATTTACGATCGGTTTCTCTATAAGGTAGGTGTAGAAGTCAGGCCACTCAACCAAGGTAAGGTAACGTTAATCCTGTCAGATCATCCACGCATTGAGTGAGCGTGTAGGCGGCTACAGGTTGGCCAATCTGGTTCCGTCCGTTAAAAATAACTTTTGGAAATAACAATCGCGGTCGTGGACACTGGGTGACCTTACACATTAAGAAAATATCGGATTTTCTCCAGTCATTGTTAAAAAACAAACAATCCTTGCTAACTAGCGTTAGTGAAGCGGCCAGAGGGATCTTTCTGCCTCCACCTCCGCCCACAAAAAACGTCATCATGTTTACCAACTGTAAAAGGGTCTATTGATCATCGGCTAATTTCAAAATCAGCAAAGACAACAATAAGGGAGAGCGGCAACCGGCCTGGTAAGATCATTTCATTCCTTTACTTTTAATGAAGATGGTAGTGTTAAGCGTCTGTGACTTACTTTCACTTTGATTTGCGATAGATTGCAGTGTGTTGGCTTGATGAATAGGGGCTCAGATCTGAGGTGATGTGATCGTCATATCGCGTCGGAAGTTCCGGGAGTCTCCTGCATATTGATAGTGTCTCCCTGATGGCCGCAAATTAGTTAAAATCTCCCAGAATCCGCGCATAACATTCATAGCGCGCGGCGCGTGCATGGCAGAGATGGAGTGAACGAGACCTTGCAAATATGTGCCACGCGAAAGCTAGTCCCGCACTCTCCTATTGTTAATAAGAGAGATTGGTGGTGTTGGCATTTGTAATATACCGTTTTTCCGCATAGTCTGCACACAGGCTCATCAAGATTTTCTGGTTGTCCGTTGCCATCTGGTTTAAACCCGAAATGTGCCCATATAGGTGATGTAACATTATTTTTCGCAACGAGATCCATCTGTTTTACCTTTCGTCACGAAGTTCTCACGTGTCAAGTGACGGCTCCTGCAGCAGGCAGCGCGTCAGTTCCCATGCACCACACGATCATGCGCTGTGCGTAGGCTATGGGCACTAAAAATAGCCCCACCTCAGTGGTCCGTTGGATCGCGCGTTTAAAAGTTAATTTTAAGACAAGTTAAATTGTCCTTTTTAATTAGTATTTAAACATTGTCTATGATGTTTTTTTTTTTTAAATTATTACACGGTTTTGGCGGTTTTAGAGTTCTAATGACTGTTTTCAACTATAACCGTCGGTCTCACGGTTATATAATAACCGTCACACCCCTAGATAGGAGTCCCTCCGTCACACAAACAATGTGCTGCGAGGAGACTCAGTTCTGATGCCTGTACCAAACTGTGATGGGCAACATCACTACCATGATGAGAAAAACAGATACATGTGAGCATTCTTTCCTTTTAGGGTCTCATCTTCCTGTTTTTGGTTAGTTTACATGTCTTTGGTCCATGTTACGTTCATATACGTAATTCAAACTAGGGATGCACCGATTGACTGGTCAATTTTCTTGTTTTTCTTTCTTTTTTTTTTTTTTTTTCCTTCTTCTTCCGGAAGTTCGCCCAGACTACTTAGGACAGGGGTGCCCAATCCTGCTCCTGCCGATCGACTGTCCTGCACAGTTCATCTCAAACCCAAATCAAACACACCTGAAGCAACCAATTAAGGTCTTTAGGGTCAGGTGTGTTTGATTAGGTTTGGAGATGAACTGTGCAGGACAGTCGATCGCCAGGAGCAGGATTGGGCACCCCTGACTCAGGCCCCGTTTACACGAGAACGCTCGCGGGTGAATACGTGAAAAAATATTTTATCGGATGTGCCTTTCGTTTACACGGCGACGGCGTTTTTGAGGCTTAAAAACGCCAAAAAGTGAAACCACCCTCCAGAGTGGAAATCTTAAAAACGCTCCACCGTCGCGTTCCCGTGTAAACGGTAAAAACGCAAAAGTCTGCTTGACAGTGAAGTTTGTACGCAGGCGCGTGCACTTGGTGTTGCTGTAGTATGCACTCCTAGCCGCCTGAAGTGCATACTACATTGAATTTCACACACTTTTGCGTCACCGTTTGCACGCGGAATTCCCACACAAAACGCTCGTCTAAACGCAGAATAAAAAAAGATGCCGCAACGCCACTTTTGCGTTTTCTCTTCAGAATCGTTTCCGTGTAAACATAGCCTCAGGAATTATTGAGAAGCATTTTTTTTTTTAATGCAGAGGTACCTGTCTGAGGCACAGATAAGGGAGCAGCCGTTAGTGTTGTGGCTGCTTTCCTGCACTCGCTGAAGTTGCGCGAGAGTAGGCTTCTTGCCCACGCCCTACTCTAGTGTCCAGTCCGCTTGTTTGGTGCGCATCAGGGTTCAGATGGCCGCATTCACACTTATTCCAATTTAACCGCATTAACAGAGCAATCGCACCAGGGTTCGTTTTAATCGAACC
This sequence comes from Cyprinella venusta, assembly GCA_038021265.1. Lineage (NCBI taxonomy): Eukaryota > Metazoa > Chordata > Actinopteri > Cypriniformes > Leuciscidae > Cyprinella > Cyprinella venusta. The sequence goes on from CM075868.1 coordinate 14,352,577, forward strand.
AAATATGCCAATTGTGAGCACACCCTTAGTTCACACAAAAATAAAAATTCCTGCACCACTTACTGTCTTTTCCTTCAAAACACATTTTTCTTTGAAGGAACATAATAGTAGAGCATAAATGCCACTCATTTACATAAAATAAAGTACTGTTCACTTTTATTGTAATGTAATGAGCAGAATGGACTTTGCAGAAGTAAATTATATACATAATGTATTGGTATATCTTGAGTTTGGAGGGAGAAAGTTAGTGGTTATCTTACTGAAAATTCTGGTATGTTTTCCTTGACAACTTTAACCCTAAATCTAGTGCTGGGCTTTTTCACTTGAATGATTTTTTTCAAATACTGGGATACCAGTAGGGCTGGGTACCGAAGTTCGGTACTTTTTAGGTACCGACCGAATTGCCTCGGTACTACCGAGTATCGAAACATGTCTTGTTTTTCGATACCAAATTTCGGTACCTAAGTGGTTAATCTCGTCAACGTCAGTGAAAAAATAAGCACGCAGCATGATAGGCTGTGGCGGAAAACTAGTTTACGCGGCTGCTCAGAGACAGCATGAGAGACAGCTCGTCGCACGTGAGTGTGTGAGCGAGCGAGCGTGTAAGCGTCCCAACCCAGATGGATAGAAAATATGTGGAAATGATCCAAAGTGTACCTGTGTGCCAGATTCGATACCAGAAGCACGCGATTCAATATTCCCGACAGGATAATTGCCGCCAAGAGTCAAGACCAGTAACACGGTAAATCGATAAGCGCGCAGACACTTGTTAAGAGTACAAAGTCCGTCTTCCACTGCAGGAACTGGAGCGCGTCAGATGAACCGACACTCATGAGAAATAGGTCTATAGACGGTCAAAATATGTGTACTTTTAAACAAAACAATACGAAATGAATAGTTTGATTACCCTGATCCATATAACGTTAGGTGCGCGCATTCACTGCAGCTGGAATGACGAGCCAGCATCGCCATAATCATAGTTGCTGCCAGCAGACTTATTAAACACTTGTTCATTAATAAACGATTAAAAATATATCCTTGCTGTTGTTTACCGTCACATAATCATTAGGCTTCTGTTGCCAGTGCTTTGCGGCAAGCTTACGTGTGCTGTGCGCGAGGCATATATCCCGCCCTCCATTAGCCTATATTTAATTTAATTCACATTTATTTGTGTAGCATTTTTTACAATACATATCGTTTCAAAGCAGCTTTACATAAATTAATGTTTCTAAATTACTATTTGAGTGATGATCTGTTATTATCAGGGTGATAATGTAATGCATTTCAAGCATTTCAATGCATTTATTATCAGGGAGGTGATAGTGTAATGCATTTCAATGAATTACCTCATTGATGTAAAGAAAACGTGTTGTTAAATTATTAGGAAACAGAGAAAACTTTTGCAAAAATAAAATAAAAATGTAGGTAATATTATATTGATAAAACTGGTTACATAATATTGGTATCGAAAAAGGTATCGTTCAGGAACCGGTATCGAAGTCAAGGTATCGGTATCGGTATCGAACATTTTGTCACGATACCCAGCCCTAGATACCAGTGCGTAGCAGAAGCAATTGCTGTATCCATTCATCCACTATTTATGATAACTGTTACAGTGACTAATTTTTCTTATTTTGGTCAGGAAAGGAAAACATGAAATGCAAAATCAGCTGGCAGATATTTAAAATATATGGATATTTCAGCCATATAAACCGTCAGCATGTTAAATATAGTGATACAGATTTTAGTCAATACCACCCAGCGCTACTGAAACCAAAATTAGCCAAAGATATGTTTTGTATTCATTGTATATGGCTCGATAGACCTTAGGCTCATCAAAGTGAAATCTTAAAATCCTGAATGTTTAAATAGATTGTGTAACCCTAACCTCTGTGTACCAACATAATGTTCCATTCTTCTTGCAGATGTGTTGAGTCAGTTGGATGGCACATCCACTTTAACTCCCAGCAGTGAGCTGACAAGTATTTCACAGGCTGTTAGTGCCCCTTCAGGACCTGCAGGAGCAGAACTCAGCAGTCTGGACTTATCATCTCTCTTCTCCAGCATTCCTGCATGTCCTGGGACCACTGCTGTCTCTATAGGGAGTGAAAGCAGCTCTGGGGCAGGATCCTTCTCCATGGACATGCCTCTGGTTAATGCCGGAATCCTCACAATAGATCCAGTATCAGTCGGATCAGCTCTTAACGGGGCAAAAACTGTGGATCCTCTCATTTTAGCAGCTGGGCAAGATATGGGTGTCCATGTATTGGAGACGGGATTGGGTGCTGGAGGAGGTGGGAGGGTTTTGCCCCATGCCACATTGCATTTGGATGATGTGCAAACAGTCAACCCTGAAGAGCTGGGAACACTAACTGCTCTGGCAATTCAAAGTACTGCATCTTCTGAACAACTCCACCCTCTGAATTCCTGCAATCCTTTGACTGTAGAATCCCCATCGACTCTCACGCCATCACTCTCCTCAACGCTCACTCAGTCTCTTTCCTCACTAACATCAGCTCTTCCTTCAGCACTGAGTTCATCTCTTGTTCCTTCTCTCTCCTCCTCCATGGCTCTCGCAGCAACTCCTGTAGCGGAGTTACTTTGTCCGCAGCCTAAGGCTGACCTGGCAGGCAGTGAGACAGCTATGGGGCCTTTATTAAGCAGAGTGGAGGTCATGGCTCAGTCAGATGGTAGTAAGGGGATGTGCCAGTTTGTGTTCCCCAGCCACAGTGGGTCCTACAGTGGGAAGAAAATAACAGAATTGCCTTCGGTCACCCCCTGCCCTGTTATGGTTAGTTGGAAAGCGAGAGCACATGTTATTCTTGAAATTTCTAGCAATGAAATACCTTTAGGGGCTTTCACACTGAAGGAAACTTGGTAGCGCTTCCTTTCACAGTCCTATTACGCATGTATATACTATGTATTTATTATAGTAATTACAATTACTGGGTAATTAATCCAACCATAAACCTACGTGCTTAACTTATATTAGCCAGTACTTTCTAGGTAAGTACATGTAAGTACTGTAAAAGTAAGCGTTACCGGAAACTTTTCATAGTTCCTTGAACTATTGGCAGAATGTTTTTAGTTCTAGGAACTCCTTTTGGATGAACTAATTTACTCCTACTTCAGAGTAGGGTCTAAACCAGCAGGAACTACCAGTGACTGTGTACGTTGATTGGCCAAATGCACGCGAAACACCCGCCATTTTTTTTTAAGCAGTGTAAACTCTCTGATTAAAGCCTATATATTTTCACGGATTATAGCCTATATATTAACTAACTCTACGAGCATGGAAAACCGTTTATGCTGAGGAGAAAATCCTTTGCAACTTGTAGGGACCAAGCCAAACACGGTTTTGTATTTCTGTTCAGCAAGCAACACTGGACATCAGCCAGACTGCAATAGCGAATACGTTTTCATATACTATCGACTTTCTATGTTTAACAATTCTATCTAATAACGTATTAGATAGGACTGATCGTAAACTAAAGAACACGGAGAATGCGAGCATGAGCTCCAGCTCTGGCGTTCTCAGCGCCGTCAAAATGAAGGGGTTATTTGGTTGCGTGCCGTCAAAATAAGTCACAACAAGCGCCGCTTATGTCACTACGGAGTTCCTACTGGTGGTGCAAATGCAACCAGGAAAATGTTCTTTGGGGAACCATTAGTTCTTGCTGAACCACCCTGGTGGCTAGTTCCTAAAACTTCTCGGTGTGAAAGCCGCTTTTATTTGGTTGAATGTTCCTTTACGTCATTTTTAAGCAAGTTAATCCATAAAGTCTTGACTGTTCATTGTTTTTTTTTTTTTGTTCTGGCATCAGGAGAGCAGTGGATCAGCACGCACGGACTACAGGGCCATTCAGCTTGCCAAGAGGAGGAAACAGAAAGGCCCAGGCTCTTCCACATGTGCCTCAGAGAACGGACAGAGAAAGACAAAAGGATCAAAGGGCACCAGCTCTGCTCTGTCGACTAATTCAAGCGCTCATTTTGGAGAAGGATCTGCTACGGGAAATGCTGAGCTACCCATCCGGGATCCGGTGACAGGCACACAGTTTGTGCAAATTCAGCTGCTGCAGGTGAGATCACGGGAAAGAATTTGGAAGCATTCTTACTTCAGTTCAGTACATTGATTTGAGTGTGTTTGTTGTAGGATGACCCTGCTGCTGATGGAGACTTGGCTTTCCAGTTGAGTTCACAGACCTCATGTTCACACTCTCAGCTCACTGTGGATCTGCCCGTCAACATCCTACAGGTTTATACAACTACCAAGCCTCATATTCATTGCATCATTTGTATCCTCTATTTTATTTGTAGTTGAGTGTAGTTGTAGTTTTTTTTATTTAAAGATTTATTTTCAACATTATTTGCCTTTCAGATAAGAAAGTAGTTTGAAGTGGGAGAAAAACAAGCAGTTCCAGCTGCTAATTCCCTACTATAGTTTATAAATGACATTAGCAGATGTCGTTGACATTGCTGTTTCCATGCTGCTAAAAAAATAAACCTTGTGAAGGGTAAAGATCGTGCCAATGGTGTATGCAAAGGTTAACAAGAAACACCATATGGTCTGTACACGATGCTAAAATCAACGGCTCTCATTAGCCATGTTCCAATCAAGCTATTTTTTTGTGAATTTTGGGATATTGCATGAAAACAATGCTGCATTGAAACACCCAAGTGTGTTCATAAGTTCTTAAAATGCACTTAAAAAAAACTGGAGCTCAATTGAGTCTGAACATTTTTTTTTTTTTAATCTGAAAAGACATGCGCATAAACTACTACGCAAACACACTTACCAAATAAATTCCTCGGCACATCAAAACTCATGTGACTTTGCGATGATCATGTGATAAGGAAAATGTTTGCACGGCATCTGAAATGTTTTAGGTCATTCTGAAATGCCTTAGCCAAGTTCTGTAAAAGTGGTACGTGGTATAATTACCTGCCAAAACGGTCTTCTGCCTTCACAAACAGCAGGCATCCATCTCCGGAAACAAGATAACATGACCGCATTTATTGCATTTGTCTGTGCTATCTTAGGAGCAGGTAATTTATTAAATATGAAAAAAGACCCACAGTGGCTTCAGCAACTTCCATTTTTCTTAGTGATTTTTGGCGCCAAACATTTGGCCCAGGCAGGAACGATTTTACGATTTTCTTCTTTGATTCACTGGATGGAAACGGTGCTTTATTTACCAATGTTTTATGTGATATTCCAGTATATATTTTATTCCAATTTATGTGCACAACTTTGGATGGAAACATAGCTACTGAAAATGCGTGAGATCATGTCACTGACAGTCACTGAAAAAATATATACTGTGTACATAGTCTTGTGAAAGTATTGAAACCCCTTCGTTGTTTTTTTTTTTGTTTGTTTGTTTGTTTGTTTGTTTTTTTGGGGGGGGGGGATTTTGTTGGTTTTATGTTGTTGGTTTTTTTTTTTTTCTCACATTAATCTACATTCCATAAACCATGATGACGAAGAAAAAAAATATATATATATATATCTATATATATATATATTTGTGGATATGTGATGTGTATATATGTTGTGTGTGTGTGTGTATATATACATATATATATATATATATATATATATATATATATATATATATATATATATATATATATATATATATATATAAAACTGCTTTATATTCCATTACGTGGTTGTGTGCCATAAAATAACCCTGTTGTGTATTGCAATTTGGAAATTTTGGACATACGAACTGTAAAAAATCTAACCTACATTTTCTCATTTGTAGGAACCCACAGTCATGGCTGAAGATGAAAATGGATCTGATAACTCCCAGTTCACTGGTAGCACCATCAACCTACAAGATTTGGAGTGATAGTAGAAACAGAAGGTGCTACTCAAGGGCCATATGACGAGCTGTCTCTTTCTTAGATGATCTTGTACATTTTCTCAGTGCCTCAGTACTGGTTTTATCATTGTGTAGTTTAATAAGCAAATCCTTTCATTCATGTTTAAAAAAAGATATCAGAATAGTATTGTGCTCTACACAAAAAGCTAATTTGACCAAAAACAAGCACATTTAGATTTTTTAATTTTGATCATGTGACTGACTTGATAAATGCCTCTTTTTTTTTTTTCTTTCAATATTTAGTTTTTATATCTGATGACTTGCGAGCACACAAACATGGCATTGCAGTGAACATCATTGATTTGTCTCTTAACCAGAATAAATACTATTGGTCTATGAAATATTTAACTGTTTATGTAATTAATCAAGTCAGTCTAATTTCACCTTAACTTATTTGCCTGGTTGACCATTATGGAACAAAGTTGTTTTGATGCCTATTTTTGTATGGCTTTGTAAAGTTCAGATACACTTATGTTCCATGTTTTTTTAAAAACAAAAAAGAAAAAAACGAAAAAAAAACTACTTTTTATAAAATGATGCAATTGTATTTATTAGCTATGGTTTCTTCAAAACAGATTAATACAATTTTACATTTAAATAAAAATGGACTAGTTTGTGTCTGCAAATATTTGTCAAGTTTCATATTCTTTGTTCTCACACGCTTTTGCATGTTCATTTATATTCATGTCCTTTCAAACTTCAAAATTTAAACCTAGTTTAGGAAACCTCTATATACTCGATAAACTTGATGCTATCTGCAGCAAGTTGTATGTAAATGTAATGCAAATTCAACTATCTGCTTACTTGTGATTTAACTAAAGAAATACAGGAACTCTTCATTCTCCCGGTTCGTGGTCTCTGCACTTTTTTTTATCTGACGTTTATGGACAGGAGGCTGAGAGCGTGGCATCAGCTTCTTAACAGACTAAAAGAATACAGAAAGCATGTTCTCACTCTCACTTGTTTGAAAAGCAATGTCAGTCATTTAAAGAGGTAATATCATGAGATAAAAGGAAATTGTGACCGCTATTAAAATAACTGTTCATTCTGCATTGCTTACACTGACTTTGACATCATACAGGTTACATGTCTATGATGTCAATTGATTAATCAGAAACTTTACCCACACTGTTACAGTGAGGAAATAGATATTATTATTCCTGAATGCCAAACAAAAGGTTAAGATTGTTTTGTGATCCTGTCACAATGTACAAAAATACAATTAAGCTTTTTTCAAGATTTACACACTTCAATTAATAGTAATTATTGAATGGCATAATCCTTACATATCATTCATATTATGGATTAAAAATAGAACTTAATCGTTTTGAATAAATCTTAAACTTAAGTTTAAACATTTAAAATAAAAAGTTTGAATTTATGAATACGAATCAAATTAAGTCCATTCACTTTTTCCAATAAGATTTACACAAAATATTATACTAAGTTCTAGGTTTTTTTTTACTCATTTAGAATTCTTAATTTATAATATGAAAATATGTAAGGATTATTCAAATCAACTTTAAAATAATAGTAATTTTACTATTAATTGAAATGTGTAAATCTTGATTTTTTGAATGAGGGATTGAATGATGAGGGAGTTGCAAATGTGTACATGACTGTAACCTGCAGCGATTAAAAAAACAACTGATGTTCTTGGATGAGAGGTGATAAATGGTCACAAAATTGTGGGAAAATAAATATGACCCCTTTAATAGTATTAAACAATTGTGATATATTTTGACTAAAAGGTTAATGACACTCGTTGCAGTAATACTTATACTCTTTTCTTTTTCTTACCGTTTTCTTAATCTCATTCTGCGATCTTGCCAAGGCTTTTTTCTGTCTTTCCTCCTGTTGTTTAATCTGCAACTGTATCTTCTCATCACGCAGTCTAAAGAGTAAAAGAAGTTTAGAAACGAACTAGATACAGATGATTTTGTTGCCGGTACAGTGACAAAACATTGGTCCTAAAGCAAAAATGACTTGAAAATTTCACAATTACAAAGAAACGGAAAGTAACATTGAATTGAACATGAAATATTGAAGTACAAAACTGAAATGGTATTGAAATAGTACAACTCAACAACAAAACAACAACATTTTTGACAGTGTATGTGGTCACCTCATTCTCCTCTCTTTCTCTTTGGCACGTTCAGCTATACTCATTTGGTCTTTTGGAATCGTTTCGGCATTTTCCAAAAGCTGGCCCAATTTTTCCTCAATGGCCGTCAGCATCTGCAAAGTGTTCAGGTTTGCCTCCGTTTCCCCCACACAGCAGTGATACACCTCCTTCACCTTATGGCTCAGTGTGTCGAGAGTCTTGTCCTGAAGGCAAGGTACAAGTATTCTTAAGTCACTAGGTTTTAAACAAGTCGTCATTGTCCAATGTTTTATCATTTACATTTAGTCATTTAGCAGACGCTTTTATCCAAAGCGACTTACAACTGAGGACTAAACCAAGCGAGTCATTGTGAAGAGGCAAAAACAACGCAAGTGCTCAAAATACAAAGTTCAGACATTGCACGGGGTAGCACAAGCCATACAAGCAAGGATTTAAAAGAAAAGGATTTTTTTTAATGATTGTAGCCATCTGCTAGGGATGTAGACTTGTAGTAATGAGTGGAAGTAGGAAGGAGCTTGCACTTTGAACTTGATGTGAGCAGCGAGTGGCAGCCAGCGCAAAGATTTTAGCACAGTTTCTGGTATACTATGGAAGTCAATGAGACCAGAAACTGTGTGGTTACTGATATTCTTCTAAATACCAGAAAATCGGCTGAATACATTCGAAAACGGTGAAACTCAACTGTTTAACTCTGGGAGAGTTGTAAAATGAGCCTATTTCCAAAAAAAAGTGGAGTATCCCTTTAATATCTTAGACTCGAGATGAACAGCACGAATAAAAGTGATATTGCGTCTCGTAGATGGATGTATGGCATATTATAGTATTTTACAGAACCTTCCTACATTTGAAAATGATTGTCGTAAAGATGACATCTTGAATGCCTATAATTGCTAGTGTTTGTGTTTTTTAGTTAACCCTTTTGAAATCATCTGAAATCAACAGCCTTGTCAAAAACTATCATAGATTCCATTGGAATTGTGCACTTTCTTTAAGTAAAATCTTGCTCTCGCTTGATTGCAATTTTAAGTTTGAATCTATTTTTCCCTCATGGACCATAGTGTGTATAGGGTGGGATCTCATGCTTTCAATGCTAACTTGCTATTGATAGCCGCTCCGAAGTTATCAACTCCTAAAGAACCTAAAATAAGTGTCTGAAAGATTTTACAATCCAGGTATTTTTTCACGACTCGTGTGATTTTAATAAATATTTTATTAATATATAAAACACTACTTTGTGTCATTGTTAAATCAAGTATTTTTCTGCTATTTTTTCTAACTTTTCCGCTTGTTTTCTTCTACTATTTTCTAAGATGGCTCCTGTCTGTATACACGAAGTGACCGGTCTTTATAAAGTATCTTCTTATTAAACGGTCTGTACACTTACAAAGTTCTCAATGCTTTCTTTTTGCATGTATGGACCCTCATTATGTTACACTGTTAGTGTGGGGCTATTTTGAGCCTTGTTAGTGGTATAAACTAGCGATTTCTTTTTACTTAGTAATTGCCCCCAGTACTAGCATTATACACTAAATAGTTTTTAGAGATTAAACTCTTTACATTCGATTATCATGAAAACAAATCTCAGAGAACGATTGACTAGGTACCGATGTTTTATTAGACCAAAGGTTCATTTTGTGTAGCACTTCATTTTAGAATGCTTTTCTTAGAGCCTTCTTAAAGGCAAATATACATTAATTGAAGCTTAAGGATTTGTTTGTTTGTATTTATTTATTTATTATTCATGAACTGGATGCACTAAATTTGGAAGTATATAGTATATTCATCTGAAATTTTAAGAATTCAAAATGGAAAATACGGTATTTTATGTCAGCCCAGGAAAGATGATTAATTGTTTTAATAAACAGGCAGTCTGTTTGTCAAGGAAGCTTACAAGAAAGTAACAAAGTAGCACAACAGAAAACAAATATGAAACCCACAAAAACAAACACACACACACACACAAAAAAAAAATCATACCTGGTCCTCTGGTTTGTGCTGTCCAAAGCTGAAGTGTTTGGCTTTCAGTTCAAGCTCTGAAAGTCTCTCTCTCTCCTTTTGAATAGTGTCAGTCATGAAATCAATCTGCTCTTTTAGCTGCTTTGACTCAGACTCCCTGCATATACACAAAAAATATACATATTTATCTACTGTTATAATTAAATAAAAAAACATATTGGTGTAATTCTAACATGGGCACATGGGTACACACATGTTTTTGCGAGTCAGTTCAGCATTCTGTCTGAACTCATCCAAAGTCTCTTCTGTCTCTCTAGTGTTCTGGATGAGAGAAAGGTTCTGCTCTTCCAACTCAGTCATCAGATTCAACAGATCCTGGGGATCTTTGAAGAAGATTTCTGGGTCATCCTATTGGAGGCAATAAAGTGGTCATTTAAAACAAGGAGGGTAAGGAGGAATGTGTTAGCGTTCCCATTCATGTCATTGGCAGTTGCTTGAATGGTACAGGAGTCCCCCGAATGAACGTGATTTGAAATCTGCCATCTTGTTTCATGGCTGCACAGGTGTACTGTTTTGAGCCAATCTCCTGAACTGTAAATGCCATGTGACTAATCACTCGGGCAACGTTGATAGGTTGATGGCACCACAAAAATACTCACAGCTCAGTCCTTTTCTAGCTCTTGTTGGTAGCCAGGAAAAAAATCTTAGAAACGCTAGGGTTAGGGGTTTTTTTTTTTTTGAGAGTATAGAATATTTAAGCAGAGGATACATTAAGAAAATATAATGACTCTAAAAATGTTATGTGGTAATCTTAATCAATATTTCACCAATATCTAATATCAATATTTCACCAATATCTTGAATCATTCATTCATAAATATCATTAAGTTACATTTAATGATATTTAAATTACAGTGAGGAAAATAAGTTTTTTGAACACCCTGCTTTTTTGCAAGTTCTCTCACTTGGAAATCATGGAGGGGTCTGAAATTGTCATCGTAGATGCATGTCCACTGTGAGAGACATAATCAAAAAAAAAAACAAACAAAAAAAAACAATCCAGTAGCCTAATCACAATGTATGATTTTTTAACTATTTATTTGTATGATACTGCTGCAAAAAAGTATTTGAACACCTGAGAATATCAATGTTAATATTTGGTACAGTAGCCTTAAATTAAACTTCAGACAGGCCTTGACATTTGCTGGTTTAAGCAATGGAACCTTCTGTGCCATGCATGATTTCAAACCATGACGTCTTAGTGTATTAACAACAGTAACCTTGGAAACGGTGGTCCTAGCTCTTTTCAGGTCATTGACCAGCTCCAGTTCTGGGCTGATTTCTCACCTTTCTTAGGATCATTGAGACCGCACGAGGTGAGATAGAGCGCCAGTCCGAGGGAGATTGACAGTCATGTTTAGCTTCTTTCATTTTCTAATGATTGCTCCAACAGTGGACCTTTTTTCACCAAGCTGCTTGGCAATTTCCCTGTAGCTCTTTCCAGCCTTGTGGAGGTGTACAATGGGCTCTATGCACAACTGCACTACTTCCTGAACTCCAGCTCCTTGTTTCCTGTCTGCCATTATTGGACAATTTGATTAATTCAGGTGTGCTTGACCTCAGTAGTCACGGCAACAATAATCAGACACACCTGAATTAATCAATGTGTCCAATAATGCCAGACAGGAAAAAAGAAGCTGGCTGAAGTTCAGGAAGTAGTGGAGCTGTGCATAGAGCCCATTTGGTCTTGGCCATGTTAGTAGTTGGATTCTTACTGATTGTATGGGGTGGACAGGTGTCTTTATGCAGCTAACAGCCTCAAACAGGTGCATCTAATTTAGGATAATAAATGGAGTGGGGGTGGACATTTTAAAGGCAGACTAACAGGTCTTTGAGGGTCAGAATTCTAGCTGATAGACAGGTGTTCAAATACTTATTTGCAGCTGTATCATACAAATAAATAGTTTAAAAATCATTGTGATTTCTGGATTTTTTTTTTTTTTAAGATTATGTCTCTCACAGTGGACATGCACCTACGATGAAAATTTCAGACCCCTCCATGATTTCTAAGTGGGAGAACTTGCAAAATATCAGGGTGTTCAAATACTTATTTTCCTCATTGTATATCATTTAATTTAAATATTAGCTGTGTATGAGTTCATTTTATAATAATTAGCTGTGAATGGCTGCCCGTTCGTACACAAAACATGACATTTTACAACCTGAACTAACCTTGCCTTTCCACGTGATATTTTAAAAAACTTGCTGAACTTGACACAGTCAAGTGTGAAACAAACAGTGATTTGTTAAAATATTGTTGTATAAATAAAATATTGTAATTTATCTTTTCAAGAATGTCATTCTCTTGATGAGCCTTACTTTCTTCAACATTCTCTTTATATAAGAGGTGTATTCAAGCAGAGAATGTCTAATTGAGGAGAATTGGCACTGGCTGGTTACTTCTGGGTTCTGGACTGGCTGCAGTAACACGTCTCTGTCCATGCGGGGGCGCTCGCGGTCGAGTGCAGAATGAATGGGAGTCAATGGGGTTTCACCCCCAGAAATCCACTTTTCTCAGGATGTAATTTTTTGTCAAGTAATTTGAAAGTTGCATTCAAAAGGGATGGCTAAGATAATACACTCAGCTGAAAATTGCATTTTTAAGTTCACTTATCTGTTCTAAAAATCCGTTCAAAAATCGGATGACGTCACACAATAGCAGAATGCTAGCGTGTTCCGACCAACAACGGCCTAACCTGTAAGAAATCAAAAGGACATAAGTACTCGTTCATTCGACTTTTGGCCTATAATCTATATTTAACTTGCGGAATCAACAATAAAATCTATGTTAATTTAACGACAAGCAGGTGAAAGAGACACATTTAGCCGTAGCACCATAGACTCTCATTCATTCTGCTCTCGCCCGCGATCACCTCCAGTGGAATTCTAATGGAACTGCAACCAAGGTGATACACAACGGGGCTAATAGGAAGTGCCAAGGCGCTCTCCGTGCATGTATTTTTAAAAAAAGCATAGAAATGTATTTAATAAATATTATATCGTTGACCTATATTATTCACACGTTTTTTCAGTTAATTTCACACATTTATATCAGGCACTTAAAACACATCCATTATACTATAATTAAATATTATCAAAAAGCAACACAGCCTGTATATGTTGCCTGAATGACCATCAATGGAGAAAGTTCCATTTTGCTGCCAGATGGTGTAGGTAGGCAAACAGAACCATGATATCCAGCCAAACCCTGACCCCTTCATTTTCAGGTTGTAGGTTTAGGCATAAAACATAAATCTGTTACACTTTAGTACTATAAATATAAATGTAAAGTTTGAAAAATGTAAATGACCAATGAATTGGCTGCTTAATTTAAAATCTTGAATGTAAATGTTAGTGGATATTAACCTCACAATCCGAACTGTCAGTCCCAGGTGCAGATCTAAAGTGAAAACAAAGCATTACTAATGAGTCACGCAATCACGCAAAGCATTTTTACACTTAATGCTATGGTTTGTACATACATTTTGCTGCTCTGACGGCCGGACTTCACACTTTGTCTAGATGAAGCCCTGGCCTCCCGAGAGGATGAAAAACCATGAGCCACTCGTCTTTCTTCACCTATATGTGTTTGAGTACATTTGTTTTAAGGAAAAACAGTGTTTATGAAATTTATACTCCGCACTCTTATTTTAAACAAACGCCATTTTGAAAAGTTGCCAGCGTACGCTTGCTGTCTGGGGGGACCGACTTTCTCTCTCTGTTCTTCTTGATTCTCTCTGTCTGCTTTCCATCACTCTCAGTATTGGTGGAGTCAGTAGAGTGCCTGCTTTTGGATCTCTGTTTCTCTTGCCACTCTGGGGGTGACAGCATCAGCAGAAACTCTTTATACTTTTTATACTCTTTCAGGATGTCCTCATACTTAGAGATGTCACTAAAATAAAAGGGTAAGCAGAGAAAAACAGATAAACAAACATGATTTAATATTTTGGAAAGCATCTAACCACTCAATTTGTTTATACCTCTTGATTGCCACCATTTTGGAAGTAGTCTTCTTGATCTCAGCTACTTTCTCCAGCTTCATCTTGGTCTCCTGCTCAGCACTGAACAGTATTTCATGGTTTTAGACATAAATTTAGGTCACATATTCGACTGTGTTAATGCATGCCCATGTAAAAAAGAAATCATCTGATACGCCATTTTTTTTTTTTATCTTTTAAACATTGAGATTCTGACTTCAAGCATTATAATTCAACGTATCAACAGGGCTGTAATGATAGTACTTATGTTTCTTTATAATGTTTTATAAGTGCAAGTTAGTATGACTGGTACATTTTGATAGCTTCCACAGAATTCTTGTCATTTTCTTTCAGAAATTCTTCAAACAAAATGGCATCGTCTTCCAAGAACTTCTCAGCTCTTGTCAATTTTCCCTCTTCTTCTGCAGCCATTTTCTCTAGTAGCTGAATCTCTTCCTTCTTTACTGCCAGAGAATACTAAAAAAAAAAAAAACATTAAAAACCATGAATACAAAAACAATCAGACACAGACAAACAGAGAACCAAACACAGAGGTTGAGAAGAAACAATGAAAGGCTGTTAGAAACACAGTGAATAAAACAAAGAGAGTGAGCAAATGTCTACCTGGCAAGTGCTGAGAAGTAGAAAAACAAAACATCATCTTACCTCAAGTAAGAACAGCTCTCGTCTCTTAGTGATATATTCATTAATGCTTCCTTTACCAATTTTGGGGTCTTAGAAAATGAGAATAACAACAGTAGACTTTTTTTAGTAGGCTTATATTTACATTTAGTTGGCTTGCAACAGTAGGGTTACATTTTTTAGGTGAAACTTGCTGTGGGTTTACAAGTCTGATGCAGACGTGGTGTGGTATGGTGTGGCTCACCTTTGATAGATGCCCTCCATGCGGGTGTAATTTGGAGCTGTCCGTGAGAGTGTGTGTTACTCTCCCCTTCTTTCAGTTCCTTCCTCAGTCTGGCTTGTCTTGCACTAGTTCTGCCTGCAAATGTCATCTTCTCATGGACAGGTAAAGCCAACTTACTTTGGTGCACCTGCAATGACAGAGTGCACAATTTTTTACTTCTAGCACACAGCTTCAGATTTCAAGCAAGTGCTTACAACTAAAACATGAGATGCCTTCCATCTCATGTCCTAAAACTATTTTCCTTCCATCTCAAAGCTTTTTACCCCCGAGGGAATGTTATCATAAATATAGCTTAACCTCAGTTCTGGCAAGCTTTGTTAGTCAAGCTGACTCTCAGCTGATCCACGTCTACCCATAGGAATATGACGCCTATCACAGCATCCATATGTAAGCTCCATTGGTAATATCAGCAGCTATCGCTTTCCTCAGGAGCCAATTCCCTCCTCCATCCCGATTCTCCTCTTGGCCAGTCAGGATTTGGCATTCTGATTCTTCTTTCAATCAGACGAAATTCTCGAATTATAATGTACATTCAAATATTTATATTACCTAAGGGGGTTATTGCTGCTCTCCCTGCTCTTATCCATGCTAGGCTGCATGGATGCGCAGAGAGTTCTTTCCCAGAACAGAACCATGCCGCCAATCCAAACTGTATGCTAATTGTCAATCGTATTTGACGACAGTGGTCTTGACAGAACCTTGGTTAGCGTTCTGGCAAGGTTTTCTCAAAGTTGATAACAAACATTTTTCCAGAAACATCAATGTAATGTTTGTTCAAAATTAACTGGTCTTTAATGTTCTCAAAACAGTAACACAAAAAAACGTCTATACATTGTTCTTGGAACTTTTTGTTGTCTTGTTTTCCGTTTTCTAAACATTCAAACATTCTAAAGTAAAGTTCCCAAAATGTTTGCAAGTGATTTTTTTTTACTGGATGTTTGACATAACAGAATGGGAATGTTAGTATATTCTTAGAACATATTTTTGTTAGCTGTAAGTTAGGCTGTTTTTGTAATACAACCCTGATGTCTTTTTGGTGCTTGCTTTATTCTTTGAAGGGTATAAGCTAAAAATCAATGTATTAAATGATACAAACCAGCATCCTCTGAGTTTTTTCTTTGTCCCTCATCTGGAAAAGATCATTGTGTTCAGGGATTTTGAAAGGATTCACATCATCGCTGCTTTCTAAATTAAACAAACATACACACATTCATACATACAAGGACATTTCATTGACATAATGGGTTTATACAGAGCAAATAGGCCATAGACCTATACAGTACCTATTTTGCAGCCTTTAAGTAGAGCTGGAAACCATATTTACAAATTCAAAGTAGGCCTGAATGGCCCAATTAAGTTATACTTTTTTGTTAGACACTATGGATAAACAAATGATGGAAATAATATACAAATAAATGTAAAATATAAATAACACAAGGTTTTCGTGTTAATTTTCCGACTTGATTAGCCTACATGACATGTTGTAATAATACCCAACTCGATGCACTGAAGACAGCTTAAAGGGACAGTTTATCCAAAAATGTAAATTCAGGCATCGTGAATTTTCCAAACCTGTATGAATTTATTTCCTCTGAACACAATAGAAAATATTTTGAGGAATATGGAAACAGTTGATAGGCCCCAATGACTTGACTTCAGTCTTCCATAGTATTTTCTTCATATGGAAATCAATTGGGCCCATCAACTGTTTGGTTAGGCTTATTTTTCAAAATATCTTCTTTTGTGTTCTGCAGAGGAAATAAATTCATACAGGGAACAACTTGAGGGTGAGAAAATGATGGCAGAATTAAAATTTTGGGATGAACTATCCTTTGAAAACACTCAAACCACCAAAGAAAACTGCTTACTCGGAAATGAATCACCCAATATGTGTCTTACTGTGTGCTGATGTTGCAGATGAGGACATGCTGCTCCAACGGTAAATAGCGAATTAGATCAATTAAATTCAGAGCTCTCTAAACCAACAAATGGATCAGAGAGAGTAAACCCGTTCGCATGAGGCAGTTCGAGGAGACCTTTCCCTTGCGTTGCGTTTTTGGTTGCCCAGACAACAATATCGGGCATTTTCTTTCCACGAAAAGTAGGAGGCGGTATTTCACAAGATGAATTCGTCATACCCTGTGGTAAGAGCGCCTCCAGATGTTTTAAACGTTCTCTCGGTAACACTTTACAATAAGGTTCATTAGTTAACATTAGTTAATGTATTTACTAACATGCACTAACCATGAGCAATACATTTGTTACTGCATTTGTTCATCTTTGTTAATGTTAGTTCATGAAAATACAGCTGTTCATTGTTTGTTCATGTTAGTTCACACGGTGCATTAACTAATGTTAACAAGATTTTAATCAAGTATTAGTAAATGTTGAAAATAACATTAACAAAGATTAACAAATGCTGTATATGTGCTATAAATGATTAGTTCATATTAACTAATGTAGTTAACTAATGTTAACTAACGAATCTTGTAAAGTGTTACCAAGAATGTAGATTTGACACATATATATGTGCTCATCAGTTTAAATTTTTAATGTGCATTTATTTTATAAATGATTTTTTTTATAATAACTCCCATTTCACAACCCATTCTCTCCACCCTCATTTTAAGAATTTTAATTGTATTCTAAAAATGTATTCTAAATTTTTACGAGCATTCCCGTTCTCCTCATCTTTAAGGCTTGCATATTTTAGGGATACCTAAAAACAAAAATTGGGATGGCTAAAGGTTAATAAATGGGTTTTATTTAGGGTAAACACAACATAAGAGTATTATGTTACAGTTTTGGTTGGTGTTCAGTACTAGCCTAGTTCAAAGCAATATTCAATTTCTTCTATTAAACTCGGTACATATTTCATTTCAATAATTCCACCGCTAGGTAGGCTATGTGATATATAATCCATATTCAGAATAATTACTGAAAATGACAGTAGTCTAG
This sequence comes from Cyprinella venusta, assembly GCA_038021265.1. Classification (NCBI taxonomy): domain Eukaryota; kingdom Metazoa; phylum Chordata; class Actinopteri; order Cypriniformes; family Leuciscidae; genus Cyprinella; species Cyprinella venusta. The sequence goes on from CM075868.1 coordinate 14,370,466, forward strand.
TCTACATCACAAATAACAGATCGGCCTACATAGTAGAACAAGTATTTTAACATAATTTTTTGACCTCACTTAAAAAGGGTTTCAAAGTGAAAGAGTTTGTGGATTAGGAAATTTTACTTGAGTTCTTGCTGATTCATTCCCTTCTCTGGAATAAGGGTCAATAAACATCTCAGTTGTCAATCATTAACTTGAGTATGATAATGATTTTAGGATGACTGAGGTCCAGTGGTAACTGGATTAGGACACACTTTATTCATTTGTAAAATATAATCTTAAACATTTTATGTAAAATATGCAGTATAGCAATAAATAGAATTTTGAATAGTATTCTAAATTATGCTGAATTTTTTGTCATCTACAAGCTATGTTGATATATTGGCATTGCTATTTGTACATTGCTGTTGTACAAAACAGCAAGTATTTTAATAAAAATAATGTCTTCATTTTTATTTTAGTGTATATAAGTTAAAGTATAGCAAAAGTGCTGCATGTTGGTGTTTTTAGTGTTTATATGCTTTTTGGAATGATATATTAATACCATGGCTTTTGGCATGGTAACACGACATGTTCTTAGAACTATGGTTTATGATTATGGTATACAAAATACAATAATTGTTTAATACCGCAAGTACCATTGTATTACTATCTGATACTAAAAGTGCACCACTATCTTTAATAAGCAGAATGTGAAGTATGTGAAGTCTGTGTGCTGGAATGAGTGAGTGACTGAGTAAAGGCTCTGCTCTCAGTTATGAGAGGTCAAAAATGCTTGGTGAACTGAAAGCAGAGACATTTTTCACATGCATTTCAAAATATGCTGAAAATGCTGGACATTCTAGTGGATTCAGTGCTTAAATCAATTGTTATTTATCATTATATTTGCACCATGTCAACCAACTTTCATTACATGTCAACTAACTCATTATAGTATAATTAGTATGTATTAGTAGACTGGTAAGGTTAGAATCAGTAGAATAAGTTATACTTGTAAAGTCAGAGTCCGTTGGGAACCATCAAAATAAAGTGTTAGCAGATATTAGTCAGTCTAACTCTAATACTTTAATGACTGGTAATTGTAAGTGCAATGTTACTTATAGTCAAGAGAATGTCTTAAGTGGACCATCAAAATAAAGTGTAACTAATGAAGTTTTCATTTTTTTTAAGTAGTCATGTATTTATTAACCCTGTATTGTTCCCAAACCTGGGCCACACTGAAGATAAATGCTCTACTTTTTGCAGACACACCTCTGATCTCTGGTTTTAGTAGCCTATTAAACAGATTTATTATTGGCAGTGGACACATTCTTACTGTAATATGTTTATAAACTTATATAACTTTGTATGCAAGATCGCTCAAATAATCTAAATTGGAAATGTGCATTGTGTCACTGCATCATCTGCTCACTGATTTAAATGCGATTGTATTTGTAGTAAACACTGGCCTTCAATAATACCCTTGGTATTTTTACCAAAACGGGCCATGGAAAAATGTATTTGCTGTTTACCCATTGGTTCACAAAAATCTAATCTCTGTAACATTTTACAGTGTCCTTGTTACACATTACATGTCGTTACTATAGTAAATTACTATAATTACATGCAACTAAACCTAAAACACACCCTAATCCTTACCTTAATCCTAGTTATTGCATCCAGTTAATTATCATTATATCTGGCACTCTTTCATTTAATGCTTCGTGCAGCTTCCCTGCAAAATTACAGTTCTGGATCTTCTCCTAGGTCTGAGACCATTTTCATGTGCAGAACTTTCCAGATGCTTCATATTCTAAGGTCCAGAAGTGTGTACTCTCCTCATAAGCTCACCCACACAGGTTTTATGGGATTCAGGTCAGGAGACTTGGATGACCATGGTAAAACCTTGATTTCTGGTCAGTGAACCATTTTTATGTTGATTTTGATGTGTGCTTTGGATCATTGTCACTCTGGAAGATCAAACCACGATCCAGTTTAAGCTTCCTGTTGGTGCTGATGCCTTAATTCTAAGTTTTTGATTTGAATTTTGATTTGATTTAGATTGAGCCCATGATGCCATGTATTCTAAGTTGTACTTATGCAGGTGCCATCTGATCATCAGTTTTGGAGACTTAAACCATCCTCCTCACAGTGTATCGGGCTAATAAAGCATCTCATTGTTAATTGTTAACATCTTATTTGATTTAATCTTTGTAATCACTCAGGTGAACTTAAAAAACAAATACAAATACAAAATATAAGAATATGTCAGTTACAGCTTTACTCAAGAATTATTAACCAAATATATTTGTATTATGGTATTAGGCCTATATACTAACTTCCATAATTTTTCACAATAATTTTAGACAAGCTGTTTAGTCTATTTTCTCAAAATAAAGTTACATATAATGGCAGTATTGCAGACATATAGAAAACTAATTTCTAGGTAATTTCAGTGTTCTGCACTCAGGAAATCTCATGTTATCACATAATATGCAATAATATGCAATATTTGACTAAAATACTACATAATAAATAATTCCCTCATCCAAGGCTTATTAAATTACCAAGTCTGAATCACTGCCCAGACAGATAGTCAGGTCAAGTTAGTTATAGCCTAATTTGGCCCTTAAATTCTTATAGGCTACATTTTATTGCTATTATAATCTGTCTTATTCTTATAAAACCTTATAAAAAAACACAAAAGCTTGGATACCTATTCATTTAGCATGTGTTTGCACTGATTTCAACACATCCTATAACTGTGGAAGGGGAAACTTTCGGTACCTCCCCCTTGCGGTTGTAATAACGCTATTGGTAGTCTGATCGCTTGCCTGCAATACTGTTGTGCTGAAATAAATAGCAACAGTGTCTGCTGAATCCTTCTTTCTTGCAGTTGCAGAGAAACAACTCTTATCTGGACGTGCAAAGGTATGATAGCCTACGATTAATATCTAGATATTAATTTAACACAAACAGTGTTTTCAATGACAAATTCTCTTGACAAAGGACTCTCGTTTCTTGTCGTGTAGTCGTAAACAAGTTTTGCTTTAGCGAAATGTGGTGTGCATGAGACAATTCTAATAATGGAGGAGATTTGCATTTTCGCACTTATTATTTATGAATGTGTCGGCTAAACTTGATTCTTGTTTATTTCATTGAAAATATTTTTTTCCTTACTACTGTGAGATAGCTGATAGGTGAATTTGAATGTAATGGCTTCACGTTATCTGCTGTAAAAGTCAGGTTACATTTTAGATTGTTGTGGTGGGCGTATCACGTTGATCGAACTTTGTTTGACCCTGGTCTTTTACTTGGGTTAATCAACTATCTCTTTCCGTTGGTCATACTCTTTGATATTTAGTTTTTTTTGTTTTTTTTTTGCCCTGACTCATTTTTAAATTGGCTTCTTATCCTGCTTGGTATGCTCATTCAGGCTGTAGTAATTTGAACGAATCGAATCTTTATTTGAACCAGTTCTTTTCAGTACTCCAGTTGAACCGGTTCTACTATTCGGTTCGACTGTTGATTGAACTTTGACCCTGGTCTTCACTTGGGAGATTTTTCCCAAAAGATTTTTTTTTCTGATCTTTACATATAATTATACCCAAGTTTTAACTTCAGTTTTGACTGGAATATCACAGACTTTAACATCAGTGGAATGTTCAATAGATAAAAGTACACATTTGTGAATATTAAGAATGAAAAGAGATCAATTAATTTTAAAGCTACTGAAACTTAATCTTTATTTTTCAAAAACAGAGTTGTGTCATCAACCAATTGGCTTAATATTGATTGATTTGCAACAGAGAAACCTTTCAATGTACTCAATGTCCAAATACACTTTGAATGTGGATGGCTGATAATTGCATAGGAAGCAGAAAAAGATACAGTGATATTGCCTTGACGGATGCCTCTATACCACATTATTACCATGCTGTCATTTAATTGAAGCATTGGCATTATTGCAAGTTTGAATTGCATTGATAAAGTTGGGGCCAAAACCAAAAATATTAAAAGATTTAAGAATAAAAGAAAACTCAATGGAATCAAAAGTTCTATAAAAATCAAGAAAAAACAAGAAACCGTCATCTAGGATCATATCCGAGTAATATATAATATCAAGAACAAGTCTAATATTTTTTAAATAAGTCTGTCTTTCATGAAACCTGACTGAAAGTCATCAATTAAATTATCTAAAATGTAATTCATTTAGCAAAAATTATGGCTAGTACTTTGTAATCATTATTTAACAAGCTTATAGGTCGCCAATTTGCAAGTTGAGGGGGATCCTTTTGAGGCTGGGATCAAATTTATAACACCCTGAGTCATAGAGCTTGGAAGAGTTCCCTTATGTAGGCTTTCTAAATACACTTGGAGAAGAAATTGAGAAAAAATATTTAAGAATTTCCTATAAAACTCTGTGGTAAGACCATAATTTCCAGGAGATTTATTAGTTTCAGCTTATCGATTGCCTCAGAAATATCTTTAATTTGAATATGAGATTCACACAAACCTTTGCCAATATCATCAAGATATTGATAAAGATTTTTATAAAATTCTTCAGAATAATTACAAATGTCTTTAATGATCTTTTAAAACAACTCCATTTATTCTAAGACTAATTATAGAATTGAGATGATTGCTGTTTCACTAACCTAAAAAATCATTGGAATTGCGTTCTCCTTCTTCCATCAATCTCCTTGAATGAACAAAAGCACCCTTTGCTTTACATACAAGTTATCTAAAGAATTCTGAAGTTCAGTTCAGCCAATTCCAATTTTTGGACAACTGATACATTTTCAAAGGGGATGCAGGAGAGATAGATAGAGTTCCTCTAATTTGTATTGTTTGGCTTTTTGAGATCCAACTTTGAATAACTGTCACAGTCATTGTCTGCACAAGTCTGTCTTCGTCTTCACTACACTTCCCAGAATCCTGCTTGTCTCCACACCTGAACTAACTCCCTCAATTACCCACCTGTTAATCGTCATCATCATCTGTGTCACCTGTTGACACATGACATGACATCATGACTTTTGCGTAAACATACACGCCAATTTTGAGTCAAGTGGCGTGTTATCTCGACGCATTTTGAGCTATCCACGTGTATCCGCGTGTATGTCTACGCCATTAATACCCGCGTCATTCCGCGTGTCTGTACACGCCGTCAAATGTCCGAACAAAACAAAGCAAAATGTACATCTACATCTGGGGAGCTATCTTTTTCTTTCCTAGGATGGTAAGGGAACAGTCATAAATGCCATTAACCCCAGTGACGGGTAGGTTTAGGGACAGGGTTGAGGTAAAGTCATAATATTTATATATACAGTAATAACGTTAAGTCAACGGCATTCATAAACACGCTGAAAAGCGATTATGTGTGTTGATAGCACGCCAAAAATGGAAATGCGAATTTGTGTGTCATACACAAGCTACTTCATGAGATGAGTCTGTCTTGTTAGTGTTCTTTAGTGTCTGTATTTAGTTCTCTCTCTTCAGTTTGTCTTGGTCAGTTCTTGTCTATGTTATGACATCTATGTTTTGTGAGTGTTAACCAGCTGCCTGCCTGCCTCCCTGCCTGCCTCCCTGACTACCTCCCTGCCTGCCCGCGTGCCCGCCTACCTCCCTGACTACCTCCCTGACTACCTCCCTGACTACCTGCCTGCCTACCTCCCTGCCTACCTCCCTGACTAACTCCCTGCCTGCCTACCTGACTACCTCCCTGACTACCTGCCTGCGCGCCTGCCTGCCTACCTCCCTGACTACCTCCCTGCCTGCATGTCTACCTCCCTGACTACCTCCCTGACAGCCTGCCTGCCTGCCTACCCCCCTGACTACCTGCCTGCCTGCCTACCTCCCTGACTACCTCCCTACTTGCATGCCTGCCTGCCTGCTTGCCTGCCTGCCTACCTCCCTGCCTGCCTGTCTACCTCCCTGACTACCTCCCTGACTACCCACCTGCCTGCCTGTCTACCTCCCTGACTACCTCCCTACCTGCCTGCCTGCCTACCTCCCTGACTACCTCCCTGCCTGCCTGCCTACCTCCCTGCCTTCTTCCCTGACTACCTCCCTGCCTGCCTCCCTGCCTGCCTGCGTGCCTGCCTACCTTCCTTCCTGCCTGCCTCCCTCCCTGACTACCTCCCTCCCTGCCTGCCTACCTCCCTGCCTGCCTGCCTGCCTACCTCCCTGACTGACTGCCTGCCTGCCTACCTCCCTCCCTGCCTACCTTCCTGCCTGCCTGCCTACATCCCTGTCTACCTTCCTGCCTGCCTGCCTACCTCCCTGCCTACATCCCTGCCTGCCTACCTCCCTGTATCCCTGACTACCTCCCTGCCTGCCTACCTCTCTGACTACCTCCCTGCCTGTCTCCCTGCGTGCCTGCCTACCTCCCTGACTACCTCCCTACCTGCCTACCTCTCTGCTTGCCTACCTCCCTGCTTACCTCCCTCCCTGCCTCCCTGACTACCTCCCTGACTACCTTCCAGCCTGCCTGCCTCCCTGCCTACCTACTTGCTTACCCCTGTTTGTTGTTTTTGCAGTGCTGGGCAGTATACCGTTTCATACCGAAGACCGGTGTATATTTTGGTTTCGATGTTCATTTTTAATATACCTCCATACCAATGTATTTAATTAGACAACGTTCAGAACGAACGTCACGCTGCTCCACCGACACTTTTTCAGACGGACTCTTTAAAATGTTGCACTTCTAAGCAGCGACGGTGAGGCGAGGGTAAATCAGATAGCAGTGCTCTGGTTTTATGTTACAGGGAAGGTGGATGCTGCAGAACTATGGCGTTATTTTCCTGTCAAATGTCCAGAGTGCACTATTGTAGCACGAAAGGAAATTAATTTAATGCGTGAGCACGAATCTCTGCTCACACGTGGAATATCGCACGCCCACGCTCTCAGTTACATGCTGCTCTTGTAAGAATAGGTTTATTTTCTCTGGGCTCTCTTAGGGCTGGGCGATATATCGATATAAAAAATATATCGATATATTTTTAAATGCGATATGGAATTGGACCATATCGCATATATCGATATAGTTCAAATATGCGCTGTAATCCTTGCTCCAAGCAAGCTGCTGACCGGAGCCCACAGCACTGCTCCCCGCGCGTGAAACTGTGTGCTGCAGAAGCCCCAGCCGCAAGCCATCGATAACCCGGAACGGTGTTTTCCTACAGTCTTTCTCCCGCGGCCGCCACAACAAACATCATCCCCCCGCGGCTGCAGCAGCTTCTCAGTGAAGTCCGGTATTGTGCACGCACTATTGTGTTGTTAGCCCCGTAAAGGCATAACAAATGTAAACCACCATAAAGTTTTCGCACTATTCCAAGCCTTCTAAAGTCGTTCAATAGCATAATGTGAGGTAAAAATGAATATATAGTCATGAATATATAGTTAAGTTAATGGAAACTGGTCTCTCCTCCATCATTCTCCATTCAGCAGCATTCAAACAGCGCATCGCGTTCTGTTACGACAGTAACACGACGAAACTCTCTTCAAGATCAATGTTCCCATTATTATACTTTATTTGTGATACATTTATATGGTTTTCATAAAATTACTTTCTTACTGGAGTTTATAGCGCTTTCTAAATCATATTACGTTCTCCTGGGTGTCTGTTACAGCGCTGGACTAGAGAGCACGCGTACTGTAACTTAAATTTAAAACTGTTAAAAGAAAAGGATCAATAAAATGTTGCATAGATATAATAAGCATCAAATATCTCTATACTTTGTGCTTAAACTTTTAAATGTGAAGCGCTGCGCCTGTACACTGTGACTTCGCGTTGCTTCAAGTGCTTCATTTTGCATAATTGATTTGCCGCTCTAAATTTAGGGCCTTTCATACTATAATATTTAGACAGGTTTAAACACCGGGGGCAAGGGAGTGTGGTCATGGGAATATCCCTGCCACCACAGCGGGAAAAGTTCTAGAGGAAACACTGTGAAAAAGCTCACTGCAAATTAATTTTCACACACCCACCTTATGGAGCTTTGATTAAAAAATAAAATAAAAAAGTACTCCTGTTGTTATACAGTATTTATGTTTACATTTTCTTGTTAATTGAACAGCTGAGCATTTAATTGTGAACCAGGTGAAGAAGCCTTTTTATTATTTATTAATTTTCCACCTGATTTTTCACCTGTTCACTGAAATTTTTCATTTGATTTTTCACCTGTTCACTGAAATAGCTTGTTTCTATAAAACTAGGCTACTTGTGACTCATATTTGGCTTTGACTGAACATTTGCTCTCACTTTGCGGAAATATCGCGATATATATCGTATATCGATATTCAGAAAAATATATCGGGATATGACTTTTGGTCCATATCGCCCAGCCCTAGGCTCTCTCAGAGAATCCTGCACTTAAAACGTGTTCAGTACAATCGCGAATCTCTTCTCTTCCCTAGCTAACAATTTTAGGTTATAAGAACGTTTTCATAACGTTCCCCATTAAGTTATAAAAACATTACTTATTTCTGAATGTTCTAGGAACATTCAAAACGTTCAGTCCAGTTTTCAGTCCAGTAGACGTATTAATGTTCTTGCTTGGTTATTAGATTGTTATTAGAATGTTAAGAAATAACAATTTTAGGTTATACTGGACACTATTCTATTTTACAATATTAACTAATGACAATAAAATAGACCATCCTAAGTCAATTTATCACAGTAATTCCTCTCTCAACCAGTAGAAAATGCAGGCAAAAGTAATGATTATGCATGAAACATTTGAATTGTTTATTAATAAACTAGTGTTTTCTGTCAGTGTTAGCTGCAAAGATAAAGTTGACGATGCAGACTCACCATCTTCGCAGTAGCCTTGTAAACGCACCTACAGAGAGAAATGCATGTTTCATACGAATTAGCCTACATAAGCAGAGAGTAGCCAATTTCTTTTCGTTTTTAATTGTTTTGTTTAAAATTAGACATTTTTACTTATCAGGTAGCTGTAGTGTGGCAAGTATCGCTGTTTATATTTTGCTTTTTGCTTCTTATTTTTTTAATCCAATGTTGATGAAACATTAAAGGAGTAGTTCACTTTTAAAAAAACGTTTGCTGATAATTTACTCACCCCCATGTCATCCAAGATATCCATGTCATTATTTCTTCAGTCGAAAAGAAATTAAGGTTTTTGATGAAAACTTTCCAGGATTTTTCGCCATATAATGCACTTTACTGGTATCCAAACTGTTCAAGGTCCAAAAGACAGTTTCAGTGAAAACTGTTCAAAAAGCTTTAAACGATTCCAGGCGATGAATAAGGGTCTTATCAAGCAACACGATCGCTCATTTAAAAAAAAATAACAAAGTTTAAGTTTTATAAGCCTTGCTCTGTTCTGTGATGGAATCGCTTAAAGCTCTTTGAACAGTTTGCAGTTTGCACTGAAACTGTCTTTTGGACCTTGAACCGTTTGGTTACCAGTAAAGTGCATTATAGAGAAAAATCCTGGAATGTTTTCATCAAAAAACTTAATTTCTTTTCAACTGAAGAAAGAAAGACATGGACATCTTGGATGACATGGGGGTGAGTAAATTATCAGCAAAACGTTTTTTAAAAAGGGAACTACTCCTTTAATTAAAATGAAGAGACATTTATACAAAACGAAATTCACTTTGAAGAAAGGCTTTCTACAAAACAAAACTTGATAAGTGGTATAAGTGGTATAAGATATTGTCAGTTGTTGTCATGGAGAAATCCTGTACATCGCCGGCGACTGATGACGTTGGGTTCATGAAGGGTCGTTCCATTTCGTAGGTAAATATTCCAACCCCTTGGCCCTTGTCACTCCGTTTTAAGGGCCAAGGCTACACTCGAAAACAAGGGGTAGGGCTAAGGGGTAGGGCCAAGGGGTGAATTCTTGGGATTCAGCCTAAATGTCCCTGGTAGGCAAAACAGTGTCCTTGAATTGTTGGAGTTTTTTTTTTTTTTTTTTACAAATAGAAATAGTAACAATAAAACTGTGTAACAAACATTCATTTACAAGTATTAGGCCTATGTAGTTAAATCTCAATATAACCTTTCTCACACAAATTAGAGTTATGTGGGACACTTGAACGACTCTTTCAAGGCAAGTAAGTCAAGTAGAGGCCAGTGAATTGAATGGGGATTGAATCTCAAATTGATTCTCAAAAGCAATTCATTGCAATATAACCCAACATGAATTGTATAATAAATCTGTTTTACCCTCAAATAATGTTTACCTATCCTTTTTTCAAGATTACACCAGTAAGTGGTGACCAGTGTCTTTTTGAGTGTTTGAGTATTTTTGAGTCACTATTACTTGTTGAGTTGAGTTGTTGAGTTGTTCATGTCTCAATCGAAAAACAGTTTAAGAATGAGAATGATAGAAGAAGATTTAATCTCCCATTTTGTCAATTTATAGAAAAAGTAATAGAAAGTATAGAAGTAAAAGAAATAAAATAGTAATAGTCTTAACGAAAGGTTTCAATAATGTCCTTGTCCTTACATCAGTCCTAATGAATGGCCAACATTAATAAATAAGAATCATTCTTCTGCCCCCCCCCCCCTTGCTACTTGATGCACAATATTGATTAACATGCTGAACTGAATGGCCCCTTTATCCACTGTCAGTCATCAGTTTGTGTCATTCGTCGTTCACAAACAAAATCTATTTGTTTGCCCTATAATAGGCCTTTGAAGGCAAAAAAAGTCACACAGAATCAATTACATCGTTTACATCAACCAAAATGTTATATCATAGTACTTGAGTTATTTTTGCTGGAAATAAGGGTGTTACAATACCATCATTTTAGATATAAATAAAAGTTCACAATTCTATTTCTGGGTGTGATAGCTGGACATTTTAGTGCTATATTGCTATATATTATTTAATTAGTTTGCCTATTCAGCCTTAAAGGTTAATAGTAATCAAAACCCCCCGAGCCAGATTCCCATAGAAATGCTCTCAGAAAGCAAGTGCAGTGAGTTTGCTTCTTTCTTCTCTGATAAAATCAATAACATCAGAAAGGTCATCAGCACATCCTTGAGTTGTGCTGCGGTCAGGCAGATCAGACCACAACCTGAGAAAGTAGTTACTATGTCTGATTTCGAAGAAATTGATGATACAATTTTGGTAGAAACCGTACATCACCTTAAAACATCAACCTGCGCCCTTGACACACTTCCCACATCTTTTTTCAAAAGTGTGTTACACAGCTTAGAAGCAGATCTCCTAGAAGTGGTAAATGCCTCACTTCGCACTGGGAGTTTTCCAAACTCCCTGAAAACTGCAGTTGTCAAGCCCCTCCTGAAAAAGAGCAATCTGGATAAGACCATCTTAAGCAATTATAGACCGATCTCAAATCTTCCTTTCATAGGCAAGATCATTGAAAAAGTTGTCTTCAATCAGCTGAACAAATTCTTAAGCTCAAATTAATACTTTGACAATTTTCATTCTGGTTTCCGATTGCATCACAGCACAGAGACAGCGCTCATAAAGATAATAAACGATATTCGCTTAAATACTGATACAGGCAAATTATCCGTACTGGTACTACTCGACCTCAGTGCCTCATTTGACACTGTTGATCACAACATATTTCTTGACGGGCTGGAAAACTGGATGGGGCTTTCTGGGATAGTCCTAAAATGGTTCAGGTCATACTTAGAAGGGAGAGGTTATTTTGTGAGTATAGGAGAACATAAGTCTGAGTGGACATCCATGACTTGCGGAGTCCCTCAGGGCTCGATTCTTGCGCCACTCCTGTTCAACCTGTATATGCTCCCAATGAGCAAAATAATGAGAAAGAACCAAATCGCTTACCACAGCTATGCAGATGACACACAGCTCTACTTAGCCCTATCGCCTAACGACTACAGCCCCATTGACTCCCTGTGCCAATGCATTGATGAAGTAAACAGTTGGATGTGTCAAAACTTTCTGCAGTTAAACAAAGACAAAACTGAAGTCATTGCGTATGGAAACAAAGATGAAGTTCTCAAGGTGAATGCATACCTCGACGCTAGGGGTCAAACAACTAAAAATCAAGTCAGGAATCTTGGTGTGTTTCTAGAGTCAGACCTTAGTTTCAGTAGTCATGTCAAAGCAATAACTAAATCAGCATACTATCATCTGAAAAATATTGCTAGAATTAGATACTTTGTTTCCAGTCAAGACTTAGAGAAACTTGTGCATGCTTTCATAACCAGCAGGGTGGATTACTGTAATGGCCTCCTCACTGACCTTCCTAAAAAGACCCTAAGACCGTTGCAACTCATACAGAACGCTGCTGCCAGGATTCTGAGCAGGACCAGAAAATATGATCACATCACACCAGTCCTCATGTCTACCAGCTTCTTCGTACAGTAGTCACATTCAAATCCAGACTCAAAACACATCTGTTTAGCTGTGCATTTACAGAATGAGCACTGTGCCACTGTTCGTCCGACTGTTACTGCGCTTCATTTTATTTTTGATTCTAAATTGTTTTAATAATTTACTCTATTTTATTATTATTTTATTATTATTATTATTATTTTTTTTTATTCTAAAATGTTTTAATTATTCTGATTTCTTTTGATTATTTTAATTTCTTCTGTGTAAAGCACTTTGAATTGCCTTTGTGTATGAAATGTGCTATATAAATAAACTTGCCTTGCCTTGCCTTCCCTAATCTAACTTGGCTTGCTGTTCTTGAGGTAGGCTCGTACCCGAGGCTTGGCTTGAGCTCCCCCCCCCATGATGGAATTGAGCGTAAGAGGATAGAGATGTAATGTAATAGAAGTTTACTGTAATAGAAGGGGAGGAGGAGGGCTGCCGGAAGAATTTGTCAATGAAATTATGTGGTGCTTTGATTGCTGCTTACATTGTATGCTTGTAATGATGATTGACAGGACTGAATTTTTAGGCTCCTCCCGAACCTACTTTTTCAACTTCATATAGCTTATACTAGCTTTCACAAAAATACATTTGTTGCGAGCAGGGAGCGAAAACCAGTCAGTATCTGGTGTGACTACTATTTGCTTCACGCAGCGCAACACATCTCCTTCGCATATAGTCGATAAGGTTGTTAATTGTGGCCCGTGGAATGTTGGTCCACTCCTCTTCAATGGCTGTGCAAAGTTGCTGGATATTGGCCTGGAACATGCTGTTGTATATGAATGGCCCAACAATGGGCCTCAGGATCTCATCACAGTGTCTCTATGCATTCAAAATGCCATCAATAAAATGAATACCAGGATTCATCAGTGAAGAGAACACCTCTCCTAAGTGGTTTGTGAACAATATTTGAGAAAAATAAGCCTTTTGTGTAGAAAAGTATTAGATTTTTGAGTTCAGCTCATGAAAAATGGGGGCAAAAACAAAAGTGTTGGGTTTATAGTTTTGTGCAGTGTAGGCTATATATATATATATATATACAGTATATATATATATACACACATATATATATATATATATATATATAGTATAATGTATTTTTGTGAAACCTAGCAACACCTTAAACATCTTTGCTTGGGAAAATAATGGCATACAATGTTAAACATATTTACATTTACAAGGCACAAAACAGATGTGCATAATCAGTGTAAGATTGTTGTAGTGTTGGAATGTAAGCACTGGACCAAAAGGGCTGCTGACAGTTCTTTTAACTAGCACTAAGCAACAGTTTTGGAAGGTTCTGCTTTGAGCAGAGTCAGTGGTAGGCCAGACTACCTGACTTTCCCTTGAACATGGTCTTGCATGACAAGGGTAGCCTTGTGAAGTTCTCAAACATTTACATTTAGTCATTTCGAAGTGAATTGACAAGCAAAAGCAATACATCATAAGAACTAACTGTATTTTCAAAGTATTAAATTACAAGTTTTGATATCAAGACAGAAGTAAACAAGCAAGATAAGTAGAATTCAGCAGAAAGTTTTTTCTTAAAAAAAGTTATAGGAAGTATATTTGTTTATGTTTAAATGAACTGCTTGTGGAAGAGATCTTCAAACTATTTTATAATGTATTTTAATGTGCTACCATTTGTGGTAATGGTAGTATTTTATAATAGTAGTATGAGTAGTCAATATAAAGTGTTTTCCTTTTATTTTAGATATCAGTGAATATCTATGATGAAGATTGCTGTGATTGGCCAGAGTCTCTTTGGACAAGAAGTGTATAAAGAACTAAAGAAGGACGGCCACACAATTGTTGGTGTGTTCACCATTCCTGACAAAGATGGAAAAGTGGATCCACTTGGTAAGTCTCTTATTCTCTTTATTTCATCTAAATTTATGTGACAGTTAAGGACTGTTCACAAATATTTGCCATGAAAATTTGATGCGCTTTTCACATGTGATTTGTTCAGACCAAAGAAAATGGACATTAACAACACTATGTAACAACAATGGCTCTGCTTTTGCACCAAACATTCTTGGTGTGAACATGCGTTTATTATATTGTACGTTTCATTTATAATATATAAAAAAAAATTACAAATTTAATTCATATATAAAATGAATTGAATTCACCTCATCTGTGGAATGTTTTTATTTTCTGAATTAAAATTAATTTTGATATTTTTATGGGGCAAAAAGTAGGATATGTCTGACTGATTCAGTGTCATCTAATCTTAATGAAAAAATAATTTATATTTAAAAGAATGACAATATTCGAATATTTGAAAAACCTCATGTGGTGTGACCAACATGTAGAAACATGCAGTAGAAAACTCACAACTATGTGTCAAGGGCAATAAGTCTCTTAAAATATAAAATAATTTGACCTATTTATGATGATGACTATTTATTTCAGGTCGTTAAAGCTGCAGTAGGGAGTTTTGAGAAAACTTTGACATAGTCTTAGCCTGAAAATTTGAACAAGGACAATTTACAGGTCCCACCCTCTTGCTCTCTACTGCCCTACAGCCCTCCCTCCACAGCTCCTCCCCCACTGTGGACCCTGCCATAAACACGCAGGCTAGTAAGCAGGGCCACCGATGATGGCGGATAAACAGCTATGGCACATTCACTAGTACGGACGAAACATTAAATAAGGCCTGCCCATACTTTGACTACAAACTTGGTCCTCAAATCTTTATGTATTTTGCAATACATGTAATGTAACTTTATAATGTTGCACCCTTCCTATAAGTTATAAATAGCTAGTAAGATAATGGTAACAGTAACTAACGTTACATATGTAATATAATTCAAGTAATTATTCTAGCGATATGTGGGCCTAATGCTAGATAAGGTTTGCAAGTACATTTGTAACGGGGTTCAGTTGTAATGGGTAAAAGGAGGCGGGAACCGGCGAACGTTCAACAAGTTTAATAATAAATAAACAAATACAAAATGAAAGTCTAAGCAGTAACACTTTATTTGAAGTGGTGTGCATAAGACTGACATGACACTGTAATAAACATGACATAACACCTGTCATGAACATGAAGGAGTCTTTATGAATGTTTATGACTTTTGTCATTAAGTGTCATTGGGTAAATTATGACACTTTTAATGCAAAGTTGACATTGTTTAAAATGTCTTTGTTATGACAACTTGACATTAACAAAGACAAAAATGTCTTGATTATGACAACTTGACATTAACCAAGACAGAAATATAAAAGAGATTCTGTAAAAGTGACTTCTTTGAATTACAAGGAGCTTGTTCTTCTTGGTGATTTTAATGTGAACTGGCTACATTCAGTATCAGATTGTTTTAAAGCAATTTGTGATTCTTTAAATCTCTTTCAGCTAGTCGAAACACCAACTAGACCTAACTCGAAGGACTATAAAAAGTCTACATTGATTGATCTTATTTTTAGTAATTTGCCTCACAAGTATTCATTGGCCTCTGTATATGCTAATGACGTTAGCGATCACTGCGTCGTTGCCATAATCAGATATACCAAATTACCCAAGCATAAACTACGTATTATCACTAAACGTTGTACACGATATTTTAATGAACAAGCCTTTCTTTTTGATGTAGCACGCTATGATTGGGACAAGGTTTTTCTCATTCCCGATGTTGAGTCTGCCTGGTATTACTTTTATGATGGATTTTTATCAATCATTAACAGGCATGCACCTTTCAAAAGATTCTGTGTTAAAGGTAGGGATAATACCTGGTTTTCTGAAGCCCTTTCTGTTCAAATTCGTGAGCGGGATGTGGCATGGGCAAAAGCCAGACAATCTGATGTTGGCTCCGATTGGATCCGTTTTAGGCAGCTCCGGAATAAATGTACAGTTGCTATTAGAAAAGCAAAGGCTGATTATTTTATTGAAAAAACCACTATCAACTCAAACAATCCTAAGAAGTTCTGGCAGAATCTAAAACTGATATCAGGTAGTAAAAACAAGTCTAGTTTTCCATCATGTATAAAAACGGATTCCACTAGCATCTCAGATAAAGAACACATGCTCAATTGTTTTAATAAGCATTTTGTTGCCTCTGGGTTTCTATTTGAACCTCTAAATCTTACAGGCTCCGATTCTGATTTTATTAATGCAGAAAGTCTTTTAGAAAAGGAAGAGTTTAGATTTAAACAAATTATGAGTACTGACGTTTATAAAGCACTCTGTCTGCTTGACATAAACAAATCTCCAGGTCCTGATTGTGTGGAGCCTGTGTATCTGAAACTAGTAGCAGATTGGTTTAAAAATTATCTGAGTGGAAGAACCCAGTGTGTCCAAGCCGAAGGTAAACAATCTGATTCATTGGAGATTTCCAAAGGTGTTCCCCAGGGATCGGTGCTGGGCCCCCTTCTATTCACCATTTACAGGATGCGAACTTTCAATTTTATGCCGATGATTCCATCATGTACTGCAGCGCTTCCTCTGGACAGCAAGCCTTGTCTAAGCTTCAGTCAGCTTTTAATATTATTCAGTTAAGACTTCACAGTTTAAAACTTGTTCTGAATACTGATAAAACCAAGTATATGTTGTTTTCGAAATTAAAAAAATAGAAAATAATTCACTATCTCTTCAGACCTTTCAAGGTACAGTGATTGAATTAGTAAAAGAGTACAAATATCTAGGCATCATAGTTGATGATGCCTTAACTTTTAGTTCGCATATCACTCAACTGAAGAATAAACTGAAAATCAAGCTTGGGTTTTATTATAGGATTAAGTTTTGTTTTTCATTTAATGTAAAAAAGAAATTAGTTTCCGCTACTTTTCTCCCTGTCCTTGATTATGGTGATGTTGTATATCAGTTTGCACCCTCTCATCTTCTTTCTTCCTTAGATGCCGTCTATCATGGTGCTTTAAGGTTTATATCAAATTGTAAATCCTCATCCCACCATTGCACCTTGTACCATAGAGTAGGTTGGCCTTCTTTGTCCACCAGAAGAAAAATGCACTGGTATTTAATTATCTATAAAGCTATTTTGGGGTTTTTGCCTTCTTATCTCTGTTGTTTTATGCAGCAGAAAATTATCAAAAACTATTCTCTTCGTTTGCAAAACTTCTATACTCTCTCTGTCCCTTTTGTGCGAACTGAGTTAGGTAAGAAGTCTTTTATGTATGCAGCGCCGTCTGATTGGAATGCCCTCCAAACTAAATTAAAATTAGAAAATTTGCTGACACTACACCATTTTAAATCAGTTATCCAGCGAATGGAAGCTGATCATACATTATGTAACCGCTTTTAAACTACTCTTTTAACTGTTTTGTATCTGTCTGTGTGATGTTTATTTGTGGAACTGATTGTACTGCTGCACATTTTGGCCAGGACACTCCTGTAAAAGAGATTCTTAATCTCAGAGAGCTTTTCTGGTTAAATAAAGGTTAAATAAAAATAAAAAAAATGTCTTTGTTATGACAACTTGACATTAACCAAGAAATCACAACCTGTCACAAATATGTCACAACAGGTCTAATCATCAAACTTAAAGAAGTTATTTAGCTTTGCGTTAACATTACATTACCCTGTCATATGTGGTTGATTTTGACTTTGGCCGTCATGACACCATTATAACTGTGTGTCATGAATATTTTACTTGTCCTCAAGTAAAGTGGAACACATTTTACTAGTTATAAAGATGTCATTAAAGGGTACCTATTTTGGGTTTTTGAAAATTGCCCTTCATGTAGTGTTTAACATAGATCTAAGTGAACGAAAACATCCTGCAAAGTTTTAAACATTAAAGTTCATCGTATACAAAGTTATTGTCTCTCAAAAACAAGAGTCGACTCTGAGTCGCTGATATGAATCGTTCGAAAAACGATGCTTTTCCTTTGTCTGGTTGACGTCAACTTGACAAGTTATTTGAATAAGAAACGCCCACTTATTGCGCTCGGAGACGCTAGGGAAAACCGGAGCTCCAGGGGTGGCGGGCAAATCTGAAACTGGCCCAGGACGGGCCACCCTGCCTGGGCTGGCCAGGGAGGTCTGAGAGCATGGAGGTTTGGACCCACCGCACCTTTTTGGACTCTGTCGTTTTTCGAGATCTGGGCTTCGGAAAACAATCATGTCGACGAGACGCTGTGTTTTGAATTGCGACGCAAAAGCGAACTTTTTTAACCTGCCAAGTGAGGAGTATTTGAAGACTGAGTGGCTGCAGTTCATATATACAAGTATTACTGCTATACCACACAAGTATAGCCCAAACCTTGTTCTGTGTTCGCGTCATTTTGAAGATGATTGCTTCACAAACCTAAACGCTATAAAGTATGGATTCGCGATTCCCGGCTCTATCCTAACGAGCTGAGGATCAATATGCAGAGCAGTGGGTCGCGAGGACTGGAGTTGAGAACCCATTTAAGGTAATAAGAGTTCCGTTTTTCTGCACAAAGAATACCAATCACAACTGACTAGGTCATCTGACCAATCACCGCAGATTAGCGTCACGCAAAGGCGGGTTTTGGACAAAGGACTCGCTAAAACGATTCATATGAGAGTCGGTGGGCAATTCAGGTAAAAATAAATGCATATTATAAGACAACAAAAGTGTTTTTTGTCATTGCATGCTTGTAAAATTGTTGTTGGGGACTCCCAGAACAATATTAGGAACATTTTAAATGCCATAATATGTACACTTTAAGGTTATTACACCGTCAAATGCTTTAACAACAGTGTCATTAATATTTCCCCTTACCTCAAGTAAAGTGGAACACGTTGGACTAGTTATAAAGATGTCAAGTTGACAGGTTATGATTTCTTGGTTAATGTCAAGTTGTCATAACAAAGACATTTTAAACAACTTTGCATTAAAAGTGTCATAATTTACCGAATGACACTTAATGACAAAAGTCATAAACATTCATAAAGACTCCTTCATGTTCATGACAGGTGTTATGTCATGTTTATGACCATGTCATGTCAGTCTTATGCACACCCCTTCAAATAAAGTGTTACCGTATAAGCCAGCAGCCCCTCACGGACAACACACAAAACAGAACATAAAATCTCAACGTAAAATCAGGCCTGTTCCTCTCTCCACTGTCATGGCTTCTTTCGCTTGTTTATCGTCATTGGCTTTTTCTTTTACCCATTTCTGTTTTATGAGCAGGTGTCACACGAGAAATTGCCTGTTTGTTTCTCCGCCATTAGCTGCAGCACACAGGCAATCTTGAGTTTAGTTTGAACGACTGTAGGCGATGTGCAAGAGAGGGGTGTTATCAGCACGTACACGAGTGTGATTGACACTGCTAAGACATTCCTCCTGGCTCTGATTGGTTGTTTCTGACAGGGAGCGGTGTATTTCTGCAAATGGCAATAGGACCACTGGGAAGAGCCAGAGGAGCTTGCTTTTTCAAAGATCTGTTTCATATTCTATTACCATATTTGTTTTAACAAATATGTAAAAAAAAATTGTTGACAAAAGTTACCTACTGCAGCTTTAAATGTCATGTCTTAAATGTCATGATTTTTATGAATGGGCTATATGCACGCATAAGTTCCGCATTTGACGCAAGGATGCTCGTCAGTTTCCGGCTGGGGAGATTAAAGCGGTGGAAAACCGAGGAAAACAGGATTATGACAGAGTCTTCAAAATTTACTGTCCTCTCGTCTTTGAAAGAAAAATTTACTGTCCTCTCGTCATCTAAACGTCTTTCACGCGTTTAGATGTAATTTTATATATAGTTATGTTTATTTAATATAATTTTAAAAAGAAGCATAAACACAACGAGGGGTTTCTGTTTTGTCTGTTTTTGTGACTAACATTTCTTCCTATAGCCATGGAGTATAAAATTCAATATAAATTCTCGGCATTGCATTGGACTCTACGATTGGCGGAAGTTATCGAGCATCCTTACACCTTCACCGGAAATACCGCAGTGCATAGAGCCCATTAAAGCAGGGCTATGGAACTGTGGCCTCTCTATCGCCATCTGTGGTTGAAATATAAAATTGCATGTTTCTTGCAGAGAGTTCTTTGAAGTTGGAAAAGAAAATTCATGGTTACACAAATTAAATGGAATTAAACTACATCTTTAAAACTTTCCTCAGCGACCGAGGCAGAGAAAGATGGCGTGCCAGTGTTTAAGTTTCCCCGCTGGAGGCTGAAGGGAAAGGCCATCACAGAGGTGGTGGATCAGTATAAGGCAGTTGGTGCTGAACTGAATGTTCTACCTTTCTGCTCTCAGTTCATCCCTATGGAAGTGATAGATCACCCAAAACACGGCTCTATTATTTATCATCCCTCCTTGCTACCCAGACACAGAGGTGCCTCTGCCATTAACTGGTCAGTATATGTGTTCTCTTTATGTTTTTAAGAGAGTGTGTGCGTATATGTGTGGTAACTTTAATTAGAAGTATAATAGTAAGATCTAATGAGAGGCAGGTGGTTATCATAAGTAGGCCATTGGTGTGTGTTTACTGTCTGCTGTCAGCATCAACACTACTATTACAGTTGTAATTGTCTCTTTTTTATATATATACATTCTTGTTTTTGCACAATTTATTTCACACAATTTATCCAGTGCATTGCATCATCATCAATCAATTTTTCTGGAATATATTAGCTGGAAAGGGAGAGTAAGTTTTTTAAAAGCATGTATCTCCCGAAAGTAAACTTTGTTGACTCTTAGAATGTTTAGACTAAAAGCACTAAAATGGGTTCATATTTTTAATATATGGTCTCATTAAATTTAGCTTTGGAAGACTTATTATGTAGTGCATTAGTCATATGTTATACTTTTATGGTATTTACATTGTGGAAAATAAGTATTTTCCTGCTATTTCCTGCTATAACACCCTGCTATTTTTCAAGTTCTCCCACTTAGAAATCACGGAGGGGTCTGAAATTGTCATCGTAGGTGCATGTCCACTGTGAGAGACATAATCTAAGAAATAAAAAAATCCAGAAATCACAATATATTATTTTTTTTGACTATTTTTTTTGTATGATACAGCTGCAAATAAGTATTTTAACACCTGTCTATCAGCTTAGAGACCCTCAAAGACCTGTTAGTCTGCCTTTTTTGCAAAACGGATATAAATCCGATCTTTAATTCCCACGCTATATGCAGATTTAATAAAGTGCATGTCACTGAATGCAACAGATATGAGCTGAATTTTATTAATCATCTGCTAATTTCAAAATCAACAAAGACAGCAATAAGAAAGAGCGGCAACAGCCCTGGTAAGATCATTTCATTTCTTTACTTTTAATGAAGATGGTAATGTTGGGCGTCTGCGACTTACTTTCACTTTGATTGCAGCGTTGGCTTGATTATAGGCGCTCAGCTGCTCATCTGAGGTGATGCGTGTCGCAGTAGCGTCGTCATATCTAAATATGAAAAAATAACATGACATATAGCCTATAACACGCTCTCACATGTTTATTTTTTTATCATTTTTGGGAGTAGTAAAATTTACATATGTGGTTTCAACAATCAGATGCATTTACACTTGTCTAGTTTCGTCTGGAATGCGGCCCAGACCACCTCCAAATGTGTTTTGAGCGATCGGATTCAAATCTGTCTCAAATGCGTTTCGGGGGGGGGGGGGGCATTTACACCTGGTCTTTTCGCGATCGGATAGCTATCCGATCACAGAAAACTCATGAAGTGGCCAGGTGTAAACGGCCCCCAAATGACCACTACATTTATTATCCTAAATTAGATGCACCTGTTTGAGGTCATTAGCTGCATAAAGACACCCCATACAATCAGTAAGAATCCAACTACTAACATGGCCAAGACCAAAGAGCTATCCAAAAACACTAGAGACAAAATTGTACACCTCAACAAGGCTGGAAAGGGCTACGGGGAAATTGCCAAGCAACTTGGTGAAAAAAGGTCCACTGTTGGAGCAATCATTAGAAAATGGAAGAAGCTAAACATGACTGTCAATCTCCCTCGGACTGGGGTGCTCCAAGATCTCACCTCGTGGGGTCTAAATGATCCTAAGAAAGGTGAGAAATCAGCCCAGAACTACACGGGAGGAGCTGGTCAATGACCTGAAAAGAGCTGGGACCACTGTTTCCAAGGTTACTGTTGGTAATAAACTAAGATGTCATGATTTGAAACCATGCATGGCACATAAGGTTCCCCTGCTTAAACCATCACATGTCAAGGCCCGTCTTAAGTTTGCCAATAACCATTTGGATTATACAGAGGAGTCATGGAAGAAGCCCAGAAACCTGACTGATCTAGAGAAGATCTGTGTGGAGGAGGGGGCCAAAATTCCTCCTGCAGTGTGTGCAAACCTGGTGAAAGGAACAAAGGCTATTGTATCAAATATTATTATTGATTTTCTCAGGTGTTCAAATACTTATTTCCAGCTTTATCATACAAATAAATAGTTAAAAAATCCTACCTTGTGCTTTCTGGATTTTTTAGATTATGTCTCTCACAGTGGACATGCACCTATGATGACAATTTCAGACCCCTCCTTGATTTCTAAGAGGGAGAACTTGCAAAATAGCAGGGTGTTCAAATACTTATTTTCCTCACTGTATGTGTTTAAAAATGATCCTATTTTATGTCCTTTTGAAGCTTGGCAATTATGTTTCACCGGAAGAAACGGCATGAGGATGTAATATAAATTGTGTAAAATTGTTCTTTACCTAATTTCCTCTTGGTTATTTTGTATTTCTTGAAGGACTCTGATTCATGGTGATAAGAAGGGTGGGTTTACTGTGTTCTGGGCAGATGATGGACTGGACACAGGACCAATTCTTTTGCAAAGAGAATGCTACGTTGAGCCGAACGACAATGTAAACAGCATCTACAAACGCTTCCTGTTCCCAGAGGGAGTCAAAGGCATGGTGGGGATTATTGCAGAAACATCTACAGCCTCATTATATTGCAAAAGACAGTTTACTATCCTTTAAGTTAAAACAGCCAATCAGGCATTGTTTTAATGTAGGACAAACAGCAGGATTTGAAGTCCAGAAAGTAGTTTGATGTAGTTGTTGTATAGGAGGGCACTTTTGGATTCTTGTGTGTGTTTTGTCTTACTTTAGGTGGAGGCAGTCAGGTTAATTGCAGCGGGTAAAGCTCCAAGAATCAAGCAACCAGAGGAAGGAGCCACATATGAGTGTATTCAGAAGAAAGAAAATTCAAAGGTGGAGTTTCTCCAGAACTGCACAACAGTCAATATATAGATGTATAGCTTGTTTGAGTCTAATTGTTGTATACAACATTTCAACAACCGTCTATGGTTGGTTGCATAGATTGACTGGAACCAGCCAGCAGAAGCCATTCATAACTGGATCAGAGGGAATGACAGAGTCCCTGGAGCCTGGGCAGAGATTGACAGCAAAGTGAGTGTTTTAACTAACTGTTAAACACAAACACAACAGCTCAGCACACATGTAGATACTCTTAGTCAAATGCTACTGTGTTATTTCGGATTTCTGGTAGAATGTGTCATTCTATGGATCAACACTGTTGGAAAATGAGCATTCTTCCAGCAATGGTCAACCTCTGGAAATCCCTGGAGCCAGTCGACCCGGTATGGTTACCAAAAGTGGCCTTGTTCTTTTCGGGAATGATGGCAAGACGGTAAGGACTTTATGCTATTAAATAAGTTGATACTTGATACACATTTGCCTCAAACTGTTTGTAAAACTGTCATTGTGAAAGGATTGGCAAAAATGTATAGCCTGGTAATACCAAACTCTGCTATTTCACTTTGCTTCATAGACTGAGTCTGGAATGGCATAATTGAAAAGTGTTGAAAAGTTTGAAAAGTTCTTTCTCGCGGGGTGCGCTTGTCTGAAGTATAAAATCATTGGTGACCCGTAAGCCAATCACAAAAACGCAATCACCTCTCTCTCCAACTTAAACATCATCTCCATTCAAAATGTTTAACAAACACACTTCTTGTCCAGGCTTCAGTTTGCAAATGCCGGGAATATTCTCCATATCCGCGGTCGTTTCCGATTTCCCTAACTTAAAATACAATCTTAAACTCGGCGCTTAGCGTCTACGACACGGCTCTCAGCCTGCCCTCTGTTCGTTGATTGGCTGGGGTGATGAAAACCATGACCACCATGTGTTTTAAGAAATTAAAGTACTTTAT
The DNA here is from genome assembly GCA_038021265.1 of Cyprinella venusta. Taxonomy (NCBI): domain Eukaryota; kingdom Metazoa; phylum Chordata; class Actinopteri; order Cypriniformes; family Leuciscidae; genus Cyprinella; species Cyprinella venusta. The sequence continues at coordinate 14,394,877 of CM075868.1, forward strand.
TTTTATTAACAATATTTAACTTACAGCTTATCGAAATGCTCTGTTTGTCGTCTCCAAAGATAGTAGGAATTGACCCCTCATTCAGACAAAGTCGATCGGCAAACCCTTCTGTACACTGGCATAGGTTTTTGAAGTTGGAATCCTTGAAGTGCTTCGCGTACACAAAAAAATGACTTTACCCACAGATGTGGGTACATTTCCTTGATAAATAAAACTCAACCAGGCACTTCAAAGAGGTTCTTATGCTGGGAGACACTCTAATGAAGTGTGCGGGTCACTAAATCCAACAACCAAACATTTTGACTCGTAACTTCTGCATTCTTGTAGAGGTAGCAGAACTTGCAAAAGACACACAGCTTTTCCAAGGTTGGATTTGGCCAGGCAATAACTGTATACAGGAGATTCCTCTCAAAACATCAAGATAATGTGTTCTTTCTCTCAAGGAGCAGGAATGTTTTTTTTTTTGTTTGTTTTGTTTTGTTTTTGGGTGAACTGTACCTTTAAGTGCAAGCTGCAATAATCACTGTCCAAGCACACATGATTAAAATAAACAAATTCAAAAGAATATATCCTGTTGATGCTGTGGACACAATTGCTTCTTTGTTAGATGTCAACTTTGTTTTTAAGATATAGCCCCTAGCATCTGAAGAATTTTCAATGTAAACATGCTAGACAGTGTTTCGGCATGCCACCGTTAAAAATTGTCACCACAACTGAAAAATGAATTAGATCACATCTTAGAAATTATGTACCAAATCAAAATGCCTTTTGATACGTTTTTGTCATGAGGGTCTCCTGAAGATCTGTACCAAATTCTGTGTGAACTGGAAAAACGGCCTAGGAATACTTTGGAAAAAGTAATTTTTGGGGTAAAATAAAAAAAAATATATAAATTAAATATATTTTATAGATGAGAATGAAATCTGAGCTATACTTTTTATTTTTGTCTTAACTCAAGGGTTGAGCAGAATCACATGTTAATGGGCATATATGAAATGTACTTGGGCCCTAAAACCTTAAAGGGATGTTTCACCCAAAAATGTCATGATTTATGCACCTTTATGTTGTTCCAAACCTTTCTTTCGTCTGTGGAGCACAAAGATATTTTGAAGAAAGTTCAAACTTTTTGACAATACAATGAAAGTGAGATCCAAAACAACAATGGACCCCATTGACCCTCATTGTATGAACAAAAACAGTGAGACATTTTCAAAATAGCTTATTTTGTGTTTTACAGAATTACAAGAAGGTGAGTATATCATGGTCGAATTTAATTTGACATTTTTGTAATGTACGTATAATGCAATGTTATTGTTTTATTAAAAGTTAGGGGAACATGTCCCCAATTTACACCTTTGATAGTGAACCAATGAAATGTGGACTATTGTGTGTATACTGTATGTTAAAGACCTTTATTTGATGTTTCTCTAGAGGTTGTAGATGCGTGTGTATGTGCATTTATACATAAAGTGTGTTTGTACTTATGTATGTATTTAGTTGCTTGTGAAGAACCTGCAGTTTGAGGATGGGAAGATGATTGCTGCGTCCCAGTATTTTAAAGCTGGTGTCAGTTCCACTGTGGAGCTTTCTGAGGATGAAAAACAATTTGCTGAGCAGATGAGGGTAAAAATAATTTCATTCATATTCACCATAATCTTTGTTTGTGTGTGTCTGTATGTTACAAACCTTGTACCCATATTAAATATTTTTCTTTTTGTTTTTACATTCTGAAAGATAACGCATTGAAGACAGAAGACTCACGTAGTATTTATTGCATTTTTGTCCAGGAGGTGTGGAAGAGTATTTTGACTAATGTAGAGAAGATTGAAGACACTACTGACTTCTTTAAGTCTGGTGCTGCTTCGATGGATGTAGTCAGGTAATTATGTGAGCATGATTTTCTATTTCTTATTATATATAATGTATGTAAATATACATTATTTTCATCACTTTTACCTTTGTATAATTCAAAGATTTTTTTTCTTACTTTCATACTGTAGGCTGGTGGAAGAGGTAAAGTTAAGGGCGAAAAACTTGCAGTTGCAGAATGAGGACGTTTACATGGCAGCAAGCTTTCAAGAGTTCATTCAAATGTGTGTGAGGAAGCTGCGAGGAGAAGATGAGGAAGACGAGTTCAACGTAGACTATGTTAGTATTGCTCCTTTTAAATGGATAGTAGCTTATTATTATGTTTATTTTTGCACTGGCTTGAAAACAACATTTCATATGTGTTTCAGCTAGAACACTGTTAACTGTCATCTGCTTCATATAAAAAAATACATTTAGATTTCATATACAAAAAATAAAATGACACTGTTTCAGCATTTTACAGATTATTACTGGTACAACATGTCCATCAGTGCCGTAATACAATATACAGTAGAGGTCTTCACAGGTCCAAAAATTCATGCCCGACCCGGAAGAGACCCGCAGTGTGCTACACCGAACCGACCCAGTCCCGTCGTTCATTTTAAAAGTTGGACCCGGACCTGTGCAGACCCGATAAATTACATAAATGTACTGCCCGGACCCGACCTGGACCCGTCTATTATTTGAAAACTGGACCCGAACCCGGCAGGAAGACACAAACCTGACTGGACCCGATTGTGACATATTATTTCACACAAGCACTGTGAAGACCTCTAATATACAGTATACTACAATATATTACCCAAATATAGTATTATTATAGTATAGTAAATATTAATAATATTTGCATTATCTAATCAACCAATCAAATGGAAGTTGCTTCAATGCATTTAGGGGTGTAGTCCTGGTCAAGACAGTCTCCTGAACTCCAAACTGAATGTCAGAATGGGAAAGAAAGGTGATTTAAGCAATTTTGAGCATGGCATGGTTGTTGGTGCCAAATGGGTCAGTATTTCACAATCTGCAATTTTTGGGATTTTCACGCACAACCATTTCTAGGGTTTACAAAGAATGGTGTGAAAAGGGAAAAACATCCAGTATGCAGCAGTCCTGTGGGCGAAAATGACTTGTTGATGCTAGAGGTCAGAGGAGAACGGGCCGAATTATTCAAGCTGATAGAAAAGCAACTTTTACTGAAATAACCACTCGTTACAACTGAGGAATGCAGCAAAGCATTTGTGAAGTCACAACACCCACAACCTTGAGGCAGATGGGCTATAACAGTAGAAGACCCCACCGGGTACCACTCATCTCCACTACGAATAGGTAAAAGAGGCAACAATTTGCAAGAGCTCATCAAAATTGGACAGTTGAAGACTGGAAAAATGTTGCCTGGTCTGATGAGTCTCGATTTCTATTGAGACATTCAGATGGTAGAGTCAGAATTTGGTGTAAACAGAATGAGAACGTGGATCCATCATGCATTGTTACCACTGTGCAGGCTGCTGGTGGTGTTGTAATGGTGTGGGGGATGTATTCCTGGCACACTTTAGGCCCCTCAGTTCCAATTGGGCATTGTTTAAATGCCACGGCCTACTTGAGCATTGTTTCTGACCATGTCTCCCTTAATGACCATCTTGTATCCATCCTCTGATGGCTACTTCCAGCAGGATAATGCACAATGTCACAAAGCTCGAATCATTTCAAATTGGTTTCTTGAATATGCCAATGAGTTGACTAAAATGAAATGGCCCCCACAGTCACCAGATCTCAACTCAATAGAGCATCTTTAGGATGTGTTGGAATAGGAGCTTCGTGCCCTGGATGTCCATCCCACATATCTCCATTAACTGCAAGATGTTATCCTATCACAATGGGCCAACATTTCTAAAGAATGCTTTCAGCACCTTGTTGAATTAAGGCAGTTCTGAAGGCTAAAGATGGTTAAACACGGTATTTGTATAGATACCAAATAAGAAAGGTACTACAAAACATGGCACAAGAAACAGGAACAGAACAGGCCAAAAAGCAAACTAAAATTCCATATAACAAAAGCACAAGGAACACAAAACAGGGGATGTTATGCATGTTTACCTTTGGTACCTCACCATTCCTTTTAACATAACTCAGTATTTGGGAAGTGAGGACACAAATTGTTGAATATTTGAAAGTGTATTTTTTCGATTATTTCTTTAAGAAATAAGCTACTTGGAAGTCTGGAGTTTCCATTGCCATATTTTATGCTTCATAATGCGTCAAAGGTTTTTAATTAGAAATACAGTAGGTCTGGATTTCAAACACAATGGTAGACATACCATTGAAAATGCAAAAAATGAAAAACCCAAGGTGAGTAGTTAAAATGTCTTGTATACTGTTTTTTTTTTGTTAAATGTGTATTTCTAATTTTGTTCTGACTATGTAAGTATATACATTTCTGTTGTAGGTAGAAAAGAAGCTGAACAATATGACAGTCCGAATCCCTCACCAGCTGTTCATAAATGGCGAGTTTGTAGATGCTGAAGGGGGAAAGACCTATAAGACCATTAACCCCACCGATGGACAGGTACACAATGGACAAACTTTTTCACTCTATCTGCATTATCTTTTCCACATGCTCAATTTCAGCTTGTGTTTGTGTGTAGGCAATCTGTGATGTGTCCTTAGCTCAGATCTCTGATGTGGAAAAGGCAGTGGCTGCAGCTAAAGAAGCATTCGAGGAGGGAGAGTGGGGCAAGATGAACCCCAGAGACAGAGGCAAACTACTCTACAAGTACGTGATTGATTGCATTTTATATTTTATCACTGCAGGTTAAACATTGGTTTCGTTACCCAAAACGTTACAGAATTTAATGACTATTGTATCAAGTAATTCAACAAAGATGACAACAGAAAGTAAATAAACACCTATAAGTGATGGATGATGATTATTTGTCTTTGCAAGCGATGCACATGTTGTCTTCAACATGCACATGTTGTCTGAAAATAACTGTGTGTAGTGTATGTGGGCATTTTCCAGACTGGCTGATCTGATGGAGCAGCATCAAGAAGAGCTGGCCACAATTGAGTCCATAGACTCAGGAGCAGTCTATACTCTTGCCCTCAAAACACACATTGGCATGTCTATCCAGACATTCAGATACTTTGCTGGCTGGTGTGACAAGATTCAGGTTTGCTTGTGTCTGTTTATATTATTTATTAGAGTATTAATTTATCAGCCATCACTTGTGATGTATGCCACAGTGACATATTTTGGATATTCTGTTATAAGTAGCCTATATATTTGGTGTTTTTTTCAAGCTTTAGTTACCTTGTTTAAAGATTTTTTGCAAAGTATAATAAGAGAGGCCTTAAATCGTTAAAGACATATTCCAGGTTCAGTATTGATTACCACAAAAATGGTCCATCGTTTTCTTTTAAAAAAGGAAAATATGGTTTACAGTGAGGTGCTTACAATGAAAGTGAATGGAGCCACTTTTAAAATACTCACAGTTTCAAAGATAAAGTAACAAAAATGTAAAAGATATGCATGTTAACTTAATTTAGTGTTGACTTTTTTTAAACTTATTAACCTTTTTTTCTCAGGCACGTTTATAAAAGTTAATTAATGTCCCAATTAAACTAAGGCCTAATCCTGACTTAATCTATTTAACAATTCCTGTCATAATTTACTCACAAGTTGTTCCAAAACTGTATGAATTTCTTTCTTCTGCTGAACACAAAAGATATTTTGAAGAATGTCAGTAGCCAAACAGTTGATGGACCCCATTGACTTCCTTAGGATTTTTTTCCGTACTATGGAATTTAATAGGGCCCATCTACTGTTAGGTTACCCATATTTAGGGGCCAAGCACCAATTGTATCTGTTGGCATTCTTAATTCTTCTTTTTCTTTCGCTCTGGAAGTCAATGGCAGCCCATATAAACAGCTTGTGGGCTGCGAAGGTTTTTAAATTTGGCACACAGATAAAGGAGAGAGGATAGAGGTCTTAACTGTCACCATAGCAAATATGAAGTCTCAAACTGAATCCTTATAGCACCACCAACTGTCCAAATTTGCATTCACGTTTATGTTTCCGGTTGAAAAGAAACAAGAATTTCTCCTAAGCCGTTGCTCAGATTTTCCCCAAAATTTTACCGGATCATCTTCAGACCATGGCGACAAAGAGTTATGGAATTCATATCTATTCAGCAAACCGTTCTCGAATAAGGCGCGAATTCAACGAAGTGGCTGCCAAATTGGATGTGAGGCTTTTTCTCCGCAACGCTTTAACGTAAACTTGGTGTGTGTTGTGACAACCATGACCTGAGGCTATCTGCTATCTGTTTCGGTGCAGTGCCATCTAGTGGTCAGGACATATGAAAAATGTCTCTTTTTGCTTATAACTTCTGAACGCTTTGACCAGATTTGGTCTCTTGAGATTTGGTGTAGCATGCCGAGTCGAATGATACCCAATTTTCCCATATTGTCCATTTTTAATTTTGTTGTAAAATGCTGTATTTTACGAACACATTGGCATATAACGGGGCGGCAGTGGCTCAGTGGTTCATGTGGATTGTCTACAAACTGAAAGGTTGGTGGCTCAATCCTCGGTTCCACCTGACCAAGTGTCGAGGTGTCCATGAGCAAGACACCTAACCCCAGCTGCTCCCGACGAGCTGGATGGCGCCTTGCTTGGGTGACACCGCCGTCGGTGTATGAATGTGTGTGTGAATGTGAGGCAATATGTAAAGCGCTTTGGTGGTCATTAGGTCTATGAAAGCGCTATATAAATGCAGTCCATTTACCATTTTGCCATTTACCATCGTTATGAAACTTGGTATGTGTTTTCGGCACAATGCCCTGACAAAGTTTTGGGGCAGTGCCAACTTGTGGTCAAAAGTTATAATGAAATTACCAAAATGCTAATAACTTTTGATTAAATTAGCCTATTATAATGAAACTTATTACAGTAATAGATTATTTGGGTCATGCCAAGAACATAGATACCAATTTTACAATATTTGGCCGAACTTCTTGTCCGTCTTTTTGAGTTTCTTTCAAAACCTACTTTTTCGAACTCCTCCTTGGCCGTTTGTCTTATTTTAATCAAATCGAAATTGAATTCTCTCCAGAACGTGCCGACAAAAAGTTATTTCGTGTAGGGGTGCGATACCATTTTCGTATACCGAAACAACAAAGTTGAGGCATGATGCCAAAATGATTCTTGAGGCTGTTGAGCTCGCCGTTGAGCTCGCCGACAGGTCAGGGTGTTATCGTGTGAAAATCGCGGGGGATTAGCGGACGATGAACGCTTGACAATCTGTTATTATGAAAGATCCAACAATGCATCAAAGACGCTCGCAGACGCGTCGCAGAGCCCAGAAAAATATCTAGCATGCTAGATATCCAGAGCTGTCACGCGACTCAACTTCAGTGATGTCATTAGCTCCAGCCAATCAGAGCAAGGCATGGGTTGAGGTCACCGGGTAAATCTTATTTTTTTTTTGTTGCATTTTTTCTCAGAGCAAATCATCACACAAACAGTTTGAAACACTACTTTTGTCTCTGACGTCCATATTTGCGTGTTGTGTTCTTCTCTTCTTCGCTGGGTATTGATGCACGTGCTGTTTTGCGTCATTTCCGGTTCGTCTTATCGCGTGATTTTTCGTGACAAAACGTAGTTTGTAGACAAGATAGAATCGTTGGGTGACAGAGTTGTTGTCAGCTTGTGTAGTGCGTTACCTCCTGTTGCGAATCAATCACGTTGTGTTGTGTGGTGTGAACAGCTCAACAACTTGAACACTCCTGATTTCACTGAGAGCAAGTTATATAGTGTGAACCGATGTTTTCATGATTTTCAGCCCGACGTTTTAAAATCATGTAGTGTGAACAAGGCATTACTCTGACCACACCACATCAAATTGATCACAGTGCCACCTATTGGTCAAAAATGATAAACCATTAAATCATAGTGATTGTAATTGATCTTTCAGGCATTTTGCCTGAAATGGTCTTAATATGCTCATTGTTGCAGTTGGTCTGATGCTCTGAAAGCCATGCAGTAATGACTTGTCGTGCCGCCTTTGTGCTTGGCCCCTTATGGGTGCTTGCAGCTATATTCTTCAAAATATTTTCTTTTGTGTTCAGCAGGAGAAATAAATTCATACAGGTTTGGAAAACTTGTGGGTGAGTAAATGACTGAATTACATTTTTTTGGGTGAACTATCCCTTTAATATGAGGAAGATAATTTGACTGCGTTCCATGCCAGAAAAAAAAAACTTGAAAAGCAAGCATATTATTGTTATTATATACCTGATTGGAAACTGTTTTAGTAAGATTAAAAAATAATAATAATAATAATACAAATAATGAACCTATCCTGGTGTGTGTCTGAAAGATCTAAAATTATTCTCCACAGGGCTGCACTATTCCTATCAACCAGGCTCGGCCTAATCGAAATCTTACCTTCACCAAGAAAGAGCCAATTGGGTAAAATCAACCCTCCCCATAAAAATGAATACTCAAACTCCAACCTCACCATGAAAAGTCACCTTAATTGCTATGTATTTTTTATATCTGGATAGAATGCTAAGAATATTTAGCTCTTGCTTGTTTATGTTCAGTTTGTGTGCCATTGTCATTCCATGGAATTATCCATTAATGATGCTGGCCTGGAAGACTGCAGCCTGCCTGGCAGCTGGAAACACTGTGGTGCTCAAACCTGCACAGGTAAAAAATGGTGTTAATGTTAAACACGCACAAGGCAACAGAAATGAAGGAGTGTGTTTCTGTGTTGAATTCTAGGTCACACCTTTGACTGCTCTCAAGTTTGCCGAATTAACTGCACTGGCGAAGTTTCCAAAGGGCGTGGTGAACATACTTCCAGGATCCGGTGCATATACACACCAAACCATACATAACAAAGTTCATATACTGAAGTATATTTTGTTAATTTGGTTGTTTTGAAGGCCATCTGCTCATATATGAGTCGAATATTTATTGATGTCAATTTTAGGGTCTCTGGTTGGTCAGCGGCTGTCTGACCACCCTGATGTTCGAAAACTGGGCTTCACCGGCTCCACTGAGATTGGCAAACAGATAATGAAAAGGTGAATGAGCATCCCTTTTTAAAAGGTTGAGACTGTTTCCTTCTTTTCTTTTCAGAGTTTTGTAGATTTTGTCTTGATGCCACATTAGGGCCACAAATTGAAAATTATACAAACACTCTTTTGTATAAATAATATTTTTGTATGCTTACAGCATTTCTTTCATTTAAGTTAATTACAAATAGGGTTTAAATAAAAGTTGGGAATCCTAAAAATGCTTGTCTGTCTTGTAGCTGTGCAGTCAGCAATGTGAAGAAGGTTTCACTTGAGCTAGGAGGGAAATCTCCTCTCATCATCTTTAATGATTGTGAGCTGGACAAAGCTGTCAGAATGGTTTGTTCACCTCAGTACCATGATCATATTAAAAATACATTCTTTGTTTATCGAAGTCATGTTGTAATCTCAGACATGTTTTGTACCCTCCACACACTTCTTGTCTACAGGGTATGAGCTCTGTGTTCTTTAATAAGGGAGAGAACTGCATTGCAGCAGGGAGACTGTTCATTGAGGAATCTATCCATGACACTTTTGTGGAGAGAGTGGTAAGCAATAAACATACATGAAGATTTAATAGCTTCTTAAGCTGAATGCCTCTTTTCACATAATAATTATATTTGATTCCTTACCTACAGCTGAATCCCTGCTATATTTTGATATTTAGTCACAACACACACATTGTGACTCTGATATGGCTTTAATATTAAATCTAAAGTATAGTCATACAATCTTGATGTGTGGTGAAACCTCTAACAAATTAGCTCTATTAAAGATTAATAATCAATAATAACTTGTTATGATTAATTATAAACATTTGGGTCAAGTTAATTGGATTAACTTCATGTAGATAAATAATTTTTAGTTCATCCAGCGAACTCTTTTGATTATTCATTTATTCTAAGAAAAGGGTATCTTCCATGGCCACAGAAAAATAATAATTTCTTAGCATATACAGCACTTCGAGCATGTAACAATATCAAGATCGTAAAAGAGACCCTATTTTAACGATCTGAAACGCAAGTAGCAAGCGCAAAGCGCAAGTAACTTTGTGGGCGGGTCTTGGGAGCTGTTGCTATTTTACTGGCGGGATAAATGACTCTTGTGCTGGGCGTAAGTTTAAAAGGGGTTGGTCTGAAGTAGCTTCATTATTCATAGGTGTGGTTTGGGCGTAACAGAAACAAACCATTAAGAGCGTCATATCACATTCCCTTTGAGAGCATGATGAACGAGGTGCGCTTGTTCTATGGCGCAATTCTATTTTAACGGCGCATTTACCAGGCGCACTTCAGCATTGGTTCACAGCCGAGGAGATCAATGTTCTCGTCAGGGCCGTAAAAGAAAGAGAAGGGACATTGGGGATGGGACAAACCCACCCAAATTAGCTTCGGTTAAACATGCATATGATAATTTGGGTAAATGTGTAAGCTTTATGTACGGTGGCCGAGAGAGCTAACCGCGCTGCAACCTGATTAAGACGAATGCAATTTCAAAAAAACGTATTCAACTTTAAAAACGCGTGCAAATTCAAAAAAGACATCGCAAATTAATAAAAACATCTTCATCAGTTCCACAACACACGTGTGCTCCAAGTACTCACAACACAACCAAATACAGAAACGCGCTGCAAACGTTCACAACACCACCAAATACAGAAACGCGCTGCAAATAAAACGGTCCACAACGGAAATGTTTCCGGGGAACTAAATAAGTGACGGACCCAACTGGGACTCGTTTTATTGTGAGCTTCCCTATGCCCTACTCCCTTCAAAGGGCAGACGGCAAAGCTCTTCAAGTGGGAATTTGGCGTGAGCATGACACCTAGTGGGTCATTTTTGTAGCCGTTTGGACCTTGGTGAAGGGAGCAACAACAGACAACTTAATGTCATTATTTTTACCTTGGATGTTCCTATGACAACGCAGCACTTTGTCCATCAGCTGGCTGTTCTGACGACAGAAATATAATGATTAACATAATGGTTGCAAATAAATTATTTATTTTTTATTTTTACTTTATAAAAATCTGTTAAAATATCTGTTTTATATATCTGTATGTCAGTGCCATACATTACCTAACATTTTAAGGAAACTTTTCTTATAAAAATTTAAACATAAAATGAAACTATTTGTATAGTGTAACTGATGTATAGATTAATATCTTGCCTTCATGTTCTTCTAGATCTTTTTTTTATTTATTTAGTTTAGTTTTCAGATCATTGTTCTTTTCTCATGTGTATTGTGATGACATTGAACATATTGTTAACACATGTTGTGTATTGTACACAAGTTGTATGTCATAATAATTTGAATCTCGGTGTTTTGCAGGGGAAAGTCAAAAGAAATTAAATAAAACAAAGTAGAATTTTGAGTAAGCAAGGAGTATAGAACTATAAAAATATCATATTATAATATTATTTATATATACAATATTATTTTAATAGTATAGTTTATTTATAAAAAAAATATAGGCTTTGACTTCTTGTCAATAAAGGTTTTTGCTTTAAGCACGTCCTGTGGTTCCAATCGGGTACGTCACTTATTTGGTTCCCCGGAAACATTTCCGTTGTGGTTTGCAGCGCGTTTCTGTATTTGGTTGTGTTGTGAGTACTTGGAGCACACGTGTGTTGTGGAACTGATGAAGATGTTTTTATTAATTTGCGATGTCTTTTTTGAATTTACACGCGTTTTTAAAGTTGAATACGTTTTTTTGAAAATGCATTCGTCTTCATCAGGTTGCAGCGCGGTTAGCTCTCTCGGCCACCGTATTTATGCCTATTTTTCCCATCGTCATGGACACAATGATTTCCCTCATGTTTATATATTTTTCCTTATATAATATATCATTTGCAAAAAGTAAAATGCACCTGTGTAGATGAGAGAATCATCTACAGTGACTACGTTTACATGCAGCCAATTTTCGGGTTATGGTCGGGTTAAGGTCACTTTTCGGGTTTCTGAAACATTAGGGATAACCCGTTTACATGCGTGAGCAGAGAGAGTTTCTCCTGTATACATGGAATTGCAATATCCCGATGTAAACGGCGACGCGCGGTTAGCGTCTAGACGTACGGACAACCTTAAGACGCAAAATGCGTCATTTCCGATTCTTCTTCCTGTATCCAAAGTCAAAAATAACAGCAGTATGCGGATAATGAATAGTTCGGGGCAGATAGCGATCGCCTTTGTTTGCGCTATGATGCTGGTAACGTTACTGAGCTCGCTCCAAAAGTATGCTGTGCTGTGTCTCGCCTGGTCTCGCCATGTTTACTTCCGGTATACTGCACGCGGATTTTTGTATGCGCCGAGAAGTTTCTTTACTCAAAAGACCAAGATTCCTTGCGAATAGAACATGCGCAGAACACAAATCACTATGGGGATATGCCGATACGCGTTTACATGACCAAAAATTCGGGTTAGAAAAGGGGTACCCCAGGTATAATATCCCGGTTTTTAAAATCCGGGATATGAGGATTATGAACGGGTTTTTGCCGGTGTTTACATGCACTGCGTTTACATGCAGCCAATAACCCGTTCAAAACCGGGATATTAGCAATAACCCGGTCGCGAACGTCCATGACTACGTTTACATGCAGCCAATTTTCGGGTTATGGTCGGGTTAAGGTCACTTTTCGGGTTTCTGAAACATTAGGGATAACCCGTTTACATGCGTGAGCAGAGAGAGTTTCTCCTGTATACATGGAATTGTAATATCCCGATGTAAACGGCGACGCACGGTTAGCGTCTAGACGTACGGACAACCTTAAGACGCAAAACGCGTCATTTCCGATTCTTCTTCCTGTATCCAAAGAGAACAACAACAGCAGTATGCGGATAATGAATAGTTCGGGGCAGATAGCGATCGCCTTTGTTTGCGCTATGATGCTGGTAACGTTACTGTGCTCGTTCCAAAAGTATGCTGTGCTGCGTCTCGCCTGGTCTCGCCATGTTTACTTCCGGTATACTGCACGCGGATTTTTGTATGGGCCGAGAAGTTTCTCTACTCAAAAGACCAAGATTCCTTGCGAATAGAACATGCGCAGAACACAAATCACTATGGGGATATGCTGATACGCGTTTACATGACCAAAAATTCGGGTTAGAAAAGGGGTACCCCAGGTATAATATCCCGGTTTTTAAAATCCGGGATATGAGCATTTTTCGGGTTTTTGCCGGTGTTTACATGGACGTTCGCGACCGGGTTATTGCTAATATCCCGGTTTTGAACGGGTTATTGGCTGCATGTAAACGCAGTGCATGTAAACACCGGCAAAAACCCGAAAAATGCTCATATCCCGGATTTTAAAAACCGGGATATTATACCTGGGGTACCCCTTTTCTAACTCGAATTTTTGGTCATGTAAACGCGTATCGGCATATCCCCATAGTGATTTGTGTTCTGCGCATGTTATATTCGCAAGGAATCTTGGTCTTTTGAGTAGAGAAACTTCTCGGCGCATACAAAAATCCGCGTGCAGTATTCCGGAAGTAAACATGGCGAGACAAGGCGAGACGCAGCACAGCATACTTTTGGAACGAGCTCAGTAACGTTACCAGCATCTAAGCGCAAACAAAGGCGATCGCTATCTGCACCGAACTATTCATTATCCGCATACTGCTGTTGTTGTTGTCTTTGGATACAGGAAGAAGAATCGGAAATGACGCATTTTGCGTCTTAAGGTTTTCCGTACGTCTAGACGCTAACCGCGCGTCGCCGTTTACATCGGGATCTTGTAATAGCATGTATACAGGAGAAACTCTCTCGGCTCACGCATGTAAACGGGTTATCCCTAATGTTTCAGAAACCCGAAAAGTGACCTTAACCCGACCATAACCTGAAAATTGGCTGCATGTAAACGTAGTCATGGACGTTCGCGACCGGGTTATTGCTAATATCCCGGTTTTGAACGGGTTATTGGCTGCATGTAAACGCAGTGAGTGTACGCGCGTTGTTCACACTCTGTATTATGGCCAAGCATGCACGCTTAAAATAGCATCTGAATGTACGCGCAACGAGCCACTGACTTTACACCAGTTTTTTTCTGGTTATTGGTGCAATTGTTTTCTGGAACTGCAAAAAAGCACCAGGGGTTGTTTGTGCCGTAACACACCTCCTTTTTGCGCCGACCCGCCCAGGGAGCGCAAGTTCATTTCCTAGTTTACCGATGTGCTAGCCTGGTAATACCAGACTCTGCTACTTCACTTTGCTTCGTAGACAGAGTCTGGAATGGCATAATAGAGAAGTGTTTTCTCTCTCGCAAGGGGGCGCTTCTCTGAAGTTTAAAATCATTGGTTACCCGTAAGCCAATCAGATAAGTTTATTTATGACGTATGTTATGCGCCGACACAGCCGCATCGAGACATTATACATCGAACTCAAATCTATGATCGAACTTCCACTGTAAACAGGGAGCGGCGCTTTTGTAAAGGCTGCAAAATGTGTGCCAACCGGGAATGAACAATTCACAAACTAGGTTATTTATATGATTTACTGAGTTGCGGCTGCCCGCAGCGTCGGCGCGTGCCCTGCTTTCACGAACACGAGTCATGACTGATTTAGCTTCCGCCGCCTCGCAGCGCCGCGAGGAGCCGAGCCTGAGCCTCTGCTCTCGCGAGTCATGAATAGGAAGTTCATTTTAGCGATTCTCTGAGTCATTTCGTTTATTTAAGTGGCTTAATGTTATAATTTTAGCTGCCAAATTCCCCGATCACATCCACCTACGCAATGTTGATCATATTCTGAATTAAGAAATCATAATGCAGTAAAAAATGATTTACATGGAACATAAATAATCACTTTACCTTCCGAGTCTTACGTTCATTTGTAACATGACATACGTAATGAACAGATTGTTCATGAATCGCATATCTGGGACTAATGCAGCAACGAAATATGGTGGATTGTTGTTGTTGTTATTATTATGATAATAATAATATGATAATAAGAGCGCGCCAGAAGTGTTCACAGCCGAGGAGACCGACGTTCTTGTCATGGCTGTAAAAGACGACGTTGAATGGGGGTAAGTTATGTCCTTATAGTTAGTTATGCATATAGTTATGGGCAAACACGTCTGATCCGTCATTACTATAATTAGCCTGGAAAATTGGGTAGCCTAAATGTCTAAGCTTGAAGTGCTAATATTTTTTTCTTGTTATAATGATTTGCAAAAATAAAAACGGCTGCATCTGTGTTATGAGATAATCAAAGTGTATGCGCGTTGTGCATGCTACATAATGGCCAAGCATGCTGGTTTTTGCTGGTATACGTTGCAAATAAAGGGGCAGCAAAATTGATTTTCGCCTAGAGCGGCAGAAGTGCACGCGCCGGTCCTGGCTGTAAACACTTGATGATGCGAGCGAAATACCGGAGTGAACACGGCTGTAAACGACTTTTGCTTCAGTTTGAAAAACCCCAGAATGTTCTCCATAACAGAGCGAATTGCATCCCGTGTCTTGTTTCGCATTTTTGCGGTTGTTTCGGTTTTCGATTTCTCTAACCTACAACGTAACCTCGGCGCTTAGCGTCTACGTCACGGCTCTCAGCCCGCCCTCTGTTCGTTAATTGGCCGGCTGTTTTCAGGCTGGTGGAAAACTGAAAGATAGGCCGCTATCTCAGACGGACTACAGGAGCGAAATGAAATTAGCGGAAGTAGGAAGTCTGACGTAGTCAGGCTACCGATGTGCGTCTGTGGAGGAAAAAAGCTTGCTTTGTGCGGGTGCAAAATAGGAATGATAAATGCATCAGTGTATAAAGTCATTTGCGCCGGGTGCAAGATAGGGCCCTTTGTAACTAAACAAACATATATACATAGATGCATGCATAGGTAAAATGGTGAGTGATAGAATGGAACTGGAAGCAAGAAATGAAACTATGGAAAAGATCCATTTATCTATGAAAAGATCCTTCAGCTAATCATTTTCAGAGTACTTTGTTGAATTGATACTTGCATTTTTAGCGCCGGGTACACAGTTCTTGAAGCTGTCGAAAATTAAAGTTGTTACTGGTTCCGTGAGTGTCACATTTTGAAGTTGCAATCATTTTCTCCTCCGTTGGATGAAGATATGATGTACTTGCATGGCTAGTTCGACTTCTGGTTGAAAGTTCTCTCTCTCCATGACTGGTTGTAAGTCGAGGCCTACTTGCCAGCCCTGGGCCGGAGCGGCCACGCAGAGCACCCAGGAGAAGGGAGAAAGTTGGAAGAGTTGATGGTTGGAGTTGCAATGAACTTCTTCAGTTGTGCCAAACTCCTGATGTTGTCCTAAATTCTGTTGTGGTTGAGAGAGTCCTCTCTCTCCTGAATGAGCACATGGCTGGTTGTGAGTCAAGGACTGCTGCCCTGGGGTCTGGGGCCTGGTGCGGCCCTGCAGGACAGCAACCCGCGCGTAGGAGAGAAGGCCAAGAGAATGAAGGGCCATTTAAAAGCTTGAGAAAGGTCAAAAGAAACCCCTGGGTTGAATCGACCAATAAGATTTCCTAACGGGAGGTTCCTCGGTGGTAGGATTTATGACTTCTGTTTTAATGGTGGTCAGGCATGGGCCTTGCTGTTTGTGTCCATTTATACTCAGATAGAATTAGAGCCAAACCGATATATCGGCTGGCCGATATTAGACATTTTCCAAACTATCGGTATCGGCAGTTATAATGGCCGATAAATGAATATTTCAAAAATAAAATAAAAACAGACGAAACACGCTTCAATCATCTCTCCTTGGCCTGTTAAATTGAAAATGTATGTTTTACGAAATGCAGTATGACGTTATCTATTGGTAAATTATGGCTCATCATAGACTAGCTAACCTGACATTGTAATACAGTAGCTTATAAGGCAATGTAGGGACTAATTATTATTTTATTTATCAGAACTTTAATATATTTTGATGTTCCTCTGTTCTGTTGTGACAATGAAAGAAACTAGTTTCTTATTAAAACGCTTTATCATATTATTTTAGTTAAAACTCATAAATAGCTACAAATAACTAATGTTAGGGAAATCTGTTAATGTTTTGTTGCGCGTTTCTGAAAAAAAAAAATATATCGGCCGATATATCGGAATAACGAATTTTAAAACCAAAAAATATTTGTATCAGTATCGGCCTACAAAATCCTTTATCGGTCGGGCTCTAGATAGAATAATAGTTATAAACTAAACAAAAAAAGAAACGTCCCTTTTTCAGGACTGTGTATTTCAACAATAATGTTATAAAAATCCAAATAACTTTACAGATCTTCATTGTAAAGGGGTTAAACAATGTTTTCCGTGCATGTTCAATTTACCATAATCAATTAATTAACATGCACCTGTGGAATGGTCATTAAGACCTTAAAGGGATAGTTCACTTTGAACTTTATTTTTTATATATTTTATCTTACCTCAAGGGCATCAAGATGTAGGAGTCTTTGTTCCACAGTATTTTCAGTTTTGATATTTTTAGGTCAAACCGTTCTCATCTGTCAGTCATATAATGGAGGTATATGGGGTCCTCCTCAAAGAGCATGCACAGAGAAGTCAAAATTAAACATGATTTAATGACTCGTAAATGTAAGTACACATTGATGGCCTAAGACACGAAACGAGCGGTTTTTGTGAGAAAACGAGCAGTATTTATATCGTTTTTACCTCTTGCAACCACAGCCACAAAGCGCCTGCGCCTTCAGATCACTTGGACGTGGCTGTGGTTACAAGAGGTAAAAACGATATAACCCACATTTACGAGTCATTAAATGATGTTTAATTTGGACTTCTCTGTGCATACTCTTTGAGGTGGACCCCATAGACCTCCATTATATGACTGACAGAAAAGAACGGTTGACCTAAAAATATCAAAATTGAAAATACTGCGGAAACAAAGACACCTACATCTTGGATGCGCTTGAGGTAAGCTAAAACATATCAAAACTTAATTTCAAAGTGAACTATCCCTTTAACAGCTTACGAGTAGGCACTTAAAGGAGACATATCATGCAAAATCCACTTTTTTAGCCCTTGAATGCATTTTGTTGTATATTTGGAGTGTTTATAAGTACAGAAAAGATGAAATTATTCTCTTCAGGTGCTTCGTTTATATCTTTATATTCTGTTTTGGTCATATTTTTCAACCTGTTCGGATTTTCCTGTTGTCTATTACGTTTTTTGAACAATTACGTCACAGTATTTGCAGCGGAACTGACAAATAAGGACATTGACTACCGGTCCAACACTTCGAGCAATCCGCCATTATTATTTCTCGCTCCGATTTTGTAGTCCAAGCTCAATGATGTAGAAGTTACGGGAGGGCTAGTCAAAATGTTCGGTTGTTGGATGTAGTGACCTGAAGCACTTCAAGGATCCCCAATCCAACAACCTCCGCCAGTATACAGAAGGGTTTGCCGATCGACTTCGTCTGAATGAGGTGTAAATTCCTTCTATCATTAGCTGCTGTGTTTTCTGACGCTTTCTAAACGCAAGTTATCATATTATTATCATACAGATTTTTAGTGGTAAGATCAGACCGCAGTCATTTATCTTGTCAGAGTGCTTGTTTTAACAAGAGAAATAGTCGACTTTCACTAATAACACAACATAGTTAACTTAACTTTACATACCACTGCATCCATATGAAGACGTTGTTCTACAGGTTTGTCGTCGTCTTTTTCAAATCGCTCGCTCTGGCTCGAATACGTAACGCTTGATGGACAAGTCTTTTGTTGACATTTTGTTAACGTGTGAATAAAAATGTTCTTTGAAACTATAGTAATCGTATATCTCTTATCAAACTACAATAATGGCTGAACGCGGGGAGTTGAACCGACCGTGAACTCAGCGACCTGGAGAGCGGGCGGGGAAAGACGCAACTCCTTTTTATTTAAAGGGGACGCTTCGAAACGGGTTGCTCACAGAAGCACATCAGAAAAGGGGTAGAAAAGGGGCCTGTTGAGCTATAATAATGAGGAATTCAGAGCCAAGCATTGCAGTTATGCTTTATATAAACCACAAATGTATGATTTATAAGTAAAAATGAATGATTTAAAAGCATGATATGTACCCTTTAAGGTCACAGTTCTAAAAACGCAGGACACTAAAGAGACTTGTCTACCGACTGTGAAAAACACCCAAAGAAAGATGCCCAGGATCCATGCTCATCTGTGTGAACGTGCATTAGGCATGCTGCAGGGAGGCATGAGGACTGCTGATGTGGCCAGGGCAATAAATTGCCATGTTCGCACTGTGAGACGCCTACGACAGCGCTACAGGGAGACAGGAAGGACAGCTGATCATCCTCGCAGTGGAAGACGTGTAACAACACCTGCACAGGATCGGTATATCCGAATATCACACCTGCGTGACAGGTACAAGATGGCCACAACAACTGCCCAAGTCACACCAGGAACACCCTATCCCTCCATCAGTGCTCAGACTGTCCGCAATAGGCCGAGAGAGGCTGGACTGAGGGCTTGTAGGCCTGTTGTAAGGCAGGTCCTTACCAGACATCACCAGCAACAACGCCGCCTATGGGCACAAACCCACCTTCGCTGGACCAGACAAGAATGGCAAAAAGTGCTCTTCACTGATGAGTCATGGTTTTGTCTCACCAGGGGTGATAGACGGATTTGTGTTTATCGTCGAAGGAATGAGCGTTACACCGAGGCCTGTACTCTGGAGCGGGATCGATTTGGAGGTGGGGGGTACGTCATGGTCCGGGGCGGTATATCACATCACCATCGGACTGAGCTTGTTGTCATTGTAGGCAATCTCAATGCCTTGCGGTACAGGGAAGACATCCTCCTCCCTCATGTGGTACCCTTTATGCATGCTCATCCGGACATGATCCTCCAGCAGGACAATGCCACCAGCCATACTGCTCGTTCTGTGCGTGAGTTTCTGCATGACAGCAATGTCAGTGCTCTGCCATGGCCAGCGAAGAGCACGGATCTCAATCCCATTTAGCACGTCTGGGACCTGTTGGATCGCAGGGTGAGGGCAAGGCCATTCCCCCCAGAAATGTCCAGGAACTTTCAAGTGCCTTGGTGGAAGTGTGGGGTAACATCTCACAGCAAGAACTGACAAATCTGGTCCAGTCCATGAGGAGGAGATGCACTGCAGTACTTCAAGCAGCTGGTGGCCACACCAGATACTGACTGGTACTTTTGATTTTGAGCCTCCCTTCATTCAGGGACAGATTATTCTCTTTCTGTTAGTCACATGTCTGTGAAACATTTTTAGTTTATGTCTTATGGTTTTGACTCTTTTAGTGTTCATACAAATATTTACACACATTAAGAAAAAACAGAAAAAAAACAGTTAAAAGTCAGAGGACGTTTCTTTTTTTGCTGAGTTTAGATATCGCACTGCTGTCACAGTCCTCAGTCTGCACCAGTCTGTCTTGTCTTCAGCACTACACTTCCCAGGATCCTCTCGTCACCCTATCCCGTGTTCACTCCCTCATCAGCCACCTGTTCCTCGTCTGTTCATCATTTTCATCTGTTTGCACCTCATTATGTTTGATTCCTCTGTGTATTTAGTTCCTCCTTATTCAGTCAGTCATTGTCGGTCGTTGTTTGTGCTTATGTTACAAGTGTTTGAGAGTGATTCCTGTCTGTTCCTGTTCCGTTGGATGTTTAAAGTTTAAAGAGGCTACATGCGATTTCCTGAAATTTAAACTCGCGACTGACACCTGTGGGCACTCCTTTCTGCTCGCTCTCGCAGCGCGCGCTCGTACGTGCACAATTCACGAGTCATCAGCAGCAATGAGGTCAACATTATGTTTACAGAGGTAAGACCAGTTAAATACAAATTGTTTGAGATAAGAGTTCTGTTTGCGAGTGTAGGCTACTTGCTGACTAGCAGTGGTGGGCTGGCAGAGTGATCTGACTGAGGGTTTTTCACCGACATCACGTTCTGGGCGGTAACCCGGATGAGCGGCCATTATGGAGGCACTCGGATGTAAACAACAGCATCAACTGCACTGTTAATGTACGACTGAACACATTGTTACAAAAAAATCCATGGTAGATGCGAACTTATACAGAGAAGGACCTTATTCATTTGCATAAAGATGGGCATCGGCCAGCTTTTTGACGCGCTGCATTTTTTTCAAATCTAGCGCCGCCTGGATGCTTTTGCGGAATATACGTAACATGAACGCGCTTGACGTCACATCCGCAGACAGCGCGGGAAAAGTCGGACCCGACAGAAAATAGGAAAAATAGGATACAGGCTTATAGGTGCACCCACTGTGAGCCAACAAGGTGTCAGTATGCTCATCCGGAGATGTTTGAGTCATAAATGGTAAAATAAAAAGGCTATTGTTATGTTTATTTTGGGGAAAAAGCTGCATATAGCCTCTTTAAGTAAAGTTTTGAACTGGAGCTTTGCCTCTTCGGTCTCCTTCTTCCTCTGCCTGCACTCCTACACTCACCCCGTGACAGAACGACCAACCAAAACAACATGTACCCTGCTACTTTTCAGGGGATTCTCCAGCTGACTAGGCGGCCTCGGTTGATCCTCATCCCCAGGAGGCCTGCACTTAACGCCAGTCCAGCCAAGCCCGCACTTCACGCCGGATCTGCCGAGCCCAAGGCAGTATGCGTGATGCCCGCCCTGCCTGAAACTGTAAGTGCAGAGACCGTCCAACCAGAGGCCGAGCCTGTCCAGCCGGAACCCTCCTCATCGCTGGTTCCGTCCAGCCCCGTCAAGCCTGAATTCTCCTCGCCGCTGGTTCCGCCCAGCCCCGTCGAGCCTGAACTCTCCTCATTGCTGGTTCCGTCCAGCCCCGTTAAGCCTGAACCCTCCTCATCGCTGGTCCCGTCCAGCCCTGCCGAGCCTGCGCTCACGTCAGCCCTGCCGAGCCTGAGCTCACCGTCAGCCCTGCCAAGCCAGCCCGTCCAGAGTCTCATCCAGCCAGCGCCGGAGACCGTCCAGCCAGCGCCAGAGACCGTCCAGCCTGAGCCCGAGACCGTCCATCCAGCGCCAGAGACCGTCCAGCCAGCACCAGAGACCATCCAGCCAGTGCCAGAGACCGTCCCGCCTGCATCAGAGACCAGGATCCCTCCCAGCCTCCCTCGCCCGCCTCCTCTCATCTGTCCTCCGTCTGCTCTCCTGCCTTCCTGGGCCCCGAAACCCGGCTGGTTCACGGATCCTCAGTTCTCGCCTCACACCTCCTCCACTGGGACACTTCCTTGGCCCCCGGTCCCATCGGCTCCCCCGTGGCTCTCACCTCCCTCAGGTCCTCCATGGTCCCTCAGTCCACCAGCTCGGCCAGGCTCCCTCATTCCGCCGGATTCCCTTCACTCCCTCTTCATCCTCCCTTCACCTTTGGACTTCCTTCCTCTGGCTTTGCCCCATCAAGTCACCCCCCCTGGTTCAGTTGGACTCCTCACTCACTCCAGTCACCCGTCAGCCCTCACTCCCTCTGTCCTCACCGTGTCCCTCTGTGCCCCTGTCGTCACTTTGGTCACCAGAGCCTGTGTTCTCCCCATGGTCCCTTGGTCCCTCGTCAGCACCATGTGTCGTCAGTCCTTCAGCTACACCCTGGTCTCCTCTCCCATCTGCTCCGCCCCTGTCAGTCGGCCGCCTGGTGTTGTCAGCCCAGTTTCCATCAGCTCCATCCTCACCTCCCTCCATCTGCTCCGCCCTGGTCTCGCCTTCAGCCTGCTCCCCCCTGGTCTCACCCTCAGCCTACTCTGCCCTGGTCTCGCCTTCAGCCTGCTCCCCCCGGGTCTCACCCTCAGCCTGCTCTGCCCTGGTCTCACCTTCAGCCTGCTCCGCCGTGGCCACCTGAAGGGTCTTCACCGCCGTGGCCGCCTGAAGGGTCTTCACCGCTGTGGCCGCCTGAAGGGTCTTCACCGCCGTGGCCGCCTGAGGGGTCTTCACCGCCGTGGCCGCCTGAAGGGTCTTCACCGCCGTGGCTGCCTGAAGGGTCTTCACCGCCATGGCTGCCTGAAGGGTCTTCATGGCCGTGGCCACCCGAAGGGTCCGCTCAGCCATGGCTACGCCTTCAGCCGGCTCCATCACGCCCTCAGCCTGCTCCGCCCTGGCTACGCCTTCTGCCGGCTACGCCTTCAGCCTGCTCCGCCACGCCCTCAGTCTTCTCCGCCCTGGCCACGCCCTCAGTCTGCTCCGCCCTGGCCACACCCTGCTCAGCCCTCAGATCATTCCCCCTCCTTCCTCTGTTCTGCGGCGTGAGGTCACGCCTTCCGGGAGGGGGGAGTTCTGTCACAGTCCTCCGTCTGCACCAGTCTGTCTTGTCTTCAGCACTACACTTCCCAGGATCCTCTCGTCACCCTATCCCGTGTTCACTCCCTCATCAGCCACCTGTTCCTCGTCTGTTCATCATTTTCACCTGTTTGCACCTCATTATGTTTGATTCCTCTGTGTATTTAGCTCATAGACAGTAAAAGAAATGGACAGAGCGATCTCATTGGAACTCCATTGAGACGACTGAAGCCCGTTTTTGGCGATTTTTTACCACTTCCGTCCCTGACGCGCAGACTCATACAGAGCTAGTCTACGTAGATGTGACGTGAGTGACCCGTTTGATTTCTAGTGCGGTGGCATGAGAAATCTGAATCATTCCCTTCCGAAACATGCGCAGAGGCGGAGAGTATGAATAGGAGCTGTCCATGAGCTAGGAGAAGGAGACAAGTTTGCTAGGTATTCTGATAAATTATTTTGTCATTCTGCCTCCACGTTTCCCGATTGCGCGCGAGCTTCTTCTCGTGTCCATACGGTAATCTCAAAAGGGTATGACGCAATCGTTAGCCTACTTTCACTAAAACGGCTTCTACGGGGCCATAACATAAGCTACAAGGTAATGGAGCTATTTATACATTGTCGAGTTTCTTTAGAAATAAATAAAGGACCAATGGGGTCTTCAAACGCCTCAGATGTAAAGTTATTCACTGTCAAAGTGACGCCAAAATGAATGGGAGTCAATGGGAATGCTAACGCAAGTGAAGTTCTCCAACAAGATGTCAGCTCCCACGAGGCTTCAACTTCCGCTCGATGGATTACCCCCTTGATTTAGCTCCTCCTTATTCAGTCAGTCATTGTCGGTCGTTGTTTGTGCTTATGTTACAAGTGTTTGAGAGTGATTCCTGTCTGTTCCTGTTCCGTTGGATGTTTAAAGTTTAAGTAAAGTTTTGAATTGGAGCTTTGCCTCTTCGGTCTCCTTCTTCCTCTGCCTGCACTCCTACACTCACCCCGTGACAACTGCATTCTATGAGAAGGTGATGTACACTAAAGTGTGAGTCATTACATGAGGATTCATTTAATTGGAGACACAATACAAGTGGGGTTATACTGACCGTTGGTTCTATCATAAAATACATAGTATCAAAGACAATAGTATCAAAAAACATTACACAAAATCGCTGTCACAATTAGCCACGCACTCCCTGGATTATCACGGACTATATTTCCCATCATGCACCTCCTTGAACTGATTTTACCAAACACCACCTGCACTGTGCTGATTACACACACCTGCATCTTATTTACACACACACATATACCAGTAAACCAGTTCCATCCACACACCACACCAGTGTGAAGTCCTGATTTGCCTCTGCCATCATTTCTAAGCGTTATCTTCCCGAGTTTGATTCCTGTGTTTGACCTGTGGATTGTTTATTGTTGCTGACCCTTCTCTGCCTGCCCGGACCCTGGACTGTTTACTGGACTCTGGTTTTCTCTGCCTGCCTTGACCCTTTGCTTGTATCTTGTTTGTCTCTGCCTTGTCTCAGTTGCCCTGTTTGCTGTTGTTGATCCCCGCCTGTTTGTTTGACTACTCTAATAAATGCTGCCAATGGATCCCCTTGTGTCTGCTGCTTCGTTACAGGTGCAGGTTCTTTTACAGATCAGTTCATCTGGATATTAATGCAGCAAAAGTCTGTTATGGCCTTGCTTTCTGCCAGTGACCACATTCTTTAACAGCAATGAAACCAACCTATGTGATTGTAGTCATAGTAACCAAGACCATCAGGTCCTAGTTGGGGGATGGGACCACAGATCCCAGAATGAGTTTTAAATATACTTTGTTAACCATAACAAATAATTATTTCTGATTGGTCTCAGTCGTTACACCTTTTAAAATAATTTAAACAAGATAAGTATTTGTGATAATTTCATTACTCACAATTTCATAATTAAAAACTCATATCATTTAACTACATCTATGTACTGTAGGTTAGTGAAATAAAGAAGATGAAGATTGGTGATCCACTAGATCGTTCCACAGACCACGGCCCACAGAACCACAAAGCCCATCTGGACAAACTATTGGAATACTGTGAAAAAGGGGTCAAAGAAGGTGCAAGATTAGTGTGTGGAGGGAAACAAGTAAACCGTCCTGGTGAGAGGAGTGTGTGAGCATTTGCATTAGTCTTAGTGGGGGGAAAAAAGTGCAAAGTTGCTTACGCTTTCCATCTCTATAGGTTTCTTCTTTGAACCAACTGTTTTCACTGACGTGCAGGATCACATGTATATTGCTGTTGAGGAGTCCTTTGGCCCCGTCATGATCATCTCCAAATTCAATGGGTTGGTAAAAACAAGCTACTTTTACCTCTAAAATGCTGATTGTCTCACACCAGTCAATCTATAAACTCAGCTTCCAGCAATGATGAAAGATTTGTAGTGGATTAAACTGCATACATCATGCTTTATTTTATTTTATTTTATTGTAACATTACAAAAAGCAACATTGTAAACTGCCTTCCCCCCAATCTCCCTCATTCAGAGATGTTGACAACGTACTGCAGAGGGCTAATGCTACAGAATATGGTTTAGCATCAGGTGTGTTTACACGCGACATCAGCAAGGCTCTGTATGTGAGCGAAAAACTTCAAGCCGGCACTGTGTTTATCAACACTTACAACAAGACAGACGTGGCAGCTCCTTTTGGTGGCTTCAAACAGTCTGGCTTTGGCAAAGATTTGGGTAAGATTGTGTGAATAATATAATTGTTTTGATACATTTGAGAAGGTATTTCTTTTTAAAGAAAAACATTTTTATGTTGTTTTAACAGTGTATTTCTCCCCGACAGGTCAAGAAGCTCTGAATGAGTATCTGAAGACTAAGTGTGTCACCGTTGAATACTAACTGATAACATACTGGACATATAGTGCACAAAAAAGATGATTGCATTTTAGTGCTCTTAAGTGGCAGCTAAATACCATTTCAGTTAAACCTTGAAATAAATTGTCATTACATTTGTTTTGTTTGTATTAACAGATGGATTGCATTTTAGTTCAGGCAATTGGGAAAATGAAATCAAATCATGTGGTAAATTTAGTTACTCTGCAGACTTAATTTTTAGTCTCCTAGTTTTACATGGTATCTGTAAATGTCTAACTGTGCATAAGCTCAGAGAAAGTCATTTCCATACAACAGACTTTTTTCACTTATGATATATCACTTTGTCATTTGTTTTGAGAATGTTTGTAATAGGTTAAAAGACTGAAATAATGTGTGACTAGCTATCAAAACAATATCAGGTAAACCTATCTGACACTGTTATTTACTGCACTGATACTGTTTGATTGGTTTAAAGATTTTACATTGATCTTAAGATTTGTATTGAATCCTTTAGAATCCAGACCTCCACCATTATTTTTTCTTCTTTATAAATATTATCCAAGCATGTGCCACAAAAGAATAAAATCTGTCCAGTATTGTCTTATTACATTCATTTGAGTGTTTTATTCATTTGTATTTGTGACTATATAAAAAAAAGTGTACTGTAACACAGAGCCAGATCCAACATTACAATAACGTAAGTTTTCATTTGAACGGTATTTGGGCTGTAGAATTTTTCATTATTCATTATTATATTCATTATTTCAGATTCATTATTATTTTTGACTATTGGTTATTCAAAGTAAAAGTTATTACATTTTAACAAAGTTTTGTTTATTATTTTTCAATAATTATTCAGAAGTTAATAGAGAATTGAATAGAATAAACGCATTGTTGTAAACAGAATTTAGAGTGTAGGTGGAGTGTGATTATTTTAGTTTTTTTTTTTTTTTTTTTTTTTTTTTGGTATTCTATTCTAAGCTCCAAAATGAATTATTGCTGTTTTATAGTAATGAAGCACCTCCATGAAACGGAAGTTGCTACTGACTTGTTGGATCCTTTTTACAGACTCTGATGACATGGTTTAATGATCAGCTGCATCAATTCTTCAAGGTTTTTTTATGTATGAAAATTTATTACACTATCATTTATATTATATTACATATGCAGCAAATTACAAGAAACTAGTTAACAACACTGCAGTGTGGGTGTTTCTATTACAGCGGCTGTGGGAGTGATGGGAAATTTGTTGTCTTTCTCTTTTCTTACTGCTGTTATCAATCTCAATTTTTTGAAAGTTTTGAAAACACTATTGTGGAGGGTTTTTTTTTTTGACTTCTGCTTATGAGAAACCCGGAAATGTGAAAAGGGTCCATTGAATAGAGGCCAGGGTTTTATTTTAGAGCACCTCCTCTGTATCCCTTGCTCATTGCAGACTGACAGTTGGAGGGATTCCTTTCCCAATATCTCGGGTCACAGGCTAGGACACCCTGGGCAGATTGCCAGTCACATATGGCTCACACAAACACATTTGCACTCACATTCACTATACAATTTAGACTCTAATACATGCTGCATGTCTTAGGATTGTTTGGAAAATTGGAGCACACAGAGGAAACCCACACATGCAAACTCCACACTTTTTTCTACCACACTGGAACATACAGTTCCATGTCTTATAGGACCAAACAACACTGCATAATTGTAATTTAGTTTAATCAAACAGGATGTAGCCTACCTATCAATACATCTGTGTCAAATGTTTTTGAAATATTAGTATTTGTTACACGTCAATGGACGAAAATGTACTTCTTGTCACATGTGAACGGAACACCGCCATAACATGGTATCTGTGACTTTTCACTGTGCAGTTGACTAATTACAACTGTTTGTGGTAAAAGAGTAAGAAACAGCTGTGTCCGAAATCGCTCACTCATTCACTAATCCCTAGTGTAAAGCAGTGGTTCCCAACTACATTCCTCGATGCCCCCCAAGCCCCAACACATTTGCACATTTGTCTCCTTTGTCTGACACACCCATTTCAGATTTTTGAGTCACTACAAATGAGCTGATGACCTGAATCAGCTGTGTTTGACTGAGGAGACAAGCAAAATGTGGAGATGGTTCTCACTGTGGAACATGAAATCCACGGGGAGGAGTCGGATCCAGATCCAACTCCTCCCACCTTACATACACCTAAACCTACCCAACTCTGCCCCCTGTTCCTAAACCCACCCCTAATCCCTAAACCCAACCCTAATCCTACCCATCTCCACCCCTTGGATCTTGATCCGACTCCCGTGGATTTCATGTGCTGCATTGAGGTGCTACTGAAAATGTGCAGTGTTGTGGGACTCCATGTGGTTGGGAACCACTGGTCTATCTATGGCATGTGGACTCTTTATCAGCAAACAGTAAATCAATGTAATTAACCCTGTGTCCCAATGTCCATAATAGAAAAAAAACTATACAAAACAAGGCAGATAGGAAGATAAAAGATTACATTAAAAAAACCTACCTTAAAGGTTCTATAAGCGATGTCGGGGCAAAACATTTTTTGTCACGTACAGCAAACGTCTCCTCACTATCGTCTAGCTGCCTGTCCCCTAAACACACTGTAAAAAAACGCGGTCTCTGTAGACACCACAGGCTCCACAAACGGCAACAAAAACAATCATGTCTTACCCGGACCACGAAACCTAACAAACAGTGTTCCAGCCAATCACTGGCAAGAAGTATTTGAGGGTGGGTCTGGGGGTTAGTGCGCGTGCACATGAAGGGGGTGTGTGTGTGAAGGAGAGACAAGCGTCAGAGGGAAGTTTGAAAAATGCCAGAGACACGACCAAAGAGACGTCGTTCTGAAGAACAAATTAAGAAGAAGGAGTCGGATAAAGAACGTGCGAATAAGTTCCGAATTTACATCGGTAGCAAAGCTTTTGAACGATGGCGAGAACTCCGGCGGCAGAAGGGCTTCCAGTCCGACGGTTACAATTATTTCAGGAAGCACGGAAGGGAGGGGGAGGAGATGAGATGCGGAGGAGGTAGGGTCTAGCTAGCCTCCGATTTGTTTGAAAATATTGCGAACGTCAACACTCCCAGGATCGCTTATAGGACCTTTAAGTGATTAACGAATATTTTTTAAATAATCTTGATAATCTCTTCCTTACAGTGTTGTGAGCCACAAATTAGTAGCTGTAAAGCACATTAAATTGAGTTAATCCCTACACTATATTTTAATATGATAAATAATATAAAACACAATTTACCTAATTTATTTAATTTCAAATTTCATATAGTATTGCATCTCTATATTTAATCAAGTAACGTTAATGATAAAAAAGTATAAACTAGAACCAGTGTGAAATAAATCAATGTTAAAGCATCTTTCGTATAAACTCGCACACTCTCTCCTTGCTTCAGCCTCTATGGCTTCAGGGTGTTCAAATCGTAGATATCCATAATAAGAAGACAATAAAGGCTAGATGTCTCGTCCGCACTGCTGGCCAATGGAGGTCGACGTCCACACCTGGCGGCCATCTTGTCACAGGCAGCTCGCTCACTTGTAACATTGTGTTTAATGGTGCATGTACTTTTTAAATAACCATAACTTGCTCAATTTTCTACCGATTTTCAAACGGTTTGGTTTGTTGTAGATGTAGTTATGACACTGCATACTTATGAATAATAAGTCTATAAATAAATAATCATCCAGAATTATAGCCACGTTAGTAACGTTTGTAAGAAACCAACCCGTTTGTAAATCCGTCAAGATTTCACCGAGATAAGAGTAACGTTATTTGTGTTCGTGCTGATCAGCTCAGCTCACATCAGGAACCACAGAGCCCACCAGAAAGCTTCGCTTGCCTGTGACAAGATGGCCGCCGGTGATGACGACAGAGACTCCGCCGTAAGGCATCTCCTATAGAGAGCCTAAGTCCCTCCCCTTCCGGTTGACCACCATGGGACCTTACTTCGGAAAAATATTGAATGGAAGTCAATGGCAAGAGACAACAAATATTTTGATCTGGTTTGAATTGTGCCCTGAATTACACATATGATGTCTATCAATTTAAAAGAAACATTTTAAAGTAAAGAAAGTCGCAGTTTGATGTAAAACCGTTGAGGTATAAGACTGTGAAAATACGTAATTACAAAGACTACAAACCCCAAAGGCGCACATTTTCTCCCAATGAATGAAGCTAACTTTACTGAGGCTTACTGTTATTGTTTCTACAGTCTTACGTTATAATCGTAACGTTACGCCGTCATACCTGAGTGTTTTGTACCAGACTGCGCACACACGAGCAGCGGATCTCGTTTCTCTTCCCGGGAGATGTAGTTCACAGAGCGATTTTCACATAAAAATGTTACTCTTCTGTTGTATGACAAACTTCGAAGTTTTTGACTTTCAGGATTATCTTTTAAATTGACAAACATCATATGTGTAATTGAGGGCACAGTTCAGATGGAATAAAAAGATAAGTTGTCTCTCGCCATTGACTACCATTCATATTTTTTCCGAAATAAGGTCCCATGTGCCGGAAGCGAAGGGGCGGGACTTAGGCTCTCTATAGACGAATCCGGCGAAACTACCGGAAGTAAGCGGGCGCCATTACTGAGCTGTTGCTGGGTAGCGTTGCTCCATTGCCTTCTATTGTTTTAGTTGCAACTTGCGTCCACAGGAATAAACAGCCCGCGATTTACGACTGTCACTAACGTTACAACGTTAGCCCTTGTATAATGTCGAGTGGGTAAACAGTTTCTGTTATAAATTGTTTCAATGGTGGCAGTAAAATTTCAATTTTGAAGAGAAAACATTGTGAATACCTCGGGTCGACTGCTCCTGTCAGGTGCCGTACGGTTTACACAGATTTCCTGGGCGAGTACAAGACGCTGACATTCGCGTATAATAACAATTATTTAATGACATAAGTAAAAAATATAATAAATGTGTGATCTAGTGATCAGCAAAATCTCCTCTCTTGCTATTTTTTCTATTCAATTAACATGCTATGGTCATTAAATAGCTTTCCTGAGCTAAATGTAACGTTATGTGACATAATTGTTCTCCTGCTGTTATATTGACCTCTTTCCATGGTTTAAAAACACTAGGTGGTCGATATTGTGTGTACTTTTTAGCTGTATTTACCTTACACATGCCCGTTGCAATGTAAAAATGAGATAAATAATGGACAAAAATGAAAAACATGAATTTGTTTATTTGATTTCATTCATTTATTTATTTATTTTGTGCCAAATGAACAGATCTTTTTTTGTTACCTCGTAGGCAAACGTTAGCCTAGCTAGCTTTCCAAGCTATTTTCATAAATAATCTGTAAGATCGTTTGTACCTTCATCTGTGACTGGAGGCCAATGTCCAACATCATCAACCCAACAAGTCTGCCTGGCTGTAGCTGTCATCGAGGGTGCGTTATCATCTCCGAGGTTTGTTTACATACCGGTGCATGTCTATGCCGGTGTAACAGCTCAGTAATGGCGGCGCCACAAGATGGCAGCCTACACAAGAACGCTCGTCGGATTCGTCTATAGTATCCAGCTGCAGACCCGCAGCACACCAGTTTCAGAACCCCAGTTTCAGAACCCCAGCGCCAGAACCGGAAGTGAGGGGCGGAGTTAGGTTCTAACCAACACCAGCGCCAGGAACGTAAGTGAGGGGCGGAGCTTAGATTTGAAACCTAATAACGCCACCTAACGTAATTCGGAGGGTATTTTACACATGAAACAGGTTTTATTGAACAAGAAACGTACTCTCTACGTATGTTATGATGCTATACATTACTGTACAATAAGCATTTTAAAACATTGATTTTGTGTAAAATAATTGTATAGTTTCGTTTCATTGTATTATGAGTTACTTCCTGATTATGATGGTGAAAAAATAATACTTGAAACTTATGGGCATTTTAATGTATAACAGTTTAATAATTTTAGCTAAGCAGTTTATACATACGTGTAGATTTAGAAAGATACGACCTTTGTTTTTTGGTTTTTATGAAGGAGTTAACTTTGTATAATAAAGCTTTGAAAGATATAAAACAAGACAATCATTGGAGGTTTTCAAAATTACACACAATCTGATAACTCATTAGACCTCTGTGATATTTTATGTTCTATTTATTTATTTATTTATTTATTTTGTTTACAAAAATCTTACATTGTTTTGATATTGAAGATGTATTTGTAAGATGATTTTGATTGTTTAATTTAAAAAAAACGCATGGGTATTTTTTTTATAAAATATACTTTATTTCACAAGAACATGTGCAGCATGCATTTTTCGTGTAAAATAATGTCCAAATCAAAAGAAGAGAGAAAATTCGGCATTGTTTTGTTAAAAATCAATACAAAATGACCAATTCAACCCAAGCTAGGCCTGTTTTATCACAACAATTTTGTTTAAATTTAACTTACAATGTATCAAATGAGGAACTCACGGCCCGTTTTGTCCTTACATGCTTGCTAAAATAATTATAATGCAATAATAATAATTCCGCCCCTCCCTCACTTCCGGTTCTGGCGCTGGGGTTCTGAAACTGGGGTTCTGAAACTGGTGGTGCTGCGGGTCTGCAGGCATCTAGCCCTGTCTATGCATCTAGCCCATCTAGCCTTGTTCACTCAGAATGAGGACACCATTACAAAATGGCCGACACCCTCTATAGGGCACTATTTAGTGGATATAAGATCGGTTTCAGACACAGCAACAGTACAGTCCTATCTTTTGTTGTGAGAGCTATAAAACAGTTTTGAAATTATTTTATATTAATCTAAACTTGACGAACGAATTTCGTAGTCATCCAAAGCGCCATTAATTTGGATTAGCCTCCTTTAGATATTCAAATCCGTTAGGTTCACCATTGTTTTTATGGTTTACAGTCTATGGTTTTTACGCACTTACGCGAATTCATCTTCACACTACGCAGTTTTCGTTGCGTTGTTTGTGTACTTTCAAAATACCCCTACGCACAAAATTCTACGACATTAAACGGGGCGGGTCTAGTTGCTTAGTGGCAGGCGACATTTTACTGAATCCAGTACGCACGAAGATGTTGTTTGTCTAACTCAAAGCTGGTATATTTTTCGCAGGTGTGTTGTTTGTAAAAGACTGTTTCATGCTGTAAAGAGATACGTGCAGTTTTTACACACTAACATTCACTTGCTATCAGAAAAATACATTTCTACAAACCAGGTAAGACACCAGGACCAGCCTTACTTCGTTTTGTTCTGGAGGAAAAGTGTGATTATTCTGCTGGGGTTTTACTTTAACTTACTGTAGGGTAAAGAAAATGAGAGGAAGTAACTCGTATGGAGACCGAGACAGAGATCGAGGACGGGACAGAGGGTGAGCCATTATTGCTGTTTGTTTATTTGTGTTTTAAAACATTTAATAACATCATTTTTAATTAGATATTAGGTCATTAATATTTTGGGTTCAGTTTTTGGCCAGCAAAAGGATTCAAAGTTAAAGAAATGTATCCCTCACAGGGCTCGCTTTGGATCAAGTCGTGTTGTCCAACCTCCACCTAAGAAGTTTGGGAATCCAGGAGATCGGCTGAGGAAAAAGAAATGGGACCTTGACCAGCTCCCCAAATTTGAGAAGAACTTCTACAGCGAACACCCAGAGGTTCAACACATGAGTCAGGTAAGAAATAACTGAATAAAAATAATAAACATAATAATAAGAAGAAAAAGAAAAAACATTGAGTCTGAAATGGGTTTCTGTAGTCAACAAGGTTTTCCCTGTAAATAAATTAATATGTTATTTTGGTTAATCAATATAGTGATTTTTTTCTGGTCTACCATTTTTCTGATGATTGTGTTAATATTTTTCTTTTGTATATTAATTAGTATGATGTTGAAGAATATCGCAAGAGGAAAGAGATAACCGTCAGAGGCTCCGGCTGTCCAAAGCCTGTCACCAAATTCCATCAAGCTCAGTTCCCTCGTGAGTTAAATTCACATTGAGTGTGTTGAACATTTTTTTTCTTCATCCGGTGATGGAAACGCATTATTTTCTGCTAGTGATGGGTCAATCATTCATTTTGAACAAATCTTTTATATGACTCTGGAATAATGAGTTGTCTTATTCATTTTTTGTTTGCTGTGCAGGCACAACAGCACAACATCCTTTTGTTTGTTTGTAACTAACATGAAAACTGCAAAGGCCCGTAGAGGAAAACCTGGGTCAAGAATCTGGTCTTGTAGAGCAGTGGTTGCGTATAAGAATATTGAATATTGTTTCTGTGTTTGTTTGTTTTTTTAAGAATATGTGATGGAAGTGCTGCTGCAACATAACTTTAAGGAGCCCACTGCTATCCAGGCTCAAGGTTTTCCTTTGGCTCTCAGTGGTAGGGACATGGTGGGCATCGCACAGACTGGCTCTGGAAAAACATTGTCTGTAAGAGACCTACATCTACAACCAACAGCCAGCAAAAACACAGATACTTGAATACCCATTCCAAGTATACTCATGTCATGTTTACTTATTTCAATGTTGTCCACAGTATCTGTTGCCTGCCATAGTGCACATTAACCATCAGCCATACCCAGAGAGAGGGGATGGGCCCATCGTAAGTTGACAAACAACTTTTACCACAATAAGTAGAATCAGGCACTGATTTAGAATCAGAATGGTGTACTGTTTTTGATGATGCACACTATGATGGTCAAAATGAATCCATAGTGCTTTGTTAGTACATTCTTCAATCCTGCCGTTTCCTGCTTTCTGTTTTGTTTAGTGTCTTGTGTTGGCACCCACACGTGAATTAGCCCAGCAGGTGCAGCAAGTGGCTTATGACTTTGGCAAATCATCCCGAATCAAGAGTACCTGTGTTTATGGTGGAGCTCCTAAAGGTCCACAGATCAGAGATTTAGAAAGAGGTATGGAAACTGACCAACATCTACAACACACTAACAAAATGTGATTAAACAAATATATACAGTGCCCTCCACAATTATTGGCACCCCTGTTTAAGATGTGGTCGAGGACTTCTAAAAATTCTTCCTTTTTTTAAACAACATAGAACCCAAATGCAAAAAAGAAGAAAAATCCAACCTTTTATTTAAGTACATTACTTTGGTGGTAAAAAAATAAATAAAAATTTAGAAAAAGAAAAACTTCAAATCATGTGTCCCACAATTATTGGCACCCCTAACAATTCCGCTGAAAAATGTAATTGATTTTTTTTTAAAACATATTTTCTGTAGTTGCTAAAGTTGGTCAGGATATCTAGAAACTTTTAATTAGTAATTCATGACTCCCTCTTTCCCCGGGGTATAAATATGACATGACACAGAGGCCAAATTCTCTTACCCATTTGTCAACATGGCAAAGACAAGAGAACACACTATTCAAGTAAGGCAGATGTGTGTTGACCTTTACAAGAAAATAGCCACTCGCCTTAATTTGCCCGTATCTACAGTCAGAGGAATCATTAACAAGTTTAAAACAACTGGAAAGGTGACAAACAAGGCTGGAAGAGGTCCCATGTTTATCTTGCCACAAAGCACAGTGAGGAGGATGATAAGAGAAGTTAAAAAATGTCCTAGGCTCACTGTCTCTAAATTGCATCAAATAGTGGCATCTTGGGGTCACAAAGTCTCCAAAACAACCATCAGACGCACTATACAAGCCAACAAGCTGTTTGGGAGGCATGCAAGGAAAAAGCCTTTTCTCACTAACAC
Organism: Cyprinella venusta; assembly: GCA_038021265.1. NCBI lineage: Eukaryota > Metazoa > Chordata > Actinopteri > Cypriniformes > Leuciscidae > Cyprinella > Cyprinella venusta. The sequence goes on from CM075868.1 coordinate 14,430,576, forward strand.
TGACAAACGTAAACGTCTAGAGTTTGCCAAGCGGCGCTGGGACTTCATCTGGGATCGTGTGCTTTGGTCGGATGAGACTAAGAGTGAGCTTTTTGGCAACAAACACTCTAAGTGGGTCTGGTGTAAAACAAAAGATGAGTATGCTGAAAAGTACCTCATGCCCACCGTGAAGTATGGTGGAGGATCTGTGATGCTGTGGGCATGTTTCACTTCCAAAAGCCCTGGGAACCTTGTTAGGGTGCATGGCATTATGAATGCTTTGAACTACCTGGACATTTTAAATAAAAACCTGATGGCCTCTGCACAAGAGAGGGCCCAGGATACTGGATGATCTAGAGAGATTGTGCAAAGAAGAATGGTCAAAGATCCCTCTCTCTATGTTCTCCAATCTTGTGAAATGTTATAGGAGGAGATTAAGTGCTGTCTTGTTGGCAAAAGGGGGTTGTACAAAGTATTAACTTCAGGGGTGCCAATAATTGTGGGACACAATTTTTTTTTTTTTTTACCACCAAAGTAATGTACTTAAATAAAAGGTTGGAATTTTCTCCTTTTTTGCATTTGGGTTCTATGTTGTTTTAAAAAAAAGGAAGAATTTTTAGAAGTCCTCGACCACATCTTAAACAGGGGTGCCAATAATTGTGGAGGGCACTGTATATATATATATATATATATATATATATACAGTAGGTGGACAACCAGAATGTCGTTTACCGCCGTCACCTACCGCGGCAAAAATAAACCAGCCGTATTTCAAAGTCGGTGGCGAATAGTGAACACATGGCCGAGTGGTAGAACTTACGGTTAGAACATGAGTTCGAAGCCCGATTTAACATGGATAACTTAAATTTTATATTTAGGTAGGCCTATTTATGCAGAAAGATTTGTCTAGTTCTAAAACTGTTACACCATTTATTTATTTATTTTTTATTTATTTATTTTTTTTGTTTGTATTTATTAAAAAAAATAGCCTATATTTCCATTTTACACTAAGGAAGGAACAAAATAGTATCCAAAAGAATGACTTATTTAGGCTACATCTATAATAATACCAATCGTAATTTCAAAAGCAGTTCCGTAAAAAAAAAAAAATATATGAGGAGTTCTTTTCCATTACGCTATAAATCCTTTTCAATAGTTTTCAGGAAAAACTACATTTTTTTACCTAGACCCACACATTTTGTGAATATTCGAATTATCCTGTTGAAGGGTTTTATTGGTTCAGTCTGAACATGTTGAACAATGATTGTTTAACAACAATATTGTTAATTATAAATTAAAAGTTTTTTTTTTTCTAAACGCTATAAATTCATCCTTTTTTTGTAAAAAAATATGGTTTGTCTTTAAAAGAAAAGAAAAAAAAACAAGAGAACATGCAATATATAATCAGGGGCTCATGCTATAAATTAATATAAATTAAATTTAGTAACACAACCTGAAAAAAGTAATGATAGTAAAGTTATTTAGTAATAGCCTACATTCAGAGTCATTTTTAGTAAAGTGTCAAACCTGTAACAAATAGTACTAATTTCTATATATGCATGAAAAAAAACTAAAAATGATCAATAATGATAACGATATTCAAAAGTAGGGATGGGCTCCCCTCCAGCACATGCACACACACACATGCTTGTATGCTACATAGAATGTGAGCAAAGCGGAGCGGCGTAACGCTTAAAAATAAGTGAAAAATAAATAAATAAATAAATAAAAATAAAATAAACATAGGCTACATTTCACATTTTTGTTTAATAATATTATGTTACTTATTTTTATTATTTCGTCTATGTTGAGTAGGCTATATGAAAAGTGAACCGCATGAGATGAGTAAGATAGGATCAAAAGCTACCCAATATCGGAAAATATTTGGAGTGGGTCAGACATGATTTTGACCACCAATTAAGTTTTGTTGTGTAGAAAGCTTGTAAATTTCATTTCGGATAAATTGTATCTTCATTTTAATAAATGTTTCATCAACAAATTGACTGGATTAATACATTAAGTAAATATCAGACAATATAATCAGGACACAGAGGCGCGCGTGTGAACTGGAGCGCGTCTCATATATGAATCGAAACACCACGATGCTTGCCTTACAGACCTGAGAACTTGAAAGCTTTAAATGTCTACTTTTAAACAAAACTATTAAAAACGAAAATAAATTGTCAACTCTCTGCGTAAGTAGGCTAATTCGAAGTAGTCTATGCGTTTAGGCCTATGCGCGTTCACTGCGAAGATGGCGAGTCAGCATCATCAACTTTATCTTTGCTGCTGACACAGACAGAAAACACTAGTTTACTAGAGTTTAGAGCAGCATGTTTGCAACAATAACACAGTCGAACAGAATGTAAGCCCTGTGTGTGTGCATGTGCATTTGTGTGTGTGCGTCACACGTTAAATGTTTAGAATGTAACACAACATTCAAATGCAAATATGCGCCCTCCCCCACTTGAAAGGCCGTGTGTCCACCAAAGCATTCTTCCACACGCCTGGCGTATATGTTTTCAATTGTTTTCAATGGGAGCGCCGCGTTTTTTTTAAACGCCATGAGCGTAATCAAAGCAGCTCCTGAGATTAGGCTGGCGTTTTTAGTATGTTGTTTTTTCTTCGAACAATTCAAGAACAATATAGGCTATAGGCTACAAATTGAACATGGTTTATTTTATGTAAAACTTTAAAACTGGCCTTTACTTTTCTTGACGATTCCTTGGTAGCTTTTGTTTGAAGGCATTCATTGCTCCAAAAACACTAACGTTAGAAACATAACTGCACTTTATCTCAACGGATTAATAAACCGTACCCACGAGTTCCTAATCCGTGCCCTCAGTTTTTGCAATCTGTACCCACAAATTCATAAACCGTGCCCACGCTTGCGCAATCCGGACTCACGGATTTGTGGCTCGTCCCCCAGAGTGTGCCGTATGATTCAAACTGGGCCTCCTGTTTAGATGCGGGATGCATTGCATTGTTTTTAAAATCCTTTTTTAAAATGGATAATTTCTTGCATTTAAAAAAAAAATACATTTAGGATACTTTTATCTTTAAAGTAAATTTTTAGAGGAAAAAGCTTAGTAGGCCTACTAATAAGCAAAAAAAATAAAAACAAAATAATAAATAATTATAATTAATTATAATAATAATATAATTATAAATTATTTTATGTTAAATAAATATATTACTGTCTTCGGTGAACTCATTCATAGTAATAAACGCAAATAATAAATATAGCTGCGAGCAACGATTGCGGGCCCAAGCCGATGGCACCGCCACCCCGGTGCCTAGTTACCTAAAGGCACCGGGGTGGCAGTACCGCCGGCTTTGGCCCTTCATTGCTGCTCGCAGCTATATATATATATACAGTGATGTGAATAAGTCTGGACACCCATGTTAAAGTTGCCTAAAAAGAGGAATAAAAAATCATCTTTTGGATATTTATCTTAATGCCTTAATTAGAAAAATGAGGAAAACTCCAACCTTTAAGGACACACATTTTCTTTGTGAATGAATAATGTATCATAAATAAATAAATGTTTTTCCTTAAAATACAGGGTGCATAGGTCAGGACACCCTTATGTTAAATTCCTATAGAGTCAGGCAGATTTTTATTTTTAAAAGCCAGTTATTTCATGGATCCAGGATAATATGCGTCCTGATAAAGTTCCCTTGGCCTTTGGAATTAAAATATCCCTACATCATCACACACCATTCACCATGCCTTGAGATTGGCATGGTTTTACTTCAGTTAGCCTAATAGCTGGTTTGATTTGCATTGAAAGATGATCTTATGGAAAGTACCCCATGCCAATCTCTAGGTGTGGTGGAAGGTGTGTGATGATGTGGGTCTATTTTAATTCCAAAGGCCAAGGGAACTTTATCAGGATGCATATTATCCTGGATCCATGAAATAATTGGCTTTTAAAAATAAAAATCTGCCTGACTCTATGGGAATTTAACATAGGGGTGTCCTGACTTATGCACCCTGTATTTTAAGGAAAAACATTTTATGTGTCCTTTTTTAGTCATAAAATTCATTTCCTCACCACAGCAAAACCGTTCGAGATATCAAAAATCCGTCCGGAATTGAGCATCCTCAATGTATTGACTTCATGCACTCCGAGTTTGGTGGTGATTGGTACACATGCGGTGTAATTTGATGTATTTCTCCAAGGAGATTTATTCAAACAACCCATAATTCCCGACTTCCATTCAAACTGTCTTAAAACTTAGAGCACGAAAGTTGTTTGGCCTGATGTGATCTATAAGTGTACCAAGTTTCATATTGTTACATGCAAGTGTGTTTGATTTATGAACCAAATTTTCAGATCAAGTTTATGGACCAAGTTAATTTAATTAATAAACTAATTATATAAAACTATTGTCAATGCACTAAAATATGGTTATAAAATGGTTATATTATGCCTTTACTTATAAAAAATAAAAAACTTATTTAAAACATATCAGGCTTAAGAAATGTATTTTCTTTTTCTGCAGGCCAGACACACAGCAGTGAAATGGTTAAGCCCCCTCCCCCTACAAACACACAGACTGACACACACACACACACACACACACACACACACACACAGACAGGCAAAGACAGAGACGTAGGCTCAGAGTGGGCATGACCACATTCAAACAAACATATCTGACTTTCTGTGGGTCCTAGCTAATGAGTGTCAATTAGAAAGTTGTCCGGCTCGAGCCTACAGTTTATAAACTGAGGGGACGGATTGCAAATAGCAAATATCTATCTATCTATCTATCTATCTATCTATCTATCTATCTATCTATCTATCTATCTATCTATCTATCTATCTATCTATCTATCTATCTATCTATCTATCTATCATCTTTATTATCATCTTTCTATCAGCATCATCTTTCTATCTTTTAAAAATCATTAAACATTCAAATGTTTGCATTACATTTTAAAAGATTAGAGAATTATAATAAGCTAATACAGATTTTTCGTTATCAAAGTTTATAGTTGTAACAAAAATCAGAAATCTCACACTCCTTACCTTCTGCATTTTACAATAATTTCCTTTTCCTCAGTCAAGCGATTACTCTCATCTAACTGCTGAAAAGACGTAGGAAGGGGCACGCTGTTTCGTGAGACATTTTAATTTTTATATGCCTTAATTTGTGAATTCGTAATTGGAGCGTTCCACCATCAGTGTGCAATGCGTGTGACGTTTACGTTCGTCAGTAAATAAACTGCACGTGTCTTGCGGAAGAACACTGTAGCCAGAGAGCTACTTCTCTCCTTTAATGTCTATGGCAAGTCACGCAGGCACTGGGCAACTCCGTATCCGAGTCGACCCCGGGATAAAATATTCCAACTCCAAATATAAACACTTATTATAGGCGTACCGTAGTGATTCAGAATAAGTCAAAAACATGGTTTGGAAAATGGATTCATTATGTAGCCTACTCGTTAATTCTGAACATAAGTTACGGACTGCAGCAGATGATACAACGGGGTTCTGTTGTGCGAGTGTCCACTCGCACATATGCAACCATGTATAATTTTAACTCGCATATTCTCAAAAAATGGTTGCATATCTGCGACCAATTTGGTTGCTGTCTGGAACCCTGTATTCCAAGTGCTTTGGGGGTAGATGATAGGGATTTTGTAAAAATACAATGTATTTACAAAAATTTGAACTTTGGCCATTTAGTTGGGGAGCCAAAGTCTCAAAGAGGGAGAGTTTCAAATAGTTATACAGGGCTCCAGACTAACTTTTTTTACTAGGAGCACTGTTGCCCCTGACTGAAAATTTTAGGAGCGCAAGCAGAAAATTTAGGGGCACACCTTAAATCAGCTTGCAATGCAATTAATCAATTTTTCCCCAAAATAACTGTAATACTGACAAATTCTTTAATAATAAATATACTTAACAATATGATATGCTGTTTTATTTTAAGTTCACAGGGCTCCAGACTAAAATTTGAGGGCAGCACCGCCTCAAATGAGAACTTACACCGAGTTCTACAAAAAACAAAACAAAAAAAACAAAAAACTGGTTGCACTGGGGCTGACAATAAATCACTAAGCTTAATTTAGGATTTAGATGAAGTTAACTTTAGTTATTATCATTTATAATGTCTTAATATTAATTAAAAAAATAGTGAAAACATGTATATTAAGGACACGGAGTGAAAGCCAATAAACATCCTACTGTTTACAACGGTATTTTTTTTAATAAGTATTTAAATAAGACATTAGCCTAAATCCATGGTGAATGTTGCTGGTTTGTGGACTGAAAGCTTTCTATGAGTGTTTCTCCCGGTTTCCACGTCAGCACTGTTTGGTCTGATATGGTTTATAACAGAAATCTGCGCCAAATCGGAGTGTTTCTCACTGGATCTCGTAGTGATGATGTTATTAATTCTGACGCGAATTCAGTGGATTTCTTCACTGGATCTCCTAGGCTACTAACAGTGTCGCGTGATCGAGATCGGCCCGCGACTGGCAAGTTCGGGGCTTTATTCCAGTCACTGGTTCGGGGCGCTCCATAAGAACGGCTATGCGCTTCTCTATCTATTATTGGTCCAACCTAATAAATACGCCAACGGTCCGTGAAGCATAGCCTGTGAGTTGCGTATTTTAGTTCCACTTTCGTTTTGTTTGCATTCGCTGCTAGGTAACGAGTCGATAGATCGCTTATTGCTCAGACGCACATAGCAGGTTGCGATATTTCTCTCCGTCTCCTTCCCCCAGATGTTTATGCGCGCTATTCTGTCACGGATTCATTGACGCGCCCCTTCCACGCTTACCATGCGTTTAACGTGTGGCAAATTTACTGGTCGCACATGTGCGACTGGACGTAAAATTCAGTCGCACACTGACAAATTTTGGTCGCAAAATGCGCCCATTTGGTTGCAGTCTGGAGCCCTGGTTATAACATACCACTGATTGTTAACAGTTCAATGGAATTACTCCCATAAGTCATGCACAGCGTCATGGGGTGCAGAAAAAAGTTGGATTGAGTTGTGGCTCTCAACCCTTTTCCTGGACTAGTGTTATCTGTTAATAATTTTTGATTAATAGAGCAGGAATAGTTAAGAGCTATTCTTTCTATTAACATTGTTTGACCTCCTAAAGGTGTTGAAATCTGCATTGCCACACCTGGCCGTCTGATCGACTTCCTGGAGGTAGGAAAAACCAACCTGCGCCGTTGCACCTACCTGGTGCTGGATGAGGCTGATCGTATGTTGGACATGGGTTTTGAACCCCAAATCCGCAAAATTCTTGACCAAATTAGAGTAAGTTCTGTCCTTTTGTTAAACAGTCTCCAGTGTTCAATTGAAACAGAATTTGATAGTTTATGGATGTTAACATTACACTCACAGCAATGCTAGACTGAGAATCTTAATCAGTAATGATTATGCACTCAGAAAATTGTCCTGGGGCCTCATTTATAAAATGTTGCGAAGGATTTACGTCAGAATTGGCGTACGGATGAAACATAGGACGTGCGTAAGCACAGAAATGTTTGGTTTTATAAAACCGTGCGCACGCACATCCTACCCATTTTTCCCTTCATAAATCACAATCAATTCTAAATGTAGCGCAGCTTTTGCGGCTTCATGTCACGCCCATAGTTGCCTATAAATAGTCCGTGAAACGTCCACAAGTTAATATTCATCAATTGCGAAATCATGGCAAACACAGAGAGGAAATAAAAAAAAAGTAACTTCACTCAATATGAAGTAGAAGTTATCGTTGGTGAGGTGGAAAAGAGGAGAAAATGTTGTTTGGAGGGCACAGTGTGGGCATTACTAATGCCAAAAAGGCACTTGAGTGGCAAAAAGGTTGCAGACACCGTAAATGCTGTAGCCTCACAACCTTGGACTGTGGCCGAAATAAAAAAGAAATGGTCGGACATCAAAGTCGAGGCAAAAAAGCGTCTAGTCATTAATTCAATTAGAGAGGTGGAAATCAAGACTGTCCTTACTGAAATAAACTGCACAATGAGGGAATTCTTGAATAAATAAGATATTTTTCCACACATTTTGTTGTGAAGATGATGCGTTTACTCCGAATCCTTCCATTTGCCACATCTTCTAAAGCGCGATATCAGCTATTGTGCGTCATTACGCATTGTGATGGGGCATTTTATTTCCATGCATTTAGTTGCATCTGACAACAGATGCCGGTTATAATCTACTTGGAAATGGTTAATGGTTCAGCGCAAATGTAATTTCTTGCAGATTTCTCAATGGTTGAGACGTACGTCATACATTATTTTTATCAAAAATAAAGCAAACTAAAGGCATATGCATGAATACCATGATTCTGTAGCTGATGAAGACATTTTTACTTTGAAAACAACTTTCCCCAGTGGACAAATAATACATCTATCTATATCAATCTATCTATCTCTCCCTAATTATCTATCCATCTGACTGACTAGGCCTACTATCTAATTGCATCTTTATCTGCTCTGCCAGACGGACACATTGGCGAGAATATCAGTTTTGTACATTATTTCGTTTACCATCTTATTTATTAGGATGAATTGTATAACATGACAATATTATTGCAGAACATATTTCACTTTTCTTTTTGGAAATATGTGTTCATTTGCATTCTGTTACAGATCGATCAAATGGGTGTTCGTGTAGGCGGTTAATTGTAAGACTTGCTTTGTGAAGTTTTTGTGTTATTTATGAGAGGAAGTATTTATTTTACACAATCGTCAGTTTCACACACTTTCACGTGTTTTTTCCAACTGCCGACGGTGTCGCCATTTCTCATTTCACCCGTTTTTGTGCGTACGCCTGGGTCAGAGCTTGCGTGAAGGACCGCACATTTTACCATCAGGTATGATTTTTATAAATGCCAACTATTGCGTACGCCTTCTTTTGTGCGCCGTTTATAAATGAGGCCCCAGGTCTGTGTTTAAGATGGCTCCCCATAATCAGTTTCCTCTGAATACATTTCAAGCTCAATCTTTTACGTTTTCATTTAGCCTGACAGACAGACTCTCATGTGGAGTGCTACCTGGCCTAAAGAAGTGCGTCAGCTGGCTGAAGATTTCCTCCATGACTATGTCCAAATCAATATAGGAGCTCTAGAACTAAGCGCAAACCACAACATCCTGCAGATAGTGGATGTCTGCATGGAAAATGAAAAAGACAACAAGTAAGCTGAAGTATTGGATAGGAAATTTATTGAGCTTTTATTATAGTCATTGCGATTTGTCGTGGTCTACTTTCCCATTTGTCTGTATAAATCAAGATGAAAATGTTTCAAAGAAATGTTTGTGCTCAAAGGCTGATTCAGCTGATGGAGGAAATCATGGCTGAAAAGGAGAACAAAACCATCATCTTTGTCGAGACAAAGAAACGTTGTGATGAACTGACTCGCAGGATGCGGAGAGATGGGTGAGAGACCTTTATAATCCCTCTTAACAGATTTTATAAAATCATATAGTATGCTGATACAATGTGTGTTCATCCAGGTGGCCTGCAATGTGTATTCATGGTGACAAAAGCCAACCAGAGAGGGACTGGGTGCTAACAGGTGCATTTTTTTTTTAAGCTTCACATTTTATTGAAGCAGATTGTCACATTTTTTTCCTGACAGTGCTGTGTGTCATGTATTTCCAGAGTTCCGCAGTGGAAAAGCTCCAATTTTGATCGCTACTGATGTTGCCTCACGGGGTCTGGGTATGGTCTGATACTTGATATTTATTCAGAACCATTTCTATTTTTTTTTTTGTCTAAAATTCTAAACTTGAGTGACTATCTGACTAAATAATGCAGATTATATATAGACAACACTTTGACATGTACAACATTGACTCATACAGTCACATAACTGTGGAATGTTCAGTGCCGTCTCAAACTTTGTGCCCATAGAGATGCACTGGTTAAGCAGATGTAATTCTCACACAGGGCTGCAAACTGCTCCTCATTTTTTTGGGAGAAATTTGAAATGTGGGACATGAAAACTTGAGTATAATAGCTTTAACCTAAAATACATTAAAGCTAGGGTATACGATTTCAAAGATTGTTCATTATTAATATCCTCATTTATATGCTGGTTATGGTTATATAGTACAATCCTAACAATATGAATAGAAAAAAGAATTAAAAAAATTAATTCACTCTATTGGCTGTACAGCCGCAGAGAAGTTGACCAATGTAAGCTGTCCGGCTGGACAGCTTACATTTGTCAACTGCTCTCATCCAATCACCAGCTCCACTTGAACTCTGCCTGGCGCTCGCGTCTCCAACCCAACCGCACCCGACCCCGCCCCCCTCCTTACGCAAGCAAGTGCAGCTGACAGACAGTCTATGGTAGCTAGCTCAGTAGCGTCATATCAGCACTGGATAAAGCAATGGATAAAAATATAAACGACAGCACCAAGCGGCCCCTGCTTGCCCCTACTGTAAAGTTTGGACGAAAGAGAAAGTAAGTGGAGGAAGGAGCGGAGATAAAAAACAAAAAAACAAAATGTGATGCCAGACTCTAAGGATAACATTGACTGTTGGAGGAAGCTTCAGGGAGATCTGGCACTGAAAACCGACGCTGACATGGGCACGGCTGACTTTTTGTTGAGCAGGTAAACATTTTATTTATACTTTTATGTTGTGATGTGTGTTACATAGCTTTTTATCAGTTTGACAACTTGCTCATGCTGCCAGTCGGCGTTGGCGATGTTAGCCGTTTAGCATCGCTGATCACGGGTCAAAGTAATTATATTTCTAAAAGTGCTTGAATATATTTCAGTATGCCTAGTGGGTTTCTGTTCGAGCCGATCGGAATTTGAACAATATGCGCTCTGTGCTGCTATAACAATTACTCAAAACCTTAGAAGAACATTTCATGTGTTGCTTGTCTTGCGTTGACGTGAACTCAAATGTGACATAGGTCAGGGATCAGAGGGGAGGGGTGTGTGTGTGGAGGGGCGGGATGAGTTTTTTTTAAAACTTCCCTTCCGTCTCAGGCTTTCTCGACCAATTTTAAACATCGTATACCATAGCTTTAAATCATTCAAAATGTTTGTTAGAAACTTATTCTTTCATGAGAAATTCCCACTGAAGCATGTCCTCGGATATGTAATTTTTTAAACATTTTTCACACCTTAGGAGTTTGCATCCCTGCAAACAACTAATCAAAGTTTTCTTTTTCTAGTTATTATGCTATTATGTCAGACAGACACCTAAATGTTGATAAATAAGCACACTAATGTCATATCTTATTGGTAACTATGAAACTTGGTCAGTGCACCCAGCCAAGTCCCATGTCCCTTAGCGTGTTCTCACACTTGCTGAGAAAAAGAAAGTGATAACTTTTTGTTTTAATTGGATCAAACTGGTCAAGTGTTTTTAATTTTTTTTTTTAATATATCAAGTGAAAAATATTTGTATAATGCTTTTCACAGTACACATTGATTAAAAACTACTAGAAAATAATGAGGAAATTATATGCATATATACATGAAAATAAAATATGACAAACATATCACTCACTCAACATAAGCCTCACTCTGGGGGAATTTAGAGAGGGTGAAGGAGTGAGGTGAACTATTTACAATGGCCATGCTCTTCATTTTCATATTCAAGAGAATTGAAGGTTTCAATCAATGTGTGACTTTTGGTAATGCAATGACATTAGCCTAAGTAGAACTCAACTTACTAAAAATTAACTGATCCTGATACTACAGATGGATAGTCTTCAGTAGGAATTCTCATCAGCACAACCGCACAGATATTTGGCAACTTCCAGTTATTTAATCTATCATTGTGAACGCCCCTTTTACTTTTTGTCCAGTTGATGAACAGAGAACAGTTTTGTGTACTTGAAGGGTCTATTTCGTTTTACACATTCTACTTCATCTTGTGCATCTAGTGGACCTTTCTTTTTTTAACCGCTCAAATCGCTTGCACATGTGCTGTTGTCTGCACACAAGTCTCCACAGATCTCTGTACAGAAAAAATTGTCATATGGACTGCCCACAATATGAAGTGAAATGTGAAAAAATATGCTTTCAGAATAAGAGTTTAGGACTTTAGTAGGAGGATAGACATTATGAACAGTTTTTAACCTAAATTTATATCTATAGTTTCAACAGCTAGAAAACAGTACCTAGAATTCTACTATTTGTTTAGGATTATTTCGGTTCAGACCTTAATGGCTTCTCTCTTTACAGTGGGGACATTTGGTTTGATCTTTTTACTCTCTTTCTCTCTCTGTCTTTCTCTATCTCCTCCCTATCCTTTCCTCTCTTATGTATTTTGCTCAAAACAAGTGAAGGCTGGGAAGAAAAGAGATTTATTGATGCGTTGTCAAGTTCAAATTTAATGGTAAAAAGGACTCTGGGCTGACGGTGACTGACTGGTGGACTGCTTCGTCAGTTTCCAAATTCCACAAGCAAGCTGTTCCAAACATGATAAACTTGTGCTGTCTGTTTCTTGTTACTAATGTAAAAATCCTCGCACATGTGGGGCTCACCGGCTCGCTGTTGACCCTACCATGGATCTAGGGGAGCTGCTATCCTTCCCTCCTCTTCCCTGGGTCCTAATGCCAGTCTCCTTCCTGAAAAAAATTGTGTACAAAGTGTCCTGTTATCTTGGAAGATGTTAATCCGTAGTCATAGTTCGAATAGAGGTGGTCAGAACTTTTTTTTTTTTTTTTTTGCAAAACTACTTTCTGGACTCATTCATGTCTGGGTGAACAAAGACCTCACAAAGATATTAGAAATTGCTCATTTGTTTTGTCTGGTTATGTTTGGGTTATTCTAGAGAGTCTTACACTATTATTGTTCTTTTTCCCCTTCAGGATTTTTGACTTCCTAACTGCCAGCCCAGACATGCTGTGCTAATTTGACACAGTGGCCTCCCTCTACCATGTTACCAGACACTAGCACAGTGCTTGATATGGATAAACTCCCTCAGCTGCGGCCCTATTTATCTAGTCTTATGGGCTTGTGGCATTGAATAGCTTACTTTTCTTGTTTTTTTTCTTCAAAATCTGGATTGACCTTTAAAAATAATCTCAAAAGAATTCTATGGCCCCTCAGGGTTCTGTTAGATTCCTGGAAAGTCTGCCCCTAAGATAGATTTGAGGCTGAATGGCCCACAGAGTTCTAGAGAGAGGGAGAGAAAAAGTTAAGAATGCTGGATACAGTCCGGTCCGGTTTGTGGAGGCCCTACAACCCAGCGAGAGAGAGAGAACTGGGGCAGAGCCGGTTCTGCTCCCGCCTGGCGTTGCTGGGGCAGGGCCGAGGGTGAAGGGGGGGCAGCTCAACGCGTGAGCCCACATTAACCTCTTCCTCTTGGGCCGCTCCACGGGACCCAGGACTGATCCCAGCCAAGAGTAACCTAACCTAGGGTAAGTACCTGATCATGCCCTAGTCACTGCCCTGTTCATGAGAACTGTTTCCATAGTGTGGCAAATGTCCTTTAAGTTTGTTTGAATTGGTGTGGTAAGTGCCATGGTATATTAGGGCATTATTATACATGACAGGTATAGCGCGTTGCATACTTTAGATATCTAAAATAGCAGAAACTATCATTGTCATTTTCCAAAAGGAGACTGTTTTCTTTTAGGGTCAATAGCAATGTTGTTAGAGCCCCTTTTAATCTGTAATAAGAAACAGACTTTTAAGATGTGTGAAAAAAAAAAACCTTCACCTTATGTATAATGAACACTTGACATTTCCCATCTTTAACACTACCTCAAGTATTGCTGGTTATTAATAGTCTTAAATATAAACTGAATCATATTGTTAATTTACATAATATTCATGTAATACTTAAAATACTAAAGATTAGATTAATCATTTATATTTGGAATAGGTGAGTACTCAAAGTTTTTATTGGTCTCCTTAAAGGCGGTTTTTCACTAGTCGACTGAAAACAGTCGTTTAAAAAAATGGTCACACACTATTCCGCTCAGTGCTTTCACACTAGCACTTTTTTGCGCATACCCGGTTTTGTTTGACGTCAGTGTTCGTTTGGATGATGTGAACGCTGTTTTCCAAAATCTGGGACCATTGGAAATTGACTGAAAAATCCAGTAGAACCTCATTGCAGTACACGAGATCCAGGGGGCAGAGTTGGATCCAGATCTAAGGGGTTGAGATGGGTAGGATTAGGGGTGTGGTTAGGGATCAGAGGCCAGAGATGGGTATGATTAGGGGTGTGGTCAGGGATCAGGGGGTGGAGATGGGTAGGATTAGGGGTGGGGTTAGGGATCAGGAGGTGGAGATGGGTAGGTTTAGGTATATGTAACCTAAACTCCTATCCAACTCCTCCCTCCGGATTTTGTGTTTCTGCAGTGTGGACCGTCTCAAAATCGGCTAGTGAGACCCTGTCTTTAGGTTGAATAAAGACAGAGCTTTATCTGAATGATTAATGTCCTAGTGATACACTGAAATTTCAGCTACCGAAATTCAGTTTTGGAGGTAAGAATTCATTGACTGAAAGGATGTTGTTTAATTGGCACTCATCTGGTGGCGCATTTGAATGAATCCATTGTTTATTTTGTGTACACACACAGCGTGAATAAGCTTTAACTTGGGCTGGTAAGACAATGTAAATGTCTAGTTTTTAATTTTAACTTTGATGGACTTTCATTTTGATAGACTTTCAAGATCATCAATCATTTCCATTGATACATAATCAAAACTTCACTAAACATTATTTGTAGTGCACATACAAATTAATTAATCACAGTAACTTTTGTGCTTTATTATTTTTTATATAGTCTGAGCTTTCAAATTCTGTCAAGTTTGACAAAATTCAACAGTAAATGTCCTTTGAATGTGAACTGATGAAAAAAATCATTTTGGTGCATCACTAATTTTATATATATATATTTATATATTAATTAACACCTGGATGACTGTTGATGACAGCATACTTAAAAACGTCAAAAAAAAAAAAAAAAAACCTGTGCCAACTGTCTTAGCTTTATTATTGATAGACAAACTTACTCCAAAGCCATGCCTGTAAAATCCATGATGAGATCCCAAACACAGATGAGTGAATAATTCCAGTACTGCTGTCGCCGTGAACTACTAGGCAATGGTCCATTCCTTCTGTCTACCTGACTAATTTCTACCTTTTTTTCTTTCTCCATAAATTACTTTGTCCCCATGAAGATGTGGAGGATGTTAAATTTGTCATCAATTATGACTATCCAAACTCTTCTGAGGATTATGTTCATCGCATTGGGCGCACAGCCCGTAGCACCAACAAAGGTACAGCCTACACCTTCTTCACACCTGGGAACCTTCGACAGGCTCGTGATCTGGTCCGTGTTCTTGAGGAGGCTAGACAGGCCATCAACCCCAAACTACTGCAGCTGGTGGACACAGGCCGTGGGGGAGGTGGAGGTGAGAGTTGAGATGAGCTGCAGTTGGGCAGGCATATTTTAGTTTGTTTTATGTCCTTGAGGGTGTAAAATCTAAATCTCCCAGTCTAGTTTGGCACCATTTAGATATTTTTCACATTTCAAATTCTGGTATCTCAAGCCTAATTTCTGGCCTCTCACTGGTTACTTCCATAGGTGGGAGGATGCGTTATCGTGGCAACAACTCAAGCTCAAATAACCCCAACATGATGTACCAGGACGAATGTGATCAGCGTATGAGCTCTGCATCGGGGGGGAACAAGGGCAGCCGCAGCAACAACTTTAGCCGCGACGGAAGGTCAGGTGGGAGCAGCCGAGGCGACCGTTTCTCCTCTTCTTCTTACAGAGATCGCAGTAGGGATGGACGAAACAACTACAACTCAGGACCCTCCTACAACAGTGAAGGAGGTGACCAATACCAGAGCTATGGGGGTGGAGGAGGGGGGCAGTATGGCTCCAGAGGGGGAGGTTCACATCCTGGTGGGGGAGCGGGAGGGCAAGATCAGGCTGGACCTCCCCAAGGTCTGTTTGGAGCGCCGCCTCCAACTCCTCCTCAGCCTGGGCCAGGTCCGCAGCCACTCATGGCACAACAGTTCCCTCCTCCACCACAGCCTGTTATGGGTTTCATGGGTCCTGGCCCATACCCATTTGCCTCACCACAACCCCTTCCTCCCCCTCCCAGAAAGTAGCATCCAGAGGCATTTCTGTCTTTTCAAACCTTTTCTTTTTGTAAAAGTAACCTGCCCTGCTACCAGTTGGAACATTTTAATATAGCTGTGTAATATGGTGTGCTCCTTATTTTCTGTTGTGTTGTCATAGAAAAGGATGGCTTTGCATTTAATTAAGCCAGTGGTCCAGGGTCTTGAGAGAAGGGCCTCTCATTTAATACAATACTTCGCTTTTTGGTTCTGTCCTGAAGTAAAACCTGCTATGGGGGCATCTTTAGTTTGTCATAGTTTAGTTATCTACTTTTTTAATGTGTATCTTCCTAAATATATCTTATTATTACAGTTGGTTAGTACTTATTCATGATGATTATTGATGTTTTTTAAAGCAGTGTAGTTTGTTTTATTAAAGATTCTTAATTGATTTCTTAAGTACTTAGTTTTGTTTTGCTAACTTTTGCTCACTTTAACCACACAGCCTGGAAACCCTCCTGCCAATGTCTGCATACTCAATGTCATCAACATGCTTACATGCAAAATATGCATATTCACAATCAGTGTTGTGCAAGTTACTTCCAAACTGTAATACATTAGGTATTACTTGTTACTGTTATTTAAAAGTAATTCATTACCTTACAATATTACTGTGTCAGAATTGTAATGCGTTACATTACTCATGTATTACTTTTGAGTTACTTTCACCAAAATAACTAAGTAGAACTTAACTTTGGGGCTGTAACGATATGCAATAAGAAACCGAAATCGCGATTCGCCACACGACTCAGATTCACGAACCTACAGAATCGCGACACACCTCTTCCAACTCCAGCGTTATTCTCCTTACCGTCCAGATCCAATGCTGCCTTTTCTTTAAATCAGGCTATTAGTATTATTTGAAGTTAACATTATAAAATACGTAGACCTACACCACAAAACTAGTTGAGGATAAATTATTTAAAATTGGGGAAGTCCAGCATTATGGACATGACATTTGCAGTCAAAATTTGAAATAAAAATTCTCAGAAAATACATGTATTGAAACGTATATAGGTTACTTCCTTAAAGGACTCCAGACATTAGACAAATATCAGTCTTTGTTTTATTTTTAATATTAGGGAAAAGACACACATTCATGCGTGACAAAAAAAAATAGGAGGCAAAATATATTTTTTGTAATTCTGTTAATTACACTGCGCAAATCGGATGAGGAAGGGTTGGCTCTCCAGTCTCCATAGAACTTAAAATATTCATTTTATTTTAGTTTTCGTGTTCGCATTTATGAGGAAAAACAATGTTACAGACGTGACCGCTCTGAACTGGCACTAAAAGACTGCTTTAAAACTTTCACATAGTCTGTTGCCTTTAAGAAGTAAAAGCAGACAATACACTGTAATACAACTGTAATACAAGCCTCACTGAACATGTAACGAGTAAAATATTACTGAAAATTGATTAGTAATGCCTTACACTACTGCGTTACAGCAAAAAGTAATATGTTACTGTAATGTATTACTTTTGTAATGCGTTACTCCCAACACTGTTCACAATCCGCATATACTAAATGAATCAAGGGTGTAGTAGGGTTACATTCAAGCTATTTTAAGGCAGGACATTTTCACAGGACAAAAACATTTATGGTAAATATATCATTTTGGTGATCAAAGATGAGTTAAGGTATAAAATTCAGTTCAAGCGAAGCGGCAGCATGGCGCACACGTGAACCGATCATCTCTTCAGCTTTACTACTAGTTATAGCATGAAATAAGTACGAATGAACATCAGAAGGAATGTTAAAAGATAAAATACAACTTAATGAAATCGGTGTCATGTAATCACTCAATCACTCAAAAAGTTTCAACCACAGAAAGATGTCAATAATACAGCTTGTGAACCAGGGGTGTCCAATTCTGTTCCTGGAGATCTACCTTCCTGCAAAGTTCATCTCCAGCCAACTGAAGCAGATAATTAAGATCTTCAGGAGCACTTCATGATTACAGACAGACGGGTGTGTTTGATCAAGGTTGATCTGAACTCCTTAGGTAGGTAGATCTCCTGAAACGGGATTGTGCACCCCTTTAGTAATGTTTCATTTACCTCAGAAAAGCCAATCAATGACCATAAACCTGTTAGTCAGCTAGAAAAATAAACTTTAGAGAGGAACATTTTGCTAAGTATATGCGTTATTGCATATTCGTCATATTTTTTACTTAACATGTTAATCAATATTTAAAGTATGTTTGAATAACAAAACACGAGTAGACATTATGCCATTAAAATTATAACATTATTATTATTGTTGTTATAAAAAAACATCCTTTGTATAATTTAAAATGTAAGTAAACTATATAAACCAGTTATTTTTAACCAGTAATATTATAGTAATATATCAACTGGGGTTCCCTGTAGTTAACAGAATTAATTAAATTAGTTCAGTAAATTTTTTTCCTTGTAAATTTTCCATGTACTGTACCTGATACATACACCAATTAATCAATACCGAATTGAAATTTAGCTGCAAGCAGCAATAAGGGGCCTAGCAAAAAGAAGATGACAAGTCCTGCCAACATGTGTCAGACCAACGGCAGCAAGGAGCACTTGACATTTAAAGATGAATTTTGGCAAAATGGTTGAAAAATTACATACATTAACTAAAAATGTGATTAAATGGATTATCACTTTCGACCAATAGGTGGCGTAGTTACAAAATCGATGTGATGTGGTCAGAGTTTGGTGACGATGAAAAAACCTTCAGACCAGTGCCATTAAAATACGCAGATTTATTCAAAAGTTAAGAGTATTATTCGAAATTTTGTTAGAACTTTGACCAAAAGGTGGTGCTGTCTTGAGTACCTTCAGGGGATGGGCTGATGGCACAAACTGAGTTTCATAATGTTACACTAATGCATTTGTTAAGTATAGCATGTTATGTTCTATTATAGCGCCAAGTGGCAAAATTCCACAATGTTTTTTCACATGTCCTCAGAATGGGCCTATGCATGTGTGTGTCTAATTTGGTAAAAATATCTCAATTCACTTTGGAGTTATAGACATTTATATGAAAAAAAAAACACAAAAAATGA
Organism: Cyprinella venusta; assembly: GCA_038021265.1. Lineage (NCBI taxonomy): Eukaryota > Metazoa > Chordata > Actinopteri > Cypriniformes > Leuciscidae > Cyprinella > Cyprinella venusta. The sequence continues at coordinate 14,449,691 of CM075868.1, forward strand.
CTGACACGTGACTTTGATTGAATTTTACTACCTCTTACTACCAATATTTTTGCATTTGGGTGTTAGCATTTAGCCAGCGACATATGTTTCCAAACTTCTGACGGTGGTTTCGTCTCGATCGGACTAGCGGTTTCGAAGATATCGGCAAATGTTTTTAAGCGCTAAATTACTGTGCTGTACAAACCATATGCCGGAACCTGGCAAGTCCGGTATCGTTGGACTCGGCAACGATTCAGGAACCCAACGAGATGACTCCCGTTAAAATAAGTCAACCACAGTCAGAATTATAAGTGGTTGATAATTTAATTTTACCACTAAGTGGTGCTGTTTTGAAACTTCTCAGGCTCCTTCAGGGCATCATACTCATGACCCATACCAAGTTTCATAACAATTCGTTAATGCATTAAAAAAAAATACACATAATTCAAAATGGCCGACAACAAAAATGGCTGTTCTGGGAAAATTGGTTATCAGTCGACTCGGCATGAAGCCCTGAATCTAACAATTTCACTTTTATGATTTTTGGACACACCTTTCAGAAGTTATGAGCAAAAATGGCCATTTTTCATATCTCCAGACCAGTAGGTGGTGCTGTGCTGAAACGCAGCATGTAGCCTCAGGTCATGCTTGTGAGGACATGGACCAAGTTTGGTCTAAATACGATAAAGCGTTGCGGAGATACAGCCTTATAGTGTGATATTCGAGAACGACTTGCAGCATTTTTATGAATTCCATGACTTTTGGTTGGCACGGTCTGGAGATGATCTGGTTCAGTTTTGGTGAAAATCGGAGCAACGGCCTAGGAGGAGTTCGAAAAAGTAGCTTTTTAGGATAGTTAAAAATGGCGGACAAACTGTCATGACGGAAATGACGTCATAGGGTTCAATCGAATCGGCTTGAGCCAAGGAAAAAGACGACAAAGAAATTGTGATTCTAGCCATTATGGTTCAAAAGTTATTACCATAAACATGAGTGAAATTTTGGACAGTTGGTGGCGCTAGAGGGATTGAGTTGGAGACTCCAAATTTGCTATGAAGACTTTTCAGACTGTCCTCTATCAGTGTACCAAATTTCATAACTTTCCCGCAAGCGGTTTTATGGGCTGCCATAGACACCCAGTCAGAAGAAGAAGAAGAACCGGAACAGATACAATAGGTGCGTCCGCACCTGCGGTGCTTGGCCCCTAATTAAAATTTAATTGAATTACAAGCTTGAGAATCAAATCGAATCGTGAAATTTGTCAACACTCAGCCCTACAAGCAATGTTTTCATAACAGTTTTGATTGTGTGATTGTCAAACATGACTGACTATATCAATTCTTTACCATAAGTGAGTCTCTTTTAAAAGTTCACTAAATGAAAGAGCATGTGCCACTCAAACCAGCAACAGATAAAGGAGTAAACAATCCTCCAAATCAGACGACTTTTCGGTTTGGTTATCATGCAACATTTAACCACATTTACAGTATCATAAGTCATGTGTCAGACTCAGAGGTGAATACATGCAGGTTCTAAGATTTGTAGGTTTCTTCTCATCTTGCAAGTGCATGTTATGACTTTGAGAAAACCAATGAAAAACAAAAAATATTTACATATGACTGTACTATTCATTGAAAATGTGCACCATTTACATTAAATATAACCTGCAGAATCGTTTGGAAGGAGGTCTGTAAAAGTTTGAAATTTTGAAATGGAAAATGTTTAGGAACCCTGGAAACAAACTCTTTTTTTAATGTAAAAAGGGCCACGAAATCGATCCAAATCGCGGGGTACGATTCGTGGTGAAGGCTTCAAGCGTGTTCCGTCTTTTCCATGGCAAAGTATTTTTAGTTAAATGCAACACATTTAATCTTATGTATTAACTCGTTTCATCTGACTCCATAAAATGAAAAGGGTTTATCAATGATATCTGCGCATCATTTAATATGTTAATGCTTGACTATTCCTTTTAACTCTAATGAAAATAAAGTCAAAGTCTGTTAGAATAGCCAAATGTAACAATTTATTATGTCAGGTAAATGTATCATTGGAATTCCACAAGATAATCAATGCAAATCATCAAATGTTTCAAAGAACAAAGAACTTTACCCAACATATTACATGAGCTGAGAAGACAACGTCATGGGCTGATCTGAATACAGAATGGCAGCCCCGAACTCTTGTTACATCTCCCTGTATAACCAGACCTCCTTCAGTGGAAATTTACTGTATTCCCAGCCATGCTTACTGGGGGAAGGAGCTTAGAACAGTGGAAATTAGCATTTACACCTTGGAGTCCCTAGAGAGCACATTCCTTTGTGTAACAGTTATTCCTAAACTTCTTAAAACCTTATTACCTTTTCTTTTATTACTTTGGGAATGAGACATTATTACCAGTCACCCTGAGACCATCAAAATGACTCCAAACAGTCCTAAAAGATTATCACATTCACATTAAAGACCATATTCTTGTGAGTTTTCAGTGTCATTGACTGAAAGAGAGGGAGAGAGGGATGTAGTTCAGAGGGAAGGGGGTAGGGTGTCGAATGTTAATTTACAAGCAATGCCATTTGTCTTCAGAGGGGATTGGTCAGAACCAGTTTTCCAGTCTTACATTAACGTAACTTCCGTTTTAGAAGCTAACCACGTTGCATCTTACCTTATAGCACTAGACTGTTCACCTTATAGCATTCAAGACTGTTGTTTGCATTATTACATTCCTATTTTGTGTGATCACACACTACAAACAGCTATCCACTTCTTTTTATACAATCTCTTTGTTTTACAGATTTTACTAAAGAGCTCATTTAAATATAGATCGCTCTTTATAAAAATGAGTCGTTTTTTTAATTATATAGCTCATTCAACCTTTGATCAAAGATTTAAAAATAATTAAATGAAAACATGCCTTTTAAACCCCAGAGAAAAAGAATAACTTTATTTCCCTTAAATACATATTTGCACTACATTCACTTCTCCATATGTTTAGTCTCTGTATACGTTTTTGGCAAATGTACATAATTGCAATACAGATATTTACACTTTTTTTCAGGTTGGAAGGACATAATCTGGAATGCAGCTGGCTTCATCACAGACCTTTAACTGTAGGGACACACACACTAGAATTTAAATTCCAGTCTGCAGAGAATTCTGATGCTACAGTATTCCAATTCAACAAATTATTTCTGTTAACATCATCTGAGAACAGAATTTTTCTGATATCTCATACAAGCATGGCAAGGGTAAAATATTATTCATTAAACTGTACTGCATTAAAAAAAAACCCAGACTAACTGGAACCGTCTAGGATTCAAAAAACAAAAGTGTCGACCCGAGGGGCAAATGCTCATGTTATTCTACCAATTAAAAACAAGCATCAAACAAAATGTCTACATTCACATTAACAAGAAAGAAAATCTGATTAGGCACGTACGGTAAATATAAACAAGACATCAGCGTGAAGTTCGAGCAGTACAGTTTACAGAACAAGGGCAATTTTAGGATTGAGGACAATCATGATTAATAAGATGCAAAAATCACAATGAATGAATCAAGGGCTGTTTGATTTGTAATATAGATCAGTTAGTTTAAGTATTTCTTGCTGAGAAACTGATTCAAGTTTGGTGTGTTACCAGTAAAACCACATGCAGCTTGACAATACAATCGAACACACAAAAAAACAGAAATATGATCAAAAATGTGTGCAAGTGCAGAAAACATTAAATCAACACCATGAAAAAATGAAACAATTAGTGGTGAAATTTCACCTGGTCTATCATTACAGCTGACTGAGACTCCAGCATCTCAATTCACACATGGAAATAATGTCAGAAATGACCACAAAACTCATCTCTCTAACTTTTAAACATTTAAAGCTTCATACAAAAAGGGCCAAAAACAACAAAAAGAAAGAAAAAAGTTAGAACAACTGGAATTAAAAAAAAAAAAAAAAAAAAAATCTAACTTCATTTCTCAGCACTCATCCGGACATTAAGGAGAGGAGAGAGATATGGTCTAGATATGAACTGCCATCAGGAAGCAGAGGAGCCGCTAAAGGTTTCCCCAGGACTCTGGTGGAGGGAACTGCTCTACATCTCCGCTCTCATCGTGGGATTCTTCTCCTAAATCAAATGTCAGTTTGTATCTCAACCGCACCTTCTCCTTCAAAAAAAAAGAAAAAAAATGGTATAGGTTAGAACATGAAGGAATGCCATGTAATCAGAAAATATCTACAAATCAGCAACAAACCTTGTCACCCACATCTGACAAAAGCCACAAACCATAACCAGCACAGCTAGTGAGCTTTACTGACAAATTACATTCACATTACTACCCGTGTAAACATTGGAATTAATTTTTTTTTAAATGTTTTTTAACAGTCCGATTCTCACCAAGGCTGCATGCATTTGATCAAAAATACAATAAATCAGTAATATTGTGAAGTGTTCATTTTTTTTTTCATTTTAAATTATTTAAAGATATAACTTATTCCTGTGATGGCAAAGCAGAATTTTCAGCAGCCATTATTTTCAGTCAAAATCAATGTTGAAAGCTGGTTAATATTTTTGAGGAAACGGATATATTTAATAATAATAAAAGATTCTTTGATGAGTAGTAAATTCCAAAGACCTATATAGAAAATAGAAATCTTTTAACATAATAAATACTTAATGCTGGCTTGCTAAAATAAAAGTGCTAATTTCTTTTAAATCTTACACCAGACTTTTGAATGTTAGTGTTTCTTGGTTTATGCAAAAATATTAAGCAGCAGTTTTCAACTGTGATAATAAGTAGAAATGCTTCCTAAGCAACAAATCAGATTATTATGATAATGTGAGACTGAAGAGAGGAGTAACAGCTGCTGGAAATTCAGCTTTGGCATCACAGGCATCACATCAAAATCAAAATTTTGGCATCACATCAAAATATATATAAATACAAAACAGTTCAAATGTAAATTGCAATAATATTTCATATGACTATAAAAAATGCAGACTTGGTGAGTATAAGACACTTCTTTCAAAATATTTAATTTAGGGCTGGGAAACGATTAATAGCGATTAATCGCATCCAAAATAAAAGTTTGTGTTATAATATATGTGTGTGTTGTGTGTATAATTATTTTGTGTACACACATATGCATGTATATATTTAAGAAAAAATGTGTTATTAATATATCAAATATTTATATTTATGTATAATATTAATTTTGTATAAATATATATAAAGTATATACATGCAAATATTTCTTGAATGTTACTAGTTCACACTACACACACATATATTATGTAAACACAAACTTTTATTTTGGATGCGATTAATCGAGATTAATCGTTTCCCAGCCCTAATTTAATTATTAAAAACCTTTGATGGGTAGTGTATATATATATAGCTAAGCAAGGTCGCGCCTGGTTAGAGTCAATGAAATCTTTCAAAAATCCATAAAATGTGTCTTTTTGTCTTCAAAATGTCTGAAATAGCTTCTGGATTTCTTCAGAAAGCCTGAAAGAGTCTCTTTTTTTCTTCTTCTTCAAATAGCCCAATTTTGGCAGCAGATTTCGCTTACGGCCATACCACTTTCAGTACGCCCGAACTCGTCTGATCTCGGAAGCTAAGCAAGGTCGGGCCTGGTTAGTACTTGGATGGGAGACCGCCTGGGAATACCAGGTGCTGTAAGCTTTATATAGTTTATTACCCTAATGTTCTAACCTTTCAAATAGCCCAATTTTGGCCGCAGATTTCGCTTACGGCCATACCACCTTGAGAACGCCCGAACTCGTCTGATCTCGGAAGCTAAGCAAGGTCGGGCCTGGTTATATATATATACACACATATTTAATTACTATTGCACAAGGCTGCAACAGTACACATATTTCAGTACATACCTCTATATTGGGCTCACAATTTGATACAGCAGAGAGAACAAAGAATCTGTCTTGAAATTATTATTCATGTTACAAATGGTCTTTTTTTCATGACCAAATCTCAGGTTTAAAACAAATTATTGAAAAGTTTATCATTTAAATGTTTTAGATTTTTGTCCTCATTTTGTTGTGGGTATGTGTACATGGAAATTAAGTGTGGCAACTGTGATGTGTAATTAGTTTGATGACATCACCTATCTATCCATACACAGTGTTGCTATGATCATTATTATGTTCATTATTATTATTATGACTTTGAGCTTGTTTTTTCACAAAGTAGCTTATTAATATGGGCAACTTGTTGGTTGTTTTCTTTGGGGATCTTATACAGAGAATGGGAATTTACGTCATTGCATTCTAGGTAGTAGTCAGCATATTTTTGGACAACAAAAGAGCGTGCAATGACAACAAATGTCACGCTCACTTAAAGTGATGGTAGATAAAATAATGAATACAATATAGGCCTAGCTTATCTCAGCCAGAGAATCATTTATTTAATCGACATATAACATATCGCCCTAATTCTATAATGTTAAAGCATTAGGGGTTAACATAAAAGTATGGCCCTCTGTAATGCATTCCTGAAATGATTTGTATTGTGAAAGTGCTATACAAATACATTTTACTGGACTTAAATGGAACAAGTACGAGATTCCTCACCGAGAAAAGCTGAACAATGAAGCAAAGGAGCACTACTGTAAGAACAACAGAGTGATCTCAACGAGATACCAAAAGTAACATTTACAGATGTATTATATATTATTTATGGTGTAGTAGCAAATATAAATTAAAGTGGTTCAGAAATTATTAATCTGTAATTTATCTTTAAAAGGGTGGTTCATCAAGATTTAACTTTTTTAACCTTAGTTATGTTAATGTCGCTGTTACAACACTCAAGGTTCAAAGCAAAGGGAGATATTTTCTTTTTAAGAAATTGTTTAACCCCTTAAGTGTCATCCCCCTTTTTTAATAGACATGGAAATGCACATTTCGAACTTAAATGGTTGTAATTCAAGAATGCTTTGGAATATAGACGTAAGATTGGTCTTGTTTTGGTCTTGATAAATTTGCACAAAACTAAGGAATTAGTGATTAGTAGAAACAAAAGTGAACTCTCTGAACAATTGAAACCCGTGACACTCAGTGGATACCAGGTAGAAATAGTAAATACTATAGTTTCAAATACCTGGGAACATTCATAGATAGTAACTTGAGTTTTGCTGGAAATGTGGATTATGTATTTAAAAAATCAATGCAGAGATTGCATCTTCTTCGGAGGCTAAAACACTTTGGTGTGAGTAAAAATATTTTAGAAATGGTTTATAAGAATTTTATAGAGAGCATTATGTCTTTTAATATGACTATGTGGTATGGAGTCCTGACTGTTAAATCCAAGCAGAAATTGTCTGGGGTGGTTAACATAGCTAGCGCAATCGTAGGTAAGACACAAAGACAATTGAATGAGATATATTTATTAAAAGTTAAAGAGAAGGCATGGGTCATTATAAAGGATTTATCTCACCCCTTACACTCTAGTTTTCAGTTGCTTCCATCAAGGAGAAGGTTTAGACAACCTAGGGCAAGTTAAAATGTGTACCAGATGTCATTTGTGCCAACTGCCATTCGATTTTTAAATGCTGAGAAGACATAAATACGAGTAGGGGTGGATATATGTAAGCTAAGTATAGCTGCATGGTAATGTTACTGTTTTTAAATTATGTATTTTTTCTTATATTTTTGTGTTGTTGTCCTTGTGTGTGATGTATAGTGAAGCCAAAGACAAATTTCCACTTGTGGATAATAAAGGAACTAAACTAAACTAAACTTTTAAAGAAGACATTTGGCAGATTTTTGTAGAAGTGAAATTAATTAAGAAAGTGAAATAGAAAAAAAAAAGTTATAGAAGTTTATGAAAAATGTACAATATAAAATTTTTTTTAATATATTTATATTTATATAAAATATATATTTTCAAAACCTGGGTGACTAAAACTTCCAAAAAAAAAAAATCAAAGCCAAAAATCTGAATAAGTTGTGTTTCAAATTTTAGGTTGATATCTCAAAAAATGAGCATTCAGTAAGATTTTGTTTGGGCGCAGTACCAAACTTTTTCATCAGATGACAACCAGACTCCATTACTACCATATAAGGGCACCTCCATTTCCATAAGTGTTTTGAGTGATATGAACCATTATTTCCACAATTTTCATACAATTTATGAAGTAGACATCCAATTCAGAAGAAATATGGTAAATGGACTGCATTTATATAGCGCTTTCTTAGACCTAATGGCCACCAAAGCGCTTTACATATTGCCTCACATTCACCCATTCACACACACATTCATACACCGACGGCGGTGTCAGCCATGCAAGGCGCCATCCAGCTCGTCGGGATGTTGGTGGCTGGGTTTAGGTGTCTTGCCCATGGAAACCTCGACACTTGGTCAGGTGGAATCGAGGATTGAACCACCAACCTTTCAGTTTGTAGATAATCCACATGAACCACTGAGCCACTGCCGCCCCTCATAATATAAGAAGTTTGGCAGATTTTGATATGAATTCAAACTCTAAGAAACACATAAAAAGAACAAGTATGTGCTTTATAGCTTCCTGACACATCTCAAATGATGATTCTATCATTTTTTTTTTAATATTTCAAAAAAATTCAGATCTTTTTTTCTAAAATAATTGAATAGAGGCTATCTTTTGAACTCTTGGCATGAAAACAAACTGAGGTTTCTACCCTTCTTTCATGATTTTTCATGTTTATCCCAATTTCAAAATAAAGGTCTAAACACGCCTTGGGAGTATGAAAATATTCTTGTTGCAAATTAATAAATGACAGCACCTCTGTAATTTATTTTTAAAAACATCAATCTCCAAATATGGAAACTAGAGATTGTAAGCTTTCAAATGATAAATAGTTTGTCTAGGTTAGGTTTAGTATAGGATAGTGGTGCACGATATATCGGCCGCCGATATAACATCGGCCGATTTGGTCAATTTTTTACACATCGGTATCGTTCCGATGTCAAAATAGGGCCGATGTGAACAGGCCGATGATCATCCCTGTGTTGTATTTGACGTGCGTGTAGATGTGAGTGTGGGGGCGGGATGTTTGTTTTTGCACGAGCGTATTAAAAGCGCAAGTGCGTTTAAACATCAAGCGCACGAAGACTGGAACTGTTGAGCTGTTTTCTGCCAGCCTTCCTAATACGTATTTTTGTCCCGCCAAAGCCATATTTCACCGGTAAGTGATTGCTGCGCTTGTTTAACTGAGGGAACAAGAGAGAGTGAAAGCACCGGTCACGCGCGCCGTCTTCAAAATGTTTTGCGCACTCTCTCTCTCCCTCCCTCGCGCATGTTTATGAATTGAGTTGACTGAATATCTTTGAAAATACACGATGGTAAAAGGTCGGAAGACCGAAGTTTTTTTCTTCTGAACTACTGGTTGTGAATTGTGCTAAAATAACGTCACTGCCTTATCTTCTCTGAAAAGCTTTCTACACATTTAGATCAGATGACATAACCACACTTTCAATAAACCAAAAAAGTCTACCTGGTGATGAAATGTTTTCTGTGTCGACTGTCGAGACCATAGACTGTAAAAATAGGTCGAGACAAATCTCGTGCGATGTTCTAAACTGCCTGGATAATCACACAACGTGTGCCGTGGTTCGTTGATGGCACGTCCGATTCGCGAACTAATGACTCCTTTGAACTGATTCACTTTAATGAATGGTTAAAACAATTGATCTGTCCATCACTGAGCTCAAGAGACATAAATTATTAAAGTGTACATTTGTTAACATTCTACTAATATTAGTTTCTATGCGGATTTACTCCATGACAAAACTACCCCAGTCATTCTAGATTGATTCATTCTTTCCAAATACAGCTAGGCCTATTCAAGTAATCTGGTGAAATTGTTTTTATATCACAATATATATCACAGAAAAATAAAAAATGACAATGTCATTTTTTACCAATATCGTGCAGCCCTAATGTTTGTTTGTTTGTTTTCCTAATCTCTCTCTCTACCAAAGAGATTGGATGACAACTCTCTGTTCCTTAGCGTGAACTAGAGATTCAGCTTAGATTCTCTGCCCAAGCCCGATATGTGTTGATTTCTTGACCGCAATGGCCATTGAGAAGCAAATTAAGATAGATTTCCCTCACCGCTCAATACGGACTTTTTGTTCAGTGCTGAATTCTCTATGCTGGCAAATCCTCGAATTATAACAAAGAGTGGGTATTATGAAAGATTCATTGTGCAACCAGCTTCATTGATAATAACAGAGATGTGTGAGATTGCGATGAACTGTCAGCTTTTTAGGAATTATTAAGGGAGTGCACTATGCGCACATTTAGTCATGCCAAACCATGCACACAGTAGCTGCTTGCTTTTATGTTAAATTAACAGTGGTTTGTGTGTTAATGCTTTAATAACAAAAAATTTACCGTAGGGTGAGGTCGGGTTTTTGTTTTCATCCATTTTATGTACTGTTTTTGGTATTTATTCAAGAGCATTTTTTGAGTCCATTGCTTTTATTGTTTTAGTTTGTTTTGTTCATTTATTGTGGATATTTAAAATGGTTTCCATTTTCAGTGTTAAATAGAAAGTTTAATAAAAGTTTTTTGATATTTGAAAAGGTGTACCTGCATTATCATTATTTTAGATGTAAATGGTCTCAGAATAACAATATTATCATTTATTCCAATAATTTCTTGGACAATTTATCGTCCAGAAAAATTTGTTATCGTTACAGGCCAAGGGACAGGCAAAAAACATGCTCACCATCAAAACATGACAACTTTAATATGCTATATAAAAATATCTGTGGGGTAATGGGGTAAAACGTCACATTCACACTGTAGGGACATTTAAGACTTAGGCTGAATCCCAATTCACCCCTTGGCCCTACCCCTTAGCCCTACCCCTTGTTTTCGAGTGTAGCCTTGGCCCTTAAAACGGAGTGACAAGGGCCAAGGGGTTGGAATATTTACCTACGAAATGGAACGACCCTTCATGAACCCGATACGTCATCAGTCGTCGCGCGATGTACAGGATTTCTCCATGACAACAACTGACAATCATCAGCGCAGCTGCTCTTAACTTTGAATAAACATGATGATTATAACATCCCTTCCTCGAAATGTATGTCTTTTCTGATCGGAAAGGTAATTTATTATACCATTTCTTAATTTAAACGACTATAGTGTTATTATAAGAGTAAATAAAGTGCGTGGTGGAATCATCTGGCGCTAAATTTAAATGTTTAACCGTTTGCGATCCATCTCGCCGGTGATTTCTGATGCATTCCGTGAACTTTTCTCTTAGCCCTCCGTTTGGAGTGTGCCTCTGAAAAATCTCCGTTTCGAGGGCTATGTAGCCCTACCCCTTCGCCCTACCCCTCGATCTCAAGAAGAATCGAGACACCCTACCCCTAGACGTGAACGCGCAAAACGGAGGGGTAGGGCTAAGGGGTAGGGGCAAGGGGTGAATTGGGATTGAGCCTTATTTTACATCTTGTGAAAAGGGCATTATACCACCCCTTTAAAAAATACAAATTATAAAGCCACATTTTGGTAACTTATACTTTCAATTTCACCATTGTGTTTTAGTTCCAGCTGGAAAGCTGAAAAAAAATGTGCTCCATTTGAGATGTTGTCCACGTCTGTTGTAAGCCCCATTCACAACGCGACAAAGTGACATGATCCCATTCCTTTCAATGGAGCATTCATATTACAGTTTGACCTGCATTATGTTGATTCTTAGGGACAAGAAAACTGATTATTTGTTCAATTTGAATTACATTTTAGTAATTTTTGACAGTACAAGTAATTTTGTTTACAGACCGATTGTTAATCTAGTAAATGATTTAATGCACTGAACTGCTGTGGTTAATATAACAACACTCTCCAACATAATAAAGTTATTTTTAACTCTTTTGAGCCAAGACAGATTAGAATGACATCTTAGTTTTATATCTCACTTGTGATTGTATTTTCTATAGATATGGCCAGACATGCAGTCTACCAATAACATTAGAGCGACAGCACTGGAAACTTGAGAATGGGGCCTTAAAGCAGTTCATAAAACAGCAAGCGTTCTGTTTCTGTGTCCGAAACAGTTCCCTATCCACCATGTAGTTTACAATATCGGGTGTCAGCCATTTTGTAGAGGCGTTCAAATACTGAGTGAACAACTACTTTCCCTACATTTGTTCACTGTTTTGTACCCACAATGCACTCCGATTTCTACAATACATCTGATGTACACTCGCTGAGGCACTATTTCCCAAAATCCAACAGCACATAAGAGCGGGAGGGTTTGAATGAGAGAAACAGTTTCCAGCTTTCTTATTTCTGCTTTAACATTTACTTCACTGGTTTTAGTTTGTACTTTTTTTATTAATAATCATTACTTGATTACAATATAGAGTTTTTAAAATAAAACAAAATTATATAAATGTGGTAAACTTGTGTTTTATATTATTTATTATTAAAATAAGTTCTGATAAATGTAAAAAAAACTAGATTAATCACATTAAAAACACTTCGATTTGTATTTTTTTTAAAAACTATTTTATAATGTAATAATTTCACAGTTAATCTCCACATGAATGTAGAAACAACAAAGCATTATATTTTAAATACTTGCTTAATGGCATCTTTTTATGAATGAAGGCCAGTATTAATATAGCTACTAATGTCTTGATAAAATATTTTTTTACCCCAATTTTAAACATTAATTCCAGCTATTCAACATTAGTTTAAATGAAAGCTATCCATTTTTCTTAAAGTTGCTATATGGAACTTTTCTTCTAAAATGAATCCTTTTTTTATTGCCTGTGTACAATATTCCAGTATAGGAATACTGGCCTCGGAAGGCCAGTATTCCTATTTCTACGTGAAGTCCTATGTGATGTCCTACTTTCTATGAGATGTGCAGGCGCGCTCCCAAGCCTCTCTCCTTTTTATATAGTCTATGCGATGGCATTGCAGCTGACGACATGGAATCTTATAACACAAAAAACTCCTGCCTCCAGCACAACACAGACTCCAACACAAACCTACTACTCCACATAAACATAAAAAACAAACAGAAGACTGTTCCTGGAAAACAAAAAGTAGGTGTTTCAGCATGTAACTTATTTTATCTACTAGATGTACTGTCTAACGTCATTCCTCCCACTACTATCATATTGTTTAATACACATTTCCAGGCACGTTCAGTACAGTAATGTTACTTCCTACGATCTTACTGTTAACACGGAAATTGTTCAGTCTAGTTCACTAACCGTTTTCGTTATCATATTATACATTCACCTATGTTAACATTGCTGATTGTGAAAGATACGTAAATAGTTAGTGAAATGGCTTATGCTAGACAGCACCACAAATGTAACGTTATCATGGTACGAGCATGGAGCATAAGTTCAACGTCAAGCTGATAAAAGTAGCCTATTATTGTAACGTTACACAGAAATTAAATGGTTATCAAACAGCCTGCACTGCATCAATAATAAATTAAAAATAGAATAATCCTTATTAAGGCTACAAAATTTCTTTAGTCAAGAGCAGGGAGTGATTTTCAAGAGCGTACAGACAGCGTGTTTTCTTTTGTCTTGAATGCTTTAAAAATGCTAGCCAAAGGAATTGGTGTCTATTCTCAATTTCCAGTAGATTTGGTTATCTCTTGTCCCAGGAAATTAACAACATATGGTGCAAAATCCATCTGTCATTTTGTGTACATAACGAAAGCCCTATTTTTGTGCCCAATATATATGTACTGTTGCAGCCCAACTACTCTCTGATTCTGTCAGTTTATTTACCTTGTGAGGATTGGCTAAAAGCAGGACCTGTGTTATGGCGGCAGGGGGCAATAAAGGGTTGAAGGCTGGTAAATCTGATCCCGATGGTGGCTGCAACCTCACCCTCATCGTCTGCACATACATAGGATACAGCTTTAATACAAAATTCATTAGAGATTTACTGAAGACACTTGTACAGATAGTTACCTTAGGAACAGCAGACTGGAATCGTACATTTGTGATGGGCACAGGGGCAGACGACAACATGGAGATTATCACCACTAAAACATCTGGCCGGGCTGGTGGACAGTCTCTCGCAAAATGGAACAAAACTCGCAGGCTGTGTTTATCAAAGATTGTCACAGGTAACAAACTACCTGTGAGGTCAGACAGAGAAAAAGGAATCTTTAAATAAATTTTCAATTGAATGGATGTTCTTAACAGCACTAAAACACAGGAATAAAACAAAAGGGTCAACACATCCTTGCTTTAAAACAAAGAACAAAAAGAAAAAGCATCCACAACTTTTTTGTATTTACACAATACAATACAGACAGCTAAACATTTATTCAAGCTCATGTAATTCCAAACCATCTAATTTTATTGATTGCACTGAACACACAAGACATCTTTAAAAACTGTACTAGAGACTCTTTTCCATACAATTAGTCCCCATGCGGACTGAGCCTTTCAAGCGTCCAAAAGAACACAAAAGCACAATAAAAGAAGTCCATATGACTTGTGTGCTGAAGGAATACAACAGCTTTGTGAGGAACAGACTGGCATTTAAGCCATTTTTTTGTTGATAATTTATAATTCTCCTTTATTTCAAGCTGCTGACTGAGCGAACAATAGAACAGTTCGCTCACCTCAACTTCAGTCATGAACACACCACAAAGAGCTAGGGCAGATGTAATGCTTTTTGGTGTATCATAATGATCAAAATAATGATTGTTCTTTTTTTTGTTCCTAACATAAACAGATCATGTGACTCATTCACAAATCATTTTAAAGTTTTACTTTACAGAACTGACTACTCAAATCAGACTCTCAAAATTGTTAACTTTTGGAGTTTATAGTAAAGCAAAAAAAAAAAAATTAATAATAAAATAAACATTAAACCCATGTTTAAAACCTCTATGAATTTATTTCTTCTACTGAACACAAAAGATGTCTGTACAGACATATTTTGAGAATGCAAATACAGGTTTGAAACAATTTGAGGGTGAGTAAATGACAATTTTAAATTTTAAGTGGACTATTCCTTTAACTCTGTGATATGAATTTATGCGAGTTGTCTCCAGATTGTCCTTTACCAAATCTAAGATGTTTGCAAACTATCTGTTTTTTAAATAAAATGAAAGATACTCAAGACTTTCTACAGTCTTAAAGTCTGAAACTACATTGAAGTATTTTAAAGGCTTTTTAAAGACCTTCAGGAAACCAGTTGTAATTGCATGGAAAATAAACAGCCAAATTCTTTAAAATGTTCTGATTTTATGTACAGGTTTTGAAATGACATGAGAGATAAAAAAGGAGAGACAATTCTCATTGTTAGGTAAACAACTACTTTTAAAACAGTCTGCCCTAAGTCTTACTAGGTTTGATAGACTCCAGGGGCACAGTCAGATTCACCAATGATATGTCATCCTGAGGGGTAGAGGCTGGAGTGATGCCTGCTGTGAGCTGTGAATTCAGCAGAGCTCCTGGCTCAGAGGAAAAGGCCAACACAGGGCTGGGGGTTGTAGCAGAGTTATTTCCAGACTTAATCTGAAGGTCTCGTAGAGTGGGTTTGGACTGAGACTGAAGCTTGTCCCTGTTGAAAAAGTTTCAATGTATATCTGTTGCACTGATATAGCCTGATATATTTTTAAACCATGAATATTACCAGTAATCTGAAAGTTCTCAATAATCTTTGCATTTATTAACAAGCAAACATTTTAAAAATTATATATTTTAAAGGCCTTAAGAGCAACCATTTTTAAGTGAAAGTGATGACATGTAGCCAAGTATAGGGTCCCATACATTTCACCCAACCGTTATAATACGTTTCACTAATTGAATAGAAAAATGGAAACATGTATACATTTACCATTTGACTTGAAGATTTTCTGGGGGTAGAGACTGCTGCATCAGGGTCTTTCCCAACAGGTCTAACTCGTCTAAGGATTTAGTGGATGTCACAGGCACAGTTACTGGCGTCTTGTTAGCACTTGCCACTGGCAACAGCACTGCAGGGACTGGTGCTACGGGAGCTTCCACAGAATCTGATGACTAAACAAAACACTGAAGTGTTATGGTTAACATGTATACAACATAATGTTATTTACCCAAGTCATCAACTGACTAGGGATTTTCATAATCAAATAGTGGTGGGTTGTTGACTATTCACTCTTAAGGTAGGCACTTATCAAACTGCATTCTGTATGTTGCAACATCAGAGCCAGCAGACCTTATTGTTGACAGACAAAAAAAGGCTAATTCACACCGCACTGACACATACTAGGGGTAGAAAGGGGAAAAACATCCTGTTGTCATACAGCTGATGTTAATTTTTATACTGTGGGCAAAAAATTAAATATAGGCCTATATTTTTTTTAAATATTCAAATTTAATAAAAAAAAAACTCTGCAAAAGTAAAAAAAAAAATACAGTATAAGAATTATATTAATACTGTAAGTATTGCATTTTAAAGACACACTATGTGACTTTTCGCCACCAGAGGTTGTTTATTAAAAACAAAGGCGTAGCTTGATGACACCTTGATTTCACAAAATCATGGGAATTGTTATCTTCACCTCTACAGCAGGTGGATAATACGACAGAACTCAGGCAGAAATCATATTCATGGATGACCGGTATTGTATTAAAGATTTATTAACGTTACGAAAGCAATTGGAGTGGAACGAGGCCACTGGAGCAATTGCTCTGATGAAAATATCCACCCAATTGTTCACCTGTCTAATAAACACATAACATATTAAAGCGTCTTTTGTGTTTCCATACAAAATATAACGGAAATCGAAGGTAACACAATATGATGTCATAAATAGGCGACGCACGGACATGGTCCATGTCCTGGTTAAAACTGCCTTTTTCTCTGAATTTAAACATTCTTGGGGCATTTTCACACCTGAAAGTCTGCAACAAGGTCCCAACCAAAGTTTATGTTTTGATACATTTTATACTTTCAGAAAGTTTTGGTTTCACACAGCAATAATGCAAGCATACTATAGAATTTTACGTGACATACTTGAGTCCTATCATCATCATCTGTGGGCTGCATTTTGACATTGATTGGTTTGTAAATGGACGTGCGTCTGACATTAGCGTGTTGTCAATTTGGCGGGTAACTTTGACAACATGAAAGAACAGATGCATATCGTTGCAACTATAATGTTATTTTTATGGCATTACCTGCAGCACCAACTATACACAAGGCTAGTTCAAATTCGCCAAATGAACGTCCTCGTCGGGCAAACATTTTATCGTCGCTGGCAGGAAAGGAGGAGAAGACTGCAAGTTCTTATTATGTCACCAGACCATGCTTTAATTAAAAACCTCATTTCCTCATCTCCCCATGTGCAACACGGCTAATTTTTCCTGCCACCTTCTGGTTTTTTTTAGCTTTTTGGGGACCAGAACTTCCTGTAAAAGGTCTGAAATTCCGAACCTTACATAAATGCTTTCACACTATAAACGAACCAAACCTTTTTTCAGTTTGATCCGGACCGAGAGTACCTCTTTTTGTCGGACAAAAAATCTTACATTGATTTAGCCTTTAAGGTTAAAACCGTGATTAAAACAGATAGTTGGGGGGTTCCACCAAAGAGAGATTACTGACATGTAATAATAACTGCAGGTAAGATAAATAATTCCTGGTACTGTAAATAGAATAGCTCTCCAGTCTCCATATTGTTTGTGTACTGTCTTATAACAACAATTTGAAAACAAATCTTGATAAAGTCAACTCATGCCCACCTGAAAAGTATTCCACGTCATAGCATCTCCATATTGGGAAGGTGAACTGACTTCAGTCAAGCCTGAAACAGAGTTACAAACATGAGCATGTAATGCCACAGATGGTCTTGTCACTGCACTTACTGTTTACTATGCAAAGTTTCTGCTGAATTAGCTTTCTACTGAAGCTCAGTTTGCAAAATTACTTTTAAGGAATGAATGGCCAATAGCTGAGACGGCTCCCAAAAGCTAGTGCCACCCAAACAAAAGTCAGGTATACATTTGTTGATCATTACATGTTACTATAAAATACATTTAATGGTTTGAACTGGAATATGAAATGCAGTTTCTCCCTACAATTTGTTTTTAATGCAAATTCCTTTAATCAACATTAATAATTGCAAATACAACATCGAGGGAATAATGTAAAATTGATTTTTTTTTTTTTTTACTTTGCGGCTCTCGAGGCACTTCGCCAGTGTTGCTTAGTTCCATTGAGAATAGATTACATGGAGAAAACAAGCAAAGAGTGCTCTCTTTATTTATTGCTAAAGCAGTTAATGGCTTAATTTCAGCGTGAGTTAACGGTTCTGCTCTCTCGAAAACAACGGTACAATCAGTAAACCTGACTAAACTGCACAATCAATCTCTTATTTACATCATATCTATACTTAGTTGGTTATAATGAGAAAAGGTTTGAAATTGTGACCTTTTTGGTCGCAAATGGTCCCTAGATTTAGTCTGTGCAACTTCAAAATAGATTTTGAAGAATTTGTTTAAGTGCAAATAATTATTGCTGTGCAAACTGTTTTCTAGGAATACAATAGAGCCTCTGCCCCCGAGCTTGCCTGGGCTTAGGCTCTAAATATTGAAATGGGGGTGGCAAAGGTGACAAAGACATTTGTCAGGTTTTTGTCCTTAAAACGCTTGTGTCTAGGATTATTTTTTTTTCACATCTAATTCCAAGCCTCCATTGCTAATTCCAAAATTCAATTTTAGAGCTATTGAGATTTTTTTAGTTTTAAAGCATATATGAATTACCTGAGTCTGTGCATCTCTCAACAGTGTGCGTCTCTACTAATAGCAAAACTGTAAGTTCATCTGCTCCAAAAACAGAGCTGTCATTACATCGCTAGTGAAAAAAATGTTTTTACTGTCAGTGCGTTCGTGACTCTCCTGTTCGAACTCGTTCATCAAAATGAACAAATGTTTTTTCGAATCATTTAGTTTGTTGAATGAACAAAATGACTTGAAAAAAGATTTGTTCATTTTGAGGAACGAGTTCGAACAGGAGAGTCACGAACACGCATCACAGAACAGAGCAAGGCGAGCATTTGTGCTTATAAAACAAACTTTTTTTACTTATTTTTTAAATGACCGATCGTTTCGCTAGATAAGACCCTTATTCATCGTCTGGTATCGTTTAAATCATTTAGATGCTGCACTGAAACTGTCATTTGGACCTTGAAAAGTTAGGGTCTATTGAAGTCCATTATATGGAAAAAAATCTGTAATGTTTTCATCAAAAACCTTAATTTCTTTTCGACTGAAGAAAGAAAGACATGAGCCGCTTTCTGACCGGAGGGACTTTTGCAGTTCCTAGAACCCTTTTTTTCCCGTGTTCCGACCGGACTAAATTGGGGATTTTTTAGTTCCTCAGACCGTAGTTCCTATAACTCTTTCAGTACCTAGTCTAGAGCAAGGACTTTTTTAGTTCCCTTTCCCTAGGTCTACGTTGATTGGTTAAACTTATAAGTCATGGCCACTGTCAACACGGAACTTGTAGCGCGCTGTTTGCCATACGCTGTGTGTTTTTGCAAAACATTACAACGAGCATTGTAATGCAAACATAACGCATTCAACCAGCTAATTGCTAATGCTAGATAAACTTACCTGTCATTTTATTTGCCTCCTGCGCTCTGCTCTTTTATCTTCTTACATCATATTACTTAATATCATATTACGCTGGAGCCTTCATCTTCTGTGTTTCTCTGTACAGAACTCAAGCATAATCTTTAAACGCTGCCATTCGTTCTCCGTTATTAAGGTCCCGGCAAGGCAGAACAGGAACATTGCAATCGTTTTTTTTGTTTTGTTTTGGTTTTTTTTAATAAGAACAATCTTGGTACAGACATTTATGTATACAGCAAAATTAACATACAATATATAAATTACAAAGTCTTTCATACTAGGGGGGTATTTTCAATGCATATTTTCAATGTTTTAAACGCTTTTTGCTTCATAGAAAATCGGAGTGAATCAATATAAACCTCAATTTCTTTAATAATTAAACAATTTTTAAATAAAATTAGGTTTTTTAAAGGAGAATTTGAATTTATGAACATAAAATTTTGCCATTAAAAGAATGAAATTAATTAAATAATTCTGATTGTGCTTAAATGCTGGTTTGTTGTTGTATGTGGCCACGCTACGTCTAGTGATGATGCTTTAAAGACCGTCGCCGTGCTTGCGTTACCCCTCCTACCAGTTCCTATGGCCACGTGGCCAGTCATAATCAGCAAAAAGCAAAACCGAGTTTGGGGGAGAGTAGTTCTTAGAACTGTTTAGAATAGGCTTTATGTCGAGCGTCACGTGACCAAACCGGAAAACGGGTCTCATCGCGTCCGCTTGTCAGAGAAAGTGTTAACGGCCGTAAGAACTGACTACGATATCTATGGATTTGTAAGGAAATCAGCTAACCTACCTATTTCACTTTGTTATTGGCGTTTTATTCCATTTAAATATCTAAACGTTACTGTGAAGAATAAAAAATATAAAACGTTTAAATATCAATCTGCACATGTGAGGGATATTGGTTATGCTAATCGTTGATCGCTCCTTTAAGTTATCTTGATTAAAACCGCAAAAAAAATTCATGAAGCACATACAAAAGATCTGGACCGGAAGCGATGAGACCCGTTTTACAGAGAATGCGGAAGTAAGTTGTGCATAAAGCCTATTGGACAGTTCCTATAACTAAGTTCCTATAAGAAAGTTCATATAAGAAAGGACGTAAGACAGTTACTCGATCCCGCCCCTTCTTTGTCACACAATATAGTAGGGAGGCGAGACAGATAAAAAGGATAATTCAGGAGAATTGGGCCATTATCAACTCTGACCCTACTCTCCAACAGGTCTTTCCTCAACCGCTTTTGTTCTCGTATAGAAGGGCTCCAACTCTTCGGGATAAATTAGTACATAGCTATCTTCCCCCTGAGAGGAAGGAAAGCTGGCTTAAGAGACCTGTTGGTTTATATCGTTGTATGAATTGCCCCCACTGTAGTAATATCATTCCCTCAAAAACTTTTGTGGATTTTAAATCCAATAAAACGTTCACGATAAAAGATTTTATAAATTTAATACTACATTTGTTATTTATCGTTTGTCCTGTCTATGTAAGAATGTGTTTTATGTAGGTCATACTAAAAGACGTCTACGTGATCGTCTAGCGGAGCATAAATATGCAATCCGTACTAGTAGCCCGGATTACCAGATGGCCCAACACTTTCTGCATATGCATAATAGGAATGATTCTCTTTTTTAATCTTCGCCTTCTCCTCATCCATTCATTGAGTGCCTGGGACCTGCATGTTGTTTCAGTGGATCCTTCCCCTATCCCAAGAGCACCTATCACTGATTTACTTCACCTGAGCGCCTCGGGTGAAAAAAAAAAAAAAAAACAAAAAACAGTCAACCGGTATCAGAATCGGCCCATTTGCTTCTTAAAAAAACCCCAGACCCAGCCATGAAAAGTCATGATCAGTGCATCACTTGCTTCTAAATTAAAAAAAAATTGCATGGTGCATGCTCCTTAATTTTTGGTGGGTGCTAGAGCACCAGTGCTACCAAAGTAAAAATATTAAAGGGGGGGTTTACTCCTCTTTTTCTTTGCATGATTGTGTTTATGGGGTGCAATTTAACATGTATTCGTGTTTTTTTCTTTTTTTAAAAGTCTTATTTTTCATAAACTTCACCTTTATCGTCAGCCGCTCTCCTCTGTCCCCTGAACGAGCGGTTTACTTCCTGATTCTATGAAAACACTCCCTCAGAAACACGTCGTGGGCTCAGATTGGTTAGTTTGGGCGGGTGTGTTGTGATTGGCTAAACTGTCGCTCACGTTGTCCGGAAGGTTAACGCCTATTACCTTACGGGGAAACGCCAGCTCCGGTCCAGATGTAAATAATGGTGTCGAACTGCAGTATCAGTATGAGGCAGAATCAGACCGAGAAAGCCGCGATGAAGCGAGTCAAACAGAACCTCACCACACACGGCTCTTAATAAACGTTTCCGAATGATAATTTGCCATATTTTTTAACCATATACACGTTTGTTTTACACAATAGCATCTGACTGGCAACAATAGCAACTGACTGGCTACTAATGTTAAGCACTAACAGCGTTGGCAAGTTTACGTTCTTGATCAAATCGAAAATAACGTCATAAAGCATATATACATGAATAATACGTTTAAAACATTAGTACTTGTACAAAATTCAGGTCCATAATGTTTGTACTCGTTTGTTGTAGACACAAAATACTAGCATAACTAGTAGCCTAGTGGCTATAAAGCCAGCGCTGGCATTTTGAAAAAATAAAACATAAATAAAACATAGGCTAACGTTACGTCTGGAATTATACTACATTTAAAACGATTAAGTCTTTAGCCTACTTACAGGTTGTGGTCCAACAACTGGTGCCTCTGGTTTTAAAGTTGGATCTGCTTCATTGTTTATTAAAAGTTTCTTGCTGCATTGAACTCGTGGAGATTCTGGAAGCTGTCTTCCGTAAAATGCGCAGCACAGAGAGCTAGATTACGATCGTCACTTTCAGGAATATAATCAAACATAAATTGTATCCATTGTTGATGAAGTATAGCATCCGTGGGAAGCTCGAACACAGAAGATCTGACAGCTGCGTGAACACAACTCACTCGACGTGCTGCAGAAATATGCACATGCAATTTCCTGCATATTCCGAAGGGAGTGGTTGATGCAAATGTGCGGGTTAGTGACGTACCATAACCCAGCTGTAGTCCCAATCGAGTCGTTTTTGTAGGCGTTTACACTTCCTGGTTTTTAAAAGACGATATCTCTGCTTACATTGAACTTTCAGCGCTGCAACTTTGCAGATACTGTTAATGCACCATCAGAAACATTACACACTATTTAAAATCAAAAAAGTGAAACCGGAATCAACCCCCCCTTTAATTTTGACTCCTGTGAGAAGTGTATAATGCAGTCAGTGAGCTTGTGCTGATCAAAGATCGTTTTGAGAGGGATTCTTCTCCACATCTATAATTGGCCACAGTGTTCATGCACTTAACAGACATAGCTGTGCTAAACAGTGGAAAACTCTGCAAAAACACATTGTAACTGTAATCGACACTTTTGATGATAATGTAATTGGGGCAGCTGTACCTGTGATTATTTTTATGAGAAATTATGTAGCCCTAATGTATATTCTTTCTAAACATTTCTAAAAGGATTTCATAACACTGACAATAAAAAACAAAAAAGGGTGGCTTTTCTTAAAGAGCAACATGCAGGTTGAATTTAATTCTGAATTAATACTTTAAATTGTCTGCAGAGGTCTTTTAAAAACACACATGTAGAAATTACTAATGAAATCTCATTTGATGTAGAGATTTTGATGAAAATGTGCAAGGCTCTGGAATACGCCTTTCCCGCTAGCAACGCGTCATATGACGTAGGCCGAGGCAAACAAAAGAGCTCGCGGTTCACTTTCTCATTGGGTGTTGATGTAGATAGAGCAGTGAGAGACAGAGAGTTTTAGAGAAGCCATAATAGTAAATTATTGTGTTTGTGCTGTCAGGACATCGTGTCCAAAATTTTCTTCTAGGAAAAACAAGGCTTTTCGGTCATGCGTGCGTTTTGTGCAGGTGAAGAGAGGAGACTTCACTGCCGCGTCTGTTACCACCATAGGTTACCCCACACGCGGTCGTTTGTGGCGCATACTTCACTCGCTTTAAATGGTATCACTAACTAAAGTTGAAAAGCAAACCGAGCTAAAGCGAGCCGAGCCGTGCCAAGCCGAGTCATACGCAGTGGAAACGCGAAGCGAGCCGACCTGTACCGAGCGAGCGAGCCGAACCATGCAGTGGAAAAGCGCCACTAGACCGTTGTTATTATAGCTTAGGTATTGTCATTATTTATTTGTTGTTATGGCATGGTCATTAGTCAATGTAGATAGTGCTAACCAGCTTGGATGGACTGCATAATCACAGGCAGCGTAGAATATGAGAAGACAAAATGTTGCTGGCTTAAATTAAGACAATCTAAATGGATGTTTAATCAAGAACAAAGTCGAAAGTATGTTTGCTAAAGCAGATTTATTGCAAAACACCAAGGTACTAGCCATAAAGTAGATGAACCACGGTCACGGTTAGTCACGGTGCTAACTTACATCAACTCACCAAGTCACTTGCCCTATTCGCCACTGGTTTGACACCACAACTCTAACGTTACTTCTCTCCTCTGCCCATTGTTCCTCCCCCGATCCCCCCCCTGACTTCTATCTCGCCTAGGAGGCTCATAATAATAGGCATGTTCGTCAACATGGGAGAACTCGGTTTCTTCATTCACATCCATTGTAACCTGAGCTTGAACTTGAACAGACTCCCTCGCAGATCGTCACTTCTGGTTAGTACTTTATAGACGCGGAAGATATTTTAACACAATTTTTCTCAAAATATTGTTAATGGCTAAATATATATTACTCCAGTTCAGAAAATCTAGTTGTTTTATCATCAACATACACTCTGCTATGTAGGGGTGTCCAACCTGCATGTTGCTCTTTAAAAGAAAACCACTGAAACCAGGACAGATCATTTTGACATTTTTATGCATTCATTTAGGTTTTTGTGTTGGGTCATGCATTTTGGGGTTAAGTCCACCCACTTTTCACGCAATCCTTAATATGCCTTAATTCACAATCCATATAATATCAATAAAATACATGGTATACTTTATAGAGATGCGCAGATGGGCTATTATTTCATCCACAACCACATCACAAAACTCATAATCCATCCGTCATCCATCCGCACCAAAGTTCTGACCAATTTTCAAAACCGCACCTACCCGCCATCTGCTGATTGGGCGATACAAGGCGCTGCTGATGACAGCCGCGAGACTAGAAAGCTCTCAGAATATCAGCAGTGAACTCCGTCTCCGATCGGCACGCAGGGACAAAAATAAATAAATTAAATGCACTTCGGCAAACCTGACTGTGGTGAAAGGAGCCGCGCGGTGAGTAAGTAGGTCAAGTGCAGATGAACACCTGTGTCTGAGACTGCATATAACCGGCGGGAATGAGAGAGCGAGAGAGAGAGTTGGACTGGGACTTTGCACGCGGCTACTGCAACTGAGACTAAGGAGCAAGTGTTGGATCGTGTGTTTGTTTATGGTGGCAAAAGCACTACTGTGTGCCTCGTTTCTTTTTGTTTTTCTGAATAAACGCGAGTCTCAGTCACGCCGACCCTATCTTCTTCCTTCCACACACACTGAAACTCTTCACACTGACCTGTTCAATATTTTCATTGTAGCCTAATATAAAACACATTTTGGCACATAATTTGGTTCAACCGCCCGCCACCTGCCCAAATTTAGTTAAAATATTTTTTTAGACACATCATCCGCCCGATAACCGCCAACCGTGCATCTCTACAAGAGAATACAACTATCATCACAGATGTCTTACCAAGGGACATGAGCTCATCATCCAGAAGACTGAAGCCCAGCTCCTGTGAAGATGGTGTCTGAGAGGGAAATTCAGAGAAAGACTGAGCTGAAAGGGATGTGTCCAGTCCTGTCAGGTCCAACAAAGCGGTACTGCTGCCTATGAACACCAAGAGTATCCAATCACACTTTAGAAAAAACATAGGAAATTATGCCCACATTAGTGGGCATTCTATTACACAATAATTTCTAAAAAAACATAGAACAAGGTTCACAGCAAACGGAGACACTATATTAAAGATTTTCGATCTGCTTTGGATTGTTACAATATACCTGTAGTAAATGTTAATGAAAAAGGGTCCTCTGGCAGACCCTGACAGCACCAGGGCTTTTTTGAAAACAGATTATACTTTCGCATTTTTGTAGCCCCTACCACGGACAGTCTGATCGACAGAAAGTTATTAACAGAACATTTATTGTAAGAGTATATCGAAAATTATATCATATTTTGTCCCTTTAAACAGCATTATAGTAAAAAATGGAACAATATGGCAACAGCTTTCTTATCTGTACACAACTGTTTTGCTTCGGGAGGTTGGGCAGAACTGACAAAATGACAGTTTCTTTCAGTTTTTTACCCTTCCATTTGGCATAAAACACTGTGTTCGTTATCATCCAATTTGAAATGTTGACTACAAACACTGAGGTTTTTCAGATTTTGACTACAACACACTGGACCCATCAATGGAAATTAAAAAAGTAACCCATTCCCATAAACCTTTACTCTTTGAATTCTTACACCAGTGAACAAAACAAGTCGACACTATATGACAAAGTTTACTAAGAAGTACTTCCTACTACAGAAAGGCAGTATTTGAATCTAGTCAAGTGTATATATAGCAGTCTGATGAGAGTGGCCTTGGACGGCAACATGCCAGTACTGTGTTGCTTTCCTACCTATTTGGCAAACAGGAAGACAACAGCCGTTTTTCTTTGTTTTCTCACAGATTTCAAAACAATATTTTGCCTTTCTGCTGCATAGGCAGGCAAGATTTATTTAAAGCCCATTTTACCAGTGGTGAAACACCCCTTTAACAATGCTTTATGATTATTTCTATGAGGCTTAAAATCTTTAGGCATCAATGAGCTCATGGCTGATGTCAGTGCTGTACCTGGGAGTCTGGCTGTATTGACGGTGTCTCCATTCACCTCTTCCCCTTTCACTAGCTGCCTGTACAGATTGATCACCTGTGTTAAGCTGTCATTCGCCTGCAAGATCTCAGCTGCAGACAAAGACATAAACAAAGACAGTGTTGGAAATGTACCCTTATCATCAACTCATTGGCACTATTTGTGAAATTATTGATTTGGCCCTTCGAACTGTATGCCTCACCGAGAGCTTCATCGTTGTCCTCAGTATCACTAGCCAGTCTGAAGAGAGTGGGTCTCATTTTCTCACAGCGTTGGTACAGATCCTGAGAAAGTGACATAGTAGTTCTAAATCCACCACTATCCTTTAAGGGGTGTGACAGGTTGTTTTGCTGACGTGTGTTACTGACCTTAATGAGCTCTTCATTGCTTTGTGAGCTGCTCTCTTTGCTGTAATCTCCCAGTAGTTGAGAGAGAAGCCCAACACTCTCCTTTACTTCCTGAATAGCATTTACCCTTTTCGACACCTTCTCCATACGCTTCTGATCCTGAAAACACACTGTATGCATTACACAGCAGATCCTCAGTGCTCATGAAAAAGCTCACAAAAAAGGTACTGTGCAATAAAAAAGCAGCAACAACAGACACACTCTTTCAACATAAAAAAATCCTATTATCAAAAGTATGCTTCGTTTTTTTTTATGCATATGCTAGCGTATGCGTTAAAGTGTGCGTGACTCAGATTTCATCATTAGCCAAGTGTGCGCAGAAAGATGTCTAAACGTGCATACTGTGTACGCTCAGCTAACATATGTGCCTTGAGTTTTTTTGCACTAATTAACTAGTTCACAAGGTAGCAACACTGCCCAGGTCTATTGTTTCATAGTAAAAAAAGAAACCGGTAAGACAGAAAAACTACAAACTACTGGAGACAGCAACAACATTAGACACCTGCATTGACGAGTGCTTGAGTGAGGGGACTGAATGATACCTACAACTCTAGTTTAAAAAAATACAAAGACATTTTTTTAGTTGATATTGATAACTTTAAGAGAGAAATAGCATAGAGCAGTGGTCTACAATGTGGTGCCCAAAAATAGCCCCTACTATTAGCGATCCACTGTAAATCGGGGCTCCAGACTAAATTGTATGATTTTGAGACCATTTTTTCATGTCAGTGCAACTAAAATTTTATACTGTTGTTGTCTCTACAAAACTACCCAACTCTCTTTGATTATACGCTGTCATCCGCGTTGCGTATGAGAAACATCAAATGGCAAAAAGCTCAAAAAGCGAAACAAAACTTGTTTGAACTGTGCAGCACGGAAAAAACAGCGATCGTGCCCAAAGCAGATGCATTTAAGTGCGGTCTGATCTCGGTCACGCAAACATTAAGCAGAGCTGCGCGATCCACAGAGAATTCTGCACTGAATTCAAATGCTTCTCAGTCTCTATTATAAACCCAGATATGACTCTGTGATTCAAACTACTTAAAGCCAGATGAAACAGTGCTGATATTCTCAACATATTAACTCAAAAAAACAGGAGAAACATTGTTCCAAGAACAAACCATTTAGAAGACATTTCACTCCACAACTTATGAATTTAAGTTTGTAGTAAAATAAACTTTTTTGGCAGAAATGTGCTAGCCTGGCTGCGCCCTCCAACGCACTTCCGCTCAATTTCATTTTCCTTCAGTACTACGTCTGGGACTGCTGTATATCCTTAGGTTTCCAGAAATCAATTTTTTGTAGGACCAATCAGCAAATAGAGGGAGTTGGTTGAGAACCAAGACTTTGATGTAGCGCGTCAGTTTGAGTTCAGTAATGGCAGAGGAGAAAGACGTGAAAAAAGCTATTCAGTCCGTTGTTGGAAAAGAAACTGCCGAATATACAGAATCTAAAGACGGATTGTTGTCGTCTCACCTCTTGTTGCACAACGGAGGACCACGGGAAGGAGGCAGAAAAGTTGGGAGTTCGTGCAGGGCAGCTCGGCGTGCACTATGACCGTGACATTTTGGACTTTAGCCTGGTGTTCGGAAGCCCCGAGTCCTGGCTGCTAAAGCTAAACTATTGTTGAAGATCCGCTCAGGAGTTAGCCTATGTCCGTAGCTCATATTCCCACCAGTAAATTTACTGATTCTTGTGATGAATAGAACATTTTGAGCCCCTTTGTGTACTCGTGCAGGAGGATGGTGTGTCAGTTTTACATGTTGTAAATCATACAAATTGGTTGTGATTTTTTTTTAAATAATTGTCATAAATAAAAATGTGAAAACCCATACTTTGAAGACATAATTTGATTTTCAGTTTTAGATGTCAATGGTTAATTTGTTTTAATAAAAACAAAAAACTAAATGCCATATAAAAATGTACAAACACATACTTTAGACCATAATTAAGGTAATTAAGAAACAATAAGACGTAATATGAAAAAAATGTTGTTTATTACACATCTGCAGATAGAGCCAGACAGATCATTCACTGTACAGCATTTGCGGCAGATCAGAAAACGACCACAGCGGCGTATTTGTAATGATTAGACACAGCTTCGACCGTTGAATGAATACATTACTGTCCTTCATGTCAAAAATAAATTTCGAATTAATAATTGTTCCTAGATGAACAAAACCTGCAGCTCTCGTTGACTGAAATCCTGACTGCATTATGAAAACATCATCCTCTGATCATTCAGACTTCTTGTTTCCGGCCGTTTCGGCGCATGTCATGCGTCACTCATGACCACACGCAAGCGATTGGCTATGGCAGATCGTGAGTGACTATGGGCAGATCCAATAGTTTTGAACTTTAACAGAGAAACCGCCTACAAGGAAGTAAACGTTTCTCAATGGAGAGAGGCCAGACTCTATGTACAAATGAAATGTTCTAGAGTCTGGTTGAACCAGGCTAGAAATGTGCCAGTACACAGTGATGAAAATAAGTATTTGAACACCCTGCTATTTTGCAAGTTCTCCGACTTAGAAATCATGGAAGGGTCTGAAATTGTCATCATAGGTGCATGTCCACATAATCTAAAAAAAAAAAAATCCAGAAATCACAATATATGATTGATTTTTGACCTATTTATTTAAATAATACAGCTGCAAAATAAGCATTTGAAAACCTGTCTATCAGCTAGTTATGACCCTCAAAGACCTGTTGGTCTGCCTTAAAATGTCCACCTCCTGTCCATTATTATCCTAAATTAGATGCACCCGTTTGAGATCGTTAGCTGCATAAAGACACCTGTCCACCCCATGCAATAAGTAAGAATCCAACAACTAATGCCTAGTTCACACTACATGATTTTAAAACGTCGGGCTGAACTGTGTGGTTCACACTACATGACTTGCTCTCAGTGAAATCAGGAGTGTTCAAGTTGTTTGGCTGTTCACACCACACAACACAACGTGATTGATCCACAACAGGAGGTGACTCACTACACGAGTTGACAACGCACTACATAGAGATACAACCACGATCAGATAAGAGCAAATCACTTATGACTCAGTGAGAGCCGTTTCAGTACTATGTTACGGTCTAAATCCTGAAAATAATCAAATAAATAACGAGTGGACAACAACTCTGTCAGCAAACGATTCTATCTTGTCTACAAACCAAGTTTTGTTACGAAAAAACACGCAATAAATAGATAAATAATTATTGCGCCCCAGCAAAGAAGAGAACACAACACGTGAATATGGACGTCAAACAGAAACTAGTGCTGCACACTGTTTGCGCGACGATCTGCTCTGAGGGAAAAAATGCAAAAAAGAAGAAAAACTAAAGTTTACCTGGTGTCCTCAACCCATGCGTTGCTATGATTGGCTGTCCTCATGACATGACTGAGTTTGAGTCGCGCGACGGCTCTGGATATCTAGCAGGATAGATATTTTTCTGGGCTCGGCGACGCGTCTGCGAGGCGTCTACGAGCGTTTTCGCTGCATTGTTGGCTCTTTCATACTAACAGATTGGCGAGCGTTCATCGTCCGCTAATCACCCGTGATTTGCACGCGATAACACCCTGACTTGTCGGCGACTCAACGATTTGCAAATCGGGCTTAAATCGGGCTTAAAATCATGTAGTGTGAACTAGGCATAACATGACCAAGACCAAAGAGCTGTCCAAAGACACTAGAGACAAAATTGTACACCTCCACGAGGCTGGAAAGGGCTATGGGGAAATTGCCAAGCAGCTTGGTGAAAAAAGGTCCACCGTTAGAGCAATCATTAGAAAATGGAAGAAACTAAAGATGACTGTCTAAACATGATCTCACCTAGTGGGGTCTCAATGATCCTAAGAAAGGTGAAAAATCAGCCCAGAACTACATGGGAGGAGCTGGTCAATGACCTGAAAAGAGCTGGGACCACCATTTCCAAAGTTACTGTTGGTAATACACTAAGACGTCATGGTTTGAAATCATGCATGGCACGAAAGGTTCCCCTGCTTAAACCAGAACATGTCAAGGCCCGTCTTAAGGGGGTGTTTTTCTGCACATGGGACAGGGCGACTGCACTGTATTAAGGAGAGGATGACCGGGACCATGTGTTGTTAGATTTTGAGGAACAACCTCCTTCCCTCAGTTATAGCATTGAAGATGGGTCAAGGCTACTGTACCAAATATTAACATTGATTTTCTCAGCTGTTCAAATACTTATTTGAAAAATAAATAATAAATAAAATAAAAATAGATTTAAAAAAATCATACATTGTGATTTCTGGAATTTTTTTTTTAGATTATGTCTCTCACAGTGGACATGCACCTACGATGACAATTTCAGACCCCTCCATGATTTCTAAGTAGGAGAACTTGTATAATAGCAGGGTGTTCAAATACTTATTTTCCTCACCGTATATACATATTAAATGCTGTTATATTACTATAGTCATGTATAAATATCAATATCTTAGAGGAGTAATGCAGTAATATTTTTGTTTAAAAGCTATATTGCAGTTTTTCTCTCCTTTTTTTCATTTATATTTATACTAAATGTTTAGACTACTGTTTTTGATAACACAAGGTTTATAGAGAATCTATCAATTTTGTTTTATTACTGTGGTAAAGTGAAAAGTCATGCATTGTTACCTGGGTTCACATGATCTACAAATGTATGATACTATGGAAGAACAATAGTAAATTTTAATGAGCAAATAAAAAACAGAAGCAAGGGCAGTACAGTTTGCTGTTTGTCCAGTAATATGAATTAAAATATATATATATATATATATATATATATATATTAGGGCTGTCAAACGATTAATCGCGATTAATCGCATTCAAAATAAAAGTTTGTGTTTACGTAATATATGTGGGCGTAGTGTGTATAATTATTTTGTATATGTAAATACACACACATGCATGTATATATTTAAGAAAAATCTGAAAGTATATACTTTATATATATTTATACATAATTAATATTATGTATAAATATAAATATTTCATGTATTAAGAACACATTTTTCTTAAATATATACATGGATGTGTGTGTATTTATATATACAAAATAATTATACACACTACACCCACATATATTATGTAAACATAAACTTTTATTTTGGATGCGATTAATCGCGATTAATCGTTTGACAGCCCTAATATATATATATATATATATATATATATATATATATATATATATATATATATATATATATATAAATTAGGTTTTTACACTTTTTAGAGATGTAGTTTATTTAAACAAATGTACATTTGCATCCCGACTTAAGCTTTTTTTGTTTTACTGTCCATTTCCATAAGACAAAATCAAACACTTCTTGTTGCCATTGTGATGTCAAATAACTCCTAAAATTGTGTGGCAATTAAATAATTATAAATGTACATATTTCAATATATATTTTCATAATTTTTCAGGAATTGTTTAATTTCTTTTTAAACGCTTGTAAGTCTGAACCAGAATATCAAGATATTTGATTATTTTGCATATGATGGTGAAAAGTAAAAAAGTTAAAGGACAAGTTCGGTATTTTACAATTAAAGCCCTGTTTAAAGATCATCCCTGATGAAATAGAATAGTTAAGATTGTTTTTGAGACAAATGCTCCTGTCACGAGAATTTTAGGTTTCTGTGTTAGCACCCCCCCACCTTTATAATGAAAGCATAGGTGCACTCGAACAATCACTCATAAAAACGCATAAAACTTTAGTTTACAAAGACGTGAAACTCACCGAGTGGTCTGGGTTGTTCACTGATATGCTCACACAAAAATCGCTGGAGCGTTTGTCTCAAAAACAATCTTAACTATTCTATTTCATCAGGAATGATCTTAAAACAGGGCTTTAATTGTAAAATACCGAACTTGTCCTTTAATAAACATTAGAAAAATGGCCTTCTATAACAAGTGCGGAGCATTTATGGGTACAAGTCAGGAACTGGCCTACCTTATATTTCAAGGGTGCTGAGTCCAAAAAAAATGGTACCCAAGCTAAATTTTGAGTTTTTTACATTCTAATTTGCATATTAAAATGGCCACCAAATTGCATATCTTGCTCAGTCGTTAGACTATTTTCCCCTAGTTTTTTTTGTAAGTAGGCAATCAAGATGAGGAAATTAAGTTTCTAGATAAACAGTCATGGGTCAGAACAAAGATATATTAGAGGCTCACTGCCTTTTTTATGTATATATATTTGCAAAATACCTACTTTTAAGGCGAGACACTAGGTGAATAGGGGTAAAAAATTTAAATAATAGATATCACCATGAAACTTCCTCAGTTGATCACTTACATAAGTATATAAAAAATGTATTATAAATTTTTGAAATTTGTATGTTTAATTAAGCAAAATAGGCATTATCTTATTAAAGGGTCACTAGACGACAATGCTGTCAAACAGCGACCCCTAGAGTAACTGTGGAGTACTTGTTTTTAACATTACTGTTGTAAATACCACTCACGGAGGGCATGACGTGTTACATAGTATACTACATTGTGTTTATTTTGTTGTTTAATGAGATCTAATATATGTTGTTAGTGGTGAGAATTTTCACGTGATTAAATACATATCCCCATGAACTTTAATGGTCCAGAGGATGAACTTTTGCCATGTTTGTCACAGGTTCTGGGTTCTAATTCTTACTAATAGTATAGTTTATTTTCCTCATCAACACCGATTATATATTAGTGGCTGTATTTCAAGCAGGGACATGTTTTTTGTGCATTGGGTTTTGTGATTTCACCGTAATGAGTCTCTCAGTCCCCGCAATGGATTGAGCAATGAGCGTGCGTCCGTTTGAATATCACAACAGAACACTGAATCCACTGAAACTGATCGCAGCGGCAACGAGCACTTTGGTCACTTGAATTCAAAAACAACACATTTCAGATCGCCTCTTATTTAACAAACGAAATAAATTAATCAACTAGAGTTACCTGGAGATGTTTTATTTGTTTGTATTGGTACATCCGTGCTGCGAGATGCTTCAATGGGGACATATCACACGCACATTACGGCTATTCTCGCGTCTGACTCCTCGCTCGGTCAGTCTGCTTTTTCCTCTTTCTCTGTTCCTCCGACAATGCTTTCCTAGCTTTCTATATCTTATATGCCGGCTCCACACACAGTGTAGCTGGTATTTTGGCCCATTCCTCCATGCAGATCTCCTCTAGAGCAGTGATGTTTTGGGGCTGTCGCTGGGCAACACGTATTTCACAAATTTTCTATGGGGTTGAGGTCTGGAGACTGGCTAGGCCACTCCAGGACCTTGAAATGCTTTTTACGGAGCCACTGCTCCATTGCCCGGGCGGTGTGTTTGGGATCATTGTCATGCTGGAAGATCCAGTCACGTTCAATCTTCAAGGCTCTCACTGATGGAAGGAGGTTTTGGCTTAAAATCTCATGATACATGGGCCCATTCATTTTTCCCTCAACACGGATCAGATTTCCTGTCCCCTTTACAAAAAAACAGCCCCAAAGCATGTTTCCTCCCCATGCTTCACAGTAGGTATGGTGTTCTTGGGATGCAACTCTGCATTCTTCTACCTCCAAACACGACGAGTCGAGTTTTTACCAAAAAGTTCTATTTTGGTTTCATCTGACCACATGATATTTTCCCAATCTTCTTCTGGATCATCCATATGCTCTCTGGCAAACTTCAGACAGGCCTGGACATGTACTGGCCTGACACTTCAGGATTTGAGTCCCTCTCGGTGTAGTGTGTTAATTATGGTAGCCTTTGTTACTTTGGTCCCAGCTCTCTGCAGGTCATTCATCAGGTCCCTCCGTGTAGTTCTGAGATTTTAGCTCACTGTTCTCATGATCATTTTGACCCCACAAGATGAGCTGTTGCATGGAGCCCCAGATCGAGGGAGATTTTTCAGTGGTCTTGTATGTCTTCCATTTTCTTACAATTGCTCCCACAGTTGATTTTTTTCACACCAAGCTGCTTGCCTATTGTAGATTCACTCTGCCCAGCCTGGAGCAGGTCTACAATTTTCTTCCTGTTGTCCTTCGACAGTTCTTTGGTCTTGGCCATGGTTGAGCTTGAAATGTGTGAGTGTTTGAGGCTGTGGACAGGTGTCTTTTATACAGATAACGGGTTCAAACAGACGCCAATAATACAGGTAACGAGTTGAGGACAGAAGAGCTTCTTAAAGAAGAAGTTACAGGTCTGTGAGAGCCAGAAATCTTGCTGGTTTGTGGGAGACCAAATAATTATTTTCCACCATAATTTACAAATAAATTCTTTAAAAATCCTACAATGTGAATTCCTGGATTTTTTTCTCATTTTGTCTCTCAGAGTTGAAGTGTACCTATGATGAAAATTACAGACCTCTCTCGTTATTCTCAGTAGGAGAACTAGCACAATCAGTGGCTGACTAAATACTTTTAGGCACCAGTGTATATAAAAAATACATAAAAAAGGCAGTGAGCCTCCAATATATCTTTGCTCTGACCCTTGACTATTTATCTAGAAATTTAATTTCCTTATCTTGATTGCTTACTTACAAAAAAAAAACTAGGGGAAAATGGTCCAACGACTAAGCAAGATATAACCTGACTACGTCAGACTTCCTACTTCCGCTAATTTCATTTCGCTCCTGTAGTCAGTCTGAGATAGCAGCCTATCTTTCAGTTTTCCACCGGTCTGAAAATAGCCGGCCAATCAACGAACAGAGGGCGGGCTGAGAGCCGTGACGTAGGCGCTAAGCGCCGAGTTTTACATTGTAGGTTAGAGAAATCGAAAACTGAAACGACCGCAGAAATGGGAAACGAGACAAGGGATGCAATTCGCTACGTTATGGAGAACATTCCGGGGTTTTTCAAACTGAAGTTCACTCCATGTTCACTCCGGTATTTCGCTCGCATCATCAAGTGTTTACAGCCAGGACCGGCACGTGCACTTCTGCCGCTCAAGGCGAAAAACAATTTTGCCGCCCCTCTATTTGCAACGTATACCAGCAACAACAAACAAAGACCAACATGCCATATAACGCAAAAAAAAATAGTTTTGCACGTTGTTAATAATGCTATTTTAAGGGCGCATGCTTGGCCATTATGTAGCTTGTGCACAAAGCGCATAGACTTTGATACTCTCATCAACACAGATGCAGCCGTTTTTATTTTTGTAAATCATACATTTTAACAAGGGAAAATATTAACACTTCAAGCTTACACATTTAGGCTACCCAAATTTTTCAGGCTAATTGTAGAAATGACGGATCAGACCTGTTTGGCCAATTAGTGGCAAGACACATATGTATAAGGACATTACTTATCCCCATGCAACGTCACTTCTCTGTCTTTTACGGCCATGACAAGAACGTCGGTCTCCTCGGCTGTGAGCGCTCCTGGCACGCTCTTATTATCATATTATTATCAAATTATCATTTGTGAATTGTTCATTCCCGGTTGGCACACATTTTGCAGCCCTTATAAAAGCGCCGCTCCCTGTTTACAGTGGAAGTTCGATGCATGATGTCTGTGGTTCGATGCGGCTGTGTCGGCGCATAACATGTCATAAATAAACTTATCTGATTGGCTTACGGGTAACCAATGATTTTAAACTTCAGACAAGCGCCCCCTTGCGAGAGAGAAAACACTTCTCTATTATGCCATTCCAGACTCTGTCTACGAAGCAAGGTGAAGTAGCAAAGTCTGGTATTACCAGGCTAAGCAAGATAGGCAATTTGGCGGCCATTTTGATATGCAAATTAGAAGGTAAAAAACTCAATTTCACTTGGGAACCATTTTTTTGGACTCAGCACACTTGAAATATCTATGATAGGCCGGTTCCCGACTTGTACCCATAAATGCTCCTCACTTTCATTTTTTGGGGACATCCCATCTAGACTAAAATTTAAAAGTTAAGGTAAAGTAAAAACGCTCCACTATGTTATATGTTTAATAAATTTTTTTGAGTATAACAAACATGTAGCCCTAGATTCCTTGAGGTAGCCCTCACACACAAAAAGGTTGCAGACCCCTGGCGTAGACACAGAACAAGGATGAAACTTTCTAGTGCGCATTGGTCAAGTCAATCAAAACTTAACCCTTTCAGTTGCTTATAAACCTATTAATGACACAGGTGAAATTACACTATATTTAGCAGAAACAGGGCTACCATAATATGTGAGCAACATGTATGGACATGCATGTATTTTTGAGAGAATATTGTTTATGTGTGGTTATTAAAAAAAACTAAAAATTAAAGTTTCTGAAATAAGGCCACAAAACACATACAAAATATGCGTCCACAATACTTTTGACTAATGGATGTTGTGGCCTAGAGTTTTTTCTTCACAATAATCTGAAAAACATCTTGCCTAATCATTCACATAAAACTGTGAATTGGGTTATATTGTGAAAAACATTTTTTGTTTGCAAATGCAATATGTGAATGGGCGTGAACAGGCCACCCTCATCATGTATAATTAGTGTATAATTAGGTGATTCTCACCTGAGAGAGACAAAGACCTGCATAATAATGAGCCTTTTCATTCAGGTGAGTCAGACAAGAAAAAATTGAAAGGACAACATACATACATACATACATACATACATTTATATATAAATATATATATATATATATATATATGTATGTGTGTGTGTGTGTGTGTGTGTATGTTTAAAATCAAAATATAAATGAAAGTCAAAAACCCATTTTAGTTATACCTGGAAACAAATCATGGTCAAATAGGTTACATGGGCAATATAAAATATATATTTTCGAAACCTCAAAGCCCAAAAGTTGTGTTTCAAATTTTAGGTTGATATCTCAAAAAATGAGCTTTCAGTAAGATTTTGTTTGGGCGCAGTACCAAACTTTTTCACTAGATGACAACCAGGCTCCATTACTGCCCATATAAGGACACCTCCATTTCCATAAGTGTTTTGAGTGATATGAACCATTCAGATAGCCTGGATGCCAGCCCGAACTCCGCCCACAACATTTTTTAGTCGGGAAGTTCGGTCTGGACTCGATCCATTGAGGAGTAATTATGATCAGACAAGAAACGTTCGGGCCAATCAAATGCCAGGGCGGGCTTTATACGATGATGGACAGATGATCTGCAAGGGCGTAATCATCACATTATCATAGAGTGCTTAACTAGTTTCCCTCAGAGATGACTGGAGCTGGAGAATTGAGATGTATAGATTCCGCTGTCACGTCTGTTGTAAAATAAATCGACAGCGCATTCATTTTAATAGACGAACAGAGAACTGCAATCAAGGCATTTGTCGATCGGAAAGATACTTTTGGCGTCCTTCCTGTTCTGTAGTTGAAAACTGTGCTATGCAAAGGAGTTGACTAACTGTGTTGCTCTGATTAGTTGTAGGTCTACCGACTATCCATTTGAGTGCAGAGGTTTTTTTTTTCCTGGTTCGTTAAGACACGCCTCATAATCAAAGCCCGGTTTCAGACTCAAATTCTCACTAGAATATGAGTATGACAAAGTCAGGCTACCATTCAGACCTTTTTTTCTAAAATAATTGAATGGAGGCTATCTTTTGAACTCTTGGTATGAAAACAAACTGAGGTTTCTACCCTTCTTTCATGATTTTTCACATTTATCACAATTTCAAAATAAAGGTCTAATTATTAAAAATTACGGCTTCTAGAAGAATTTCAAATGGCACTTAGAGGCTTTTGCCTCTTTTTTCTCATATATATATGTGTGTGTGTATGTATTTTGTCCTTTTAATTTTTTCTTGTCTGACTCACCTGAATGAAAGGCTCATTATTATGCATGTCTTTGTCTCTCAGGTGAGAATCACCTAATTATTCATGATGGGGCTGGCCTGTTCACATCCATTTGCATATTGCCTTGGCAAACAAAAAATGTTTTTCACAATATAACCCAATTCACAGTTTTATGTGAACGATTAGGAGGATGATTTTTAGATCACTGTGAAGAAAAAGCCCTAGGCAACAACATCAGTTAGTCAAAAGTCTTGTGGACGCATATTTCGTATGTGTTTTGTGGCCTTATTTCAGAAACTTTCATTTTTAGTTTTTACAATAACCACATATAAACAATATTCTCTCAAAAATATAATGTTGCTCAATACAATGTTGCTCATAAATTATGGTTGCCCTGTTTCTGCTAAATATAGTGTAATTTCAACTGTGCCATTCAACTGTGCCATTAATAAGCAGCTGAAAAAAAAAAACACAGATGTCAGGGCAGATCTCAAGGACCCCAAATAGCCCTTGGTCCCCAGAGGGTTAAAACTGACACTGTACACAGTCAGTGCTCTTAATACTATATTTGCACATTTTGCAGACCTGTTTTGAAAAACATCAACTTAAACGCCAACTATATTTCCATTTTTTTCTATCACAGAGTGATTCTTCTTGTGACCATTCAGGTCGTGATCACAATGCTACTTAAATGCGAGAGGTTGCTTGTGTGTGCTAAAAGTTTTGAACTTGCATTTCCTGCTTCTGTTCTTCTGAAAGGTGAATTCTGTGTGGCAGCATCTATTGTACTCACATTTTTTTTTTGTTCAGATTGACAGATATAGCTTTTGCTTTTGGTGTCAATAGATCATTTGCTGGCATTATTGTATCATTTTTGCACATCACTGTTCTGGGAAATAGATACTATGAGTAAATAAAATATCTAAGACATACAAATACACATCTGCTCACCTCCTGGACCATTTCTTTGATGAGTTTGTTTGCTGCCCGTAGGTCCTCAGGGTGAGAGCTATTCAGAAGACGGGACAACATCTATTGAATCGGAAGAAGAAAGTAAAGGACAGAGAAAAAAAATACATTAAGAGAAAATGCACCAGGACTCATCTTAAAACTGGCTCATAGTTTAAAAACATATAGAATATCACAATAGAAAATAAATCATCAATTTAAAGAGCACCTATCATGGATTTTTGAAAATGACTGTTCATGTAGTGTGAAATATAGCTCTAAGGGAATGAAAACATCCTGCAAAGATTTATATCTGAAAGTGCACCGTATATAGAGTTATTGTCTTTCAAAAGTGAGAGTCGACTCTGAGTCTATGAAATGAATTGTTTTTGAAACGAGTCATTAGCTGTTACATCGTGACGTAGATAGGTCATTGGCCACTCCCAACAGATTCAGATTATTTTATTTCATGCCATGTCAGCAGTCAGAGCTATTTTCATGGCAAAAAAATCATTTACAAAAATACAAATATCATATAAATACAACAAAAATATAAACAAGAAGTCATATTATACAATATATATTTTTTTTAAATTAACATATGATAAAAAAAAAATCCAGAACCTTTTCAGGCATAATCTCATTAAATATGTCCTTCAAAGAAGTAACTTCATAAAAGAGCCTTCTGCTTGCGTTAAGTCCAGGACAATCTAATAAAAAATGTTTGACAGATAAGGGAATTTTACAAAACATACATAAAGTTGGGTCTTCACCTTTAAGCAAAAAAGCATGGGTCAAACTTGTATGACCCATACGGCATCTGGTATAGACCACTTGGTCAAATCTAGTTTTAAAATTGGTAGAAAGTCTGTTTGTTATTTCCGGATGAGTTTCATACAACTTATTATTCTTGCACATATTCCACTCTTCTTGCCACTTATTTAAAATATATCGGTTAATAATCGGCCTGACATCTGATGGAGGAATTTGACAATCATTAACTTCCTGAATAAGAGCTTCCTTAGCAGCGGCATCAGCTCGTTCATTTCCTGAAAGTCCAACATGTCCTGGAACCCAGCAAAAAAAAATACTGAAGAACTGATTTTGTAGATTATCCACTTTGGTTAAGATGCAATCCACCAAAGGGTGATCAATTTTTAAAGTATCCATTGCTTGAAGGCAAGATTTAGAATCTGTAAAAATTATAGCATTTTTTTGTAGTGTATTTTTGATATACTCCAAAGCTAAAAGTAAAGCACATGCTTCAGCAGAGAAGATTGAGCATTGTTTTGGAATACGGATTCCATAGCATTGATGTCCAGTCACCATTGCTGCCGTTACACTATTTTCCACCTTCGAACCATCAGTGAATATAGGTACGTGAAAAGGGAATTGGTTTCTTATGTCCAAATATTGCTGTCTATATACATTTGGATGAGTCACTCCTTTCCTCTGATTAGCCAAATCCAAATTGATATTCGGCTTCTTCAATTTCCAGGGAGGTATAGAATTGAATTGTATTTGGTTTAAAATGTTTAAATTTATATTCAAGTTCTCCAAATGTGGTTTAATATGAATACCAAAGGATCTGATGCTTTTAGGTTTGCTCTCATACAAAGGAGTAAATTGTGGGTTGAAGACTGAAGAATAAGCTGGATTGGATTTATTTGCCTTTATTTTGACAGCATATTGGAGTGAGAGTTTCAATCGTCTATTTTGAAGTGAAAGTTCATTAGCTTCAATGTACAAACTTTGCACTAGCGAAGTTCTAAATGCTTCCAAGAAAAGTCGTAAGCCCTGATCATGTACTGAGTCCAGCATCTGCTTATATGATTTTCTCGCCGAAGCATATTATGCTTCCGTAGTCCAGCCGGGAACAAATTAGTGTTCTATAGAGTCTCAAAAGAACAATGTAGACCTAATCTGCTCCCCATTTTGTTTTTACTAATACTTTCATTATATTCATAGCATTAAGACGCCTGTTCTTTAGTGATTTCAAATGAGGAATGAAAGTCATTTTGTTGTCAAATAGAAGACCTAAGTACTTGATTTCCTTAACAACATTAATCGGTTCTCCATTAATGAAGAGTTCTGGATCATGATGAAGGGATCGCTGGATACAGAAGTGGGTACAGACTGTTTTTGATTTTGAGAATTTGAATCCCCGCTCCCAACAACTGCGCGCGCAGACTTGAAGTGACGTCTAGAACACATTCAAATACTTCAGCTGAATCGCATCATGCCGAGAAGACGTTCTACATTGCAAAGACAGTTCAGCCACTTGTTTCCATTGTCCAGGGACGAAAATGTGAAGAATCAGTGGTCAGAGTTCATATTTGCAACGCCCGAACCTTGTGTTCTCATCATTTTAATGACGAATCATTCAAAATTCAAAAACCTAAATGAATTCAAATGTGTTGATTCGCAAGCCGGTTGTTCCTGAAGGAGGGCTCAGTATCCAGTGTATATGGATCAGGTTTGTCCTCCTCCGAATCACAATCTATAAGTAATATTAATAATGTTTGCTGTCATGTTTTCTGTAGCAAGCACAGTATAGTTATATTGTGTTGTGTGTGTTGTGTACACTCCACGCAGCTTCTAAGCGGGGTAAAGTTAGTTTTTTTTTGATATTCACCAGACATTCATTGAAAAATGTAAATTACCTCCTAAACGACTTAGCTAAATATGACTTCGCTCTACTATATAATAAGCACTGCCCTTCAAAAGCCTACGCAATGTGAGTTTCGCTGGGAAAGCTCGCTATTGACGGAGACGCGAGTAAGGGACCGTGTGGAAAGTGCACTTTTTCTGACATGTTTGTTCAAATACTATATACAATTTTCAACACTAGACAAGCTATAATCCTGGTTATGGGCGTTCCGTTGCCGACAGTCTCTGCCTACGGTTTACCAATAACAACTAACTGGGTCATTTGACCAATCGCCACAGATTTGCGTCACTCAAAGGAGGTGTTTGGGAAAATGAATCGTCGAACGAATCAGTTGAGAGTCATTGAGCAAATCATTTAAAAATAAATGCATATTATAAGACAAATAAAGTGTTTTTTATCCTTGCATGCAGGTTAAACTGTTTTTGGGAACTCCTAAAACAAAAATAGGAACATTTCAAATGCTATGATAGGAGCTATTTAAACAGCATTAGTGCATATCAACTACCTTTGATTTCTCCTCATCCTCAAAGATGGCGTTCTTGGGCCTAGGCAGTGGAGGAGGACAGGGCTTGTCAACAGGAAGATCTGGATCCTGCTTAATAATACCTGGAAAGAGACCAAAACCACATCATCAACACTGCGAGTTCCACAAGAGAACTTTATTACACATATACACGTTTCCTTACCGTTACTTTTAACAGCACTCATGAAAATACAAATCTCAAAAAGCACTTTTTTTTCCATTGAACATACAAATATCAGCTGTGAGACGTAGCTAAATGTGTATGTCAGTCATGACAGATCAGGACCCTGCACATCAGGTTACCTTGTTTCTTAAGCATCTGATAAGCATCCAAAATCTTTGTCTCTTCTGGTAAACTCACAGTCCAGCTGTACATCATTTCTAAAACTTTTTTCTTCACTGGTTCAGGGGCTCGAGAACCAAGATACTGTAACAGAAGCAGGGTAAAGGGAGAGTTATTGACAAGTGCTTTAGGGGCTAGTTTTTGTATGTGCAATCCAACAAATTAACATAACTGATTAGTTATGTTAATTAGCATCACATTTAAGAAATATTCTGCATTCCACACAAGTTTAAGGAATAGTTCCGACATATCACCCTCTTACGCTAATGCCTTATCTTTGGATTTCATGTTTTTCCAGTTCTTCGAGTTCCTCATGCAATATATTCAGGTTTGAACAAATAAGGATATGCAATAAATGCATATATTTGTCATCGCTGGACGTAGTGGTGTATGCAGATTAGGGGGAAAACAAACACTCTGACAAATTACCTGGGGTTTGTACCACAAATCCAGTGTGGGTGCCTTACCAGATAATCTTAACATTAGTTTACACCATCTCTGGATTTTATGTACTACAAATGTGAGTCAATTTTTTTTATTATTTTTCATTCAGTTTTAAACATCTGTTAAGTTAAATAGCTTATTCAGGTCAGTACTAAAAAACAAGACGCAACTTTTATGATCCTTTTGCTAAAGCAGCACTATGCAGGATTTCCGTTTTTTGTCAAACTGTGACCTCTAGAGGTTATCTGTGTTATGGGACGTTATGATCTGAAGCAATATCGCGCAAAAAAAAAAAAAAAAAAAAAAAAAAAAAATCGCTGCTTGAAATGGAGAATTGCCTGTACTGGTCTGTCGAGGATACCACAGCTCTTCTGAGCATTTGGGCAGAAGAAAGGGTACGACGTCATTTTGTATGAAGTCACTGTGTGTGAAGAAACGAGGATGTTACAAAATACATCGATGCTGAACTTTCTAAGCGAGTAATGCTTCAAGTTCAGGAAAAAATAAAAAAGTTGCGGGCGCAGTATTGTACAAGGCGATTAAAATGCACAATGGACAAAGCGGAGTTCAGAGAAGGATTTTTCCATGGTTCGATGGATGGTGTGCTGGGTCACCGTCCCTCTGTTAGTGATGTCTCGCGAGACAATCGGGACACTATTGCAGCCACGGCCGGTGAGTTAATA
Source organism: Cyprinella venusta (assembly GCA_038021265.1). Taxonomy (NCBI): domain Eukaryota; kingdom Metazoa; phylum Chordata; class Actinopteri; order Cypriniformes; family Leuciscidae; genus Cyprinella; species Cyprinella venusta. The sequence goes on from CM075868.1 coordinate 14,493,994, forward strand.
TACATGTTATCTTCCTAACTTAAAAAATAAATTAAATCATAATACCCACTGAAATGGGCTGGGTTGTATGACGTTTGATCCAGAAAGGCGTGTTAGGGGCGGGGTTTAGGGCAGCGTTGTGGCGCTACTGGCCCGGCAGTGGAAAGGTGAAAGGCGGCCCGGTGCTTGAGGCCCAAGGCCACTGGCTTAACTCAGCTCGCTGTTAGCTCTGGCCCAGCCCTAGCCCGGCAGTGGAAATGCGGCTACTGTGGAGTACTTGTACTGTTGTAAATAGCACTCACACAGAGATGTCTCTGCACTCAAGGCCTGATCCCCTCCCCCTGTATACCAGTGCCTTATGTAAGAAATTATAGTCTGCTCTGATCAAGCTTCCACTCCAATATAGATTATATTGAAATGTTCCTTCACTTAAAAGAGCTTATTTATCATAGAATCAATTCCTTACAAACTTAAAAGTACAGACACGTTTATCACCTATAGCGTGGGAAAGACAGTGGGTATTCAAGAACCATCTTGATTAGAGAGCTTCAAAGAGATCTTATCACCTTAAACATTTGGTCATGTCACTTTAACATTTGTCCGTTTCTATTTGAAAGAATATCAAAGACATAGACACGGAAGCACTTCTCGTAGTGCCCTCTCCAATTTACATTTAAGACAGAGTTTCAGCGTCACGCTGAGAAAGAAGACGAATTTGTTAGTTTTAATTTACATATAAGAGAAAGCTTCATTTACATGGTGAGGGGGGAAGACGGATGCAATATCGTATAAAATGTTTGCGCAGAGATGAGTTCGGGATTCTGTTTGACTCCGCTGAATCCGAAGTACTGTTTGTATTTTGTTCCTGTTTTCTGTAATAAACTTTCAATTTTTGAGATCTTCGACGTCCACGTCATTTTTTCTTACACTGGTGAGCCACCCTTCCAGGAGGTTTCCAACAAAAAGCGGGGAAAAAGGTAAGAAAAAGCTGTTTTCTTTCATCTAAATGCTGTTTTGTCAGGAAACCACTTGTTTAAAAAAATCTAGAAGAGGAAAAATCTTAAGGACAGAAGAGAATTGTGTTTATTCAGTCTTAGCAGGAGGAGTTGTTAAGCCTATTCTGTACGATTTTGTTTAAAATTCTAACGGAACTGAATCAACCCGAAGTAATGTGGTGACAGAGTTGTATTAGAATTATTGTTTCTAAAGTAATTGAAACAAAGTGCTTAAGTGTAAAGTTTCTAAAGTAACTGAAACTTGGGACCGGTCTCTTATAATTCTGTTGAGATTCTAAAGTAAGTGAATAAACCCGAAGTAGTGTGGTGGCAGAATTATATTAGATTTGTTGTTTCTAAAGTAACTGAAACAATTGTGCGTGTTTCTAACGTATTTGAAACTGATGGTGAAGTTGTTATAATTCTGAGGAAATTCTAAAGTAATTGAATAGACCCGACGCAGTGTGGTCACAGAATTATTTCACAACTATTGCGTGTTAGGAGTTGTTAAGCCTATTCTGTACGATTTTGTTTAAGATTCTAACGGAATTGAATCAGCCCGAAGCAGTGTGGCAGCAGAGTTGTGTTGGAATCGTTGTTTCTAAAGTAATTGAAACAAAGTGCTTGAGTGTAAAGTTTCTAAAGTAACTGAAACTTGGTGTTGGCCTCTTATAATTCTGTTGAGATTCTAAAGTAAGTGAATAAACCCGAAGTAGTGTGGTGGCAGAATTATATTAGATCAGTTGTTTTTAAAGTATCCGAAACAAAAGTATGCAGCATACTTGAAACCGATTGTGAAGGCGTAATAATTCTGAAAAAAATTCTAAAGTAATTGAATAGACCCGACGCAGTGTGGTGTGGTCACAGAATTATTTCACAACGACTGTGTTTTATAGTATAGAAGATTAGTCTAACACTGTAACTTTGTTAAATTTAAAATAGGAACCTGAAGCAGTGTGGTTTTGCCCGACGTACTGTGGCAGTGTTTTGAATTGGATAAATATTAAGCCTGAAGGAGCATAAAATGTTTTAAGAAAATAGCTTAACATAAAACCCGACGTGGTGTGGTTTTGTCCGACGTACTGTGACAGTGTTAATTTTTTTTCTTGTTTTATGTAGTGAAATTTAAGGTTTAAAACACAGTGATTTTGATTAAATTTAGAAGTTTCAGTCAGTGTGTGTTCATTAGCGTCCGAGCTGTGAATAATTAGACTAACGAATATCCTAAAGGAACTGGATAACGTGTAGTGATTATATCAGATATTGCGAATAACTATTAGATCACGAGCTAGCCTACTGTAAAGTCTGATAACACATTTTGAAAATGGAAGAAATGATTGTGAAATACATCGCTAAACATGGTTCTCAGGGATTGTTTGACGGAATAGAAAATGTTGTTGATAAACCATATGAGTGGGCAATCTCCAAGTTCGAAAGTTATCCCAAAATGCCTAGAAACAAAAAAGGTAAGGTCGCAAATGCGCTCCAAGCTGTTTTTGCTTCATACAAAGTAACCAGGAAGAGAGTAGACGAGTTAGAGGCTGAGCGAATCAGTGTAGGATTAAATTCTCAAAAAAATTACCAGGCTTGTGAGATGACGTGGAAGGAAGAGAAGGTCAGGATGCAAAATGAGATTGCACTCCTGAGAACTAACAATAGCATGCTTAGATCTTCTGTGGAGACATTGTTTAATGAGTTAGAAGAAGCAAAGATGGCTTGTCAGTTCATTATGAAGAATGCCACAAATCAGAAGATTGCAAGTAAGACATTAGGTGTTACTTTTTGTAATCCGGTTTCAGAGATGCCAGATTTGAAAGAGAACAGTGTTGAGAATTGGGAACAGGATTCTCAGTCATTAAATAGCCAATACTCTGACTGTACAGTTAGGTTTCCCATGGCACCAGTGCATGCTACAACAACTATGCGTGATAGTGAAGAAGGGGAAGAACCTATGACTTCTACTGTAGTCAGAGGTTTTAATCCAAATGAATTAGAAGCTGTAATCAAGAATATTGGGAAATTTGATCCTGCCAAACATGACCCATTAGATTTTCTGAAAAATCTGGAAGGATATGCTGAAGTGTACCAGTTTACAGATAGTGACGCATGCGTATTGTTGAGAATGTGTTTGCCTGACACTTTGTCTGGAGCCCTAAATCAAAAGGTAAAGAACAGAACTGCTAACAAGTCAGAGAGGAAACAGGCACTGCTGGATGTCTTAGGTGTGATGTCAGTTAATTGGGATAGAATATCTGAGATGCAAATGAGGAAAGGGGAACATCCAGCAGCCTTCTCAGAACGATTGCTGGAGACATTTAAGACCTTCAGTGGCAATCCTGAGATTACTCAGAATGATATCAGCTTCAAGACTGCTTTGATTAGCAAAAGTGATTCATCCACCCGTTCTGCTGTGACAATGTTTGTAACACCTCTTTCGGCATATGATGACATAATTGCAAAAATGACACAGTTCTACAACAATAATGCTAATGTAAAAAAATCTCACCCTGTATCTGCAGTGAATGTTAAAACTCCATATCAGAGCAATGATTGTGAGGGTTATAAAAAAAAAGAAGGCCGCGATACTACAGAAAGAGTAGAGAGACCACCTCCTTACAACCCCGATCATCTCCCAGTATGCTATTCATGTGGGAAAGAGGGACATATATCCAGAGTGTGCAAATCTCACCTCAAAAGAACAGGTCCCAAAATTGATTCGAATCTATTAAAGACCACAGTAGATAGATTGAGTAAGGAGAATGAGGAACTTCGTTCTAATTTGGAGAAGCAGAGACCCCAAGTCAAGTCTTCCTCAGCATAGGGATCTCAGGCCTCCATAAAACATGTAGCACCGCTGTCAAGAGATAATCATGGTAGACCAATTGTAAATATTGCTGTTGGAGGTCGATGCAATGATTGGTTAGTAGATTCTGGTGCTTCATTAACAATTCTTCATTCAGACAATTCCTCACAGAACAGTAAAAAGACAATAACATTGGAGGGTTTTGATGGAACAATATCTCTAGCATCACAAACAGACAGTATGTCATTTCAAATTGGAAGAGATCAATTCAAAGACAAAGTATGGCTCAGCAGAACTGGTGATGGTCGTAGTATCCTAGGTTCAGACATTATGACTAAGCGTGGATATATAATTGACTATGGCAACAATTGTATTTGGCGTAATCCTCAGAGTGAAGATAAGGTTGTGGAGATTTCTGATGTACATGCTGTACATGCAATTAAAAAATCAGAGGATTACGATTTAGATACATTGTTATCAGTGGAAGATTCAGAATTGTCCAAGATTTTGAGAAAAACAGAGGTGTTTTTGCTCAATCTAAACATGACTGTGGCCGAGTTGACACTAGTGTAATGGAAGTGAAGATTCAAGGTCGTGACCCACCCTGTCTCAGACAGTATAATTACCCAGATGAAGCAGATCCATACATACAGCGTACAGTGGATTCTCTATTAGAACAGGGTGTTATTAGGCCATGTTTTTCTCCATCATTAGCCCCAATATGGCCTGTTCGCAAACCAGACAATTCTTGGAGATTATGCATAGATTACAGGGAACTTAACAAATGTACACAGACTTGTGCACCTGTGGTGGCTTCTACCCCTGATGTATTAGCATCTCTTTTACCAGAGGCTAATTACTACTCGGCTCTTGATGTGTCAAATGGTTTCTGGTCAATTCCATTACACCCAGAGTGTCAATATAAGTTTGCTTTTAAGTTCAGAAATACGCAGTACACATGGAATGTCCTTCCACAAGGCTTTGTGAACTCACCTACCCTGTTCCACCAGTGTTTAGCTAAAATACTGGAACGCTTTTCTAAGCCTGAATGTCTGATTCAATATGTGGATGATTTGTTGTTACAGACAGCCGACAGGGAGGAACATCTCACTTTGCTAGCAGAACTACTTCAGTTGCTGGATGAGGCTGGATTTAAATTGAATCCAAAAAAAAGCTCAGTTACTTAAGTCAGAAGTCACTTATCTTGGAATAAAGATAAGCGAAGAGGGGCGTACGCCCGATCCACACAAGGTGGAAATTATTCAGAGACTTCCAGTTCCAGTATCAGTGACAGCTTTGAGATCATTTTTGGGAATAGTGGGCTTCTGTAGAGAATTCATTGAAGGCTTTGCAGATATTGCAAAACCTCTAAACACTCTCCTTTCAGGAAAGAAGAAAAAAAATGATTCCTTAGATTGGGGTCCAGAGCATCAGACAGCATTTGAAAAATTGAAAGCAGCCCTAGTAAAAGCTCCAGCCCTTCGCAATCCAGACAGAACACAACCATTCATTTTGCAGACAGCTGCAACAGAGGAAGCTCTTTCAACTGTCCTCCAACAGGATGTACAAGGAAATTTGCGTCCCATTGCTTATGCATCCCGAGTACTTTCCCCTGTTGAAAAAACATTTGATTCATGTACAAGACATCTTTTGTCAGTTCACTGGGCAATGTCACATTTTGAATATATTAATGGTTTCAATGAAGTGACACTGCATACGCCACATACTCCTTTACAGCTGCTTTTAAATGGAAAAGTGAAAGGAGTATCTAGTACGAGACTAGGCAGATGGACGTTAGATTTAGGATCAAAAAATTTGAAAACTGTCTACAAACCCAACTCCACGCTACCCCGAACACTTCTGTATGAAGGTGCTCCACACACTTGTGAAGACGAACACATTTCATCCTCTGAAAGTGTCTTTAAGGTAAAAGCTATTGAAGGAGCGGTGGATGTGTATGTTGATGGTTCTAGGTTTTAGCAAGATGGGAAGTACCATACAGGCTTTGCTATTCATTCTGATTGAGGAAATTTTCTGTACAAATGCCCATCTCATTTTTCAGCTCAGAAAGCAGAAGTGACAGATGTATTACAGACATTAAAGGTCATCAAAGACTCAGATTTGAACATATATTCAGATTCTGCCTTTTGTGGTAAATTCTCTTATAGAATATTTGCCGATTTGGCAGAAGAGGGATTTTACCAGTGCAGATGGTCAACCCCTAATTCATTGTGGCCCGATACAAGCGTTATGGTCAGCTGCTGAAAATAGTATCCATAAGATTGCAGTGTTAAAAGTTAAAGCTCACCAGAAGAAAGGAATAGACAAACATGGGGACAGAAATCTGATAGTTGATGAATTAGCAAAGAAAGCAGCTGTGGAAGGAATAACATTTTCAGGTATTGATGAACATGAATCAATTGCAGCTATCACTCTTAAAGAACAAGTAGATTTGAAAAGTGCCCAAAAGAGTGATCCTTTGATAACAGAAGCAATAAGACTGAAAGGAAATGGTCAATCTATTATAGATGGCCCATTTGCACCACATGATGCACAGTTGATAATTCATGATGACATACTACTGTACAGAAACGGTGATAATCCGTTATGGATTCCACCTACAGGATTGCGGAATGATATTTTGTACCATATCCACAATCAGGGAGGACACTTAGGTGTAACAAAGGTGAAGGACAAGATATGGAATATGTTTTGGTGGCCAGTAGGGGTGTAACGGTACATGTATTCGTATTGAACCGTTTCGGTTCGAGGCTTCCGGTTCGGTACGCATACAAACTGAATGATTGCTTGGACAATTTTTCCTCCCGGCAAAATTCGCGCTGACGCGGCCAACACATCGTTGTGCAACATCAAATGGCAAATGTAATGAAAGCAGAATGAAACTGCGCTACTCATTATGTGCTTCACGGATTATGTGCTTCACGGATCGTTAATCAGTTCGGACCAGCAACATCTGTGCAGTGCGAGCCGATCTCGATCAAGCAACACTGTTACCACACCGCGCTAAGAGATCCGGTAAAGAAAACATGTGAATTCGCCACTGAGGTAATAACATCGCTGCGATAACTAGTGAGATGCATTCACATTTCTTCGTTATTAACCGTAGATCTCTATTAGATCAAACAGCGCTGTCATGGAAACCAGGAGAAACATTGTGCCGTGAATAAACTAGTAATACTTTACGTCCACAGACCAGCAACATTCACCATGGATTTAATATAGTAACACTAACTGGAACCAGTTTGGCTGGAATGGTGAAATGCTTTCAAGTACTTCACACATCTTTTTCCAGCACTTCAAAATGCAAATATTATATAAATAAATATATATTTAAATGTTATTTTTAATGTGATGACCAAAACATTATTTGTTCATCCTTCAAAGATGACCCCCATTTATAAACCTGAAAGTTTCAAGAGCACATTTATTTAAAAATATTTTTTCTTTAAACAGATAGGACATTTCTCTGGCATTTCTTTCTTTTTGCTGTATCGAAAACGTACCGAACCGTGACTTTAAAACCGAGGTACGTACCGAACCGCGATTTTTGTGTACCGTTACACCCCTAGTGGCCAGGCATAGATAAGGATGTGAAAGAATATTGTGCAAACTGCCTAACATGTGCCCAGATGAATCCCTCAGAGGTTAAAAAGAAAGGCTGTTTAAGACCGACATGCCTTGCTGAAGGCCCCTGGACAAACCTTCAGATTGATTATATTGGCCCTTTACCTGCAGCTAAAGGAGGATACAGATATATTCTAGTGATTGTTGACACATTTAGCAAATGGATTGAGGCTTTTCCAATTAAGTCTGATACTGCTTCGGCCACCGCACGGGTACTTTGGGAACAAATCTACTGTAGATTTGGCCTTCCTCTGAGTTTAGAGAGTGATAGAGGCACCCATTTTACAGGAAAAATTCATGTAGACCTTGCAAAACTGCTTGGAATAAAACATCGGCTCCACATAGCACATCATCCACAATCATCTGGAGGGGTAGAAAGATTGAACAGAACATTGAAGACAGCTTTGAACAAAATGGTGTTAGAAAATGGTCCGAATTGGGCTCAAAACCTCCCAAGTATATTGATGTCAGTTAGAGGAATTGTTCACAAAAGCACAGGTTTTAGTCCTCATGAATTAATGACAGGGAGGAAAATGAGATTACCAGAACACCTTTTATCTGAAGTTCCCAAACCTATGATTGAAGGATGGACAGCAGAAACATTCCTCAAGAATCTGTGTATATCATTAACAGCTATGTATAGCCAAGCTGCTCAAGAAATTGGGCTCAGTCAGAAATACAACAAGATGTATTATGACCAAGATGCGCATGTCCAGAAATTTGAGCTTGGTGATGAGGTGATGGTAAAGAATTATCACCATGAGGGTCCATGGTCCGCTAACTGGATAGGACCATACACAGTGATTGACAAATGTGGAGATGCAGTTTACAAAATCTGTCATAAAGCTAAAAACAGACAACCAGTGAAGAAATGGTTCCACATTGATCAGATGAAACCATACAAGAAAACAGAATACAGTCCTAAAGAAACAAAGACATAGAAACAGGAATATGTGTTTGTTCTTAATTAAAAATATGAATTGATTTGATGATTTGTTGTTATTGTTGACAATAATGTGTTTATGTATATACATTTTAATGATAATTATGTTGTTATTGTTTGTTGTTTGTAATGAAAAAAAAAAAACGGGGGGGGGGGGGGGGGGGGGTAACTCTTCTTTCTATTTTCATTTATTTTTCAGAACCCCAACCGAGATAAATAAAGATTTGGTGTTATATTATCGTGGCTGTAGTCCTCCCCGTGATGGTGATGATGCAGGAATGTCCAGAGCAGCAATCAGCGCCTTCCTCTGGAGTGGTGGCAAGGCCTTATCAAGGGATACTGATCAACAATATTCAATGGATCCATGTCCCAGTCTTAGTAAATCTAACAGCATGGTCTCCAGACATGGATGAACGATGCCATGGAGAAGGTGTGATTGAGATGTATAAAGACCTTATCACTACAGTTTTTCTGAGGTACCATAGCGCTGTGGCAATTAACTCTCCGGCAGGTCAGTCACCAAGAGAACCACCAAAAGATCACCTCGGAGGAGCCCCTAGCAGACGGAAACTATTAGGATTTGTAGACAAGATGCTTGGGGCCTCTGGAGCAGGTTTAGGCATATCCAACTGGATAAGTGAGCAGGAACTGAAGCGTAATGAGCTTAAACTGAAAGCTCTCGTCGGACAACAGGTTTTACAAACAGATGCATATTTGCAAGAAGCTCTGAATGAAGAAAAAGTAACTGTTCAGGACGTTCACACTATAGCTTCCGCACTATCAATCATAGCCCAACAGACAAAGAAAGCTTTTAACAGTATGCAGAAACAACTATATTGTGCACAGTTTGCTTCCATCAAACATCAGGAAATCACTCGTGTCGTGGAAGAAGTACTGGCTGGGAAAGTTCCATCTACTCTTTTTACTGAAGAGGTCATTATGAAATGGTTTGGACTTAAAGATTGTTTTAATCTGACCTCAGACAATTTAAAAACATTTATGAATAGATTGGGTAAATGTACACTGCCTATCCCTTACAGTTACATCCTCAAGATGGCCAAGATTTCCTCTCATCCGATTCCTCCGGGTTTTTATAGTCCGCTAGATTACGGCCCATTAATGGAAGGTTTACACCTACCTTTTTCTCAACATGGAGGAGAACCATCAATGCCCAACAACAGAATTCCACCTATTCAGATTTTAAGGTGGTGGAATGACACCGTGATAAATAAACCAAAGGATACTTCTTGGGCCTGTTCTGCTGGGAATAGTTTTGATAGATTTGGATTTTTTATGAGACAAATGTATGCTATGCTTTTAACTGTTTCAGTACCAATTTTCCAGAAGGAACAAGTGTTTAAAAAAATTTTAAGTGTGGACAATTTAGGAATAATACAGGAAAATGTGTTGAAGGAAAGGAAAGGCTTGCCTAAATTTGTTACTCAGCTACAATCAGGAGAATGGCGAAGTATAGATATAGAGAGTTGTGACAAAACTCCATTTGGTTTCATTTGTGAATGTGATGCTGTGAAAAAACAACCATTGTGTGGAACACCCCAGACAAGCTATGAGGCTTGTGAAATCAGTTTGACTCATGTGCACAATAATTTCACGAGGGTAATAGTATTGGACAAAAGAACATGTGTTACAACAACTCTGAATCATTTCTCCAGTTCTGTCAATGATAATCAAACAATTTGTCCAATTAATTCAACCTCATTTTGCATGACACTAGAATCAACATGGTCTATAGGAAATTATTACTTTCCTTATGTAAATATTACACAATCAAACAGTATCACCCAATTCAGAGGAACAATTAGGTTTTGTGGAAAACATCCCTGAATTTGAGTTCGAGTTACCAAAATTAGACAATATGTTAATGTCATTGATGCAAAGGAAAGATAGCCACATTGTGAAAGCTCGACAAGGCCTTGAAGGAAAAGATGAGGTATTGATAAAACAAATGAATGATGGAGACTTGGCTATTGCCTATTCTGGTTTACTTTGGGATGTTACTTTTAAAACTGCTGTTTGTGTATGTATCATTCTTATCATCGGTCAGTGCATTATGTTGTGTTGTATGTGTTCCATGTTGAAACGTCAGGCTGAAGATGATTCTCTGATCAATATTGAACGTTCCCGTTGGATGTGATGGTTCTTGATTACCTCTCTCAAACCCAAGAAATACTTTTCCAAAAAAAAAAAAAAAATTTCAAACACAAACTATGATAAGTCTGCTCAAGTGAAGTAGAGCTGTAACCAGTGTGCATGAGGTGTCATTCCTATGACGGGTAAGACTCTCCGATAGCCATAGGGGGGCAACCTAAGCCAGGGTGGCACCGCCACTGGGCACCTGCCCACCAGGAAAGGGAGGTGTTATTTAGGAAAAGGGAGTGGATGTGATGCTACTTGTGGCCAAGAGCATCAAACGGGGGATTGTAAGAAATTATATTCTGCTCTGATCAAGCTTCCACTCCAATATAGATTATATTGAAATGTTCCTTCACTTAAAAGAGCTTATTTATCATAGAATCAATTCCTTACAAACTTAAAAGTACAGACACGTTTATCACCTATAGCGTGGGAAAGACAGTGGGTATTCAAGAACCATCTTGATTAGAGAGCTTCAAAGAGATCTTATCACCTTAAACATTTGGTCATGTCACTTTAACATTTGTCCGTTTCTATTTGAAAGAATATCAAAGACATAGACACGGAAGCACTGCTCGTAGTGCCCTCTCCAATTTACATTTAAGACAGAGTTTCAGCGTCACGCTGAGAAAGAAGACGAATTTGTTAGTTTTAATTTACATATAAGAGAAAGCTTCATTTACATGGTGAGGGGGGAAGACGGATGCAATATCGTATAAAATGTTTGCGCAGAGATGAGTTCGGGATTCTGTTTGACTCCGCTGAATCCGAAGTACTGTTTGTATTTTGTTCCTGTTTTTCTGTAATAAACTTTCAATTTTTGAGATCTTCGACGTCCACGTCATTTTTTCTTACACTTATCAGTAGGATGAAAGCTGTAACAAGTAGGGCTAGGTATCGTAACAAAATGTTCGATACTGATACCTTGACTTCGATACCTTTTTCGATACCAATTTTATGTAAACAATTTTAACAATATAATATTACCTACATTTTTATTTTATTTTTCAGTTTGTTGACTTTTTCACACTCATATTTTGAGTATGTAAAAAAGCACCAATGCTAAAGTTTTCTATGTTTCCAAATCATTTAACAACATGTATTTTTTACTACAATTAGTTCATTGTTTCTGCCTTATCTTAATGCATTGTTTGACAATGAAACTGAATGAAAATTAATTGAAATGCATTACACTGTCACCTCTCATAACAGATCACTCTAAATTGTAATTTAGAAACATGCATCTTCTGCAAAGCAGCTTTGAAACGATTTGTATTGTGAAAAATGCTAAACAAATAAATGTGAAATAAATTAAATATAGGCAATGGGGGGGGGGGGGTTATGCCTTGCGCTCAGCACACATGAAGCTTGCCGCAAATAACTGGCAACAGTAGCCTAATGATTATGGATGTGTCGGGAAACAACAGCAAGGATATATTTTAATTGTTTATTAATGAACAAGTGTTTAATAAGTGTGCTGGCAGCAAATATGATTATGGCGAAGCTGACTCGTCATTCATGCAGTAGTGAATGTGCGCGCCTATAAGGATTAGGTAATCAAACTATTTATTTCTAATTGTTTCGTTTAAAAGTAGACATTTTTCCGGTCTATGGCAGTCTTGGCGGCAATTACCCTGTCTCTACAATATTGCATCGCATGCTTCTGGCATCAAATCTGGCACATAGGTACACTTTGGATCATTTCCACATATTTTCTATCTATCTGGGTTGGGACGCTTACACGCACACACACACTACAGCCTCACGTGCGATGAGCTACATCTCTGGGCAGCTGCATAAACAAGTATTTTCCGCCACAGACAATTATGCTGCATGCTTATTGTTTCACTGACATTGACAAGATTAACCACTTAGGTACTGAAATTTGGCACCAAAAAACAAGACGATATCGAATGTTTCGATACTCGGTAGTACCAAGGCAATTTGGTCGGTACCTAAAAAGTACAGAACTCGATACCCAGCCCTAGTAATGAGTGGAAATAAGGTGTGGCCCCTTTAAGAGCTGCGCCCTGCTGAACTGTCAGACTGAACAGTCTGTATTGTATGCGCCTCGAACACCACATGTATACGGCGCCGGGTTATTTCTTTTTGATGTTTATTTTAGCAGATCTTTCTTGCCATAAACTAAATCGTTACATCACCACGAGACCTGATATCATGCGACAGTTCCTGATGCTGAGGCCGACCAGCTCAAAATGGCAAGTGTGTTTTTTCCGCTCACAGGCGGGGGGGGGGATACGAGACGCCCAACATTCAACTCAAAAATATAACCATATAACCAGTCATGTAACCATTGCAATAACTCTGAAGATATTCAGTTAAGGTAAAAAAAACTGCATAGTGCGGCTTTAAAATGATTAATATTTTGCAGATCCTGCAAATTGTATGTAAACTTACAACTGCACATAAATCATTTTAATTGAAGCAGCCAATGATATCGTTGTGGATCTATATTAATACATATACTCATTATAAGGTGCTTTCCTTGCCATTAATGCTTGGATAATGTCTCCCTCAATTAAAAATGAAAAAATAATGGCTAGTGAACTTGGGTGCGATATACTTAAACCTGCTAACATCCGTTGACATGATTTATCAAATGTAAGAAATTACAGTCTGCTCCGATCAAACTTCCACTCCAATATAGATTATATTGAAATGTTCCTTCACTTGAAAGAGCGTATTTATCATAGAATCAATTCCATACAATCTTAAACAAAATCACAGAGTCGTGGTTATCACCTATAGTGTGGGAGCGACGGCAGATACTCAAGAACCATCTTGATTAGGGAGTTTCGGAGAGATATCACCTTTAAACACTTGACCGTATCACTCTAACACTTATTGTTCTCTTCGATTTACATTTAAGGACAGAGTTTGGAATAACAAAGACCTAGCACGGAAGCACCGCTTGTATCGTTCTCTTCAATTTACATTTAAAGACAGAGTTTCAGCTCCACGCTGAAAGAGAAGACGAACTTGATTGTCTTGACTTACATTTAAGGGAAAGCTTCATTTACATGGTGAGGGGGAAGGCGGATGTAATACTGTATAAAATGTTTGCGCTGGGATGAGTTCGAGGTTCATTCTGACGCCGGTGAACCCAAGGTGCTTCGTGTCCCTTGCCACTGCTATGCTGTAATAAACTTCATTTTTGAGATCTTCAACGTCCACTTCATTTTTTCTTACACTGGCGAGCCACCCTTCCAGGAGGTTTTCAACAAAAAGCGGGGGAAAAGGTAAGAAAAAGCTGTTTTCTTTCATCTAAATGCTGTTTTGTCAGGAAACCTCTTGTTTAAAAAATCTAGAAGAGGAAAAATCTAAGGACAGAAGAGAATTGAGTTTATTCAGTCTTAGCAGGAGGAGTTGTTAAGCCTATTCGGTACGATTTTGTTTAAGATTCTAACGGAACTGAATCGACCCAAAGTAATGTGGTGACAGAGTTGTATTAGAATTGTTGTTTCTAAAGTAATTGAAACAAAGTGCTTAAGTGTAAAGTTTCTAAAGTAACTGAAACTTGGGATCGGTCTCTTATAATTCTGTTGAGATTCTAAAGTAAGTGAATAAACCCGAAGTAGTGTGGTGGCAGAATTATATTAGATTTGTTGTTTCTAAAGTAACTGAAACAATTGTGCGTGTTTCTAACTGTCACAAAGGACGACTTTTGAGACCGTCCTAAGTCAGGTGCTGTAGTCCGAGGGTTAGGGAGGAGTTAGGAAGGTAGGGCATGACAAGATGAGGGACGGTGCAAAAATAGCTCATTTATTGATAATCCAAAAACAATACGTGCAAAGTACAAAATAAGAGAAAAAAAAACAAACAAACAAAAAAAAAGAAACTCAATGAATGCTAATGAAGCAGCATTATAGCCTATGCCTATTAAACACAAAGGCAAATTGCTGATACAGCTCTCTATCAACAATGGAACTCACATACTGTTGTACTCTGGTAACAGAGCATACCACCAACCCTCCCGAATAGCAGGAACACTCTGATTAAATACACAAACTTCCCGCCACACGAAATTAGGAAGTACCATTGTACAGGGTAGATTTTGGCTTGATAATGTATATGATAACAATGACATGAAAACCATCACATGTTTTACCAAGATCAAAAAAAAAGATCATCAATATTATTAATGCAGCTTAAACAAAGTAATGTTACCAGAAACATACCTTAAGCAAAATAAACATCCCTCCACCTCTATACTGCCTCCCCCCTGTTGTGGGCAAATGGTATGACCCGTGCTATAATAAGCGCGTTCCGGTTACGCGCGCTCCCGGAAGCAGCAAAGCAGCACTCAAGGGTAAGCAAACAATACCACAGACCTGTATCATATAAAATTACTAATAAACAGTCTGTAAAAAAAAACATGGATTTCTTGTGATTTCTTATACTTCAGCAAGTATTAACAGTAATCAAAGACTTTGGACTTGGATGCTGTTACTGAATGTAAAAATTGAGGGGTTGCTAATGGCCATAGCTAATTGTACACGGGATGCAGAAATGAAACGTAAATAAAGCGCTTACACAGTGTACTTGACAACTAAATATAGAAACATTTAACACACACCAGACATTCTGAAACGGTGATGACGTCACCACAAAGGTTCGTCATCACACTAACGTATTTGAAACTGATGGTGAAGTTGTTATAATTCTGAGGAAATTCTAAAGTAATTAAATAGACCCGAGGCAGTGTGGTCACAGAATTATTTCACAACTATTGTGTGTTAGGAGTTGTTAAGCCTATTTTGTACGATTTTGTTTAAGATTCTAACGGAATTGAATCAGCCCGAAGCAGTGTGGCGACAGAGTTGTGTCGGAATTGTTGTTTCTAAAGTAATTGAAGCAAAGTGCTTAAGTGTAAAGTTTCTAAAGTAAATGAAACTTGGTGTTGGCCTCTTATAATTCTGTTGAGATTCTAAAGTAAGTGAATAAACCCGAAGTAGTGTGGTCACAGAATTATTTCACAACGACTGTGTTTAGTATAGAAGATGAGTCTGACACCGTGGCTGTGTGAAATTTAAAACAAAAACCCGAAGCAGTGTGGTTTTGCCAGACGTGTGGCAGTGTTTTAAATTTTATAAATGTTGTTTAAGCCTAAAAGTTCTGTGGATAAGTCAACTGTTTTAAGAAAATAACATAAAACCCGACGTAGTGTGGTTTTGTCCGACGTACTGTGACAGTGTTATTTTTTTTTACTGTTTTGTCCAGTGAAATTTATGGTAGACTGTGGCCATGGTTAAGTTAAGCCTCAGATAGTGGGGCTATTTTGTTCATTTGCGTCCGAAGTACTGGAGCTGTGAATAATTAGACGAATGGTAGTTATTTAAAATCAAACTTTGTGAATAACTATTAGATCACGAGATAGTCTAAAGCCAGATAATGCCTTTGAATATGGAAGAATTGATAGTTAAATACATCGCTAAACACGGTTCTCAGGGAATGTTTGATGGAATAGAGAATATTGTTGATAAGCCGTACAAGTGGGCGATCTCTAAGTTTGAAAATGATCCCAAAATGCCTAAGAACAAAAATGGGAAAATTGCTAATGCTCTTCAAGCGCTTTTTGCTTCATACAAAGTAACTAGGAGGAGAGTAGATGAGTTAGAGGCTGAAAATGAGCGACTCAGTGCTGGGGTAATTTCTACAAAAAATTACCTGGCTAGTGAAACAATATGGAAAGAAGAAAAGGTCAAGATGCAGAATGAGATCGCACTTCTTAGAACTAACAATAGTATGCTTAAATCGTCTGTGGAAACATTGTCCAAAAATTTGGAGGAAGCAAAGGCAGCTTGTCAGTTTGTGATAAAGAGTGACACAACTGAGAAAAACCATAGTAAGACATTGTTAGGTGTCAGATTGTGTAACCCAGTTCCAGAAATGCCAGATTTGCAGGAAGACAGAGCTGAGGGTTGGGAAAAAGATTCTCAGTCATTCAGTAGCCAATACTCAGAGTGTAGCGTCAGATTTCCCATGGCACCAGTACATACTACGACGACTATGCGTGCTAGTGAAGGAAGAGAAGAACCAATGACCTCTACCATAGTCCGAGGATTTAATCCAACTGAACTAGAAACTATGATAAAGAATATTGGTAAATTTGATCCTGCCAAACAAGATCCACTAGATTTTCTGAAAAACTTGGAGGAATATGCTGAAGTGTACAATTTAACAGATGGTGAGGTGTGTGTTGTGTTAAGAATGTGCTTGCCTGACACTTTGTCTGGAGCCTTAACTCAGAATGTAAAGGACAGAAATGCTAATAAGTCAGAGAGGAAAAAGGCACTGCTTGATGTCTTAGGTGTGATGTCAGTTAATTGGGATAGAATATCTGAGATGCAAATGAGGAAAGGGGAACATCCAGCAGCCTTCTCAGAACGATTGCTGGAAACATTTAAGACCTTCAGTGGCAATCCTGATATTACTAAGAATGATGTCAGTTTCAAGACTGCCTTGATTAACAAATGTGACCCACTCACCCGGTCTGCTGTGACAATGCTGGTGACACCACTCTCTGAGTACAATGACATTATTGGTAAAATGACACAGTTTTACAACAACAATGCTAATGCAAATAGTCAAATGAAAACGGTCAAATCTAGACATCCAGTTGCTGCTGTTGGCAGGAGAGAATGTTCTAGTACATGGTCTAAAGGTTTCCATCATAGACCGAGGAGATTTGCAAGAATAAATTCAGAAGGTGTTATTATTTGCTATGCATGTGGAAAAGCTGGTCACATTGCTAGACATTGTGAAGACAATGAGAGACCTCTGCAAAGCTTTGTCTGTCATGCATGTGGAAAGGATGGTCACATTGCAAGGAACTGTTTGGAGAAAAGAAAGGAAGATCAGGAAGTTGTTTGTTTTGCTTGTGGACTGATGGGGCACAAGGCAAGAAGGTGTCACCTGTCACACAAAAGAAAGATGGGCTACCATGGTTTGCTTAAGAAAATAGGCAATTTAGAAACCCAGTTGGAAATGTTGAAAGGAAATAAAGAAGTGATTCACACCTTGTCCAACGAATCACCGCATGAGCAACAGGACTGTAGCTCAGTCACAAGCAGATGCTGATGCAAATTACAATTAGGTTATTATGATAGTAACATGTTTTAGAAAAGGGTTTACTATCAAAAAGGGGGGTGATTCTTTATGATTTATGAAACATGTTTTATTTGCATTACTATGTAGTTGTTTATAACACATTGTTTTAATGGCATTATGTTTAGAAATATTTTTTTTTTAAAAAAACGTTACCGATGTTTGATGTTCTAAGATTAAACTTCTGTGAATTTGATGTTTGAATGTGAAAAGATGATTGTGGGGGAAAGGGGGGCAACCTCTTCTTTTGATCAGTGTTTCAGATATAAGCATCGAGATGTTTGCCTGAAACATGTAACATCCTGGAGAAAGATGACATGGTCGTTTGAAAGACGAGAAGGAAGTAGAACCAGTGGAGCCAGGGGATTCTCTCAAGAAAAGAACAGAGTACAGAGATTTCCAGACCTACAAGATCCAGAAATCCAGGCCTAAAATATCTAGAAACCCTGAGACCCACCATGCTTTGGATGGAACTGATGAAGAGGCACAGACTCGAACAACACCAGTGACTGCTTCTTATGCAAAGACTTATGGTCCATGTGGAAAAGAATGGACAATGAGAAAAGAAACGAGAAGAGATCAAACCTTTTCAGAGGCTATGGACAGTCTTTGCACATAGATGGAAAACAAGTGGGCAGAGGGCATACCCACTCTAGGAAATGCACAAAGACACAAAGACACAAAGACTGAACATGTAGGGACAAGTATATCCATACTCATTTGCATTAGAAATATTGTTGTCAAGTGGATGCACACATGTGGATAAAGGATGTCCACACTGAGAAAATGAAAATCCACACACACACACGCACACACACACACACACACACACACACACACACACACGCACACACGCACACGCACACGCACACACACACACGCACACACACACTATATTGTCTATGTAACCTTTAAAAACTGCTGTTTGTGTATGTATCATTCTTATTATCGGTCAGTGCATTATGTTATATTGTTTGTGTTCCATGTTGAAACGTCAGGCTGAAGATAATTCTCTGATCAATATTGAACGTTCCCGTTGGATGTGATGGTTCCTGGTTACCTCTGTCAAACCCAAATTTTTTTTTTCAAAAAAAAAAAAAATGTACACAAACTATGATAAGTATGCTCAAGTGAAGTAGAGCTGTAACCAGTGTGCATGAGGTGTCATTCCGATGACGGGTAAAGATTCTCTGATGGCCATAGGGGACAACCTAAGCCAGGGTGGCACCGCCACTGGGCACCTGCCCACCAGGAAAGGGAGGTGTTATCTAGGAAAAGGGAGTGGTTGTGATGCTACTTGTGGCCAAGAGCATCAAAGGGGGGAAATCTGTAAGAAATTACAGTCTGCTCCGATCAAACTTCCACTCCAATATAGATTATATTGAAATGTTCCTTCACTTGAAAGAGCGTATTTATCATAGAATCAATTCCATACAATCTTAAACAAAATCACAGAGTCGTGGTTATCACCTATAGTGTGGGAGCGACGGCAGATACTCAAGAACCATCTTGATTAGGGAGTTTCGGAGAGATATCACCTTTAAACACTTGACCGTATCACTCTAACACTTATTGTTCTCTTCGATTTACATTTAAGGACAGAGTTTGGAATAACAAAGACCTAGCACGGAAGCACCGCTTGTATCGTTCTCTTCAATTTACATTTAAAGACAGAGTTTCAGCTCCACGCTGAAAGAGAAGACGAACTTGATTGTCTTGATTTACATTTAAGAGAAAGCTTCATTTACATGGTGAGGGGGAAGGCGGATGTAATACTGTATAAAATGTTTGCGCTGGGATGAGTTCGAGGTTCATTCTGACGCCGGTGAACCCAAGGTGCTTCGTGTGCCTTGCCACTGCTATGCTGTAAATAAACTTCATTTTTGAGATCTTCGACGTCCACTTCATTTTTTCTTACACAAAATTAATTTTTTTTCACATCTGTTAATGAAAGCAGCGTTATTTTGCAATAGATTTTTTTATAACGACAATATGAAAATATCGCAGTAAAATAAAACTTATAAATAAGTTTTGCACAAATCTGTAATAGAAACCCGGCTATTGACAGGTGGTATTATATTGTAATGATTACACTACTATATTGTGACTACACTAACATTCTTTGTGTGAATTCAAACTAAGCAACATTGCTCATATACACAGAGACTAAACAAACCTTAGGGGAAACCACTTTGATGAGCTCATTCAGGAAACGGAACTTCCCCACTTCATTATGGAACCTTTTCCCACAGTTCTTCACACAGGTTTCTAGAACCTTAGGACACAAACACACAGTGACAAACATTTACATAATTTATAATACAATAATTATGTAGATCATCTCTCAATATCAGCTGTAAGATTCATTCAGAACATTTACACCCTGAATCAATGAAACTGTCAACAAAACTCCCAGAAACATTTGAATTATGACAAATTTGTAGAAGAGACCTACTGATGGGAGATCCCATCAATTCATTTATTAAAGCTACACTGTGTAACTCTTTTAGTTTATTCTTAGCTAAAAACACTTAGTTCTATCAAAAATATATGTGCTTATTATGTGCTCATGTATATTTACCTCGTTGAAGTAATAAAGTATTCTCATGAGTGTATAATATGCCATTGAAAATACATACGGGTAAGGGGTTCTAATGTCGGTCGCCATGTTGCCCCTCCATCTTGAAAGTACATTAGACAAAGAGGGACATAGCCATTAATTCAAGCTTCGCCTTTTGCGTTTACGTTTGAGTTAACACTCATGGACGAGGTCGAACTGGAAGCCATGTTAATCTTGGACCACACTGGCCACCGTAGGAGTTAAAACGAAATCGGAATTGAGAGGAACAGAAACTAATATTCACTGGATAGTCATATACCTTTTCACCACTAGATGGGGGTAACAATCACACAGTGTAGCTTTAAAAAAAAACTTTGCTTTTTGTCAAAAAACCTACTGCTGTTTGTCAAGGTTAATAGTCTCTTAACATATCAGATAATTGGATCTTTTTATGACAGGGCAAGATTATAAATGTCTTGCAACTCTCCAAAAATGTAAGGACATTTATGAATTAATAATTCATAATATAAACAAAATTCTCTGCCTTTAACCTTGACAACGAAAATAACGATTAAGTTGCATTAAAGATGTAAAGAAAATATGTATTATTTTTACTTGATGAATAGTCGTTTTTACACAATGCCAGCTTCTAGCAAGAAAAAATTATGGTAAAACTTTATCATGTTTACTATCTATTTTTGTTAAAACTCTAAAACTATAGTTAGTTCAACTTTTTTTTTTTTTTAAGTCTTTGAAAGTCTTTTTGAAAGTCTTTGGTTTATTTGTAATATTAATTTGTCATTGCTTGGTTACCACTTGCCCAAAGAAGATACGTGTCAAAATTAATTTTCCTTGATCAAACAGTTGTTGATTTAAAGGGTACATATCATGCTTTTAAATCATTAAATTTTACTTATAAATCATACATTTGTGGTCTATATAAAGCATAACTGCAATGCTTGGGTCTGAATTCCACATTATTATAGCTCAACAGGCCCCTTTTCTACCTCTTTTCTGATGTGCTTCTGTGAGCAACCCGTTTCGAAGCGTCCCCTTTAAATAAAAAGGAGTTGCGTCTTTCCCCGCCCGCTCTCCAGGTCGCTGAGTTCACGGTCGGTTCAACTCCCCGCGTTCGGCCATTATTGTAGTTTGATAAGAGATAAACGATTACTATAGTTTCAAAGAACATTTTTATTCACACGTTAACAAAATGTCAACAAAAGACTTGTCCATCAAGCGTTACGTATTCGAGCCAGAGCGAGCGATTTGAAAAAGACGACGACAAACCTGCAGAACAACGTCTTCATATGGATGCAGTGGTATGTAAAGTTAAGTTAACTATGTTGTGTTATTAGTGAAAGTCGACTATTTCTCTTGTTAAAACAAGCACTCTGACAAGATAAATGACTACAGTCTAATCTTACCACTAAAAATCTGTATTGATAATAATATGATAACTTACGTTTAGAAAAGCATCAGCAAACACAGCAGCTAAATGATAGAAGGAATTTACCCCTCATTCAGACGAAGTCGATCGGCAAACCATTCTTTATACTGGCGGAGGTTGTTGAAGTGCAAATCCTTGAAGTGCTTCAGGTCACTACATCCAACAACCGAACATTTTGACTTGCCCTCTCGTAACTTCTGCATCATTGAGCTTGGACTACAAAATCGGAGCGAGAAATAATAATGGCGGATTGCTCGAAGTGTTGGACCGGTAGTCGATGTCCTTATTTGGCAGTTCCGCTGCAAATCCTGTGACGTTATTGTTCAAAAAACGTCATAGAAAACAGAAAAATCTGAACAGGTTGAAAAATATGACCAAAACAGAATATAAAGATATAAACGAAGCACCTGAAGAGAATAATTTAATCTTTTCTGTACTTATAAACACTCCAAATATACAACAAAATGCATTTAAGGGCTTAAAAAGTGGATTTTGCATGATATGTCCCCTTTAAGTTTTGATATGTAGCACGCCCTATGGGCAGAATTGGACAAAACTTTGCATGCATCCTCACAATATCCTGTTGTTGACGTGTTTAAGTTTTTTATTAAGTTTAGACTATGCGTTCAACAAGTCAATTAGTCAAAATGTGCTATACCAGACAATTTAATTGGCTTATATCTTAGCAAATGCATAAAATCAAAATTCAGCAGCAAATAAGCAAAAATTCAAGTACAAATAAAACAGGGTTTCAGCATATTCGGAATACACCCTGAATGCCAATCTTACCATGAGTGCCTGCATGGCCTCCCACTCCTGAGGGGACTGAATCTTGTGAGCAAGAAGCCTGGTGGCCAACTGGGGACTACACACACAATGCACAATAAAATGAACAATCAGTAAAATAGGACCCCCTGAACATTTAGATGTTGAATTATTACAACAAAGGTAAGATATGTGATCCTAATACATTTTATTTTTATGTTTTTAAGTTTGAGCGTACATGTTTTCCTTAGGTCTCTTCTTTCAGAGGTCTGTCACGCACACACAGACACACACACATTGATAAAAAATGGCAGAAGGGTGACAGACTACTTAGCTTTCTCTATGTTTCCTGTCATGTGAAGCTCAATGAATTAAGGACAGGTGAAACTTTACCCTGTGACTGTGTGTTTCTGCCTTTGGTACTGTTTTATGAGCATGCACAGCCACAATGCCAAAAATGATCACATTCAGTATAAACACAAAAGGTCCTACTTCTACTTTCTCATTTTATGAGAAATTATAAAAATGTCATTATTATACCCAACAAGTATCATATCTATCATCATGTATAATAATCTGTGCTCACAAAACATATGGTTTTGTATCAGCTAAAGAAAAACGAAATGCTTGTCAGTTCTTCAGAAGAGTGATGAGAGCTCGCTCAACTGCCACTAACAGGACAGAAGTTGACTTCTAGTCATTAAAACCAATATCTCTGCAAGGTATAGAATACTGCAGGAATGACATCAAAACCCAAACGACTAATTCAACAATGCTTCCCTGAGAATTTCTTTTGGGGGGGGGTTTTAACAGGGTTTTTCAATTTAAGAGTAAAATAAGGAACATAAACTGTGGTAAATATAACTTCACAATACTTGAAAATTTTGCTCTACAAATTACACACACCCAAGACTAATGACATTAACACCCACTAACCTGCCAAATATGAGTGGATTTCGGCAATGGCATGTAACACAGTCATTCTCACTAATCACTTTGCTGAGCTGAATTTTTATATTCAGTTAAATAAATATATGAGCCGTGGGTTTCTGACGGAAGCACCACACTTTAACTATTTACATGTGTGCAGCCAGGTTACGCGTTACTTCTAGCATCTCAGAGTGGCTTCATTCACAGTAAATGCTGCACCACATTAATAAACTCAGTATCAGCATGGGTTGTTTGTTTGGGTTTCCAAAAAAAGCATTTGGGAATGCATATAAACTCTTACAAGCTTTGTGTTTTAAAGCAAAATGTTACACGATTAACACATCCATCTCTGTATATGCTGTAAGTTTGGGCTTCAAATAAAGTGATGAACTTAAAACACATGAACTTGTTCAAGAAATGATAGTGAGTGGCTGTAGCATTTCTATCGTAAAGAAATGGCAAAATATTACAAGCTTAACTGGACATTGGAATTAAATGTTGTTTGACCAATATAAAACGGACAGTTCACCCAAAAATTACAATTCTGTCATCATTTACTCTCAGGTTTTTCCAAACTTATGAGTTTCTTTCTTCTGTTGAACATAAATGAATATATTTTGAAGAACGTTGGTGACCAAAGAGTTGATGGGCCCCATTGACTTCAATAGTTTGAAGAAAAAAAAAATGTTATGTTCAACAGAAGAAAAAAACTCAGAGGTTTGTAACAACCTTAGGGTAAGTAAATTGCAGAATTATTTTGGGGGTGAACTATCCCTTTAAAGGAACACTCCGATTTTTTTGGACTTTAGCTTATTCACTGTATCCCCCAGAGTTAGGTAAGTCCATTCATACCCTTTTAATCTCAGTGCGTGCTGTAACTCTGTTTGACGCACCAACCGCTAGCCTAGCTTAGCACAAAGGCTGGATGTAAATGGCTACAGCTTGCATACTAATCTCAATAAGAGACAAAATAACCAAACATTTTCCTATTTACATGTTGTGATTTGTATAGTCACAGAGTGTACAAATAACAATGTCATATGAGACACAGATAACTTTTAACTGTATAAAGATTGGGAACTATATTCTCAGAAGGTGAAGCACTGCTACTTGGGCGGAGTGATAACCGCAGCACCTATGACGCACCGTGGTGAGGAGCAGAGAGTTCGTTTAGAGTCGGAGTCAGCAATTAATAGATAGGAAAAGCATAGTTTACAATCACAGGTGTTATTTGTATTGTAAAGAGCTGCAACAATAAACAGGGGACACCAGGTAATACCATGATGTTTCATAGATTTCCAAACAAAAGCGCTGACCTGATGAATCAATGGCTAAGTTACTTGCTCTGGATATCGATCCAAACACACCTGAAGAGATCAAGGACCATCGTGTTTGCTCAGTACTTTTCACTGAGGATGACTATTTTGAAAAAAAAAAAAAATGGAATTTGCCACACGGACCATGAAACGTGTGCTGAAGAACACGGCCATCCTATCGATAGGAGAGGACAGGACAGGACAAGTGGAGCGGCTGCAGTGGTAAGTGTTCCGTTATGTTTTTAGATGATAGCCTATTGTAACAGTGCCATTAGCTGGATCTAATGTAACGTTAGTGATACTATTATAGGAACAAGGTTACTACTATTGTAATTGTTCCCGGGCTCCATGTATCCCCTGTAATGTTAGTATTGTGTTGTCACGAACACGCTCTATCCCCCCAGTAATAAATGAGTGGACCTAGAGGTAAACAAGAAGAAATAACGGTGCGTCTCAGGTGCTGCGGTTATCACTCCACCCAAGAAGCAGTGCTTCGCCTTCTGAGAATATAGTTCCTATTCCCAATATTTATCAGTTAAAAGATGGCTGTGTCTCATATGACCTTGTGATTTGTACACTCTGTGACTATACAAATCACAACATGTAAATAGGAATGATAGGGATATTTGAGTTATTTAGTCACTTATTTAGGATTAGTATTAGCCTGACTTTGTCATATACTAATGAGAATATGAGTCTGAGACCGCTCCATTAAGCTTTGATTATGAGGCGTGTCGTAACCGAACCAGGAAAAAACAACAACTCTGCACTCAATTGGATAGTCGGTAAACCTACAACCAATCAGAGCAACACAGTAAGTCAACTCCTTTGCATAGCGCAGTTTTCAACTACAGAACTTACTTATTTTAGAAGTTAAATAACGAGTGTTGCTTCTTTTACTTACTTCTCCATGAGTGCGACCAAAGGAGAAACCACAACGACCACAGGCTTTTCATTACGTCCCATCTTCTTAGTGACCATCGGAGCCAGCTGATAAGTTACACTTTTCCCGAATCATGTGGGAAGGACGGCAAAATATCTTTCTGATCGACAAATGCCTTGATTGCAGTTCTCTGTATGTCTATTAAAATTAATGCGCTGTCGATTTATTTTACAACAAACGTGACAGCGGAATCTATGCAGTCATCTCTGAGGGAAATCAGTTAAGCGCTCGTTGATAACGTGATGATTACTTGCAGATCAATCTGTCCATCATCGTATAAAGCCCGCCCTGGCAATTTGATTGGCCCGATGATTTCTGAACCGATCATAATTACTCCTCAATGGATCGAGTCCAGACCCAACTTCCCGTCCAAAAAATGTTGTGGGCGGAGTTCGGGCTGGCATCCAGGCTAGATTTACAACCAGTCTTTGTGCTAAGCTAGTCTAGCGGTGGGTGCGTCAAACAGCATTACAGCACGCACTGAGATGAAAAAGGTATGTATAGACTTATCTAACTCTCGGGGATACAGTGAATAAGCTAAAGTCCAAAAAAGTTGGAGTGTTCCTTTAAACAAGGATTTGATCATGCTGTAAAAATGTAACAACAATCACCAGATTGGATTTTAAGTCATTTTGAAGGCTATTGCTCAATTAGGCCTATTTTTATTACCACACACACACACACACACACACACACACAAAAAAAAAATATATATATATATATATATATATCCGATTAAAGGGATACCCCACTTTTTTTGGAAATAGGGTCATTTTACAACTCCCCCAGAGTTAAACAGTTGGGTTTTACCATTTTCGAATCCATTCAGCCGATTTTCTGATATTTAGAAGAATATTAGTAACCAGACAGTTCCTGGTCTCATTGACTTCCATAGTAGGAAAAAAATATACTATGGAAGTCAATGAGACCAGAAACTGTCTTGTTACTGATATTCTTCTAAAAATAAGAAAATCGGCTGAATGGATTTGAAAACTTGAAAACTCGACTGTTTAACTCTGGGGGAGTTGTAAAATTAGCCTATTTCAAAAAAAAAAGTGGAGTATCCCTTTAAGTCAAGTAACCTTCATTTAAATAGCGCTTTTTAAAATACAGATTTTGTCAAAGCACATAACAGGACATTAGTGCAACAACAATTGTTTTGGCTGTACAGCAGATGTAGAAGAAAGTAATTGTCTAGATAGCTTAAGTAAGTTTTAAATTTTTTTCATTTTCATTGTAAAAATCATTACTTTTAATGTATTGTGGCTGTTCATTTACACAACAACAGCATTTGGTGGCCTGAGAAGGGAGAAAGCAAACTTTGAACTTTGAAAGTTTCAAAGTGCTAGTCTTTGAAAACGAGTTTTGAAAGCGATCCTGTTATCATCTCCGTGTAATCTTAAAAAAATTTAACCTGAGAAAATGGTGCCAGCATGTATGCAAATTAAGTGTTTAGTCTATAGGCATGCGCGTTTGCACGTTTTTTTTTTTTTTTTTTTTTTAAATATAGTAATTGATTACTCGATTGTTTGTGAAAATAATTGACTGATTACTTCTTGGTTTTGCATTTGCATTTTTTGACTCAGTCAAATAAAATACTATTTTTAAAATACCAGTCATATATTTCAGCATTGAAGATTTCTTAAAAATAGTGTCAAAATACTGTCTTGTTCTCGTGTGTCGTCTCATGGGATAAGTGTATCGTCGCACCCCTATAAATAGTCATTTCTCCAACAACAAAACTGTGGCTAGAGAAAATGCTGAACGGCTAGTAATCTCAAGAGCTATACACAGCCATATAGAAACCACAAATTTTGAAGCTGCCATTTTTATTTGTAAAAAAAAAAAATCATCCGTTTCTAATAAGCAACTAGATAAGAATGTTTGGGGTGTGAGTGTGTGCAGTTTACGTTGTAGAAGAAACTTTCAAATATGTCAAGTTATGTTAACCACAGGCCTTATTTTTACTTTGGAAAAAACCCATTATAAAACCCCATAGGAAAATCTTGATGGAACCAGCATGAATTAGTCTTCAGTTTGACATCATCCCTGCAGTACTCTATTGAGCTCCTGCTTATGGCATGTACAATGACTGAAAATAGGCTAGTGAGATATCAACAGTACACCACTGATGGTGTACCTTGGTTTATGAATTGCTCAACAAATACACATTCATAAATTTCACATTCTTGAGGCTTCTGTGAGCACAATAATTGCATCTCACATTTCTGTGTTTAGAAATGTGAGATGCAAAGACGTGTCTAGCACGTTTATATAAAAAAAATGTAAATCAGTAAAATGCATAAACACATTCTGTGTGAAAGGATCCTTACTGTGCAGATTCATTTAGGTTTAAAAATTATTGAATTGTTGACGTACCCTTCAGGTTCATTGCTGAGCTGGTCACAGAACAGTTGAATACTCTCCCAGTCAGTTTCTCGATTTAAAGGGTTGGTAGCCTTGTCTACAGGTGACAGAACAAAAGTCTGAAACACTAAAAAAACTACATACAAACCTATGACAACAAGCAAGCATAAAGATCACAAAAACTGTTAAAACAGTTATAAGACAAAAAAAATAACAGTAATAACTGCAGTTTGACCATGTAAATGTCAGCAGAGAGAAGTGAAATCAAATCACAGGAAGAACAACTTGACTATGAGAATACGAATAACTTGTGTACAACCTTTAAATAATAAATAAATAAATACTTAGTGCAATTTGTAATGTTATTGATGTAGGGTCCAAGACAATAATTCAAAGAGGTTGGAGGGTAGAAAAGGTCGTTGTTGTCTATTCTTTTTTAATTAATTTTATTATTATTAGCTTTTTCAGGAAAAAGTCATCTGTGCTTGCTTGCATCACAAGTGGGCTGCATAAAACTGACAAAAGTGTAGGTCGGATATGGCCCCTTTAAGGAAACGGCAAATTAATCATCTTTTCTTGACTGACATGTTGGGTGGCAGAACGGAAATAGGGTTTGAATGGAGACTTTACATTATATAGGCATAACAAAATGTTCTGTCGTTGAATGTCTTCATTCAACATTTTAATATTGACCATGAGTCGGCGAGACTCCTCCCTTTTGACTCAAGAAGAGGTAGCTAGCAATTTTACAACTCTTCTTTACCTGTCCATCACAGAACGCACAAATATACACACAAAACACACTAAAAACAAGAGTGTGTCAGAAACTTTACTAGTTTAACGTCGTTAGCAAGCTAATAACTCCACTGCAAACAATGACACTCCTCATCTGCGTTTAACGAAGCACTTTCGCAAAGGCATCAAGTTAGGCAAATGCATGTCCTTGATATTCACACTGTCACATTAGAAGGCAATAAATTTGTAGTTTAAATGTGTTTGACTTACTGATGCGGGACTCTAAGCTCTGCTCGTCAGGCGGAGCCGCCATCTTCACCCGAGATCACAAGACCCAAATCTCGCGATGAAACACGTGACACTCTGACCACAGAAGTATTTCTGCATTTTTTTATTAAATGAAACAATACATTACGATTATTTGGCCATGACTGTGAAACCACTTATTTCATATGGTGCATTTAACTACAATTGTACAAATAGATTAACTGACTTTGTCTTTAAAAGTTTCATGGTGGCTTTGGTACATTTGGTACTCTATTCTTGACGGTCGACACAAGAATGTGGTTTGTCTGTGAAGCAAATTTTGGTTTATATGCCTTGACGTGGAATTGTCAGATCTGAATTTAGCCTTCAATGGATCTAAATTTTTCAGCTTGATATGTGACAAAAGATTATAGGCTACTGCCTGACAGGATGTGATGTAGGCTAGGCCTGTTCCATTCTAAATTAAGAGAAAAAAAGTGAGAAATAAAATATATATAATCTTTTGATTACAGTTTTCCTGAATTGCTAAAACAATAAACCCCATTCTCTGAACCAAATTCTCAATAGCCTGTATAAGTTATTATATATTTTAAAATACATGTGCTCAAACTAAATTACTTAAAAGTTGGATTTACTTTTGGCTTGTTTAATCCTAACTCTTTGTATAATTCAATCAACCTTTAAAATTGTTAAAAAAAATAGCATTTGGATTTTGTTTTTCTTTTTTACAATGAAAGAAGATCCAGGCTACATTAAATATCTTCTAAATTACACTTCTGATGTTGCATTTATATAATTCCCATTTTCATATTTAGCCTGCTAATCATTTAGCATATTATTGGAAGCAAATACACCCTTCCAAGATCAAGTCATTTTTCAATGGTAAAAGGACAGAATAGAGCAAATCTGCTGCATGTTGGCTGGTTGCAAGACCGCCTTCCGCAAGAACAGCACTGGGGGTTCTGAGCACATACAGTTGTGGTCATAATTAGTGGCACCCCTGGTAAATATGATCAAAAATGGCTAGAAAAATAAATCTGCATCGTTTATCCTTTTGATCTTGCATTATTTTATTTTATTTTTTTTTGCCCAAACTCCAACCTTTTATTGAAGTCAATGAACTGAAAGTGCAGGAAATCACATTATGAAATGACTGTTTTTCTCCAAAACACATGAATTATTGGCACCCCTTTATTGCAGTTTTTTTCAATTGCTAAGAAGCGTTTGACAATTCTTCAAATAATTTTTCTTAACTCACAATCACAGCAACACACCTACATCACACACCGCAAACTATATTTATATATGAATAAATACAAAATCTACATTTCAAAATGCAAAAAACTTTTTCAATATACATTAATTCAAAACACTTCAAACCCATTTCAAAATCAAATCATTCGGTCAAATATACTAGCACTTCTTTTGTAGGCTATCCAACATGAACACATAGTCAGTCATAGCGCAATGACTGTCAAAATACTAACAGTTGGAATTACAAAAACTGGATTACTTGTCATGTTTGTAGAGTCTGGAAGAAGATCCTTAATTCTCTTTATTAACATCATTCACACACATTCCTGTGACCACATGGTCAACTGACAGAGACTTTTTGTATCTAAATTAACCAAATCGGCGCCTAGGAGTCTGCAGTGCAAATGGACTTTTTGACATTTATGAAGACTGATATCGCCAAATCATCGAAACAGATGTTTAGCAAAAGGCTGAATACACACACACACACACACACACACATTTGATTTGTTAACTCGTTAGAAGATGTCATCATTGTCATCATGAGTGTAAAAGAATTTTAAATTTCTGTAATTTTGCATGAAGACTTAACCTTACGTGTATACCTGTGAGGTGTGGTGTTTGATATGGTTACAATCCTCCAGATCTGATCCATCTATTAAGCTATATATTAATATTGTGAAACGTATAACCACATGTAGCCTACATGCCATTTCCAAAGTTAAGCTTAAATTTTCCCCCTTAGTCATAAAAATGCAAATTACAGTAACGGCCCTGGGCCAGCCAAGGGGCGTAAGCGCTCCGAAAAATTGACCGTTGGCCAGGGACTTTTAATAATAATAGGACTTTTTTTAATAATGTTGATTATGAGGTTAGTAGTTGTATTTACCTTATTTTAACGAGGTTCTGCAATCAGCAGACATCATTGGACAGTAACGAAGCAGACAAGAGGCAACTTAATGAAAGTGCGGGGCGTGCTTGCGTTTGATTCAGCGAGAATGAGGGCGCGGCCTTGATTTCGCGGCTTTACTTCCTGCTCACGACTGCGCATGACTGGTCCTGAAACACGCAAGTGCGCAGACTCAAGTTCAAGATGTCAGCGTCATATCAAGACACTGGCGGCTTCAGTTCTCTCTGATGGAAAAGAGCGAAGGGGCGTCGTCCATCTTTTTTTACAGTCTATGATTAGAACCCGTAACCTCTGACACTCTTGGCAAAAGATCTACCACTAGACCAAAGAAACACTCAAATAAATATTTGCGGATCGATGCATTTATTTACGGGTTGAGCAGAAAGGCTGCACAGTTTGACAAGTTTGTACCCAGCACTTCCGAATATGTCTCTGTGCCCAGCAAATTTCAAACTGACGCCCGTGCTTAGGATTTAGGGGGCGGCCGGGCCGGGGAGAGG
Source organism: Cyprinella venusta (assembly GCA_038021265.1). Classification (NCBI taxonomy): domain Eukaryota; kingdom Metazoa; phylum Chordata; class Actinopteri; order Cypriniformes; family Leuciscidae; genus Cyprinella; species Cyprinella venusta. Next base: position 14,525,635 of record CM075868.1, read on the forward strand.
GGGGGCCCCCCCTGTTCCAACGTCTATGCCGTTGGCTGTCACGCCCTACCAGGGTGTGTCCAGTGTAACCTTAAAATGTCCTGTGTGTCCTGTCTTCCCTGATGTATTCTTTGTGTTAAAGGAGAACTCCGGCGAACAATAAACCTTTGTTCTAATAAAACATCGGAACCTCGTCAATCGTTCCCTGAGGATTGTTTTCATGATAATCGAATGTAAAGAGTTTTATCTCTAAAAACTGTTTAGCGTATAATGCTAGTACTGGGGGCACTGACCAACTGAAACGAAATCGCTAGTTTATACCACTAACAAGGCTTAAAATAGCCCCGCATTAACGCAGGAACATAACAAGGCTCCATACATGCAAAACGAAGCATTGACAACTTTGTAAGTGTACAGACCGTTTAATAAGAACATAAGTTATGAAGACCGTTCACTTCGTGTATACATTCAGAAGCCATCTTAGGAAATAGTCACGATAAGTCGATCCCCGAACGTCGTGATGAGTGAGCTGAACTGTATGAAGTTCAACGAACTTCTGAACTGTATGAACGACGTTCGGGGATCGACTTATCGAGACTATTTCCTAAGATGGCTTCTGAATGTCTACACGAAGTAAACAGTCTTTATAACTTATGTTCTTATTAAACGGTCTGTACACTGACAAAGTTGTCAATGCTTCGTTTTGCATGTATGGAGCCTTGTTATGTTACTGCGTTAATGCGGGGCTATTTTGAGCCTTGTTAGTGGTATAAACTAGCGATTTCATTTCAGTTGGTCAGTGCCCCCAGTACTAGCATTATACGCTAAACAGTTTTTAGAGATAAAACTCTTTACATTCGATTATCATGATAACAATCCTCAGAGAACGATTAACGAGGTACCGATGTTTTATTAGACCAAAGGTTCATTGTTCGCCGGAGTTCTCCTTTAATTTTCATACGTTTTCCCTTGTCCGTGTTGTATTTTGTCTTTGTTTTGCGTTTAGCCAGTCTGTTCTGAGTGCTGTGGTCTTCCGACTGAATCACCCACATGCGTTTCATCAGTCTTCTTCCAGCCTCCGGGTGTTAAGACTATCCTCATGCATATGTAACCCCTCCACCCGGGTCCTACTCGACCCGCTCCGAGCGGGCCTCGAACCCTGGCATGAGAGTCAGGCGCTCTAACAAGGAGGCTAAAAACTGCAGCTTCTAGCATCTGTCGCTAGAGCGCCTATTGAGATCAGAGGAGTGAGGTTTACTTGCACAGCAACTACTAGCTGGCCTCTGTTACTCATACAGAACTATTTTAGGATGTTTTGAATTTCCCACGAGCTCTAACTCTCGGAAGAACCAGCAGAAGGCCGCCGCTTCGCGAGCTTCCAGACGTTCACACAAGGTCTGAATGCAAGTTTTGTTCCATCCAAATTTAAATGCTTTAAAGTGTGTACTCTGTTCACACGCTTTAACCTCCTGAGACCCTGCGTGCACATACGGGGACATCACATTTTTGGTTGTGTGCAGCATAATACTTAAAGGGGGGGTTTACTCCTCTTTTTCTTTGCATGATTGTGTTTATGGGGTGCAATATAACATGTATTCGTGTTTTTTTCTTTTTTTAAAAGTCTTATTTTTCATAAACTTCACCTTTATCGTCAGCCGCGCTCTCCTCTGTCCCCTGAACGAGCAGTTTACTTCCTGATTCTATGAATACACTCCCTCAGAAACACGTCGTGGGCTCAGATTGGTTCGTTTGGGCGGGTGTGTTGTGATTGGCTAAACTGTCGCTCACGTTGTCCGGAAGGTTAACGCCTATTACCTTACGGGGAAACGCCAGCTCCAGTCCAGATGTAAATAATGGTGTCGAACTGCAGTATCAGTATGAGGCAGAATCAGACCGAGAAAGCCGCGATGAAGTGAGTCAAACAGAACCTCACCACACACGGCTCTTAATAAACGTTTCTGAATGATAATTTGCCATATTTTTTAACCATATACACGTTTGTTTTACACAATAGCATCTGACTGGCAACGATAGCAACTGACTGGCTACTAATGTTAAGCACTAACAGCGTTGGCAAGTTTACGTTCTTGATCAAATCGAAAATAACGTCATAAAGCATATATACATGAATAATACGTTTAAAACATTTGTACAAAATTCAGGTCCATAATGTTTGTACTCGTTTGTCGTAGACACAAAATACTAGCATAACTAGTAGTCTAGTGGCTATAAAGCCAGTGCTGGCATTTTGAAAAAATAAAACATAAATAAAACACAGGCTAACGTTACGTCTGGAATTATACATGCAAATACATTTAAAACGATTAAGTCTTTAGCCTACTTACAGGTTGTGGTCCAACAACTGGTGCCTCTGGTTTTAAAGTTGGATCTGCTTCATTGTTTATTAAAAGTTTCTTGCTGCATTGAACTCGTGGAGATTCTGGAAGCTGTCTTCCGTAAAATGCGCAGCACAGAGAGCTAGATTATGATCGTCACTTTCAGGAATATAATCAAACATAAATTGTATCCATTGTTGATGAAGTATAGCATCCGTGGGAAGCTCGAACACAGAAGACCTGACAGCTGCGTGAACACAACTCACTCGACGAGCTGCAGAAATATGCACATGCCATTTCCTGCATATTCCGAAGGGAGTGGTTGATGCAAATGTGCGGGTTAGTGACGTACCATAACCCGTTGTAGTCCCAATCGAGTCGTTTTTGTAGGCGTTTACACTTCCTGGTTTTTAAAAGACGATATCTCTGCTTACATTGAACTTTCAGTGCTGCAACTTTGCAGATACTGTTAATGCACCATCAGCAACATTACACACTATTTAAAATCAAAAAAGTGAAACCGGAATCAACCATAGACAGTAAAAGAAATGGACAGAGCGATCTCATTGGAACTCCATTGAGACGATTGAAGCCCGTTATGGGTGATTTTTTAGCACTTCCGTCCCTGACGCGCAGACTCATACAGAGCTAGACTACGTAGATGTTACGTGAGTGAACCGTTTGACTTCTAGTGCGGTGGCATGAGAAATCTGAATCATCCCTCCTGAAACATGCGCAGAGGCAGAGAGTATGAATAGGAGCTGTCCACGGGCTAGGAGAAGGAGACAAGTTTGCTAGGTATTCTGATTAATTATTTTGTCATTTTGCCTCCACGTTTCCCGATTGCGCGCGAGCTTCTTCTCGTGTCCATACGGTAATCTCAAAACTGTGGGACAGAGAGTCGCGTGGGTATGACGCAATCGTTAGCCTACTTTCACTAAAACTGCTTCTACGGGGCCATAACATAAGCTACAAGGTAATGGAGCTATTTATACATTGTCGAGTTTCTTTAGAAATAAATAAAGGACAAATGGGGTCTTCAAACGCCTCAGATGTAAAGTTATTCACTGTCAAAGTGACGCCAAAATGAACGGGAGTCAATGGGAATGCTAACGCAAGTGAAGTTCTGCCACAAGATGTCAGCTCCCACGAGGCTTCAACTTCCGCTCGATGGATTACCCCCTTGGAATCAACCCCCCCTTTAATTCTGTGTGACTGGGACATCTTTTTCACATACAAGGACACTTACACTGCCATCTGGTGGCGTCAGAAGAAAAAAAATTAACATAAATAATTTAAATATGGCGGAGAAAACAGGTCACATGTCACGCAGCCACTCCAGACCAAAACTTCCACAAGGTAAACAATCTAATAACATTTCATTGTTGATTCTTGTTAATGCATAATAGTGTTGTATCATTAAAACGGCATGCACATTTGACAAACTTTTGTAAAAATACAGATTTACCATGCTGCTAAAGTCGATGTCCCCATATGTGGACAATGGGACTAAGCTTCGTTGAAACTGTATAAGATGTTTGGTTGCATTTTGCATCGTGGCAGGCTCACACACACGAGTGCACACACACACACACACACACACACACACACACACACTCTCTCTCTCTCTCTCTCAATCGCGATCGCTTACACACACACACACACACACACACACACACACACACACACACATACGCTCTCATAATCATACACATAAGATGGGCTGATTTTTAGAATTGAGCATCCAATCCACCTCTCCTGGGCACGAATAAAGCCCATTGAGGGTTCAGGGGCAACAGTTACACAGTCTTTCACACCGGTTAAGTGTGATCCACTGTTCCCACAGATAAAAAGAACATTTTTAGTTTGGAGAAGCAGAAGTTTTGGAGCGCTGCAAAAAAGAAATCAAATTTTAAATTTTTTTGGATATGTTTTTTTATGTGGATATTATATATTATTATGGATATTATATTTTATTATTATATTTATTTTGTTTTTCCATATCAATTTTCAGAAGTTATGCATGCAATAGTAACAACGAAAAATGTTCAGGCACAGTGCTCATGCTGTAAAAAAAATAGATTTGCACTTTGTTACACAATGGTGTATTGATTGTTTTCTGTGAATACAGACAATTTTTTTTTTTTCAAAAAGTGCTTCATGTTCAAAGATAATATCTGGTTATTATATTTATTGGTCCCTCCTAACCCCAAAAAGCTAAGAAATCTAAAAAGCATGCCTAACCAAAACTTGGGTCTCAGAAGGTTAAGATAGACCCACTGTCCTCGCATGAGGACATCATTTTATGCAAAAACTACTTCTTGTACAAAAACAAATTTTAGTTATTATACTTATTAGGTCCTACATATCCCAAAAAGCAAGAAAAAATATAAAATGCACATCAGGCAAACTCTCGGGTCTCAGGAGGTTAAAGTGTGTTCTCTGTAGGTCCAGCTGTGCTAGCAATTGTGTTTTCCTTGTGTATCCATTTTTCTTTCTTATTGTTTTATTTTCATTTTATCATATATATATATATACAAATATATCCTTGTTTTCCATGTAGTGTAGCTCATTTTTATTAAACCTCATTTATACGTTATTGCCTCTGTCTGTTGTTGACCACATAAAAAAGCCTTTTTAATATGCGATCCTAAAGTTACAAACTGATATTGTAAAGTGAACTAACTTGTTAGTGAACTTAAAGGTGCTCTAAGCGATGTCAGGTGACGTGACTTCTTGTTGATGTTTAAAGTATTTTCAAACAAAACGGAGGCTAGATAGACCCTCCCTCCTCCTCATCTGCACTGACCACCCAAACCCCACCCCCAGGGCCTTCTTGTCAGTTTTATTGGCAGGAACAGTTTGTTATGTTTCGTGGAGCGGGTTGCCGCAGTTTGTTTTTGTTGCCATTTGTGGAGCCTGGGTTGTCTTAGACTACACGGATTTCAGAAAAATGGCTTTTAAGTGAGGAGCATTTATGGGTAAAAGTCGGGAACTGGCCTACCTTACATAGTTCAAGGGTGCTGAGTGAGTCCAAAAAAAACTGGTACCCAAGCGAAATTTTGAGTTTTGTAACTTCTAAGTTGCATATCAAAATGGCCGCCAAATTGCCTGTCTTGCTTAGTCGTTGGACCATTTTCCCCTGTTTTTTTTTGTAAGTAGGCAATCAAGATGAGGAAATTAAGTTTTTAGATCGATAGTCAAGGGTCAGAGCAAAGATATATTGGAGGCTCACTGGCTTTTTTATGTATATATATTTGTAAAATACCAACTTTTAAGGCGTGACACTAGGTGAATAGGGTAAGATTTTTAAATAACAGATATCACCATGAAACTTCCTCAGTTGATTATTTACACAAGTATATAAATAAATGTATTATAAGTTTTTGAAATTTGTACAATTTGGCAACCATTTTGATATGCAAATTAGAAGGTAAAACACTCAAAATTTCGCTTGGGTACCAGTTTTTTTGGACTTAGCACCCTTTAAATATGTAAGATAGGCTGGTTCCCGACTTGTAGGCTACCCATAAATGCTCCTCACTTTCACTTTTTGGGTACATCCCATCCAGACTATCTGCATAGACCGCGTTTTTCTTACAGTGTGTTTAGGGGACAGGCATTAAACATTTAATTTGCTAAAAGAATTAATGCTGATTTAGCAGCAATTATAGCAATATGTGAAAGGACAGGAATAGCCTACAGAAAAGCGAGAAGAAGATGGTGTCCGGAATGACTTACTTACAGGATTAAATATAACTTGATTTATAATGAAAAAGCATGTTGATGGAATATGTTGCAATAGTCAAGAGACAATAGAGCATTTAATTATGTATTGTCAAAATGCCATCAAGCCAGATTGATTTCACAACTTGGTGAGAACCAGATGACATAAAATGTACATGATATACTGCAAAGAGGATCTGGTGAAATTTTGTTCATTTTTTGTTTTCTTTTTTGAAGTTAACTGGAAGAATAAAGGGTAACACTTTAAAATAATGGTCGGTAGTTAACAAGTAGCTATGCAGGAAGTAATAGGTAGTACTGCATTAACACCGAACTTAATACTATTAACTAATATGGAAGCAATATTAACTAAGCATTAAGTAATAGGTAATTTAGTACAAAGGTCCTTGGTAGGTATTTGATTGTTACTAAAGAAATATATCCTCATTGAGAACTACTTGTGAACTAAGAAATAATAACCAATTAATTACTAATCACAAAAGTAACATGTCTAAAAAGTGAACAATTGTGGGGGTTTTATACTCTTAGCATGGTCATAACATTTCAGAAGCATGTGCCTCAAATGGGTTCTTTGTGGAAACAAGTTTATGAATATTACATCCCCCCAAATTAGCTAGGTTGAGATTGTGACTACTACTCTTGCCAGGATGGACGCATGTTCTGTACAGAACCTGTACAGTATGTGTCAAAATATAAGATTAATTAACTTGTATCATTTGTGAAAAACATGTTAACTCCTCAATAACTACTTAAGTGTTACCTTGTCATCCCGCAGGGACTACTAGTGATGTGGCCCATTATTTTAAAGTGAAAAACATGTTAACTCCTAACTAACTACAAGCGTTACCTTGTCATCCCGCAATGTCTGCACAAGGTAACGCTTGTAGTTAGTTAGGAGTTAACATGTTTTTCACTTTAAAATAATGGGCCACATCACTAGTAGTCCCTGCGGCATGACAAGGTAACGCTTAAGTAGTTATTGAGGAGTTAACATGTTTTTCACAAATGATACTGATAAAAGTAATTTAATTTTATATTTGACACATACTGTACAGGTTCTGTGAGGCACTAATATTCTAACAAACACTGTAATCTGGAAGATGTGCTTTTGCGCTTATCGTAACATAAATGCAGCCAATTTCTTCATTAAAGATGCTAATTGTTTTTGACTAGTGAACATCAATGTTTATATTCATGTCCTAAAGAGAAGTCCTCCTCAGGCAGCTATTGTAACAGAAAGTTATAGGTCTTTGGAGTCTGAGATATATGTGACTGACATTCAATAGAGCTCATAGTGAACTAATCCAATCATGAGAGTGTCAGCATCACTTCCTAAATATTTAAGGTTTATCTTTAAAAACTGTCTTTATTGGGATTATGTTAAGTTTAAGTTTTAAATAAACAGAGAACATGCGTCCATCCTGGCAAGATAGTCACAATCTCAACCTGGCTAATGTATTTGGGGGGATGTATAAACTTCATAAACTTGTTTCCACAAAGAACCCATTTGAGGCACATGCTTCTGAAACGTTATGACCATGTTAAGAGTATAAAACCCCCACAATTGTTCACTTTTTAGACATGTTACTTTTGTGATTAGTAATTAATTGGTTATTAATTCTTAGTTCACAAGTAGTTCTCAATGAGGATATATTTCTTTAGTAACAATCAAATACCTACCAAGGAACTACCTTTGTACTAAATTACCTATTACTTACTGCTTAGTTAATATTGCTTCCATATTAGTTAATAGTATTAACTTCGGTGTTAATGCAGTACTACCTATTACTTCCTGCATAGCTACTTGTTAACTACCGACCATTATTTTAAAGTGTTACCGAATAAAGAATTTAAAGAACTGTAGGTTGACCTTTTAATCCACATCTCAGTCCAGATGGTGGCGGTAATACACCAAAAAGTTGGTTGTCAACCGCCATAGCAAAAGAGGAAGAAGAATGAAACCAACGGATGACGCCATGAAGCACGCCCAAAAATATGGGTTGGCTGCAAAATCACAGTTGGCGAAACTAGATAGAATTCAAGCACAGGCATTGAGAATTTGCTGTGGAGCACATCCAACGACACCTATAGCAGCAATGCAAGTGGAGATTAATGAAATGCCGCTTAATATCAGAAGGCAACAGTTAATGGCTGTTTATTGGACAAATCTAATTAGTCAGGATGAGATGCATCCAACAAGGAAAACATTAGGAGTATGTTGGGAACAAGGGAGGAAGAAATACAAGAGTTTTGGAGGGGTGGTAGAAGATGATATTAAAGAGATGGGGATAGACAAGTATAGATGTGTGCCAAGAGTAATATATCCGAATAATCCTATATGGATTTTTTCTCAACCAGAAATAGATTTAACCTTGTTGAAGATAAGACAGAGAGAAGGAAGTAATGAGATGGAAGTAGTAAACACAAACAAGTATTTAAGAAGTAGGTATGGAGAGCATATACGGATATACTCGGATGCTTCCAAAAAAGGAGAGAGAATAGGAGTGGCAGTCTATGCACCAAAATTACAAGTAAGGAGAAAAGCTAGAATTAGTGATCAATTGTCAGTATATACTGGGGAGCTGATGGCTATATTATTAGCAGTTCAACTAATTAAAGAAAGGAGAATTAGTAACGCGGTCATATGTTCAGATTCATATTCAGCAACAGCCAGTATTGATAATCAAAAATCAGAATCAAGACCAGATTTAATGATGGAAATCCTGCAGAATCTCTTTGAGTTAAAACAAAGTAAAATAGAAGTGCATTTTATGTGGGTGCCAGCCCATGTGGGAATTAAAGGAAATGAAGAAGCAGATAAATTAGCCAAACAAGCAGCAGATGAGGAAATGGTAGAAATTGAGATACCGCATAGTATAAAAGAAATAAAATCAATAATAAAAGAGAAAGTGATTAAAAAGTGGCAACATTATTGGGATAATGAAACTAAAGGGAGACATTTATATGACATACAAAAGAAAGTGGGAGAAGGAAGGAAAAAAGGGAGAAATAGAAGGGAGGAAAGTATAATTACAAGACTAAGAGTGGGACACACAGGTTTGAATAAAACATTGCATTTAATATCTAAGCATCCAACAGGATTATGTGATAAATGTGGACAGAGTGAAACTGTGGAGCATGTGATTATTATTTGTAAGGGTTATGAAGAAGAAAGGAAAGTGCTAAGGGAAGCAGTATGGAGGAGTGAAGGGAAGGAATTAACATTGAAGAACATATTAGAGTCAAATATAGGAAATAGTACAGTTGATGCTGTTTCAGTTCCTGAACAATACAGGATTAATGAAGAGATTGTAGGATTAATATATAGGCTTAAGTAAGGAAAGTAAATTTGAAGGTTAAGATTATGGTGAGAAGCGGGAGTTAAAGGGAGGTGGGGTGGAAACTGGAGGAGCTGAACACGCAGCGCCAGTGTTTTTTTTTTTTTTTTTTTTTTTTGGGGGGGTGGGAACTTTCTTTTACTGTCCATGGGTGGGAAGGGTAGAAATCAAATGTTAAGAAATATAGGAAGTGGTTCTGATCCAAGCTACCAGATGATGGCAGTAATGCACTGACAAGTGCGGTTGCCAATAAATCAAAAGAAGAAGAAGAAGAAGCACGCCCAAAATAACTGAGCGACGGAAGTGCCTTTTAGCAGAGTGTGTGTATGTATCGTTTCTAAAGCGGGAACCGGTTTTATGGGGTTATCAAATATTTCCGCGGCAGTTAATGAGTTTATTTGTTTAAGACATCCTGATAGCATATTGGCAATGAAATAGATATTGCCCAGGCCTATAATTTAATTGTATTTTCTGAAGGCTATTAAACAATCGCACGGTTTGTGGTTTAACGTTCATGCATGTGAACATGATAAATTGCTTTTTACAATCTGGTTATGAGATTAATTTCAGGGACTTTCAAAATAGTAGTCGTTTGTTAACGTTACCGTTAAATTGACTTGAATCGGTGTAACGCTAGCTATAGATGATCTTTATTGTCACGTGTTAATACTATCGCATGTTCCGTGTAGGTTTGATTCATTGTTGTTTGATCTGCTATTAACGGACTGAAATGAGTTTATTCGGGACGAACACGGGCTTTGGGTCCGCGGGAACCGGTGTATTTGGCACCACCACCACAGATAGTCATAATCCAATGAAGGTGAATACAGAAATATAATACATCCGTACAAATCGTATACTTATATTATTATATGTGTATGTTAATTAAATTGAGGTGTCGTTGATAATAGGATGTTGAAGTAACATCGCCACCCGATGACAGCATAAGCTGCTTGGCATTCAGTCCTCCTACAATGCCTGGAAACTTTCTCGTCGGAGGCTCGTGGGCCAATGACGTAAGCCATTGACAGTCATTTCTCCTATCCTAAATATAAATATTCACTTGTGTTTCTTTGTGTCAGTTGTGCCACTTACAAATATGCAATTGCTTCACATGTTTGTAGTTGTTGAATAACCCTCCTTTCAGCTTGCAACTGATACATTTGCTTATGCATTGTTTAACTCAGGTGCGATGCTGGGAGGTTCAAGATAATGGTCAAACTGTCCCTAAAGCCCAGCAGATGCACACAGGCCCAGTTCTGGATGTGTGCTGGAGTGATGTAAGATCATGTACACACATAATTATTAGTGGGTTATTTTAACATCTTAAAGACTTCCAACATTTCAACCAAAGAACCCAGAGTCCTATTTTCCATTTCTTTTTATTAATAACTGACATGATGCATCCTCTTACCAGATTCTGCCTCTGTGCTTTGTATTAACAGGACGGCAGTAAAGTATTTACAGCATCCTGTGACAAAACCGCCAAAATGTGGGATCTGAACAGCAATCAGACCATTCAGATAGCGCAAGTAAGTGGTTAATTTGTTCATTTTATATTCTTATGCTTCTGAATAATGGGCTGGTTAAAGTAAATTATTAGCAAAGCCCATACCACACCTTTTAGTATATGTATTTCAGTTGTGTTGGTTGGTTTACAGTGTGATTAACAGGTTCTACACCCTTTCCCTTTTACCAGCATGAAGGCCCAATCAAGACAATTCACTGGATAAAAGCACCAAACTACAGCTGTATTATGACTGGTAGCTGGGACAAAACACTGAAGGTGCTGGAACCCATCTTTGATGTCTTTAGGGCTGCACATTTGAAATATAGTCTAAATCCTCATATGAACTAGTGCAGTGGTTCCCAACCTTTTTTTGTCTGTGACCCCCTTTTTTCCCAAGAAAATATTTTAGGGCCCCCCTTCACATTTAATGATATTATCGCTCTTGTAAGCTTGCAGCAAGTATAACAAAATGTGTGGGTTTTTTTTTTTTTTTCAAACAAACGGTATGTTTATGCACAAATAATAGCCTATAATATTGAAAATACAATGACTAAAACATCAGTAGGCCCTTTGTAATGTAACAATGTAAGCCTACGAGAAGCCTATTAATTGGAAATGCAAAAATACAAATATTCACACTGGTGTTTAGGTTAAAAAAAAGAATATCTGCTATTAAATGACTGTTGTCTGGGGCCTGAATACTTGCATGTTATCTGTGAGGCTTTATCAATGTGAGGCTTTATTTGTATGCTTTTGGCGCAATAGCGAGCGATAATAAACTTGGATTTATTAACAGAATAATGCGTCTTTCGGAAAGAACAGTGTAGCCGGAACTACTTCTCTCTGTGTGTACGTCTATGACGAGTCACGCAGGTACTGTAGTACTCCGCAGCGGCAGCGATCCGAACCAGTGTAAAATAGTCCCAATGTAAACACTTATTAAAGGTGTACCATAGTGGTTCAGGATAAGACAAAAACACGGATTGGAAAATGGATTCATGATGAACTCGCTCATTATATACATTTTGTAAATTTTGAACAGAAAAAAGTTAAGGACTTTTATTTAATGCTCATTGCTCAAACCTTCAAAATATGCCGCGACCCCCCACAGAGCTCGCTGAGGCCCCCTTGTGGGCCGCAACCCCCCTGTTGGGTATTTATTTGACCAAATATTGCAGTCTCAGTGTCATTATCAACTGTTTCTCTACCTACTATCTTTATTTTTTGACAGTTTTGGGATACACGTTCCCCAAACCCCATGATGTCCCTGCAGATGCCAGAGAGGTGTTACTGTGCAGATGTGGTAAAGGAGTGCGATTTGAATAATTTGTTATAGTTTGTAATCAATTTAGAAGGTTATCTGTTTCTTTTAGTCTTCCAGTGTAATTGATAGCTTGAGTTCATTTTGTGCATGTGTACTTGTCTAGCAAAGTGAACCCCTTTCTATTTTAACATTGGAGTACATGGTACATAAAATATATTTTTCTAGAAAGCTTTTTATGCATATGCTTGATGTTTTATAGGTATATCCAATGGCTGTCGTTGCTACTGCAGAACGTGGTCTTATTGTTTACCAGTTGGAAAATCAGCCTTCAGAGTTTCGACGTATAGATTCGCCTCTGAAGCATCAGGTCCGTTTTGGTTAATTTCTGAACACTCTATTTTTTTTTCTATTTAAGTAATTGATTATAAAAATTCTAATTTTATACTTCAAATATTACTACAATATTTATAATATTATATTATAATTATATAATATTATAATATTAAAAACTACAAAATTGGAATGGAATGAAAAATGGAATATGCTACTGTAGCAAAAATGGCAAAAACAGTCAAAAAAAAAGTGAGCAAAATACAGGACTCAAAAAACATATCAAAATTCTTGGAGAGGAGCTCAGGCACATTCTAGAAGTTTTCTTACAAAAAAAAAATCTTAATTTAGAGGCCAAATGCAAAGATGAAAATTTTCAATTTGAAAACACACAATGCGAGTAACTCAAAAATGTGTTTTCAAAAATGTGTTTTTTTTTGATGTGATTCAAAAATGCTTTGTCTTCGCATTTGAGCTCTAAATAGAATATTTTTTGGTAAGAAATCTTCTACTATTATTTGTGCGAGCTTCTCTCCTTTTTGAAATTTACTACTGTAGTATAGAATTAATTTAAAAAAAATCTTTTGTATTTGATGATAATGTATTGTGAATATACAATGTAAACTGCAAATAAATCTAAAAATACTGTCCATTGATTAGATCATATGACATAAATATTTTTTTTTTCTGCAATTAAATTCAAATATACTCTTAAGAACTCACTGTGTGTGTCTGTGCGTGAAATGTAACTAATGCACAAAACATGAAATCTGTAAAGTCACTGTCATTTTAGTACTTTCTAACAGCATTTAAGAAGTAACTAGGGCTGGGTAAAAATAAAATAAAAATTGATTCTTTGGTCTGCCCGATCAGTTTAAGGTGCTAATGCTGGTCCTTGGAAATGAACAATTACAATAGGGTTTCAGCCAGGGCTACATGCTTGAACCCCTTATAGTAAATGTCCTTACAATGACAATAGGGTTTTGGCACTTCGTGAATCACTACTCACCTTTTGGTTCTCATATCTTGTAACCACCTGTTACTTGCCAAGTTTGAAAATATGGAGGAATTAATACATTTTTAATAATTTGAGGATTGAAAGATTTTTGGTGAATAGCTACTTTAGTTGTTTTAGTTTTGTTTTAGGAATACTATTGTATGGCCTCAGATGACTTTGAATATAGCACATAAGCTTTATAGTCAACAGTGCTTTTTTTTTTTTGGTCATAACATTTTTAAATTTTGGGCAGTCTCTTCCTTAAGTTAACCAACATCTATGTAGCTGCCCTTAATAACTTTTCTAAAATATTTTTGTGTTGATTTACTGCCCATTTCACCTTTTATATATTTTCTTTCTTTCTCCGCAGAATGCAGATATTGTTGCAAACAGTCTATTCAACTTGTGTGTTTTGTTTAACAGCATCGCTGTGTGGCAATCTTTAAGGACAAGCAGAGTAAACCTACCGGTTTTGCACTGGGCAGCATTGAGGGCCGAGTTGCCATTCACTACATAAACCCACCTAACCCGTAAGTCTGTATCTGATCTGATTTATACATTTAACAGAAAATACAGTAACAGAGAATAACTTTTTATCTAATATATATCTTTTAACCCAGAGCCAAGGACAATTTCACCTTTAAGTGCCACAGGTCAAATGGAACCAATACTGCAACACCCCAAGATATTTATGCTGTAAGTTTAGTTTTCGTGTACTTATTAAATGCAATGCAAATTTTGCTAGAGTATTTAATTTAGTCTATGGCTGGCTGTTGTATCAAAGACAATACTCAAAAAATAATACTACTTGCCTAATTTGCCTGTTGTTTAGCTAACTGAAAATGGTCATACTTGTTTTATTTGTTATCTTTGTTTCTCTGTTGTAGGTGAATGCTATCTCCTTTCACCCTGTCCATGGCACTCTGGCAACGGTAGGCTCTGATGGGCGCTTCAGTTTCTGGGATAAAGATGCCCGCACTAAGCTGAAGACATCTGAACAATTAGATCAACCAATAACAGCCTGTTGCTTCAATAACAATGGCAACATATTTGCCTACGCCTCCAGCTATGACTGGTCTAAGGTACATTCTCAATTAATATTTAACATTAGTATGTTGTTAACATCAGAGAAAATATGAGCGTTTTGGACAGTAAAATAAAATAAAATAACAGATCGGATAATTGACTTTAGATTAGATTTTAGGTTTGTTTGCTAAAGTATACAATTTTTTTAGTGTAGTATTATTGTCACTTAGGATATCTGATGGTTATGATTAATTTCATAGAAGTTTATTTTTTAATATGCAAATATACATTTATACAATATTTATGCTTCTGAATCTGAACCATAATTAATGTAATGTCAAAAGTACAGTGCCTTTAAGTTTGCCCCAGATTCTCTTAGGGCCCTATTTTAACGATCTGAAACGCAAGTGTCAAAGCGCAAGTAACTTTGTGGGCGGTTCCTGGCGCTGTTGTTATTTTCCCGACGGGATAAATGCCTCTTGCGCCTGGCGCAAATCTAAAAGAGGTTGGTCTGGAGTAGCTTCATTATTCATAGGTGTGGTTTGGGCGTAATGGAAATAAACCAATAAGAGCGTCATATCACATTCCCTTTAAGAGCGTGATGAACGAGGTGCGCTTGTTCCATGGCGCAATACTATTTTAACGTCGCATTTACCAGACGCACTTCACAATCGGTTCACAGCCGAGGAGATTGATGTTCTCGTCAGGGCCGTAAAAGAAAGAGAAGGGACATTGGGGACGGGACAAACCCACCCAAATTAGCTTTGGTTAAACGTGCATATTATAATAACTTGGGTATGTGTAGGTTTTATGCCTATTTTTCCCATCATCGTGGACATAACAATGATTTCCCTCATGTTTATATTTTTTCTTATAATAATGTATCATTTACAAAAGTAAAATGCGTGTGATGAGAGAATCATCTACAGTGTATGCGCGTTGTTCACTCTCTGTATTATGGCCAAGCAGGCGCGCTTAAAATAGCATCCGAATGTACGCCCATCGCGCCACTGACTTTAGACCAGGTTTTTTCTGGTCATTGGCGCAATTGTTTTCTGGAACTGCAAAATAGCACCAGGGGTTGTTTGCGCCGACACACGCCTCCTTTTTGCGCCAACCCGCCCAGGGAGCGCAAGTTCATTTCCTAGTTTACCGACGTGCGTCTGTGGAGGAAAAAAAAACGCTTTGCACGCGTGCAAAATAGGAATGATAAATGCGTCAGTGAATAAAGTCATTTGCCCCGGGTGCAAGATAGAGCCCTTAGTCTCATATGTTTAACGTTTAAACGGGGATTATAATATTGAATTCAACAACAGTGTGATGGTTTATTAGCTAGAAAGCTAACATTATTGCATTGGAGAAAGTACAGTAATGCTAAAGTGATCAGGAAAATATGGCATTTATGAAAGAGACTGCAAAGGATTTGCTTTTAATATGTTTAAAAATTGACTAGTCTAGTCTATGGGTTGCCTGAATGAGTAGTTCTAGTTAACATAAGACACATTCTTGTATTCAAAAATAGCTTGACAGAGTGCAGCAGAATCAAACAAAATCCAAGGTTCTTTAGCCACATTGTTAGTTGTTCTTTTGACTTGACACACTGCCCTATTGAAGCTTTCGTGGCAGGACATTAAGTGTAAGGCACAAACCAATGGCCAAATATATATATATATATATATATATATATATATATATATATATATATATATATATATATATACATATATTATAATCAAGTCAACCATTGTACCTGCTGCTCATCTTTTAAGCAATTTAAGGACTAATCATATACAGAACAAATTGATTGAGAAAATACAGCTGGACATGTCAATCCCAGCATTTTGCATCATTGCCTTAGATGTTCACATCAATAACGATGACTATTATAGCGTCCACACCAATGCACAATATGTTTAGTTTATTAGTGTGTGCTACAGGCATGTCATCTGGGGGTATTCCAGATATAACCAACATTCCCGGTTAAGTTTGCGGATGTTCCAGAGTTAGTTTAGTTTACTTTACTTTGGAATGAAAACTGGACATTGTCTATATAATGTATTTCTATAATAAAATAGATATGATGCATTATACAACAAATGTGGAAGTAAAAATATATATTTAAGTAAAAATATTTTATACAGCCATATCTTTGCAAGCACAGACTGTATTGATTTAGTTCAATCAATCAAACTTTAATTTATATGTTTATTTTATATATTTAGCATTAAACAAACAAAATAATTTATTCTCAGTAATAAAAAAGATTAAGATTTAAAGATGTTTTAAGATTAAAAATGAGTAAAAACAAAATGTTTGCTTGACTGCCCAGTAGGTGGCAATAAGAATGCAAATCGCCATTAAAGGGACACTATGCAGTTATTTTAGTTATTGAAATGGTTATATGACTTATTTCGGGTTGAATGGGGGGTGTCTCGCCCCCCCCCTGGTGCCTGTGAGCGGAAAAATCGCACTTGCAGTTTCAGGCCGCCGGCTCGCCGCCCGGAAGTATCGCGTGATATCAGCTCTCGCGATGTAACATATTCCTTTGCGGTAACACTGCACAAATCCAGGAACAAAGTCGAGAAGGATGGAGTTTGTCACACTATCGTCATGGCGGAGCCGGCATATAAGATATAGAAAACTAGGAAAGTATTGTCGGAGGAACAGAGAATGAGGAAAGAGCATTCTGACCGAGCGAGGAGTCAGACGCGAGCATAGCCTTAATGTGCGTGTGATATGTCCCCATTGAAACATCTCGCAGCACGGATTTACCAGTACAAACAAATAAAACATCTCCAGGTAACTCTAGTAGATTCATTTGTTTCGTTTGTTAAATAAGAGGCGATCTGAAATGTGTCGTTTTTGAAATCAAGTGACCAAAGTGCTCGTTGCCGCTGCGATCAGTTTCAGTGGATTCAGTGTTCTGTTGTGATATTCAAACGGACGCACGCTCATTGCTCAATCCATTGCGGGGACTGAGAGACTCATTACGGTGAAATCACAAAACCCAATGCACAAAAAACATGTCCCTGCTTGAAATACAGCCACTAATAAACAATCGGTGTTGATGAGGAAAATGAACTATACTATTAGTAAGGATTAGAACCCAGAACCTGTGACAAACATGGCAAAAGTTCTTCCTCTGGACCATTAAAGTTCATGGGGATATGTATTTAATCACGTGAAAATTCTCACCACTAACAACATATAATAGATCTCATTAAATAACAAATTAAACACGATGTACTATTGTATACTATGTAACACGTCATGCCCGCCGTGAGTGGTATTTACGACGGTAATGTTAAAAACAAGTACTCCACAGTTACTCTAGGGGTCGCTGTTTGACAAAAACAGCATTCTTGTCTTGTGCCCCTTTAAATGAAGTTCACCCAAAAATGAAAATTGTCACTTACTCACCCTCATGTTGTTTCAAACTAGAATGAATTTCTTTCTTCTGTAACCCAAACAGTTGATGGGCTGTATACAATGCAAGTCAATGGGGCCTGTTTGGTTACCCATATTCTTCAAAATATGGGTAGTGTGAATTGTGAACGGGCCTTTAGAATGTTGATTGTATGATTTGGTGTTGTCTTTGTTTCTTGGAGACAGTTACGATTATGGATGTAAACATGAGAACTTGAGTTAGTTCTATGTCTTTAATGAATTTGAGTGACAACCAGTGTGACCTCTGCTCACGTTTTCCCCCTCTGTTTTGTTTAACAGGGACACGAATATTACAATCCCCAGAAAAAGAATTACATCTTCTTGAGGAATGCGGCTGAGGAACTGAAGCCTCGGAACAAGAAATGGTGAGAGGGGGATGTCCATTCCTGTGGAGACTTTCTTTCACTGGGCAAGGGCCGGTGTGCTTTCTGACTTGCGCAGACTTTGTGCAGTTGTGATTCTTTCTGAGTTCTATGGTATCTCATGATGGATAAATAAGTTGCCCTTGGCTTAGTGGGATAAATTCTGAAGGAGCTCAATCGTTTTTAAAATGGTATACAGAAAGGAGATTTTACTTAAGTTCAAAATGAAATGTTCAGGGTTGAAGTGTATTATGCATTGAGTATGATGATGCATCATTTGTTTACTAGTGGAAAGCCACTATATAAATCAAAACCATGTTAGAAAAAGTAACTTTTTACTAGGAATGAATCTTTTTATTTTGCTGTAATATTCACAAATCTGGCTGTGATGTTTCCCCTCTATTTCATTATTATAATTGAGTATAACAAACTTCTAATTGAGACATAAGATATCTTGAATGATTTTAAATTAGTTTTATTATGATTAAAAAGAAGCTAGAAAGTAGGATGTACAGGATGCTCTAATATATATTTATTTTAACTGTCCACTCAGTTGTTATTACAGAAGAATATTCTGTTCATATTATGAAGAATAATATGTTGAAACTTCTGGGGCCTGATGTTTAAACATTGTGTGTGCGCACAGAATGGGCTTTGAAAATTTTGTACAGAATTTCCCATGCACATATTGGGATAAAAACAAACAAACTAAAAAAGTTGTCCCTTGGGCACTGTTCACATAAATTCTGAACTGTGTATTGACTCTCTTATTGGTACAGTATATATACTAATAAGTGACTCCTGTAGCCAAGTAATGAATTGAAGAGAAAGTACTTCGACTTTCAATTTAATGCTTCTTATTCATGGAGTTAAGCTCTTAAATCTGATTTGATTAACTAGGACTTTAATCTTATGTAAATAATTGAAAAGACATAAGCTACAAAATGGAAAGATTTGTAATTGTTGCTTTACTTTGATTTTTGTTGAGAAGTGTGTTATTGATGACTTTGGCTTCATGGCTTAATTTTTCTGGAAAAAGTTTTTAATCGCAAAAATATCATTACATCAATCTGTGTTGCACTTTTAACTTGATCAACGTTAGATGGCTTTGCAAGACAGACAGTATAAAGACATGCTGCCTCACATGTTTGGGAGTCAATCAGACCATTGGTCTTAAGAAACATCTGCTGTTGGCTGTCTGGTCACACACAGTTGTGCTGTTTTATGGTAGCATTTACAGATCTATTCAGTGCATTGATATGAAAAATACTATGAAATACGGGGGAAAACGTCAGCAGTGTTTACGCTTAAGTAGGATGCAAAGGAAACCGTACAAGTTTTAGCATTTATAGTACAGTACTTTGCTTGTTTTCATTTTTTTTAAACATTTGTTTCCAGCAAAAATATTTAAATATATTTTTACTGTAATACAATACCAAGTCGGTGATTTTAAGAAAATTATATTAACAGTCTGTCTGTCTTCCTTTTCTTGTGCTGATAGATGAATAGTATCAGGTGTTTGGATGACCGTGTGTGGATCTTATATACAGAGATGGATGTATATGAATTTTGGTCTCTGATCTACTTAGATAAGTCTCTTAATACTGTAGAATGATCTGTAAAACTTGGAGGCATTGGAATTGGCCTGTCAGAGAATAAAGATGTAATAATTAAGCATTATGCCATTCTTGACCATGTGAAAACTTTACTTTTGTTCATGGGAAACAGGAAACCAAAAATAAATCTGATTTGAAAAGCAGAATGCTGTATTGACTGACGCCTGCCCCTCCTTGTCTTTAGATTCATCAAGCTTCACATCACATCTTGGAAGACCTGCATTAGTGTGTAAATATGGGAGAGAGACCTCAATTTGGCTAACACCTGGACCAATGGCATGGCAATGCGTAATTTTTATGGACCAATTGGAAGGGCGCCAACTGCTCATAAGCAATGGTGATGTGAGCAGTGGCTTTTGAAACGAGTAAGGATGCCATGCTTTAGCATTTCTGGTGTAATTGATGTACCTTTTTTTTTTCTTCGTAAAGTTCTTCATTACTTGCAACTCTCATTTCTTGATACTGCCTTGCAAAGGAAATGCATTTTCACCTTTTGATTTTCTTTCTCTTATTGCTGTATTATCACATTATGTAACCAATAATAAATCTATCTCAAGCTTTCTCTGCATTTTGACATTGCACTTGTCTTATTGTCTTGCAGGTGGGAAAAAAGATGCAGACCTTCATAAATATAATTTTGTAGTTTTACGTAAACTTACTTTTGAATCAGTAATGTTAATGTAAACAAGTCAACTATTAAAACTTGTTGGTCAAGTGATGCAACCAACATACTGGGGGAAAACATCTTAGAATTCTCTGACACCCTTATGACTATCAAGATCTGTTAAAGTGCTGCTTTTATTCTATCTTAAATGTTTCTTATTTTGTTTTGGATGCCTCTAACAATAGATTTACATGCATAAAAGGTAAAAAAAGGCATGCGTTGCACATCACCTAATTTCTCAAATAATCTGAAAACGATTTGTTCAAAGATTCTTTCTCTCTAAACCCCTCCTTTCCCCACAGCCTACTCTGCTCTGGGTCAGATGGCCCTATCTGTTGTGATTGGTCTACCTCTTTCAGCATGTGTCAGAAAAGAAATGACCATTACCATTTCTGAATTTCACCTTGGGTGCTACCTCAGCTCTTCCATACACAGTGATATGATCAGTAATAGAGAGCCTAAGTCCCTCCCCTCCGCTTCTGGCTCATGGTAGCCTTATTGGTAGCCTCCATGGTAGAATGAATATGTATGGTAGGAAATGGCGAGAGACAACTTAACTTTTTATTCCATCTGAACTGTGCCCTGAATTACACGTATGGTGTTTGTCCATTTAAAAGAATATTATGAAAGTCGGAGTTTGTCATAGAACAGAAGAGTAACATTTAGTTTTATGTGAAAATCATTCAATGAACTACATCTCCTGGGAAGCGAAACAACGACCAAGATCCGTTGCTCATGTGTGTAGTCTGGTACAAAACACTCTAGTAGTCTCTAGTAGTTTGTAGTCTTTGTAATTACGTATTTTCACAGTCTTATACCTCAACAGTTTTACATCAAACTGCGACTTTCTTTACTTTAAAATGTATCTTTTAAATTAACAAACATATGTGTAATTCAGGGCACAATTCAAACGAGATCAAAAAAATGTGTTGTCTCTCGCCGTTGACTAACGTACATTTTTCCAAAATAATGTCCAATGAGCCAGAGGAAGAGGTGAGAGACTTAGGCTCTCTATTATGGCGATGGGTTTTTCCTTTTCAATTCCAGTGCGAGTCCTCATCCCTTTAAAGCGCATACAGTGTTTGGGCATGTCAAAGTAGATGTTGTTTGTGAGCAACCAATGAAGACCAGAGGCTGGCATTAAGCAAATTTGTTACGTTAATGCAGTAAGACTGGGATTGCTGATAACTTTTGCCAGTTCAGACTTAAGAATCGATTATTTGTTTTAGGAAGCAATAACTTTATTTGTTGTGTGCTTTGATCTTTAAATCTTTGCTGACCTTTTACGTTCACAAACGGTTATATTACACATTGCGTCAAAGGCAATATTTGAAAAGGCCCAACTGTAAAAAGAATTATAACTGCAACTATATCCACACCAACAAACAATATCATTTTTTATTTTAAGCGAGCACTGCAGTTTTATCTGCCACTAAATGCTGAAGCTCTTAAAGCATGATGGATTCTGAATGGCTGTCAATGTTTTTATCGTTGATTAGCTGGAAAAAAATCATTCTGAAAGTTAAGTTGCTTCACTGTTAATGGGATAGTGAAAGTGTCCATCATACACACTTCATCTCGCTAGATGTAGTTGGTCATCAGGGACGGGTACTGTTTTATGAGTACTGTGAATTCTGACATACTACTTCTGACTTTTTGCCAACTCTTTTATGAGTACTGTCAATTCAGTACTGTGAATTCAGACATATTACTTTTGTTACAAGCTGCGTCCTAAATGACGTACATATAGACTGTAGTTATGCACTATATACTCAACTGTGTAGTGTATGAATTTTACAAGGTTATTTTGTCATTTAGCATCGGAGTCTGATAACCCCTCACCCTGCTACGTAATTAAAGCTTCAACAGTTGAGTACATGAAGTATCTAATATTACACACTCTTTTTGTTTAACTAAGTGCATCATCTGGTTTTTACAGAGTTTTTAAAGTGAATTTAAGGCCTCGCCTGGGCAAGCTGGGTTGGTGCGTACGTGTAGGGTCACTTCCCTGGGGTGTCCAAATGGGTCATTTGTGAGGAACCCACCTTGTTTCAACACTGTTATATCCATACTGTTGCTGTACAGAAAGTGCCCATCTTGATTCAAGAGGCTTTGTTCTTTCTTTGCTAAGGAGGAAGGTGAACATTGTTAGGGGTTAACAGTCAAAGGACCCAGAACCAGATATGAAGAATGAAGACCCGGAGTCAGAATTATAAAAAATTAAAGAAAAGTTTACTGAACATAGTTTGCAGTTCCATCAGCAGAAGTCAGCTTCAAGACTCTCACAGGAGTTCGTAGGCCGCCCCCTTACAGTTACAAAGATCACAGCAGTTATACCATTTTTCAAGCTTCTAAGATACGTCATTGCTTACACGTTGAATGATTCTCATTGGCTAAGAAATAGATAAACACAGTAATTTTCCTCACATATACAGATAGACAAAGCATATCTCCATCGATGATGCATCTGACATTCAGAGGCACGTCATGACCTTCCAGGTCACAGATTGTCCAGAACATGTCCAGAACATGTCCAGAACAACAACTCAAGTCAATTCTAATAGACCTTATTCAGAGCAGCGCCATGACAGGTATGAAAGTGAGGCTGTGAGGGATAGACTTACCGTGTTTCCAATGGCATCCGCTGTAAAAAGCTGAATAAAGCAACTAGATTACTTACAATTTTCCACAGCTTACATTGTCGGGAGTTTTTTGTCAACTGACATTTCTTGGAAAGATATTTTTCCAGTGTTTCATGGGCAGAACAATCCGAAAACACATTAAATAACAGTACAGTCCATTAAAGAGATGCAAGTCTATCCCTCACAGCCTCGCTTTCATTCTCATTAAAAATCAAAGATGGCGCTGCCGTGAATAAGGCGTATAATGACAGTGGTTCCTTAACCTGCAACTGGTGTAAGACTTTAACAAAGAAATGGTGCCTTAAACTATTTGCTTCAATGACCCCTTTATGTTTTAACACTCATACATAAACCAAAATCCCTATTTCCCTATTATTTTCACTGTTACCGCATTCACATAGGACACTAGCAAATAAGAGCTCCTATCAAGGCTGAAGAGAGTCTGAGCGGCTTATTATCAGTTAAGTGTACCAAAACATAATGGAAAAACATTCACTCGTTTGGGAGAAAAACAGATAACATTTGCTCCTCAGAAAGCAAATATAATAGAAAGAAAACATTTTAATACAACAATTAAAATTCAATATAGCAATGCTCAATATAGCTTGACCATTGGTACAGAGAAGTATCATATATGTTGGACACGTGTGTTCACTACGCCTTTAGGATCCACAAACCTTTCTCCTGAGACCAGAGAAAGAGACAAATGGCCTTGTGCACCTAAAAGAAGCTGGTTACTTACATCAGCATGCATTTAAGAATATGATTTCACAAGCAAAAGTACAATAAATGATTAAGTAATAATGAACATACTTAATTATTGATTTCATAAAATAAATAATAAGCATTCAAAAGGATATTAAGATTTATATGCTGAAGAGGCAAGGGATTTTGACCACCCCTTCAACATCATGCAGAAATACTTTTTGTCACACATCCTATAACATACAAGGAAATGACGATGGACTTCATGGATACTTATTTTCATGTTGAAATAGCTTGTTTCTGCTAAATCTGCAAGTTCTGAGTCTTCGATTGGTTTTCTTTCCTCTCAATTTCACAAAGTGCATGGAGACGACAATGACTCTGCTGAGGGCGAACAAGTGATGTTTGTGTTGTTTACTTCTTGGAAGGTGTCCTTTGTGGGGATATAACTTGATTCAAACATGATGACATCTTGCCTCTCAGACACATGTTAAGATCACCTTATTTTAGCCAGGGCTCAGACTGCAACTTTGTCTTTACTAGGACCTTTAGGAATTGGGATCAAGTGTCCTGGCACAAAGTTGTAATGACAGCTGGGGAACCCGTGCAACGGGCAACAAGTATACGATACCTGGCATGCCTCATGGGACATAAACTGCCTAAAATTTCTGGTTGCATTCTTGGCTCTAGGCCTTTTGCTGTTTTTTGCTATTTTTTTAACTTATGCACTGCTGGTGGAAATGGTCTCGTGCCTGTACGCAACATCTTTACATGTAACATCTGAACATGTTACACCTAAAAAAAAAAAAAATTAAAGCTGCAAGCAGCGATGGGCGGGCCCTCGCACCTGTAGCGCGTCGGGGTGTGAGGCGGCCGCGCTGCATATTCTGCAGCTCGGCCAGTGCGGCTATGCATTTGCTATGCTGCTTCGTTAAAGGTCACTTCCTGTTGCCAGCAGGTGGCGCTATGACTGTGGGTGAATGTCGGCATGTAGATTTGTTCAAGGCGGGACTCTTGTCAAATGTGTACATTTTCGTGCAGATCTGGGCATTTACAGCCAAGTTATTACAACTTCCTGTTTCATGGCGAATCATCGACGCCACGGGCACGTCCATTGACGAAAACGCGCAGATAGCACAACTTTACATCGTCCATGCCTTTAGAAGGCACAGCAGTAATTTGAAGTGGATCAGACTAAATCCCTAGGAGGAGGTAGTTAAAGTATGTAATGAGTAAATCATCCAAAAATGGCGTTAAAATTAGAAATGGCGGACTTCCTGTTGAGTTTAGGGCATCGCTCCAAGAGACTTTTTTGTGCGTCTGGACATGGTAGATGTACCACAGAGATTTCGTACATGTCGGTCAAACATGCGGCCGGGGCTGCTTCGTTAAATGTCACTTCCTGTTGCCAGCAGGTGGCGCTATGACTGTGGGTGAATGTCGGCATGTAGATTTGTTCAGGGCGGGACTCTTGTCAAATGTGTAAAATTTTGTGCAGATCTGGGCATTTACAGCCAAGTTACTACAACTTCCTGTTTCATGGCGAATCTTCGATGCCACGGACACACCCATCGACGAAAACGTGCAGATAGCAGTGGCGTAGGCAGAAATTGTATTTTGGGTGGGCCAGTGAAATCGTGAGTGGGCCTATAGGTTTTCATAGAAAAAAAAAATACTTCAATAATAATTAATTTTAGAGAGTAGAAAAATTAATAGACAAACTGCAAAAACAGTAACACCTTTCTGCAAATCATCATGTTCAACCAACAGAGCTCAATAAAGGCCGGACAAACCAGTGTAGACAATAACTTGTCAATTTTATTGAGGCTAGTCAGCAGTGCAAAGACAGTTCACCCGAAAATAAAGTAAGCTAAAATAATAATATCGCAGTTAGATCGGCGGGTAAACCCGCGTCAGGCTGACCGGGAGAGAGGGAGGGAGAAGCGGCCGACGCCAGCACCTATTCTTGTGGGTTATGAGTCTGCAGAACTGGCTGGGTGGACTCGATAGATGAAGGCAGTGGCGTGTCTTCTTCCTCAACTCTCACTTTTTCCAAATAGCACATTAAAGAAAGTTGTTTAGCCATTATTATGGCGCCGCCGCCGAGAGTTTTCCTATCGGAACCCCCCGCAACCATAGCAACCAATAACGTTCCGGAGGGGGAGGTTTTCTACAACTTGCTTCGACAGTTGCATTTTATTCGGCAAAACTAATTAAACATACACAGCAGTCAACAATAAATCAGGTATATATTAATATATTTTCTTAAATACATTTGAATTATAAAAACAAACTAAAAATGTATTTTTATCAAACTTGCCTGGGCGGGCCATTGAGTCGTGCGGGTGGGCCAGTGCCGCCCTGGCCCAATACTGGCTACGCCCCTGGCAGATAGCACAACTTTACATCGTCAATGCCTTTAGAAGGCACAGAAGAAATTTGAAGTCGATCCGACTAAATCCCTAGGAGGAGTTAGTTAAAGTACGGAGTGTGTAAATCGTCCCAAATCGGTCGCCAAATTCAAAATGGTGGACTTCCTGTTGAGTTTAGGGTATGGATTCTTGAGGCTTTTTTGTGCATCTTGATATGATACACGTCCCCACCAAATTTCGTGCATGTAGGTTGAACGTGGACGAGGGGCTAATTTTTTCCAATTTTCTAGGTGGCGCTAGCATGCCATTTTGCCACGCCCATCCGCGAAACCCACAAAATACGAAATTTTTCACCAGTCTTGACATGCGTGCCAAATTTTGGTAGTTTGGTAGTTTCCAAATTTGGAGTTTTTGAGCATGTTGCGGCCCCGAAAATGGCGCTTACTTTGCAGAAAAAATAAATAAATTAAAGCTGCAAGCAGCGATGGGCGGGCCCTCGCACCTGTTGCACGTCGGGGTGTGAGGCGGCCGCGTTGCATATTCTGTAGCTCAGCCAGTGCGGCTGTGCATTTGCTACGTTGCTTCGTTAAAGGTCACTTCCTGTTGCCAGCAGGTGGCGCTATGACTGTGGGTGAATGTCGGCATGTAGATAGAACAGATTATTTTTAAAAACGTTTGAATTATTGATTCATAAAGACTTATTGCATTATTACTGGACAAATCGGCGCTAAATAGCAGTTAATACACAGAACTGCAGTGCATTCGTCTTGCGGAAGAACGAGTTACCGGAGCTTTTTTTTTTTTTTTTTTTTTTTTATTAAATCTTAACAAAACAGTAAGTACATACAGTAAGACACAAATAAAGTCATTAATACAAAACACAATACAATATTAAACAATAACAAAGCCAGGGGGAGCTTCAAATAAATACATTAAAGATGGAGCATAACTGAATGGTTTTAGCAGCCTTCTTATTTTGAGAATCATAAATGGATTTGATGTACTGTTCCGTCTCCTTACCAAAAGCAATAAAGGAAGGTTTTGAATTACTAAATTTGGCTTTGTGAATATGATATTTCCCTAAAATGATCAATAGATTAATTAAGTATATTTCTTTTTGTTTTTTACCTTTGTCAACATGGAGACCAAACAGCACATCCCTCCATAGCAAAGAAAAATCAGAGATGAGTTTAACAGAAATATATCTGGACAGATCTTTCCAGAAACTAATCGTGTAGGGACATTGCCAAAACAGGTGTACCATTGTTTCAGGAAGAGTTACCGGAGCTACTTCTCTCTGTTTATGTCCATGACGAGTCACGCAGGCATTGGGCTACTCCGCCGCCGCTGCGATCCGCCATCCAGTCTAAACAAGTCCGAGTATTAACGCTTATTACGGGCTTTACGTTGTGATTCAAGATAAAACAAAAACACGGTTTGAAAAAAAAGCATTCATGATGCACTCGCTCATTGTATTGTAAATTCTGAACACAAAAAAGTTACGGACTGAATCTGTTTTGACTACTAACGTCAATGTTTACTCAAACTATAATCTCACTACTTCTGTAACGTTAATCATTTGAATATGTGTAACATAAATATTGATACTGTGTGATTATAAAGCAGTTTCATATCGACAACTGCTCTCTCTCTCTCTCAGCGCAAACTGATTTGAATGTACGTGACTCGGCGCGCGCGCGCACGTGTGTGTGTTTACATTAAATGCAGCGCGTGTGAGAGCAAATCGCAACTTCAGTGGTGAAGTTTTTGTCATTTAGGAATAAGACGGCGTAGGTGTTTGAATCGAAATCTTTTAAAGATTAATCATGCAGCTCTACTCTCTCTCTCTCTGTCTGCGCCTGGTGGTGAGACGCTAAGGATAATCTACTCCCAGAACTTCGCCCTCAGAACCGTTTTAGGAACCGAAACTTAGGAATTTTGCACGGTTCCGGTATTTTTTCAAAAACACTACCGGTTCTGGAAAAGAACCGGTTCTCGGTTCCCAACCCTATTTAGAAGGCACAGAAGAAATTTGAAGTCGATCCGACTAAATCCCTAGGAGGAGTTAGTTAAAGTACGGAGTGTGTAAATCGTCCCAAATCGGTCGCCAAATTCAAAATGGCGGACTTCCTGTCGAGTTTAGGGTATGGGTTCTTGAGGCTTTTTTGTGCGTCTTGATATGATACACGTCCCCACCAAATTTCGTGCATGTAGGTTGAACGTGGAAGAGGGGCTAATTTTTTCCAATTTTCTAGGTGGCGCTAGCGTGCCATTTTGCCACGCCCATCCGCGAAACCCACAATATACGAAATTTTTCACCAGTCCTGACATGCGTGCCAAATTTGGTGAGTTTTTGAGCATGTTGCGGCCCCGAAAATGGAGCTTACTTTGCAGAAAAAAGAAAAAAATAAATAAATAACCCTAACAGTTTCAAGAGGGCCTCGCACCGTTGGGTGCTCGGGCCCTAAAAATAACCCTAACAGTTTCAAGAGGGCCTCGCACCGTTGGGTGCTCGGGCCCTAATTAAAGCTGCAAGCAGCGATGGGCGGGCCCTCGCACCTGTAGCGCGTTGGGGTGTGAGGCGGCTGCGTTGCATATTCTGCAGCTCAGCCGGTGCGGCTGTGAATTTGCTATGCTGCTTCGTTAAAGGTCACTTCCTGTTGCCAAAGGTGTAAAATGTTGTGCATATCAGGGCATTTACAGGCAAGTTACTACAACTTCCTGTTTCATGGCGAATCATCGACGCCACTGACACGCCCATCGACGAAAACGCGCAGATAGCACAACTTTACATCGTCAGTTCCTTTAGAAGGCACAGCAGAAATGTGAAGTCGATCCGACTAAATCCCTAGGAGTTATTTAAAGTACGTAATGAGTAAATCATCCAAAAATGGCGGTAAAATTAGAAGTGGCTGACTTCCTGTTGAGTTTAGGGCATCGCTCCAAGAGACTTTTCTGTGCGTCTGGATAAGCTAGATGTACCACAGAAATTTCGTACATGTCGGTCAAACATGCGGCGGGGGCTGCTTCGTTAAAGGTCATTTCCTGTTGCCAGCAGGTGGTGCTATGACTGTGGGTGAATGTTGGCATGTAGATTTGTTCAGGGCGGGACTCTTGTCAAATGTGTAAATTTTTGTGCAAGATCTGGGCATTTACAGCCAAGTTACAACAACTTCCTGTTTCATGGCGAATTATTCACGCCACGGACACGCCCTTTGACGAAAACGCGCAGATAGCACAACTTTACATCGTCAATGCCTTTAGAAGGCACAGCAGAAATGTGAAGTCGATCTGACTAAATTCCTAAGAGGAGTTAAACTACGGAGTGTGTAAATCGTCCCAAAATGGCCGCCAAATTAAAAATGGCGGACTTTCTGTTGAGTTTAGGGCATCGCTCCAAGAGACTTTTCTGTGCGTCTGGACATGGTAGATGTACCACAGAAATTTCGTACATGCCGGTCAAACATGCGGCGGGGGCTGCTTCGTTAAAGGTCTCTTCCTGTTGCCAGCAGGTGGCGCTATGGCTGTGGGTGAATGTCGGCATGTAGATTTGTTCAGGGCGGGACTCTTGTAAAATGTGTAAAATTTGGTGCAGATCTGGGTATTTACAGCCAAGTTACTACAACTTCCTGTTTCATGGCGAATCATCGACGCCACGGACAAGCCCATCGACGAAAACGCACAGATAGCACAACTTTACATCGTCAATGCCTTTAGAAGGCAAGGCAGAAATGTGAAGTGGATCCGACTAAATCCCTAGGAGGAGTTTGTTAAAGTACGTAATGAGTAAATCATCCAAAAATAGCGGCAAAATTAGAAATGGCCGACTTCCTGTTGAGTTTAGGGCATCGCTCCAAGAGACTTTTCTGTGCATCTGGACATGGTAAATAAACCACAGAAATCTCGTACATGTCGGTTAAACATGCGGCGGGGGCTGCTTCGTTAAAAGTCACTTCCTGTTGCCAGCAGGTGGCGCTATGACTGTGGGTGAATTTCGGCAGGTAGATTTGTTCAGGGCGGGACTCTTGTAAAATATGTAAAATTTCGTGCAGATCTGGGCATTTACAGCCAAGTTACTACAACTTCCTGTTTCATGGCGAATCATCGACGAAACGGACACGCCCACCGACGAAAACGCGCAGATAGCACAACTTTACATCGTCAATCCCTTTAGAAGGCAAGGCAGAAATGTGAAGTGGATCTGACTAAATCCCTAGGAGGAGTTTGTTAAAGTACGGAGTGTGTAAATCGTCCCAAATCGGTCGCCAAATTCAAAATGGTGGACATCCTGTAGAGTTTAGGGTATGGGTTCTTGAGGCTTTTTTGTGCGTCTTGATATGATACACGTCCCCACCAAATTTCGTGCGTGTAGGTTGAACGTGGACGAGGGGCTACTTTTTTCCAATTTTCTAGGTGGCGCTAACAAGCCATTTTGCCACGCCCATCCGCGAAACCCACAAAGTACGAAATTTTTCACCAGTCCTGACATGCATGCCAAATTTGGTGAGTTTTTGAGCATGTTGCGGCCTCGAAAATGCCACTTACTTTGCAGAAAAAAGAAAAAAAAATTAAAGCTGCAAGCAGCGATGGGCGGGCCCTCGCACCTGTTGCACGTCGGGGTGTGAGGCGGCCGCGTTGCATTTTCTGCAGCTCAGCCAGTGCGGCTGTGCATTTGCTACGCTGCTTTGTTAAAGGTCACTTCCTGTTGCCAGCAGGAGGCGCTATGACTGTGGGTGAATGTCGGTATGTAGATTTGTTCAGGGCGGGACTCTTGTCAAATGTGTAAAATTTCGTGCAGATCTGGGCATTTACAGGCAGGTTAGTACAACTGCCTGTTTCATGGCGAATCATCGACGCCACGGACACGCCCATCGAGGAAAACGCGCAGATAGCACAACTTTACATCGTCAATGCCTTTAGAAGGCGCAGTAGAAATTTGAAGTCGATCCGACTAAATCCGGAGAAGGAGTTAGTTAAAGTATGTAATGACTAAATCATCCAAAAATGGCGGTAAACTTAGAAATGGCCAACTTCCTGTTGAGTTTAGGGCATCACTCCAAGAGACTTTTCTGTCTGGACATGGTAGATGTACCACAGAGATTTCGTACCTGTCGGTCAAACATGTGGAGGGGGCTGCGTCTTTTAAGGTCACTTCCTCTTGCCACTAGATGGCGCTATGATTGTGGGTGAATGCCGGCATGTAGAGTTGTTCAGGGCGGGACTCTTGTCAAATGTGTTAAATTTCATGCAGATCTGGGCATTTACAGCTAAGTTACTACAACTTCCTGTTTCATGGCTAATCATCGACGTCACGGACACGCCCATTGAGGAAAACGCGCAGATAGCACAACTTTACATCGTCAATGCCTTTAGAAGGCGCAGTAGAAATTTGAAGTCGATCCGACTAAATCCCTAGGAGGAGTTAGTTAAAGTATGTAATGAGTAAATCATCCAAAAATGGCGGTAAAATTAGAAATGGCTGACTTCCTGTTGAGTTTAGGGCATCGCTCCAAGAGACTTTTCTGTGTGTCTGGACACGGTAGATGTACCACAGAAATTTCGTACCTGTCGGTCAAACATGCTCAGGGGGCTGCGACTTTTAAGGTCACTTCCTCTTGCCACTAGATGGCGCTATGACTGTGGGTGAATGCCGGCATGTATAGTTGTTCAGGCTGGGACTCTTGTCAAATGTCTAAAATTTCATGCAGATCTGGGCATTTACAGCCAAGTTATTACAACTTCCTGTTTCATGGCGAATCATCGATGCCACGGACACGCCCATTGATGAAAACGCGCAGATAGCACAACTTTACATCGTCCATGCCTTTAAAAGGCACAGCAGTAATTTGAAGTCGATCAGACTAAATCCCTAGGAGGAGTTAGTTAAAGTACGGAGTGTGTAAATCGTCCCAAATCGGTCGCCAAATTCAAAATGGCGGACGTCCTGTCGAGTTTAGGGTATGGGTTCTTGAGGCTTTTTTGTGCGTCTGGACCATAGACTGTAAAAAATATGGACGTAGTATCCGTGACGTCACCCATAGGTTTCTGAAGAGCGGTTTTGAGGCTTAAAGTGGGCGGGGCCAGCCGTCGCCATCTTGGCAGTGCGTCACCTCTCGTCACTACCGGATAAATTAAAATGGGCAAAGAGGCGGGACGCGGGTGGAGCTGAGGTACTAATACTTTATATGCTACTGCCCTCGCGCTGAATTGAAAAAGTAAAGCCAATGGTTAAAGTTCATGTTTTTGCCCTTCGAAATAATATAATAGTTAAGACGTAACTAAAAGTGAGAATATTTACTTTACTTCTTTATCAACTTTATTAATCCCACAAGTGGCAATTAGTTAAGAGCATGTTAGTAATTTACATAACACAGATCAGTGATCACAAACATTTCTCACAACATACAAGCAGTCAACTATTCGTGCATCGTGAAGCATTATTATATTCTGCTAGTTAAAAATGTATTAGTTACTTACAATATTGCTCTAAGCTTGTGCATGTGACAGTGATTCAAGGCAAGCACATACTGTATGTCAGTCGCCATCTCACGTCAAGTTCATAAAGAGCTTTAATTCAGTCCATTTTACAATCTGACTTTTGCCGCCTCTCAGTTTCTCCGATGGTAAAAACAGTAAATGAACTAAAATCCGCGCTCAAGCACTGAAATCATCAGACATCCATTAGTACAGTCGAGTGAAACAGCTGGAAACACAGCGCTGGTTGTTCTCTCCATACTCAACACGACGGAATCCAACGGCGTGCACGGGCGAAGGTATAATACATGTATTAAATTGTATGATATAATCCCGAAAAAAGCACAAACACAGCTGAGGGTGACGCTAACAGACAGCAGACAAACTAGCACAGTGAAAGCAGCGGCACCTGTCACTCAAGTGGCCACGCCCTTAATTATGCAGAACTTTAAGGCTTAAATATAATTAAAACAGATAAGTTTTAAAAAAATTCACCCCCCTCACAATTGTTATGAAGGGAAAAACGAGCTCTATAGACCAAAGCCACTTTTTGCTCCAGGCTGTAAACATGTTTTTTTCTGCTGTAAAGTTGGGCATTTTAACATGGGGGAGATACAGTTTTGACTCGCTTCTGCAGCCTGCCTCATGCGGCCCCTCGATGAATTGCAGTTTAATTCACTTCCGTGTTGGCTTCAAGAGAGAGCCGGGGAGGTTGCCGCTTGGTCTGGACATGGTAGATGTACCACAGAGATTTCGTACATGTCGGTCAAACATGCGGCCGGGGCTGCTTCGTTAAATGTCACTTCCTGTTGCCAGCAGGTGGCGCTATGACTGTGGGTGAATGTCAGCATGTAGATTTGTTCAGGGCAGGACTCTTGTCAAATGTGTAAAATTTCGTGCAGATCTGGGCATTTACAGCCAAGTTATTACAACTTCCTGTTTCATGGCGAATCATCGACGCCACGGGCACGCCCATTGACGAAAACGCGCAGATAGCACAACTTTACATCGTCCATGCCTTAAGAAGGCACAGCAGTAATTTGAAGTCGATCCGACTAAATCCCTAGGAGGAGATAGCTAAAGTACGTAATGAGTAAATCATCCAAAACTGGCGGTAAAATTAGCAATAGCGGACTTCCTGTTGAGTTTAGGGCATCGCTCCAAGAGACTTTTCTGTGTGTCTGGACATGGTAGATGTACCACAGAAATTTCGTACAGGTCGGTCAAACATGCGGAGGGGGCTGCGTCTTTTAAGGTTACTTCCTCTTGCCACTAGATGGCGCTATGACTGTGGGTTAATGTCGGTGTGTAGATTTGTTCAGGGCGGGACTCTTGTCAAATATGTAAAATTTCGTGCAGATCTGGGCATTTACAGCCAAGTTACTACAACTTCCTGTTTCATGGCGAATCATCGACGCCACGGACACGCCCATCGACGAAAACGCGCAGATAGCACAACTTTACATCGCCAATGCCTTTAGAAGGCACAGCAGAAATTTAAAGTCGATCCGACTAAATCCCTAGGAGGAGTTAGTTAAAGTACGGAGTGTGCAAATCGTCCCAAAATGGGCGCCAAATTCAAAATGGCAGACTTCCTGTCGAGTTTAGGGTATGGGTTCTTGAGGCTTTTTTGTGCGTCTTGATATGATACACGTCCCCACCAAATTTCGCGCTTGTAGGTTGAACGTGGACGAGGGGCTAATTTTTTCCAATTTTCTAGGTGGCGCTAGGGAGCCATTTTGCCACGCCCACCCACGAAACCCACAAAATACGAAATTTTTCACCAGTCCTGACATGCGTGCCAAATTTGGTGAGTTTTTGAGCATGTTGCGGCCCCGAAAATGGCACTTACTTTGCAAATAACCCTAACAGTTTCAAGAGGGCCTCGCACCGTTGGGTGCTCGGGCCCTAATAAATAAATAAAAAAATAAAAAAATAACCCTAACAGTCTCAAGAGGGCCTCGCACTGTTGGGTGCTCGGGCCCTAAAAATAACCATAACAGTTTCAAGAGGGTCCTCGCACTGTTAGTGCTCGGGCCCTAAAAAATAACCCTAACAGTTTTAAGAGGGTCCTCGCACTGTTAGTGCTCGGGCCCTAAAAAAAAAAAAAAAACCCTAACAGTTTCAAGAGGGCCTCGCACCGTTGGGTGCTCCGGCCCTAAAAAATAACCCTAACAGTTTCAAGAGGGTCCTCGCACTGTTAGTGCTCGGGCCCTAAAAAATAACCCTAACAGTTTTAAGAGGGTCCTCGCACTGTTAGTGCTCGGGCCCTAAAAATAACCCTAACAGTTTCAAGAGGGTCCTCGCAATGTTAGTGCTCGGGCCCTAAAAAAAAAAAAAAAACCCTAACAGTTTCAAGAGGGCCTCGCACCGTTGGGTGCTCCGGCCCTAAAAAAATAACCCTAACAGTTTCAAGAGGGTCCTCGCACTGTTAGTGCTCGGGCCCTAATAAAGGTTATACACCAAAATCAGAAGATGATATTCATAGAGATTTGCTAAGAGCACAATGAAACAGAATAAAAAAAGTCAAATGTAGTATGTCCAGATTACATTCATACCACACACACTCACTACTTTTTTAATGGCTGTGAGTTAATTACTTTTTCAAAATAAGTACCTACTCAAGAGAGTATGTGATTTCAGATGCAACCACTGAATTACATTTGTTGTTGTTCCTTTGACTGCACTCTCCATGACCCACTGTCGCAACTTACCAGTTGAGAAACACTGGTTTATTGTGTATCACTGAAAGGGCACAAGAATATCACCCTGTAAAAGACTTAAGAACTGCTGGGAATATGAATATTCACGAGTAGCCAGTTTTGGATGGGATGCTAATAAAGGCATGAAGAATTGTAATTTTTGATTATGGAAGAATTGTAATTTTTGATTATGACATTAAGGCTATGTTTACACGGAAACGATTCTGAAGAGAAAACGCAAAAGTGGCGTTGCGGCATCTTTTTTATTCTGCGTTTAGACGAGCGTTTTGTGTGGGGAATTCCGCGTGCAAACGGTGACGCAAAAGTATGTGAAATTCAATGTAGTATGCACTTCAGGCAGCTAGGAGTGCATACTACAGCAACACCAAGTGCACGCGCCTGCGTACAAACTTCACAGTCAAGCAGACTTTTGCGTTTTTACCGTTTACACGGGAACGCGACGGTGGAGCGTTTTTAAGATTTCTACTCTGGAGGGTGGTTTCACTTTTTTGCGTTTTTAAGCCTCAAAAACGCCATCACCGTTGAAACGAAAGGCACAAAGGCACACAGGTTTTCACCCGTGAGCGTTCTCGTGTAAACAGGGCCTAAGTTTGACAGTTCCCAATGCCATTGATCCTTCTGCACTTGCTGAAAGGAATACATTACCAGAGAGAGATCTCATAAGATTTGTTTGTGAACCATTTTTTAAAGAGGCTATATGCAACTTTTTCCCCAAAATAAACATAACAATAGCCTTTTTATTTTACCATTTATGACTCAAACATCTCCGGATGAGCATACTGACACCTTGTCGGCTCACAGTGGGTGCACCTATAAGCCTGTATCCTATTTTTCTTATTTTCTGTCGGGTCCGAATTTTCCCGCGCTGTCTGTGGATGTGACGTCAAGCGCATTCATGTTACGTATATTCCGCAAAGCATCCAGGCGGCGCTACATTTGAAAAAATGCAGCGCGTCAAAAAGCTGGCCGATGCCCATCTTTATGCAAATGAATAAGGTCCTTCTCTATATGAGTTCGCATCTACCACGGATTTTTTTGTAACAATGAGTTCAGTTGTACATTAACAGTGCAGTCGATGCTGTTGTTTACATCCGAGTGCCTCCATAATGACCGCTCATCCGGGTTACCGCCCAGAACGTGACGTCGGTGAAAACCCTCAGTCAGATCACTCTGCCAGCCCACAACTGCTAGTCAGCAAGTAGCCTACACTCGCAAACAGAACTCTTATCTCAAACAATATATGTATTTAACTGGTCTTACCTCTGTAAACATAATGTTGACCTCCTTGCTCCAGATGACTTGTTAAGTGTGCACGTACGAGCGCGCGCTGCGAGAGCGAGCAGAAAGGAAGAGCAGTTCTGTTTTTTGCCCACAGGTGTCAGTCGCGAGTTTAAATTTCCAGGCTGATCTCATGAAGTAGCGTGTGTATGACACGCCAATTCGTATTTGCATTTTTGGCGTGTTATGAAGACGCATAATCGCTTTTCAGCGTGTTTATGAACGCCGTTGACTTAACGTTATATAAATATAGGACTTACCTCAACCCCGTCCCTAAACTTAACCGTCACTGGGGTTAATGGCATTTATGACTGTTCCCTTACCATCCTAGGGAAAAAAAAGATATGACTTACCTCAACCCTATCCCTAAACTTAACCGTCACTGGGGTTAATGGCATTTATGACTGGACATTTGACGCGCGTGTTCTGACACGCGGGATGACGCGGACGTTAATGGCGTAGACATACACGCATACACGCGGATACACGCGAATAGCTCAAAATGCGTAGAAATAATACGCCACTTGACTCGAAAGTGGCGTGTATGTTTACGCAAAAGTCATGATGTCATGTTGAAATTTCAGGAAATCGCATGTAGCCTCTTTAAATCAAAAGTGGTCTATTGTAAGATCATGAATCTGGGCATACACTTCAGCAGAAGTCATTGGTGACCTTTAAAATAGGTAAAAGAACAACTCATTTCTTATCTGTTTACTGATGGATTGCTATTCAATTGCCACAAGATGGTACTTCTCATAGACCCTGTTCAGATTTCAACATTTATGAACATCTATAAACGTCTATAAAATTCTTCTTTTGTGGATTCCTGCTCACGTGGGGGATTGTGGAAAATTAAATTGCGGATGAGTTGGGAACCTGAAACGAAAGGGTTGATTAGTTAATTAAAAAGATAATTACGCATACATAGCACGAGTTGTGGGCAAAGGAAGTTAAATTTAGCTAATTTTATGCTTAGAATTTAGGTGTTTTTTGTTTTTCTTTCTTTCCCTTCTACATCAACGCTTCACACTCCACCCCAGTAGGAGGCGGAAATGCACCAAAGCTGGTTTCCCAACTGCGATTAAATAAAAAAGAAGAAGATAATAACATTTTTCAGAGGGGAGGGTAGTGGAGGAGCATGGCCCTGTCCCAAATCGCACACTTCACACGGACTTGCGGTCTCGTGGACTTCGATTGTGCGTGCTCGCCGAGTCCACGAGTCCGTAGGGTGTCCCATTTGGCATTTTAACGCTCTGAAGTGTGCTCAGCATTGCCCCCTTTGTACCCTTGAAACGGTCTTCCGCGAAGCCCGCATAGGCCCTGTCCCAAATGGCACACTCCGGACTTGTGGACTTCCTCAGAGTCCACACTTCGGTGACGTCATGCAGTGCAGACCTATAGGGCTCTTAGCGCGAGTCCGCGAGGGTGCATTGAGAGGTATTTTTGGGACAGACTCGATCGTCACGCAAGAAATAGGAACTCGTTCCTCACGCCTGTGAAAGCCCTAACAGTTATCCCTCTCCATACGGAGCTGAATAAACTTAAAGATCATCTCATCAGTCCCTTTATTAGAAATATATAATATTTATCTTTTAATGACATAAACATATCATTAAAAAAATCCATGCTTTAGCATCGAAAACAGGACTTATTTTATTTTCCAAAATCGTATCCATGTGAACTAAGCAGCCTGCTTTTACAGTTCTATAGGCCTAATTGTATATGCCACCTGGGCATTAGAGTAGATGTCATGGTTATGTAAATGATAAATACAGATGTACATAACAATAAACAATTTAACACAAAATGAAGACGAGTTGAAGAAAAATGTATAGGTTTCAAAATTTATACTATGTTATATGACGGTTCTATTTATGTAATGAATCATAATGCAATCGTGTATTCAACAGCTATTATTACGTTTGAGATACAACCACTGGTTGATAATATGTTTGTATAAACTGTAAGTAACAACTGGTAAAATGTACGCCTATGTCATAAAAAAAAACATAATTAAA
Organism: Cyprinella venusta; assembly: GCA_038021265.1. NCBI lineage: Eukaryota > Metazoa > Chordata > Actinopteri > Cypriniformes > Leuciscidae > Cyprinella > Cyprinella venusta. The sequence goes on from CM075868.1 coordinate 14,564,463, forward strand.
CTCTTAAATTGTTCTCTTCTCAGTCATGTTTACAGTCCGTGAGTGAAATCTCCTCCCATCTGTTGTATGATTGGCCTTTCGCAAGGATTCCTGGGTAGTTGAAGTGCGCGGAGCCTGCATCTATGCGGGCTTCGCGGAAGACCGCTTCAAGGGTACAAAGGGGGCGCTGCTGAGCACACTTCAGAGCGTTAAAATGCCAAATGGGACACCCTACGGACTCGTGGACTCGGCGAGCACGCGCAATCGAAGTCCACGAGACCGCAAGTCCGCGTGAAGTGCGCGATTTGGGACAGGGCCATATAAGCAGGCTCCGCGCACTTCAACTACCCAGGAATCCTTGCGAAAGGCCAATCAGACAACAGATGGGAGGAGATTTCACTCACGGACTGTAAACATGACTGAGAAGAGAATATTTAAGAGTTTAATTATGTTTTTATGTCATAGGCATACATTTTACCAGTTGTTACTTACAGTTTATACAAACATATTATCAACCAGTGGTTGTTTCTCAAACGTAGCCTAATAATAGCTGTTGAATATACGATTGCATTATGATTCATTACATAAATAGAACCGTCATATAAATTTTGAAACCTATTTTTCTTAAACTCGTCTTCATTTTGTGTTAAAATTGAATATAGGCTATTATTATGTACATCTGTATTTATCATTTACATAACCATGACATCTACTCTAATACAATTATAGAACTGTAAAAGCAGGCTGTTTAGTTCACATGGATAAGATTTTGGAAAATAAAATAAGTCCTGTTTTCGATGCTAAAGACTGGAATTTTTTTAATGATATTTGTTTATGTCATTAAAAAATAAATATTATATATTTCTAATAAAGGGACTGATGAGATGATCTTTAAGTTTATTCAGCTCCGTATGGAGAGGGGGATAACCATAGATATGTATTGGTGCGTTCTATTCATCCGTCTCGGAGATTCGAATCGGACGACAGACGTTGCCTAGCAACACGCCCCCCTTTCCTCGGATTTCTCCTCTCGGACGTCGGACCACCGTGAGGACACCGAGCAAGAATTCCGTTTCGGAATTCAAGATGGCTGCGCCCTGTGACTTGTACGAATGAATTGTTTTCATTGTTTTTGAACCGCTTTGGTATTTGAAATGACGGTTATAATCACTCGTATTACTGCGTCCCCTGTGGGTATGGGAATCAGTTGTTGTGAGTGCAAATACTGAGGTTGTTTGCGTTGCTAACAGAAGATTAACATGAAAAACATTAATAAAGTGAACATTTTCAAGTTCAAATGGCTGCGTTTTAATAAGGTGTAGTCATAATAATTTTTTTTTAATGTAAGTGCCTGGTACTCAGTGCTACCATTATAACAGCTTTCCGGGTGGCGTCCATTTTTTTCTCCGACTCGGACACGCAAAACAAATAGAACGCTTGAAGTGTGGACGTGACGTCAAATCCGAGGTCCGAGTCGGTTCGTTGGCTATAATAGAACGCACCAAAAGGCTAGACGTGTCGACAGCGCTGCTGGCCAATGGAGGTCGTCGTCTGCACCTGGCGGCCATCTTGTCTCAGGCAGCTCGCTCACTCGTAATTGTGGTAATGGTACATGTACTATTTAAATAACCATAACTTGCTCAATTTTCTACCGATTTTCAAACGGTTTTGTTTGTTATAAACGTCAGAGATGTAGCTACGACACTGCATACTTATGAATAAAAAGTGTATAAATAAATAATCATCCAGATAATTATAGCCACATTAATAACGTTTGTAAGAAACCAAACCGTTTGTAAATCCGTCAAGATTTCAACGAGCTAAAGCCCCTTTTCCACCAAAGCATTTTGAGAGCGGGTTCAGAGCCGGTGCCTGCGCGCAAACCAGTTCTTTGTTTCGACAGCCAAAGAACCGGTTCGCGGCCGCGAGAACTGGTTCCAAAGTGGCACCAACTCTTTGCTGGACTAGAACCGTTCTTTTAGCACGTCATGTTTACGGGCGGGTTTAGATGTGTTCTTCTCGGTTCTTTTAAACATATTTTCTGACCATCGCAAAGCCAGGAGAAACTGCAGAAACACGCAGGCAAGTTTTATTTATTTATTTTTTTTAAACATAAGCAAAGAAGAAAACAGTCACGATATAGAACAAATTAATGGAAAAAAAAAAGACACAAGACAGGGGTACATAACTTATCAGAAAAGATTACATATCAAACGAAAAGATTAAAAGACTTACATATTTCAATTGTTTTTAAAGTTTTCTTGGTACACGAGTTAGAGATAATCTCAAAGCAATGTACTTGCAAGCGACGTTAACAGTGACGTAACGACGTCGTTCCCTGGGCTGGGCGCTCTAGTCAGTGGAAAAGCAAACCGGTTCTGAACGGGTTCGCAAGTTGAACCAGCTCTGAACCAACTTTGAAAAAGCAACAGTTCCGAACCAGTTCTTTTTTCGGTGGAAAAGGGGTATAAGAGTATTTGTGTTCATGCTGACCACTCATCTTACATCAGCTTGTCTGTGACAAGATGGCTGCCGGTGATGACGATAGAAACTCCGCCGTAGCACATCTAGCCTTTATATACATATCTATGGGGATAAGACCCTGCGTCCCAATTCGCTTACTTATACTACACCCTAAAAGTATGTACTCTTTTTGTGAAGAAAAAGTACATACTTTTGAGTATGTAGCAAAAAAGTAGACAAGCTTTGGGACGTACTCTCACGTCATCTTTAACGGACGGCTCTGTCGCATGCTGCGTGCATCCTGTCACCATAAACTGCCCTGTCAATCATCTCATCACAGTTAAAATCCTCCATTCAATCTAGTTTGATTTCCTACCGTATCGGAGCACGTTAATCTGCCAGTCATAGGTCTTTCATGTTCCTCGTGTTTTGCAATTTGACTATAATGATGCATTTAAAAAGTAATGGCTAAACGTATCCTTACAAAAGTTCACAATGCTGCTGCAGATGCAATATAATGTGGAGAACATTGAATAAGTTAATTTCGTCAGGTCCGATAGTGTTAATTAATCACTCAAAGCTCTTTATCTAAACCTCTCAACATAACCGCGGGACTCGCGCGTCCTCGGTGTCTGTAGTTTTTTAACACTTTTTACTCGTGTTTGTAGTTCTAACCGAATCCTCGTTCAACGCGCAAAGGGTTGTGGGCAATATCAGCCGTTAGAGTGTGCATCGATCTACACTTCGGATTCTGACCGGAAAAAGTAGACCATCCGGGTATCTTTGAAATACTCATTTCAACATACTACGGTTTGGGACGCACTAATTCTATTTTCGAATACTATTTTGGACGGATAGTATGCGAATTGGGCCGCAGCTGTTACGCCGCCTTCAAGTCGCCTTTCCACTGCACACGACAAACGACCGCCGTCGTACCGGAAGTCATTCATTTCCAATGGAGAGTCGTACGGGAGCTGCGGGGAGTTCCGATCATATGCGTCTGCGGAAAATTCGGATCCGATTTGAGCTTTGGATCCGTTGAAATATCTGAACTTCTGCGGCTAAACCGTATGCGACCGGGCAACCGGATGTGATGTATTCTAATACAAACTATGAGCGCGAGGCTAGAATTACAAATATTTTAACTCTTTGATGTTTTTCTGTAAACGCTCTTCTTGTAAAATATTGGTTATAATTAACTATAGCAGAAAAAAAAAATTATAATTATTAAATTAATATTTATATTGATTAGCTCTATAAAATCTTTTTATTTGAGATGTATTGAGGGTCATTTGTTTTGTGTAGATATGCATTACATTTAGGGATGCACCGATACCACTTTTTTGGAAAACGAGTACGAGTACTTGCATTTCAGTACTCGCCGATACCGATACTTAATAAAAAAACATGATTTGAATATTTTTATATACAGGATTTTAGGTGCTTGATTAAATGTGTTAAATGCGCTAAGTCTCCTCTGGACAATTTCACTACAATTTGTTTTGTCGTCTTCATTCACTTTGAAATAGTTCCACGTAGGGATGTCACGGTAACAAAATTCCAGTAGTCGGTACCGATACCATTAAAATGTTACGGTTCTCGGTACCAATTTTGGTACCACAGTAGAATCAGTTTTAACAATTTTTCCAATTTATTTAATTATTTGATTTGATTTTATTTAATTATATATATATATATATATATATATATATATATATATATATATATATATATATTCTCATTTTTTTCAAATAGTTAAATAAAAAAAATCAATTCAATGACTTTATTATTTATGATGGTACATTTATTAAAGCATTGAAGGCTACATGCTGTTTATACGAAAATATTGATGATATTGAGAAATATTGCTTATAAAAAAAATCAAGAGAAAAAGCAACCTTATGCACACATTATTAGTAGTAGTATTTTTAATTAATGGAGACGTAGTTAAATCTATTGTACAGTAGCCTAATATAATTATTTCTGTCAATTTCTTACCAAACTTTTATTTTGACGGGTTGCCGCGAAGACCTTTGAGTTTCTGTGCGTGTCTGAATCTCAAGGAAGTATCCTTGACATTGAGAAACACCTAGTAAAAGAAATGATATGATGATCGTTTTTCTCAAATGAAACGGTAAAATACCTAACGTTACTCATGAAATGACTCTCGGAGATTAATGGAATCATGAATAATGTCATCATATCGTCATAGTTCGAATTACAGGGGGTACTGGGGGGTACTATACCCCCCAATGAAGACCCAGTACCCCCCAAAGGGACAGAATTATCAGTTCTGGGGGGGGTCAGATAATTTTTCTGATATTGTGAAAAAAATATATAATTACAGTTACAATAGTCAACTCCCATTTTCACTGTTGGAACAATTAAAGTAAAGCGATTTTAGAGACCCCTATTGTGGACCCTACCATTTTTAACTGCCGTCACCGTGGCTATGGCTAGAAGCAACTGAGACAGAGCCATGGTTCGAACTGAGGGGGGATTTATTTTTGGATTTTAGGGGTCCCCGACAAATATATTTTAACATTAAAAATGATTGTGAAAATTATAGGTCTTTAGTGACGTTTTATAACAGTAATTAATTTATTTCCTGGCGGCGAGGCAGCAATTAGGGCAGCTATAGCCGCGTGAGTTGTTGTTGTGGTGCTCCGGCTAATGTACGGACTGTAACAAAGTTGCGCTGTTGAAGCTCGCACAGTTATTTATAACATATACATTTATAGTTAAGAAATAATATAGGCTACACACGACCAGAGTTCTGTTTTCCTGAAAGCCATCACGATTGAAACCGAGATAATGATTTCATAACCGTTCAATAAACAAAGAGTTAAAATAGTTACAATTAAGTTGCTTAGATTTTTAGACGCAATGAATGACTCTTTTTGTTCTGTTTCAGCAACAAAAAAAGTTCCAAACAACAGAACAACGGCGCATCTCAGAGCAACACTCACCCATGATTCATTACTGAATGATTCAGCGTTTTGAACTAGTCGCTCGAGTCAAAGATTCAATTAGCCATTATTAAACCGTCTCATTCTGAATAAATCAGCCGTTTGAACGAATCGTTTAAATGAATGACTCAATGACTCGCTCATTAAGACGGCTGCCTTCTGCCTCCTACTGGCGGTTTAATTTCAAAGTATCACTCTTTTCATTCCTTATTTGTATATTCAAAAAATATTTAAAACAATCTCATAATCTCATTTAATACAGTTATAATCTTTCAATGTAAATTATTTAATTTGATTGATAACAGCCTATAGGCTAGGCTGTCTTGTTATTTTAATTGAATGTAGCCTATAACAAAATTTAAGAATTTGAAAAGAAATTTAGGGGAATGCAACATGAAACATTAGGGGAAAGTGCCCTTTATAAAGGTACGAAAAAATATTCAGATAAGAGTGTTTTCAGAAATGAAACATTGACAATTTGTTTAAAGGGAGTAAAGCTGTTTAAACTATAAAGGAAATGTAGTTTTAGCAAAAGAAGAACTATTAATATAAAGAAATGTTAATTTTAAATCAGTCTACTTCAGTGTGATATGTTACCATATTATCATGCTTAATTGTATAATTGTAATGTGATGATCAGATGCAAATATCTAAATCAAAGAAGAAGTGGTTGGAGGGTGGATTATTATTTATTTTTGACAACAGATTCGAGTGACTCAAAGTGCACCAGATTAATGAATTTATCTTTAAAATGTACAAAATTTTATCCCGGGGGAGCATTCCCCCGGACCCCCCTAGTGTTACGATTTTGCCTAATCTGCCCAATTTTGAGACACGAAAAATCCTGACATTGGTCCATATAATTTTGTCTGCAGGCTACATAGTAGCAACAATTTTTTTTATATTCATTTTAGAATTACACATAGTCGTGGAAGAAGTGAAGGAGCAGTACCCCCCAATTATGGTGGGGTAATTTGCACTCTGCATATCGTGAGGCAGCAGAGAAGGAAAACAGCGCGAGCGTCACTTGTGCTTCAGTAGCTAACGTTAAATGAAACCGCGCGTCTGCGCCGTTCATTCACACAGAGACAAGCAGAACATGCAGGTTTCATATTTAAACAGTCGTTTTGCAGTTTAATATACACAGACACATCAGCAGCCCCACCGGTCGCCATGTCTCAGCGCTTTCATGAAGATGACGCAACTTCACGCCCATGCATGCGCAAACGGAACTGGGTTTGATCAGGTATTCGGTACCACCGGGACTTGTTACCGTGACGTTTATATTTTTTTAGTACCGAATATTTTGATAACACTATTTCCACGCCGCGCGGATGACATGTCTCGTCTCTCCTCGCCTTCTCCCCGCTCTGAGCTGCAGCCGGGGCCTGGGGGCGGACACTCGGCGCTTGTGATTAACCCATTTCTCAGAACGTGGTATCGGTCTCCGGTATCGGGGGACTTTTAACGAGTACTTTAGAAAATGTGGTATCGAGGCCGATACCAGATACCGGTATCGGTATCGGTGCATCCCTAATTACATTCATTAAAATCATTAATTTTACCATCGTGAATATCCAAGACGGTTGCTTCACGACCAATTTCAAAGTTCCGTGCGACTGACACTAGGGGGCGAAATACGACAATCGTATGCGAATGTCGTGTGCAGTGGAAAGGCGGCTTCACACTGGCAGTTGAAATCAGCTCCGATGCGGCTGCGAAACGACCGGAAGTCATTCATTTCCTATGGAGATTCGCAGACCGCATGCGAAAGAGTCCGAAACGGGTCCGACCGAGTATACGGTGCGAAGAAAATCGTGTCCGTTGGTCATCCGCATGCGTTCAAAAATTTGAACTCTTGCGAAAAGCTACGGACGGTTCCTATCCGACAATTCCAGCGGAAGTTGAGCGTTGCTATGGTACTGATAAACAAACCCGAATTATTAACTTTTAATAAAATAAATAATGATTTTATAACGATATGTCATGTCATTTTTTATTTTCATGACTTTCTAACGTTTATAAGGGCAGTTAATACAATTAAATTGAAAGTAGATATTAAACGATTGACCACTATATCACATTTTTAGCCGACCTGACATGTCAATGTCCTCAGCAACTTTCCTCACGCAGCACCTCGCATCAGAGAGATCATACAAAACTGTCAGAATAAAACTTTAATCTCTCCGCCATTTTTGTTCTACCCGCGTCCGACGCTTTTCACTGTGTAGTACGACGTCCGTTGGGAACGGAGCTGATTTCAACTGCTAGTGTGAAGGCAGCGTTAAGGCTTTCACAGGAGTGAGGAACGAGTTCCTGTTTCCGGTGTTCTGTCGATTTTTGCTTCCTTGTCGAAAAATGCTACCGTAGCGCGAATTGATGACATAATGCCGATTAAAGTCGTATGAAATACAATTATAATACAAGTTATGAGTAGCTACTGTATACTGTAGACGACTATTTTTACTTTTAAACGGTGTGAAAAATAAAAATTATCATAAAATATTCATCTTTGTCTTGTCAAAGTACACCTTTCCTCATAGTAACTGAAAATTTCAGTTATTCTTTTTCAGCTGGCTGACCGTACAAATATTCATGTGGTAGTAAGCATTTTTTAAGGGAAATTATATATTATAACAGGAAAATGTACCTTTTGTATAAAAAAAAAAGAAAAAAAATCTGAGTCTGCACATGCGCATAACCGGTAAGTAGCGAATCTCGATGGGTAGCATGAATTGTCAGAACACCTGTGTGACGATCGAGTCTGTCCCATACCTCTCAATGTAATACCTCTCAATGCACCTTCGCGGACTCGCGCTAAGAGCCCTATAAGTCTGCACTGCATGACGTCACTGAAGTGTGGACTCTGAGGAAGTCCACAAGTCCGGAGTGTGCCATTTGGGACAGGGCCCATGTGTAATTTTTTATAAAACAAGGAATGCAATATAGAGTTTTGGGGAAAGGAAAAGAGTTGGAATATTTAATAATTTAAGTATGGACCAGAGAAGGAAATATCAAAGTTGTTAACTTTTATAATCCATGTAATAAGTTGTCATTAGAACTGCTGGGTGAAATGATGGTAGCCTACAGTTAGTAGGGAAGGTAATTTGCTGTGGAGATTTTAATGCCCATAACACATTATGGGATAGCTATAATGATATGAATGGAATGGTGATTGAAGAGATAATGGAGATGAAAAATTTGGTGTGTTTGAATAATGGAAGTGGTACAAGAATTAATATCAGAACTGGTACAGAATCAGCAATAGATCTTACATCAGATTCATTAGCAGACATTTGCACATGGGAAGTGGTGAGAGGAACGACAGGAAGTGACCATTATCCTATTATAATTGTAGTAGGATTGAGTATAGAGGAATTTACAGTAGGATTTAAGAAATGGTCTTTCAGTAATGCTGAATGGGATTTATTTAGGAATATTAGAGAACAAGAAATGGAAAAAATTGATAGAAATAAAGATGTTGATAATTTAAATCCTTCTTTTTGTAAAGTTGTTTTAGGGGCTGCAGAGAAATCAATAAAGAAGAGGGGAGGTAAGTGCAAAAGTAAGATTGTACCATGGTGGACATATGAATGTAAAAGAGTGATACAATTTCGAAATAAAGCTTTTAAAGTGTTAAAAAGGAACCATTCTTTTAAGAATCGAATTGAATATAAAAAGTCGCAAGCAAATGTGAGGAGAGTCGAAAGAAAGAATATTGGAGGAAATTTTGTTCATCAGTAGGTAGGGAGACAGAAATTGGTAAAGTTTGGGGGATGATAAAGAGAATGAATGGGATAAAAAGAGAATATGAATACCCAGTCTTAAATGATGGAGGAAATATAGGAGTGAGAGATGAGGAGAAAGCAGAGATGCTGGTTAAAGCATTTGTAACAGTTCATAGTGCAAATAATATTAGTGAAGAGGGGAAAAGAGGGAGGGAAACAGTAAGAGAGAATGAGGAATTACAGCAAGAAGAAAATTTAAATGATCTACTAAACGAACCATTTACAATGATAGAACTAAAACGTGTTCTCCTGAAAAATAAGATGTCAGCACCAGGAAATGATCAGATTTGCTTCATAATGTTAAATCAGCTCAGTGAAAATTCAAAGGAGGTATTATTAGAACGATATAATAAAGTGTGGGAGGAAGGGAAACTGCCACAGAGCTGGATAGTGCCAATACGAAAACCAGGAAAAGATTGTACAAACTCGGAGAATTATAGACCAATCACTTTGACTTCTAACATTTGCAAAATAATGGAGAAAATGATAAATGAAAGGCTAACATATTATATGGAAAAGAACGGATATTTAGCCAAATATCAAAGTGGTTTTAGGAAAGGGAGAAGTACAATGGATCCAGCAGTATGTTTAGAGCATGAAATTAGAAAAGCACAAATAAATAAAGAAAGTGTAGTGGTTGTCTTCTTTGACATAGAGAAGGCCTACGATATGTGGAGAGAAGGTTTGTTAATGGGATTAAAGGAAGAATGTTTAGATGGATTAAGGACTTTTTACAAGAATGATTGATACAAGTTAAAATAGGGGAAAGTTATTCAAGGAAATATATTGTTGAAAACGGAACACCTCAAGGGAGTATAATAAGTCCTTTATTGTTCTCCATATTAATAAACGATGTGTACAAGGATATAGAGATTAGGATGGAATCACTTTTTGCAGATGATGGGGCGATTTGGAAGAGGGGAAGAAATCTGAAATTTATCATTAAAAAGTTGCAGGAAGCTATTATTAACATAGAAGAGTGGTCATATAAATGGGGGTTTAAGTTTTCAGTAGATAAGACAAAGATAATGTTATTCACAAAGAAAAGAATAGGTAAACTGAGGTAAAACTAAAGTTATAATCAAGAGTTGGAAAGAGTGAAGTGTTTTAAGTTTTTGGGGATATGGTTTGATGAAGGAATAACATGGGATGTACATATCCAGAAAGTAATTGAAAAATGTAAGAAGGTGTTAAATGTTATGAGGTGTTAGGTGGGAAGTGATTGGGGAGCTGACAGAACAGCATTGAAGGCAATTTATTGTGGATTAATTAAATCAGTATAGGATGTGTGGTGTATGAATTGGCATCAAGTACAGCTCTTAAAAAAATTAGATACCATTCAGTTTCAGGCGTTGAGATTATGTACAGGGGCTTTTAAAATAACTCCAACGGCAGCATTGGAGGTGGAAATAGGAGAAATGCCACTCGAATTGAGACGAATTCAGCTATCTCTGAATTATTGGGTTAATATAAATGGCCATAATGAAGAACACCCAGCACAAATCACTTTAAAATCTTGTTGGGAAAAGGAGAAGAGGGAGACAAAAAGCTTTGGGTGGACAGTTGTACAAAAAGCAACAGAGTTCAAATTAACAGGATTAAAAATCAGTCCAACTGTACCATTACCAATAGTACCACCTTGGATATTGCCAGAAGTAAAAGTAGATCTAGTTTTATTAGGAATGAAGAACAAAGACATGGGGTTCATTTTTGACTCATATAATGTACAGGAGTATATTGATAATTATAATAGTTATATTCAGATTTACACAGATGCATCAAAGAGTTTAGATAATAGGGTAGCGTTTTTTGTTCCAGAGTTTAATATTTTAGCAGCAAAAAGAATAATTGATAATGTGTCAGTATACACAGGAGAAATGATAGCAATTCTGTTAGCAGTACAGTGGATAGAGGAAGTAAGACCGTTAAGAACTATTATTTGTTCAGATTCTGCATCATCCGTCAGTTTACAGAGCAATCATTCAGATGTAGAACCGATATAGAGATTCATCAAGCATTATATAGAATTCAAATGATGGGTATTACAGTTGAGTGGGTTCCAGCACATATTGGAGTTAAAGGAAACGAAAAGGCAGATAATGCTGCAAAGGCGGCCACGAGAAATACATTGATGTAGAAGTTAACATGAGTAAGATGGAAATGAAGAGCATTATTAAACAGAGTTTGAAGAAAAGGTGGCAAAAGCAATGAGAAGAAGAGAAAAAAAGGACAGTGGTTTTACAAAATTCAGAGGAAAGTGGGGGAAATGAGATGTACAGGAAGGAAAAGGAGAGATGAGACAATTATATCTAGACTCAGATTTGGGCATACAGGATTAAACAGCACTTTATTTAAAATAGGTAAACATAACACTGGCAGATGTGAATACTGTGAACAACAAGAGACAATAGAACACGTCATGATACACTGTAAAAAATATGAGGAAAAAAGGAGGGAAATGATCCAAAATTTGAAAAAGGAAAGTGTAAGGTTTGATTTAGTAGAATTTTTTAGGAAAAATTCCAAAGATAAGTGTTATGGAATTGTTTTGCATTATTTTAGAATGATTAATATAACTGAGAGGATTTAATTTATTTGTGTATTTATTTATTTATTTATTTATTTATTTTTAAGTACGTAGCCCTTAGAAGTAGCCACAACATACTGGGTTAATGTGAGGGGACAAGTTGATAGACACCCAGCTAAAGCTATCCTAAAAGAATGCTGGGAACACAGTAAGTCCAATTACAGAAGTTTTGGGTGGATTGGTGATGCGAAAGCTGAGATTATAGGGTTAAGTAAGTTACAGTACTGTCCAACGGTTTCAATCCCTCCACCATGGTTCTTCCCCATACAAGATGTAGATTTAGGCGTTCATAAGGAGATCAAAAATAAAGCAAAGGAAGTAGTAGTGAAGGATATTGTTAAGAGGTATTTGGAAATGCACTATTTTGGATATACATGTATATTTACCGATGGGTCCAAGGATCCAAAGACAGGACATGGTGGGTCAGCAGTATATATTCCAAACAGTGGGGTTGAATGTCAAGAAAGAATAACAGATAATTTATCAGTATACACAACAGAACTGGTTGCAATTTTGTTGGCCCTGGAAGTGGTAGAGGGAAATGAGTTAAATAATTCAGTGATTATAGTTATTCAGCTTTAGAAAGCATTAAATCTGGGAAGTCCATAAGAAATGATATAATACATAAAATTTGGATGATACATAAGTTAAATGCAAAAGATTTAAAAGTCAGGTTTCTCTGGGTACCTGGAGTAGAAGGGAATGAAGAGGTCGATAAACTTGCAAAACAAACTCTGAAACATAATAGTATATTACAAGTTCCATATAGCAAAGCTGAAGCTAAAATATTAATTAAAGCTTATGCAAGATCAAAATGGCAGGAGTATTGGGTGGATCATGAAAAAGGGAGACATTTATATAATATACAACCAGAAGTGGGTATAGGAAGAACAGAGTGCAGAAGTAGAAGAGAAGAAAGTATAATAACACGATTAAGAATAGGACATACAGGGCTTAATTCAACACTGAAATTAATAGGGAAGCATCCAACAGGGAAATGCCAACATTGTACTCATTTAGAAACTGTGGAGCATATTTTATTTCAGTGCACAAAGTACTGTGAGGAAAGAAACCAGCTTTTCCAATCTCTTAGAATGGTTAATCAGAATAATTTCACAATGCAAGGTTTATTAGGGAAAACATCTGGCAACAATTATCACTATGTAATTAAGTTTCTGAGGGATACAGACTTAGCAAAAAGGATATAATTTTTTTTTTTTTTAATGTAAGTTCCAATATCTCCTGATTCACACTCCAGCCCAGTCGGTGGCGGTAAATGCACCGTTAAGTTGGTTTGCCAACCGCCAAAAAAACAAAAGAAGAAGAAGAAGAAGTAGCCACACTACATACCAGTTGGTGGCGGTAATGCACCATTTCATTGTGTGCCAACCGCCAAAAAAATCTAATAGAAGAAGAGGAAGAAGAAGAAGAAGAAGAAGAAGAAGAAGAAGAAGAAGAAGAAGAAGAAGAAGAAGAAGATTTGTGCACATTGTGGACAAGATGGCTGTCTCTATGTGGCGGATCAGCGGGGCGATGAATCGAGCTCTTGTTAAAGCTGGCTATGTGAGTATTTCATGGATTTGCAATTTACTACTGGCTTTAGGAATTTTAAACATTAATTTAATTACGCGCGCATTTACAGTCGATCTCCAAGCTCACTGTGGCTGTCATTGGCCTTGTCAATGTCGGAAAGCTAGCTGATAGCTCGGTTACATTGAAGGTTAGATCTCTTTCTGTGTGAGATGTGTGAGAGCTTTCGAGGACCAAGACACAAGTATTTAATAGTCCAGTAAGCAAGTCACTTTGTAACTCTAGAAAGTTAGATATTGCGCACTTATCTTCATTTTTCTTCTTGGTTAGGTAGGGAACATGAAATTTTACATGACAAGGTCATTGAAAACTTCCCGTCACCCTGATATTTACAATCTTTTTTTCGTTTTATATTGTTAAACTGTGTAACTTATACATTTTTGTGACATTTCAATTTTAATCAAATAACAAAAAATACGTTAGATGCAGCGCTCTCTCCTCAATGCAGCATCACACAATTACCAAATAGAATCTGAGGGCTGTTTCACAAAACCAAAATAGCGGATTAAGCTGGGATTTTCCAGATATCCTGGCTGAATTAAGCCGGGACTCGGTTTCACGAAAGGAGTAGCACATAAGTTACCATAGCGATTTATTCTGTGCAGCTAGCCTGCTCCAGACCAGGCTAACAGCCAGGCTTAGTCAATCCAGGTGCCTTATCTGTTCATTCAGCGGTCACGCCGATCAGAAAGCAATGTGTTTTGTCAGTTATTCTGTTTTGTCATCTATGTGTTCAGCACAATTTTTATCAGCCTGCGTTAAAATACCTCAGATACATATTGGCATTCAGTCAAGTAGCCTACTATTATTATTGTAATACTATGATATATTATGATGGTAGCCTACCATTATTAACTATAATAATAATTATCCATATGGGCATTGTTACTGTTCAATTGTGTTTTTGAAGACTGCTGTTCTAAGTTTGACAGAGGTCTTTTGGCTATTGTATGTGATAAGGGAATTAGAGAAATGGCTGATAAAGAAGCAAAAGTTTTGTCAATCAAGTCAGGCAATATAAGTAGCTCTAAACACATGTTCCATCCTTTACAATGGCATGCCCATTTTTGGATGACATCGTAGATGATGAAGCACTTATATTGAGAAGGCCTTTCAGACGTGAAAGAGTGTTTCGGGACAGGTCCGACCCATTGGCTTTTCCCGACAATTACCTGCAAGAGCGTTAGCCTACTGCTTTTCTGGGGATGGCATCTGCTACCTGTGCAGACTGTTGGGTCCCAAAATTTTATCAGACACTTACCAGTCTGCAAAATGTGCAATTTGATCTTGACCTGTTGCCAGGTCCTCTTTGGTCCAGTCATGTTTGTTCTGTATAAAAATTGATAGGATGTGTAACAAAAAAGAGTAACATAAATTAATCAGCTGTCAGATTCACACATGTTACAACATTGATTTCCACGGTTCATTTTTAAGTTTCCAGTTGTTCATTTGAGCAAATGACAAGTAACTCCTTGAATGTATAATTATGACGTTTTCAGTAGCGCATTCAGTCGATCCACTATTATTTGCCATGCCCTTTCTCGTTCCTTTATAATAGCGGCAGTGTTTCCTTTTCTGAGTATGATGTGCTTCAATTCCTCGTAAGTCTCCATTAAAAGATGTTGCCCATTTGGTGTTAAGTATGGCATACGCAACTTATCCATTGTAGCATCAATGAATCTGTGATGGACTGTGTGGTCTGTTGAAGAAAGCTGTTGACTCCCACTTATCTGAATTACTTACACCTGGCTCGACAGCTCCTCCTGAGCCTGGTTTGGCCTTTATGAAACTGATAAAGCCAGGATGCGCTGATCACACTAGGTCAAGCCCAGCTTTATCTCTTATCCTGGATTTCTAAACTCTGCTTTTGTGAAACAGCCCTCTGGTTTGACGAAGAGCGCATTTATTTTGCTTGTTAATAAACAACATTCAATAAATGGGTCAGTGACCTATAGGTGTGTCAATAGAATGAAACTCTTTAAAAACAGATCTGTATCATAATTCATGGCAAGTTATTAAAAATGTGCTGTTAGTTCATTTTGGTTTCATGTAGCTTTGAAAAACTATACTTTAATATTTTTTTTGTTTTATGGCTACCAAAATTTAGTGAAAAGTATTTTTCTTACAGCTGAAATACATGTGTGCACATGTTAATAATTTAAAAATAAAGACCCACCACCAACAAATTAATTTTAATTCACAAACAGAAGAGGAGTAGATGTAAAAACTTTGCCTATACATTGTTTACATTTATAATCTTTGAGCAAATAATATATATATTTTTTCAATTAATACATTTGTAGACATAAAAGAGGTAAAAATGTGTATGGGTAAAAATAAAACAGTTCTGTTTCTCCTGATTATTTTTTCTTTGTATGAAAAATAATATGAAAATGGAAGTCAACATACTGTGCACCTCTGGTCTGGACTTAAACACCAAATCCCATGAAAAGCTAATTTACTGAAATACCCTATGGATCTCTAGTTTTTCTCCTTAAATTCTCACATCTCTTTTCAAGATTGTTTTCTCTCACTTTCACTTCTATTCTCCTGTTTACTGTAATGCTTCTAATGTGGTGAAGTGCCATCAGAAAACATGAATGTATACACATAAATACGAAACATGAGCATAGTATAACGTTCATATTCTGGGCACACTTATATACAACATACTTAAATAAAAATACTTGAGTTGAATTTTATCACCTTTTCTCTCTCCTTGTACATGATTCATGTATTTTATATGGTAATAAAAATTGTCAGTAGTCATTAGGGAAGCATAGCAATTTTAATTTATTCTTATTTAAAACACTTTCATTAAGTCATTGTTACATTTGTAATAAAGACCTGTCTTATTTTACATTGAGGGAAACATTTTAGGTTTCATTTTATTTTTAACCCTCCTGTTACCCTCAAATATGATAAAATTTTTTTTACCCACTGGGGTCAATTTGACCCCAGTAATTGAAAACAAAGGTTTATCTCAGTTAATTTATGTCTTTGTTGACTACTTAAAGGTCCCCTGACATGAAATTTTCATTTTCTGAGGTTTTTTAACATTAATATGAGTTCCCCTAGACCAGGGGTTCTCAACCTTTTTCAAGCTGGGCCCCCCAAAGCTGGTTCATTGCAGTTGGGTCCCCAGTGCCAAACTCGCCCCAATAATTAGTATTATTATTAATATTATGAGTAGGCCTAGTATAGGCCTATCAGGTTAGGCCAAGGTTACATGCTTTGGTGTTGTTATTATTATCAGTAGGCCTATTATCATTACTAGACTATTGCTATAATTGGCAATTGGCACCAGACCTCTGATAATAATGTGTGCTTTATTATTGTTATTATTACTAGGCCTAATAGTAGGCATTATCTGCATTTTTTACAGAAGCTTGCAGGTAGGTGATGTTAATTTGAGACCAGAGCCTGCTTTGCCTTGCAAAGATCCTCAACTCTTGGCTCAATGTTTGATAAACATAGCCTCAAATAATTCTGAAATTAGCAATAACAACTAAATGATTTATAACACCTATAATGATCAATAACCGATCACTGTATAAAAATGTAACTGTGTAGGCCTAAGCAGGGGCGTTGCTAGACATAAAGCTCTTCTGGGGCACAGGTCCCCCATTGTTTGTCTGGGATGTTTGTTTGTTAGTTGTGAAAGTTAGGGGGGTTCGGGGGAATTCTCCCCCGAGAAAATTTTGATTTCTCCGACCTTCATGTGTGCATTTAAAGGTGTTTCAAGGCCAAAAAATTGGATAACAATTAAAAGTATGTTAGTGGACAGCAGTAGCATAAATGATTTGTCAAGCAGATATCAGATTGTTAAACATGAGAATAAGGATAAATGTAGCAATGAATGATCCATACTACAAAATGTGATTTTCAACATTCAAAACTACTTTAACGTTAACTCTTCAAAAAAGTTTTGAGCTTAGTATTTACTAAGTTTTTGCTTAGTAACCCTGCACACAAACATAAAATGATTGGCCCACATACACACCAAACTATATACAGATATGAATTATGTAAAACACTTTATTTTTTGTATTATTTAAAAACTTTTGTTTCATCATGTTTTCATAGCCAACCTCAATAGCGTGCGAACACCGGACATCGGTGTGCTGACTGTGCTCAGATGTGTGCGCGCTGCAGATGCTAGTTAACACAGACGCGCACAGACAAGGATTTCTAATGCGCGGATCAGCTTCTGTTTTCTGTGTATATTGCTTTTACAAGCGTTGATTCAATTGTTTTTTTAATGCATTGCAAAAAGATCATTACTGAAATATAAAATGAACTGTTAAACTCCAACTTGAGATTTTGTGGGGCACAGCAGATTAGTGGGGCACGTGCCCCAGTAAAAGGGGTCTAGCAAACGCCCCTGGGCCTAAGGTAGGACACAAACAGAAACTGAATAAAGTTATCAAACAGTCTGCACTGCATACATTATAAATTATATATAAACTAATCCTCATTAAAGCTACACAAGTTCAAGACCAGCAAGTAATTTTCTCTGTTCCCTTTGTTAATTTGATTAACTTTACTGACAGAACGCTTTATTGGCAGCTGGCCCTTTAAAATCAGCTGCTAGCTGAGACGCAGATCTCACACGAGTCACAACTCCTTTTGTCCCTCATAAGACCCTATGCGTAAGACTGACCTTATGTTATGAAGATATTTAACAAACGACATTTTGGCATAATCCAGCGCGAAAGAGAACTGTATTCTGGCGCGAGGTCTATGCATGCACATTTATGGTGGCGCGCGTCTCTCTGCGAGTCAGATTCAGGACATTCACAGGCAGCGTGAAAAATGTGTTCGTTTCAAATCGCTAATACAATGCTAAATAATAAATCAGATGTACACCTATGTACAATAACATATCGATGTCCAGCAATCGATTAAAATAATACATTAGAAATGACACACACTTAATTTGCCAAGCGTCAGTGACAGAGGTTCTGGGTGCATTTTACTTTGTGATTTCACCGGAACGAATATTCTCCACAACAGATTAACCTTTTCACACGTAAGTTTAAAATACTCTAACTGACCCCCCAGCGTGAGTTTTTCAAGACGACCGTTATTTAGAACTTGCCACTTTAATGTTTCCATGGTGACGCGTCATTGCTTGTCACGTGACACAGCACACCCAGAACAGAGCGCGGGATGAATGGTGATCTGCTTTTATGGCATTTTTCCTTTTTTTATTAAAAACATTCAAAAATCTATTAGCTATATCATAAAACAATGATATTCCGATTGTCAAATATGTGCAAGTGGATGGGTTTTGTGGTTTAGACATCTTTATAACGATCGCGTTAGTTGAGCTGTATGCGCAATGGGCGGCGCCATTTTAGTTTCATTTTCAGTTCAGAGAATCGGATCTGTTGGTTTATAACGTCAATTCCTCCACTTCTCACGAAATACATGAAAGTAAGTGGCTGGTGAACTGGGAGAAGAATAGGGTCAAATGTTAAGCTACTTACACAATGTGTTTTTGATATGAGTAAAACGTGTCGATTATTATTGCCGCTTCCATAGACAGCTGTGTGTATTTTACAAACTCAGAATCATTGTTTTGCTAGTACATATGTGTATTTAAATGTCTGCAACGTAAAATAAACATTATGTGGTTGAAAACACTCAATAGTTGTGATATATGACAGCACTGAGTGCGTCTGTCTCTGGCTGAGCGCCAGTCAACGCGGGAGAGCAAGTTTGAATTTAGCAGTTGATCACGTGACGCACTAAACGTTCTAATCACACCGGTGTGATCGTACGCTCCAGGGACCAGCCAAGACTGATCACACCGGTGTGATCGTACGCGTGAAAGGGTTAAAGCGCAACAAATGACGAATATGAAAAAACGAATAGGACAGTTTCGGACTCAGTCTCTGGGTGCAGGGACCTTAAACTTTTGAAGCTTGCGCAGCTTTTTGATAAGAAATCAAACAAATGAGGGGTGTTTTCTAAAGTCTATGAGCGCAGCACACACAAATAACCTAAATTGAGATACTGCAGTTAAAGGAATACACTTCAGCAACATGCATCACAAGACCACCAACGGCCATCACGTAATTTACCATCAACTCACGATTGAAAATGTGACACTGATTTCATGACAGTTCCACAAACAAGTTAATAATATTAAGTCACTTACATTTGAGACGAAATGATGACTGTTTTGGTATATTTTAGCAGCGAAAATAGATCTGATGAATGAATCCAAACAACGATCACAGCAGCACATCTCACAGCAATACTCAATCGTGTTTTGAATGATTCAGTGTTTTGAACGAATCGAAACGAGTCAAAGATTCAATGACCCATTCACAAACATCTTTCTCATTCTTGATGAATCGGCCGTTTGAACGAATCGTTAGAATGAACGACTCAATGACTCGCTTAATAAAACCGCTTATCATCTGCATTTGCGTTCACTATCGACAAACCAATCAAATTTGTTCAAATCTTTTTTTATCAATCCAAACAAATTTACATTTTTATTCAGGAGTCATATATATATACAAAACTTTAACCTTTTATGACAGTAGTTATAAAAAAAAAGTGATAAAAAAAAAATTTCCCTCCCATCCTGTAGCCTACTCACGCCCCCCCGAGAGTGTGTCGGCGCCCCCCCGGTTGAGAACCACTGCCCTAGACTGTATTTGGTCCCCTCATGTCTAAAATTTTCAATCGGTGTAAACCGAGCTTTGGCTATTTTTCTCTTCTCTGCATCCGTCTGCAGCTCAGACGCGCTGATCTAGAATCTCCCCCTATATAACGTCATATACAGGGCTCTAGAGTGCGACCAAAATTTGTAAGGGTGCGACTAAAATTTTTCCTAGGTCGCACCAGTGCACCTAATGTTCTCTTATGATCGCATCCGCTCAATTTCCACAAGCGAGTCTTTTGTTCTCTTTGCTCGCAAGTTTGGATCATATCGTGGTCAAACCAATCAGAGATAGAGATTGGGCTGGTCTTTGCCTCTGATTGGCTGTGGTTCAGTTATTCCTGTAGGACTAAAATGTTCCGTGCTGTGTGATACGTAATAAATTGCGACCTGAACGTGAACACCAGAGAATCAGTTACGGCAATCAGCAGCAGAAGAAACAGACGACGAAGAAACTTTTAAAAATGTAGGCTACTTTTTATGGCTAGGTAAAAATATCCTCATATTCAAAAACTAATTCTCCTTTTACGAACCCGTTGGGCTATGCTGTGTTCAGTTGATGAATGAATGGAAGATTGTAGCGCGCAACGCGCATCCCGTCCAATACATTGCAATAATCTTTGTGCTTTGTTACTATTGATATGAAACAAAGTTTCAGATTTCAAATTGGGTCCGTTTTCTTACGAAATTCAAAAACATAAATAGTGTATTGACGCTGTGGCGTGAGATCGCTCTGGCTCAGCTCAAGTGAAGCAGCAGCGTGGAGCGCACATGAGCTTCTCTTCCGCCTTAGTAATACCAGTTACACATAGACGTTGGAACAGGGGGGGGCGGGAGGGGCGGCCGTCCCCCCCTCCTTCAACCGTGGAAAGACGTCAGTAAAACGGTTGTAAACAATGTAATTTAACGTCACATTTACCTCAGAAAAAAACCGTATCCAGTGACCATAAACTTGTTAGCTAGCTAGAAAAATTAACTCTAGAGGTGTATTTTTAATGTTTTTCAATATTCAAACCATGTTGTTTTAATCCATTATTTCCATCAAATTTCCATGGAATCCATCAAATCCATTTATTACATTATTATTATAAAAATAAATAAAAGTGTAATTTAAGTGTTTGTGTACAAATCAGGTCATTTTTTACCTTCAATATTATAGAAGGGTAATGAAACAGTGGACTACAACTGACTCCCAGTTTACAGCATTAGTTGAGATTTGTTTTCCTTGAGAATTGTGAAATTGGTGTCAATACCCTGTCCTAACTTGAACAATGTAAAAACAGCACTTTAATTTTTTTTAAGATTTATATTTTTATATACAGTATAATTGTGCTTAAAAAACAACAAAAAAAACTACATCTTATTTTTGTTTAAAAGCATTTACATATATGAATATATGGTGTGTGATAAAAAGGTGACCTTGTTGAAATTGTGGCGTTAAAGGCGACGCGAGATTAGGAAAAATTTGAGTGCACCTAAATTTTGTGCTGGTGCACCTAAATAAAAAAAGTTAGGCGCACCAGTGCAACCAAGGCAAAAAGTTAGTCTGGAGCCCTAATATAGGGGGAAGGTTACTCCCCTTTCTCTGCTTTGCCCGCCCAGAGACCGACCGTGAGAAAACCAAACGAGCTAGGAACAGGAAGTACGAACACGCGCAGGCGCGGTTTTAGTTTTGACTAGAGAAATAGGAGATTTGAGTTTTTCCTCGAGAAATATCATGGATTGCAAACGAGTGAAGCATGGCATTTGCTCAGTGTTTTAGTTCCTTCATCCGCGCCTCTGAAGAAACAATGGGTTGATTTTATTTTCTCTGGAAATGCGCCGACTCAACTCCCAAAGTTTTGTATCGTCCATCAGGCATGAGACAGGTTAGTTTTCCTTTTTGAATGACAAATATAGATTAATAGGCCTATATCTGCAGAAATAGACCGTTGTCTCATTAAATGCAGGCACAGAGCGCATATTAGGCAGTCGGCTCTCTCGGTGAGTTCAAGTGCAGCTTTTTACCTCTACGAGTTCCGGGCTTTAGAGAGTGCAGAAACGTATTTTGCGCATTTACAGTCACCTGACTTAGAAGACGGAGTGTCTTTTACGTCAGTACATGTCTACAAATAATAATAATAATTATCATCATTAGCCTATTATAACATTTATTAGGCTACATATGTAGTAGACGCTCTTATCCAAAAAAAGAACAAAGCAATTCGTCACATCTCATTCATAGTACAGGGAGGACAATAATAATAATTATAACTATTATTTAATAGGGCTGAGATTATCACAAATAAACACTCTATTTTGACCAATATTCAAGATGTGTGCGGAGTTTTGAGCACGCACTGGATGGCAGACAGGCGCGGGGCGCCGTGAACACTTTCATTTTCCCATCAAAAGTGGAATCAACTTAAAATACTCATTAAAATACTCATACTCATTCATACATCATTTCTGGTTATACAGAAAATAATACATTATTCGCAACTACTTTTATTTGCGTAATGTCACAATAACAAGAAAACGTTGTGCTTTTGTAAAATAACAAAACAATCAGGTGCGCTTTATGATCTTCGTGAACTGGAGCGCGAGAACTGAAACAATATCCTTTGTAGACTAAAGGCCTCATTATGCTTCTGCGTCAACTCCACGGCGTAGCTACGTCGTCACTGCTACGGCGTCGTGGCCGTTTTATACTTCTGCGTGAGGTTGTGGTGCTTCGTGGCGCATTTCACCGCCAGAACGCTAGGGGGTGTGTGGTTTGCGAATCTCTTTGGTTATGTGCACCGCCGCCTCGAGCGAAAGAGCGAGAATGTTGTTGCAGCTGACAGCTGGAGCTAATCAACGTTGAATAACAAGACGACACAAACTTTATCCCCACAGAATCAACACGGATGTCCAGGGCCCGTTCCACCCATAGACAGTAAAATAACGGTTCCACCCGAGCTGCCATAACGATAGCTGTTCGGAATGACTTGAAGGATTTTTTTCAGTATCCACATGGAACTGTGCTATAGCAGGATAATGTGTCCTGTGGCAGACTTGGTTAGTAATGTATTATCAATGATGTAAGTTATCCGTGAACATTGTATTGAAAATAAAGAACAAACTGTGTTTCAAAACAAACGTTGATTTATTGATTGATTGAAGTTTACTGTGAGCAAAAAAGAAAGAAAGGAATAACAATTATAGACATATAAAATAAAATAAAAATCAACAGTTTATTTAGGTTTAATTCTTTATTTACTATCTTTATAAGAGCATTATAATTATCAGGACGAGGGTACAAATGTTTAAAAGGAAACCAGAACAGCTAAACTCCTGAATTGATGTATAATCTGACCAATCAAAGCCTTTGCTGTCTGCGTCGCCTCGACGCGTGGTTACAAATTTTTGGAGGTGCGCGTCGAGCTACGGCGGAGGGGTCGGAGAGGGGTTCGCGTCGACGCAGAGAGGTCTGCGGGGGTACGCCGTCGATTCGACGCAGAAGCATAAAACAGGCTTAACCCCCTGGGGACCAAAAACGCGTCCACGCGGTTTGATCGTTTTTTTTCACACAGCTGCAACATAGACTTAAAATACTCCGTCATTGATGGTCATATAAATAAAATCGATACATGATTATAAACTATAGAGGGTCTTCTTTTTTTGTGTACACTCTTGTGTTTTTGTAAAATAAATAAATTAAACAGGGTGCGCTTTCAGCTCACTCTGTCTCCGCAAAAATCTTTCTGAAACGCGTCCGAAAAAAGAGCTGTAACTCATTAAATACTTGTCACAGACACACGAAAGATCTCTCTTTATGAAGCTGAGATTTTCTTCTTTTAATTGAAGTCGTTTATATAAAAAGCAACTACTCTCAGTTGATGTAATCTGTATGAAAAGAAAGAGATGTCAGGATTTTCCCTTTCACCTCATTACAGCAAATGAGGTGCTAATGTGACCGCGCCCACTGGGAGCGCGTGCTATTCAAATTCTAATGTTGAGGCGAGCCATGAAAACGCTCACATCGATTAAAAACATACAGTTTATGCCCACATCGATTAAAACATACAGTTTATTACGGATAACCTCGTCCTATTCTTTCGTCTTGCTGCGCAGTGAGGAGATCCTAGAAAAAAAGTTACCTTATACTTTCATTTTGAGGAGCACGGATTCAGCTGATGCAGTAAGTCATTTATTATAAGTGCTTTGTTCTAATCGCGTTATTGAGTAGTGTCCACAAAGACTGTGTAAATATCAAATGCGCGTCTGATGGGAAAGAATAGACGAATTCACAGACGCGCGCGCTGTGCGTTAATTCACTTTCGCTTTCATTGGAACAAGAATCTCATGTGACATCCTTACATTAGTAAGATAACATTATTTATCTGTACAACCAAAAAGTGTGTTTAAAAATGATTTGGGTGTGTGGACGTACGTACGAACGAACGTTCATTTAGTTAGAGACTGTTAGAGTTCTGCTCATATTATTTTCTTAGCCACACACCCGAATCATATTTAAACACACTTTTCGGTTAGAGTTTAAAACATCTTGATGTTTTAAACTCTAACTCTGAACCAATTCTACATGGCCCATATAATATTTGACCAGGATTTGTTTCCAGGTATGACAAAAAATGGGTTTTGACTTTCATTTATACTTTGATTTTATACATACATATATATGAAGAGCTCAGATGCAAAAGCCTCTAAGTGCCATTTGAATTTTTTCTAGAATGATCATTTTTATCAAGCTTGTATATATAACTTAAGTAATTTCACATAATGGCAATGAAGACTACCTATTAATTGTCATTTAAGTGAAATTACTGAACTTAAAGCTTACAAGCTTGATAAAAATGATCATTCTAGAAGAATTTAAAATAGAACTTAGAGGCTTTTGCATCTGACCTTCTGATATATATATATATATATATATATATATATATATATATATATATATATATATATATATATATATATATATATATATATATATATGTTGTCCTTTCATTTTTTTCTTGTCTGACTCACCTGAATGAAAGGCTCATTATTATGCATGTCTTTGTCTCTCAGGTGTGAATCACCTAATTATTCATGTTGGGGCTGGCTGTTTTTCACAATATAACCCAATTCACTGTTTTATGTGAATGATTAGGGGGATGATTTTCAGATCATTGTGAAGAAAAAACCCTGCAACAACATCAATCAGTCAAAAGTCTTGTGGACGCATATTTCACATGTGTTTTGTGGCCTTATTTCAGAAACTTTCATTTTTAGTTTTACAATAACCACGCATAAACAATATTCTCTCAAAAATACAAACATGTACAAACATGTTGCCCAAATGTCATGGTTGCCCTGTTTCTGCTAAATATAGTGTAATTTCACCTGTGCCATTAATATGTTTATAAGCAGCTGAAAAAAACACAGATGTCAGGGCATGTCAGAACCTTTCAAAATACACCTTGGTCCCCAGGGGGTTAAAGCTTGAAATGTCCACTTTAAAAAGAACAAATTCGAATCGTAAACTAATACCTTCTGATTATGTAATCCGTATGAAAGGTGCCGTTCTCTCTAAAGGTGCATCCGGAGATTATGTTTTTAGCTCGTTATTTTTTCAGACGCATTTATAACTCACCTATCACTGCGGGAAAAAATATCATAAATAGGCCTATTCATGTTCTAATTTGGCCTTAGAAAACCAGTAAAATCTACATTTTTTTCCCATATTAATTTGTGAATATTTTAAATGTTTCAAAGGGACAAAAAGTCAAACAAATATCTGAAATTTCATTGAGATGTATAGGCTATAGCGCATGCAGCATTGGTGTGGTCAAACTAAAATGTTGGTGTTCAACTTTGCGTTTTAAAAATACAACAACCGTTCATTTTTCGTTTTGCAACGACCGTTTGGACATAATACGAGAGAGTTCTTTATTAAATTCATTAAAAAAACAACAACCAATAATTACAGGAATAGCCTCTCTAAACCTCAAAGAAATGCCATCAAGACATCGAAGCAGAAATAAGGGAGATACACCCAATGTCTTTCCCAGCCATTAATGCTTGGATAACACACCACGTCTCCTTCCATTAATAATAATGTCTAGTGCGGTGCATGGCTGTGAATAAACCTACCAAAGTCCGTTGCCGTCATTTCGCAATAGTTTTTTATTGACATTTGGAAAATATCGCAAAAGTTTTGCGCAAATCTGTAATGGAAACGCGCCTGATAAGATCTTCATTCTCGCGATCGACAGACTGTCATCTGCTGCTGCTAAATGCTCATCACAGCAACATTTTATATGATGAGAATCAAAATACTTCAAAAACTCGATATCTGTAATAGTAAAAACGTATAATAGCTGTAGTAAAACGTATTTAAGAGAGTTTCATATGTAGTATGTAGCTATTTCATATGCAAGCATGTCAGCCAATCACAGCAGTGGGCGGTTACATTGAATCCCACAGCAGACTTGCCCCTTCTAACAGAGCGTTCTAAGCAGAGGCTAAAATCAGGCTAGGAAAAATGGCTTTTATTTCTAAATTATGGCTATTTTTGTTCTAAAAAACATACTAACATTATAAGGGCAACCCAGGAAACATAATAAAATAATACAAAAAACCCATGTCAGGGGACCTTTACGTAACCTTTCAAGTTGACTGCATGCTACAAAATGTGTACAGGACTTACTAGCAAGAAAATAAGTATAATAATAGAAAATATTAGCAGGTTAATTTTTATGTTTACAGAGTTATCCCCATTAAATTAGGAAAAGTCATTAAATCAAAAAAATAAATAAAAATAATTATGTATTTACAGACGTTAAACATTGGATGGAGTTAAATTGACCCCAAGGATAATAGGAGGATTTTCTTCCTTTTTAAAATTGATAAAAGAATGTACACCATATTCTTATGTTTATCTTTCTTCTTATTTTAGCCTCTTCTGCTGTCTCTGAGACGAGGACAGGCCTCTGTATCATATGCTCAGAGCCTGCTCGGAGTTTCAGAAACTCGGCTCACTACCTTAAGCAATGGCTTGAGGATTGCCTCTGAAGAGACCAACCAGACCACATGCACGGTGACTTGCTTTTTTATGTGTTCATATTTTCTGTGTTCATAAAAATAACAGGAATTAAAAAAGCCGAAGTAACTCTGTCCTTTAACTTTTCCATTTACAAATTAACATGTTTAGCTAAAAGGAAATCAACGTCAAAAGCACTGAGCACTGCTAACTTAATCCTTTGTGCTTTTCATGTGTCTGGCTTTTGCAGGTCGGCCTTTGGATTGGTTGTGGGAGCAGATATGAGTCTGAGAAAAATAACGGTGCTGGATTTTTCCTGGAGCATATGGCATTTAAAGTATACATGAGTCTTTACTAGTCTTTACTCGTTCTCTCTAAATTAATGTTGTTACTAAGGCTAGGGTGTTGCCGCTTCACAATATGTGTTATGATGTGTGTCAGAATTATATCACGGAATAATGCATTATAATATATTGCTCAACATTTTTTTTGTTACAGTTTAAGTTGAATGTTTGCTTTCAAAAGTGCAAATTCATTGAAATGACACTTGAGGAATAGGGCTGGGCAAAAAAAAAAATCGATGAATTGTTTTTTAAAATGTGGTTGATTTGTGGCCATTGAGAATTGACACCGAATCAATCTATTTCTGCGAACTTTGAACATAATGGGTGCTTCTCATTTCCTATTTGTTTCCTCGTTTCCTTCCCTCTCTCATTTCCTTGCGTCTTAGCTCCACCCCCTTAGGATGTTAGGGAAGGAAAAACCCGTGTTTTGAACCCGATATACTCGCTCATGACTCCTCAGAAAGCTTCCTTGCTCCTCAATCCTCATCTCTTCCCCCTCGTGTGCACACTTTCAAGCATTCAGGCGAAAGAGAATTCTTGTGCGATGTGTGCGCAGTGCACATAGCTGGGCGTCTCAGAGATCATGCAAATAATAAAATAAATTCTTTCACCTCTTCCTCCTCTTAAAAGGACATTCACACACATTTCTCTCAAAATGCCCCCCTTTGTGAGTATCCAAGTTAACATAGGTCGGTTATGGCTTAACTAAAGAGTGGAGAAAGAACTTGTGTATCATATTGGGTCTGTGCATTAGTCTTAAAGCAATCTAATTTTCCTGTAACTGTCAGTTTTTTAATTTTAATCAAACTACAAACTCCCTGCTCTTCACTGAATAACATTTTGTAACTTTATTTAAGGATTAACCTTTATTTAATTTGTACAGTGAAGATTATATGCAGTGTTATTTTTAGGGCTGGACCAGAATATTCGAATATTCGTTCGGTGGGTTGGTATTCGATTTGAAAATGTGACATTCGAATAATCGTTTATTTTTTATTATTATTATTATTATTTTTGCGCACCTGGCATCCCACTCAAAATGTTCTCATTTGTGCTTGAATATGTTTTACAGTATAAAATCTGGTGAGATATAATACTGAACTTCGTTATAGCTATTTTATAAATACATTTGCTTCTTCTTGGACTACTAAAAGTTTTCCTGCAACGGGAGTCGGCCTATTCTCTGGCTAGAGCGCAGAACAGCAGAGAAAACAGCGGAGTTTGTATGGACAGAAGTGCATGCCTGCGCTTGTATGTATTTTGGTTAAGGCCCGTACACACCGGGACGAATATCAGCGCGCGTTATTCGTCAGCATTTTTCAACGCGTTTTTTGTGTTCACACCCAAGCGTTTTTCGCTGACGATGAGCTGAGTGAACATGCAAATTCATTCCCTGACATTAGATGGCACTTAATATAAAACAGAAATAATAACAGAATACTGTACTAGGGTGATCATATTCATGTATCAATGTCTCATGACAGATTAAAAAAAACGAATGAAATAATGATAGAAATAATGTCTTCTGTATAGAAAAATAAATATATAAATAATAAATAACTAAAAGAAATGCCTCCAAATGTAACAAAAATAGCTCTCACAAACTTACAAAAACGAACTAACAAAATCTGTTTATATCTTTAGTTTTCATCCTCTTTATCCTGTTTTTCTTCCTCATCCACCTTGTTTGCCCATCTATATTTTCCTGTAGAATTGATCTTTCCCAGCAGTTTTTTTTTGAAAACCAGGACATTTTCATCACTTAAAAACAGCCAGGACAGGGCGTGAAAACAGGACATGTGTAACGCAAAGTTGAGATGTTGCCCAGAGATAAAAACATAGCACTAGTTGTCGGATGCACGAGAGACGAGAGTTGTCCTATTTCCCCGCGTTTAATAAAACCACTCAAACGTTACACTCGTCCTCATACATGGGGATCAAGCGAGAAAAAAAAACACAAGCAAACATCTGGTCACAATAGAAAAATAAAATAAAAGAAAGAATGCAAAGAGTCGGCAGAGCGGTTATCTCCTCTCCTCACTTAATATCAAAATCTAACTGACACTACACACTATGCGCAGTTCTCATCTCAACTCAGATTTCTATAAAGCACAAAGTGACCGTTTTACACATGTACCGGGAAAACAGGACTTATGATCACCCTACTATACTTTTTTTTTACAGAAATACTAATTATCATATAGCTCTTTATGCTCCAAGACCAGCAGCTCAACTTGCCTTGTAGGCTATCTCTCCTTCGTCGTATGTGTGCTCGGCAAGACCGTTTTGTGTTTGAGCGCCCCCAAGTTGTGTTTTACTTTAACTTCAGAAGCACCAGACACGTGAGCAAACCCGCCAATCTCGTTGGTCGGATAGGTTTTGACGCGGCGCGTCAAACCAAAAAAACGAACCCGAGGCGTTTTTTTAAAAATGACGCTTTTACGCGTGGCGTTTTTCGTGTCGGTGTGAACACTCACATTGGCGCCCATTGTTTAGTCACGAGGCGTTAAACGTCGACGAATATCGCGCGCGAAATTCGTCCCGGTGTGAACAGGCCTTAAGTCTATGGGAACACTCTGGGCGATTTACACATTTCTGGGCGAAGCACAACCGGCGCTGCGTCATCATAGAATGTTCACGCCCACTTTTGGGGGAAAGAAACTAGACTCGCCATAGATTTCAATACAAATAACGGCAAAAACCAACGTCCGTACACAGCCGACAGGCGTAAATAACTTAAGAAATCACTTATATACACCATGTCAAGTAATTATATGTCCAGCCTGCCTGTCATAGAGCGTGAAAGATACATTTTTTATGCCCGTTATCAACTAGCCCAGGCTACCTGCCATCATAGTCATTAATTCATGAGATATACATTAAGGTTTTTTACTTTAAAAAGCGAAATAAAATCATTCACTCGCTTACCTCGTGACTCGACGAGGTAAAAGTAAATGTCCGGGTAAGACACCTCTGGCCACTGGGTGGGGTTGTTACCCCAATTTGACGCTGGGAGGATAAAGGGACATGTTTTTTAAATTGGCCAAATTAAGTTTGTGTATGTATTTTTCACGCACTATGGCAGGCAGGGTGGACATATAATTACTTGACATGTTTTATATAAATGATTTCTTAAGTTATTAACGCCTGTCGGCTGTGTACAGACGTTGGTTTTTGCCGTTATTTTGTATTGAAGTCTATGGGGAGTCTAGTTTGTTTTCCCCCAAAAGGGGGTGGGGACAAAATTGACAGTTAAGTTCCCGGATGTGCCGGTTGTGCACAAGGGGGTAATCCATCGACCGGAAGTTGAAGCCTCGCGGGAGCTGACATCTTGTGGCAGAACTTCACTTGCGTTAGCATTCCCATTGACTCCCGTTCATTTTGGCGTCACTTTGACAGTGAATAACTTTACATCTGAGGCGTTTGAAGACCCCATTTGTACTTTAATTATTTCTAAAGAATCTCGACCATGTATAAATAGCTCCATTACCTTGTAACTTATGTTATGGCCCCGTAGAAGCAGTTTTAGTGAAAGTAGGCTAACGATTGCGTCATACCTCTGTCGCTCTGTCCATTTCTTTTACTGTCTATGGTTGTGCATTGCTTTGACATTGTAGAAAATAGAATAATAGAAACAAAATGTATTATGCTTTTTATCCGTTATTATGAATCTAAATGAATCTACTGCGAGACTTTGAGATTTTACTGGGACCTAGCGTCACAATTTAGTTTTTTTTTTTTAATTCCGTTTTTCTATATTTAGGCAAGTTATTCGTTTTTATTTATTTAAATTTTGTTTTTATACATTTAAAATGAGTTGTTTTTGTTTTATTTATTTAAATTTAGTTTTTATTCATTTAAATCTACCCTACTTTGTTAGTGAGAAGACTACTTTATTAAAAATATTTCTTAAATTAAAAGACCTGTGTGTGTGTGTGTGTGTTTTATAACACAAATGCAGTGTCCGTTCTCGGAGCATTAAACCCTGCTCCCGTGAGGCGCGCCACTTCTTTATTTAAATCTATCTTAATTTGTCAGTTATTTGTTAGTGAGTTATAAGTTAACAGACCTGGGAACAGAAAATCGCTGTTCTCGACATAACAAAAGATAATGTCGAGCCCCCCTGATATGTTTTCCTTGATTGGTTTTCCCTGAATAGAATTAGGCTACGTTGTTGAAAACGAAAGTAAGAGACGCACATTCATTGCGTTTTACCGTGATGAGAGTTTCTGTGTCTTTATTAAACTCAACACGTTATAATGATTCATCCACCTTTGATTAATTGGAATATTTTATTATTTATTATATTTTATTACGCATCACAATTTGATTGGCTTTAATAACACACGTCAGTCAAAGATATGATCAAATGGAAAATGGCAGCTTCAACGGAAGGCTAGATATATTGCTAGTGCTGGTCCACGGAGCTGTGTTAAGATGACAAGTGGGAAATCCAGCTAAGCCTTACAAAAATAACCATATTCTTTCTGAAAATATAAAAGTAACATAACATACTGAAATGGACAGTAATTGAATTTAGACATTTACAGACACACATTAACTTAATGAAAAAAACAAAACATTTTTGTTTTTGACAGGGCCAGCAGAGACGGCATTTGCATTTTAATTCTTTGTTCTTTTTTATTAATGACTGTTTACTTGTTTTTAATAATCTTTGAAATGTATATTTGTAGTTGTAGCTGTGGTAATTGGAATAGAGAATTGTTAAATTTCACTGGTATCTAAAATGTTGGGTGTCATATAACCTTATTTACAATACAAGGATACATTGGTCAAAAACAGCAAAAACAATAACTATTTTATTAATTCATTACTTTCTTTGTAGTGGGGCCAGTGAAAAGAATCATTGAATTTGATGACTCGAATGAAAAATCGAATCGGATTAAGAATCAAATTAAGAATCAATTTAAGATCTTGCATATCGGAATCAAATAGCAAATCAAATCAAATCAAAAATCATTGTCCAATTTGAACCCTTTCTGCTTTGTATTCAAAGCTAAAGAACTTAAAAATTGTTGCCACTTTTATAAATCTTAAGATTCTAACATGTGCATTTTGCTTACACTTTGCTTTCACATTATGATAATTGACCTGAGCTCAGGTTGATTTTTGCGATAATTATTGAATGTAGAACTTCCTATAAGCGCGTGGTGTATAATTCTGAATTTCTGTTTATAGTGGGGAAAAAAACATTAATATTGTTTTGTGAAAATAGCCTTCCTTTTAGAATGATTACACAACACATTCCATTAGCCTAATTTCACTAATTTGCATGCTTTACTTCCTATTCCTAACTATTCTTGGATCAAGGGCACAAAGAAGCACCCGCAGTCTGCGCTTGAACAGGCAGTGGAGTCTATGGGAGCTCACCTGAGTGCATACACCTCTCGGGAACACACTGCCTACTACATGAAGACTCTTGCCAAGGACTTGCCTAAAGGTTAGAGAACAAACAACTTTTTTCTCAGACAGACACAGTTTATTTATGATAATGTATATTAAGATCTGAAATGGTATTTTAAGATCTTATTAATGATGTCTCTGTGTTCCCTCCAGCGGTGGAGCTGTTGGCAGAAGTAGTGCAGAGCTCATCTTTGAGTGAGGCAGAGATGGAGCAGCAGAGGAGTGTGGTGCTAAGAGAGCTGGAAGAGGTGGAAGGTAGCTTGCAGGATGTTTGCCTGGATCTGCTTCATGCTACTGCTTTCCAGGGTACTCCTCTGGGCCATAGTGTTCTTGGTCCCTCTGTCAATGCCAGGTATGCACACAGCCTCTAGGATTCAAGATATTGTATTTCATGTTTCAAATACTTAAGTTTGTGTCATTCAGATTGAAAGCAACTTGTAAATACCTCAGTCAATTGGATTGAGCTTGATCCGAATAAATCTTTGATCGGATTGAAAGGTGTATATGTGTAGACCAGAAATAATCCAATCAATAAGAAAAAAAACTGAGCATCTAAGTACGATAGGGCTGCACGATATTGGTAAAAAATGGCATTGCAATATTTTATTTTTCCACGTTATATATTGTGATATAAAAACAATTTCTCCAGATGACTTGAATAGCTATATTTGGAAAGAGTGAATCATTCTAGAATGACTAAGGTGGTTTTGTCATGAAGTAAATCCACATAGAAACTAATATTAATAGAATGTTAACTAATGTAGTTAACAAGACTTTAATAAATGGAAACTTACAGTAAAGTGTTTCCGCTTTATGTCTCTTGAGTTCAGTGTTGGATAGATCAGTTGTTTTAACCATTCATTAAAGGGTACCTATTTTGGATTTTTGAAAATTGCCCTTCATGTAGTGTTTAACATAGATCTAAGTGAACGAAAACATCCGGCAAAGTTTTAAACATGAAAGTTCATCGTATACAAAGTTATTGTCTCTCAAAAACAAGAGTCGACTCTGAGTCGCTGATATGAATCGTTAGAAGAACGATGCTTTTCCTTTGTCTGGTTGACGTCAACTTGACAAGTTATTTGAATAAGAAACACCCACTTATTGCGCTCGGAGACGCTACGGAAAACCGGAGCTCCAGGGGTGGCGGGCAAATCTGAAACTGGCCCAGGACGGGCCACCCTGCCTGGGCTGGCCAGGGAGGTCTGAGAGCATGGAGCTTTGGACCCACCGCACCTTTTTGGACTCTGTCGTTTTTCGAGATCTGGGCTTCGGAAAACAATCATGTCGACGAGACGCTGTGTTTTGAAGTGCGACGCAAAAGCAAACTTTTTTTCACCTGCCAAGTGAGGAATATTTGAAGACTAAGTGGCTCAGGGATGTGATTTTTCCGGATTAATCCGGAATTCCGGATTTTCCGACCTGAAAATGTGACCTACGTGAATCATGCAGATCTGTAAAAAAATAAAAAAGGGGAGGGGGACGGGTCACGGGTGTCGGTTGGGTCGGCTGCCGCCGGTCCGGAGTGAAAAAGAGAGGTAATGAGGACATAACTGGCTGATGTGCGTACAGATTCTTCCTTCCTTTCCAAGTATCAACAAGGACGTACTTGCGTTCAGCTCGTTCAGCTCGTTCACCTGCTCAATTTCGTACCTCAGTCGCTCTCGCGCTACTGTGTTATCGTTGTCAGTTTACAAGAACATCACCGTAAGGTCCCCAGTAGTGCTGGGCGATATATCGATAAAGTTCAAATTTGCGCTATGATCCTTGCTCCAAGCAAGCTGCTGACTGCTTTTGTAAAAAAATATGAATATCGTGCATTCTATCAGTTTTAGTTCTGATGCCTCCGTCTCAACAGCATTAGTGTACAACGCGACAAATACTCACATAAAATATTAACGCAGAGGAACGGCCAAATCAGTTCATTTAGTTCACAAAAGTTCATTATTTGCATGTGCTTTAAAGCCTTACCGGTTAACGTAAATGTCATTCACTGCTAATGCGCGGTTCTGAGCACTAACACCCGACGTGCACATGCACTAAAAGCTTGTCTAACAGTGCCTGGTTGCTGGACTAAGTTATCTTTCGAGTCTTAGTTCGCTAATACTCTCAAATACACATACGGTTTACAGAAGAAATTTGGTTATGTCTAAACTGAAAGCAAACCGAGAAAATTGAGAGAAATCTGCTTGTCAAATGCGTGTGTATAAGACGAGTCACCTACAGGTCTTAAAGTGACAGTAGCCCTAATAATAAACATGGTACCGCTTGTCCTTAAAGGGATAGTCGACTCAAAAATAAAAAATTCTGTCATTATTTATTCACTAAAATGTTGTTCCAAACCTGTATTAATTTATTTCTTGTGCTGAACACAAAAGAAGATATTTTGAAGAATGTGGGTAACCAGACAGTTGCTGGTCCCCATTGACTTCCATTGGGAAAAATGTACAATGGAAATCAGTGGGGTACATCAACTGTTTGGTTACCCACATTCTTCCAAATAACTTCAACAGAAGAAAGAAACTTATTCAGGTTTAAAACAAGTTGAGAGAGTAATTAATAACAATTACAATTTTTGGGAGAACTATCTATTTAATGTTAATAAAACAACAAAACAGAAAAAAAATCACTCACTGCTCTTGACTGAGAACCTTAACAGTTGCTTTAATATGAATTAATTAATAATGTATACAGTGAAGACCCGTGGGGGGGGGGGGGGGGGGGGGGGGGGTTGTGCGGCTCGGTATATTTTCCTGCTTTTTTGTCCTTAGCCAATCACATGCCTGGTGGCTGCAGTTCATATATACAAGTAGTACTGCTATACCACACAAGTATAGCCCAAACCTTGTTCTGTGTTCGCGTCATTTTGAAGATGATTGCTTCACAAACCTAAACGCTATAAAGTATGGATTCGCGAGCCGGCTCTATCCTAACGAGCTGAGGATCTGAGGTGTGTTAAATGAGGGAGACATACACAATATGCAGAGCAGTGGGTCTCGAGGACCGGAGTTGAGAACCCATTTAAGGTAATAAGAGTTCCGTTTTTCTGCACAGAGAATACCAATCACAACTGACTAGGTCATCTGACCAATCACCGCAGATTAGCGTCACGCAAAGGCGGGTTTTGGTAAAGGACTCGCTAAAACGATTCATATGGGAGTCGGTGGGCAATTCAGGTAAAAATAAATCCATATTATAAGAAAACAAAAGTGTTTTTGTCATTGCATGCTTGTAAAACTGTTGTTAGGGACTCCCAGAACAATATTAGGAACATTTTAAATGCCATAATAGGTACTCTTTAAAGTGAATTGGACCAAAGGAGTCATTAGTTCGCGAATCGGACGTGTCATTAACGGTATATATTTTTTGTTTTTTTCATTGAAAGTGTGGTTTGTCATCTGAATGTGTGGAGTGTTTTTCAGAGATGATAAGGTGACGTTATTTTAGCACACCTCACAACCAGTGGTAGTTCAGGAAAAAAAAAACTTTGGTCTTCCGGCTGTTCTGGATTCTTCATGTTTAGTATAATAACGGAGATGCGCACAGAATTAGCGTAGTATGTCACTGAATAGTACGCAACCAGTGCAGTTGAGTAGCCTACGCTGAATTAGTACACTGAGAATAAGCGTAGCGCTATAGAGTTGCAGCAGCTGTTCTGACTGGAAAGTTCGCAGGATTGCTTGCATTATAAGGACATTGTACGAGTAAAGGACGAGTAAGTCCGGTATTATTTGAATATTAATGTTTATTGCAAGTGTATTCTAGTAGATAATGTTTCTAAGTTTTTCGTCTATATCAAACGGCCGTTTTGGCGCACGTGAATTGCGCGCTGTATTATATGTTGTCGATCTTTTGCAAATCGGTTAGCGATCGTTATAATTTGTATAAGAATATTTTATGCACAAATGTTATATTGAGTTCCTCATTTATATCTATAATGTAACATTTAGGTTACGTGATGCTGATTATTATTTCTTTCATTGTTTTAGAAAACCTTACACATGTCTACCTATGTTGATGCTGAAGCAATCATTAAAAGCCTATCATCTATCCACGACTCTGAGTTCTCTGACAAGAACCCTGTGGCGGTCAATGCACCTTGATCTGGCTAAATCCTAAAATGTAACACCGGCCATTTACCGTCATTGTTACGACCACTGGGCTCATACAGCGATCGCAACATAAAAGGGGAGACCACACGGATTACTATATTTAACAAGGAATGTTTATTTAACATAATATAGAAGTGTATCAGTAAATGTCATGGTTAACCAAAGGTGTAGGGTAGATCAGTAGAATGAAACGGATGGGGAGAGGCGGAAAATGCGACGAGCAAGGCAACCACCAGCTGCCCAGACCGACGGCCCGGAGAGGAAAGAGATCCACTAGCCCCCGGAAAGCCTCTTTTAACCAGCCAGCCTACAGCTCCACCTGTAGGACTAAAACAGACAAACAGACGACAACCATCAAACACAGACAAACACAAGCTGTCCAATAACACGGCAAAGCCGGTCATGACATCACTCCCCCCCTTAATGACAGAGACCCATTTTAATGGGACTCTGAAAAACCCACCAAACTCCCACAATCACTAAAAAAAACCCCAAATAAATCAACTTAACCAACACTCACACACAAAAAAATTCACTCATACCACCTTCCCGAAGTGTACCTCATTCATAACAGAACAACTGGACCAACAGTGACCATTCTTACCCCCGCCACCCCTTACCACATCCTGCAACCAGCAAATCCCGGTACCGTGGACAGCTATTTAAGGCAAGCAGAACAGACACAGACTGAGCCATCCGGAGCGCGCGAGAGTGCGTCAGCTAGCACATTCTCCACGCCGTGGATGTGCCGATTGAATAAACGAAAAGGTTGTAAAAATAATGCCCAACGTAAGAGATGTTGATTGGTAGAACTCTTTAATGACTGGAGGAACGTGAGGGGATTATGGTCAGAGTAAACCACAATTGGATGTAACCCCCCACCCACATAAACTTCAAAGTGTTGCAGTGCCCAAATTAAAGCCAAAGCCTCCTTCTCGATTACGGCGTAGTTAAACTGATGTTTGTTAAATTTCCGCGAAAAATAACAAACAGGTTTATCAACCCTGTTTTCATCACTCTGCAAAAGAACGGCCTCCGCCCCAACCTGACTCGCGTCAACCTGCAGCTGGAATGGCTGATCCAATCTGGGAGCGGCCAAGACCGGCGCCGAACTCAATAACAGCTTGGCATTTTGAAATGACTGTTGACACTCGGCCAACCAAACGAACTTGGCCGTACCCTTTAATAAATTGGTCAACGGGGAAACTACCGTAGAAAAATTGCAACAAAAACTACGATAATAACCGATCATCCCCAAAAAACGCATCAATTCCTTCTTTGTAACCGGCGGGGGAAAATTCTCTATGGCCACAACCTTCGCATTGACTGGGCGCACTTTACCTTGGCCCACCACCTTCCCTAAATAAACGACAGTGGCCTGAGCAAACTCACATTTAGCAAGATTAACAGTAAGAGTTGCTGCCTCCAACCTCTGGAACAATGCACAAATACGTGCCAGATGGTCATCCCATGTATCGGCATAACAGACCACGTCGTCTAAATAAACGGCACATCCCTCCAACCCAGCAACTACCCTATTCATGAGATGTTGAAAGGTTGAGGGGGCGTTCTGAAGACCAAAACTCATCCTAGAATAAGAGTACAACCCAGAGGATGTAACAAATGCAGACACTTCCTGCGCCCTCGATGTTAGTGGTACTTGGTAATACCCTTTTGACAAATCAAACTTACTAACGTACCGTGCACTACCAACCTGGTCCACACAATCCTCTATACGAGGTAATGGAAAGGAATCGGGCTTTGTTAATGCATTAACCTTCCTATAATCTGTACAAAATCTATATGTTTGATCCGATTTCTTAACCAACAAACACGGTGATGCCCAGCTGGAATAGGATGGTTTCGCCAGACCATTATCGAGAAGATATTGAACACTGGCCTCCATACTTTTATTCTTCTCTAGAGGCAATCGATAAAACCTCTGCTTAACTGGACGGGCACCCTGTGTATCAATATCATGCTCGATCCAATTTGTACAGGTCGGAGTGTCAGAAAATAAAGACAAAAATTCTGAAACTAAAGCCTTCAACTCATCGTGCTGTTTCCCACTTAAATGCCCCAACATACTATCCAGTTCAGCCAGCTTTTGCGTGTTATTCAAGCACCCATGTAAAACTGCATCATCCGGAAACTGCACCCCATCCTCAGCTGCCCCCTGAGGGACTGAAGTTCGTCAGCTCCTCCCCCACAGCCAATCCCACAGGACTGTCCGTGTGACCACCCACTTACCCCCGAAGATGTGGAATAGTACGGCTTCAGCAAATTAATATGGCAAAGCTGCGTTAATCTCCGACGTTCAGGAGTAGACACCAAATAATTTGTGTCAGAGACTTTACGCATGATTGTAAAAGGGCCAGAATACTTTGCTGTAAAAGTCGAACCTGGGATTGGCAGCAACGCTAACACCTGATCACCAGGATTAAACACCCTGGCCTCCGCCTTACGATCATACCGCTTTTTCATTTTGTCCTGAGCCGCACTCAGATGTTCCCTAGCCAACTTCCGAGATAAAAATAATTTATGGCGGAAACCATTCACATATTCCACCAAACTAGCAGGGGTTTTTGACTGGTCTAATTCAGTGCTCAACACAGACAAAGATGTTCGTACTTTGTGACCAAAAATTAAGTCATTCGGACAAAACCCTGTGCGCTCTTGAACCACTGCACGGGCCGCCAACAAAAGCCATGGTAAAGCCTCTTCCCAATCCTTCCTCATTTCAATACAATATGCGCGTAACAAAGACTTCAAGGTTGCATGAAAACATTCCAACGCCCCCTGGCTTTGAGCATGATAGGCACTGCTCAAATTGTCCTTCACACGTAACAATCTCAACGCAGCCGCAAACGTCTTGGAGGTGAAGTTCGAGCCCCTGTCGCTTTGAATTACCTTTGGGATCCCAAAAACAGAAATAAACTGCGACAAACACTTCATAATGGACTTCGTGGTTATTGCCCTTAATGCATATGCAGCCGGATACCGTGTCGCCTGGCACATTACCGTAAACAGATATGTACTTCCAGTTTTTGACTGAGTTAAAGGACCTACACAATCAATAATGATGTGCTCAAACGCTGTGCCTACGGACTGAATGGGCTGTAAGGGGGCAGGCTTGATTGTATCATTTGACTTCCCTGCCACTTGACAAGAATGACAAGTTCTCACAAACCTCCTTACGTCCTACTTGATCCGTGGCCAATAAAAATGCCGCAGTATATGATTATAGGTCTTTTTAACCCCAAAATGTCCAGACTCTACCCCATGTGCTGTTTTTAAAACTAAATCACGATACTTCTCAGGTACCATGACCTGCAACACCTGATCTGCCACATCAGGATCAACACAAGATGACCACTTTCGGAGCAAGAGACCATTTTGTACCAGATAACCTTTATCTGGGTCAGCTGCAGCTAGAGCAAAAAAATTTTTCAAACTCTGCTCTTTTCCTTGAGCTTCCACCAGCTCATCATAAGACAACGGCGCAGGTAATTCTGGAATAAACAACCCAGACACAGACTTTTTCGACACATCAGATGGTGACCCTATTTACGCGCGAGCCATTGCACGCGTCACAGCGCAGGCAGTAAAAACCTCTGGAAAATCTTGCAAAAACTTATCCGACTCCTCTAATGGCAAAGGCGCAGCTGTAACCACAGGCGGTGGGGACACTAAACACCCCCCCAAATTATTGCCCAAAATGATATCAATGCCATCTACTGGTAAAGAAGGTCTCACGGCAATTGTAAAGGTCTCACGGCAATTGTAATCTCACCCTTCACAAATCCTGAAAATAACTGAACTCTGTGCAAAGGCACCGAGAAAGACTGAAGGCCTATTCCCCGAATTAAAACACACTTCCCAGTATCTGATACTGCAGAAAACTGACACCGAACATTACTCACTGAACGGCTGAAAACAACGCCCCCCCTATACACGCACGCCAAAATCAGTGCGGCTCTCCCCAAAAACAATCCACGAGCTGATAACGCAAACTCAACTTAACGCTATTCCCTTATTCTTAAACCAGCCGACTTACATAACGCAGCACTACACACGCTAGTAGCCCACTACTAGGAATTAAAGCAGCCTAACATTACTTATTAAACTCGGAGACTAATCGGACGAGCCCCCATATGTTACGACCACTGGGCTCATACAGCGATCGCAACATAAAAGGGGAGACCACACGGATTACTATATTTAACAAGGAATGTTTATTTAACATAATATAGAAGTGTATCAGTAAATGTCAGGGTTAACCAAAGGTGTAGGGTAGATCAGTAGAATGAAACGGGTGGGGAGAGGCGGAAAATGCGACGAGCGAGGCAACCACCAGCCGCCCAGACCGACGGCCCGGAGAGGAAAGAGACCCGCTAGTTCCTGGAAAGCCTCTTTTAACCAGCCAGCCTACAGCTCCACCTGTAGGACTAAAACAGACAAACAAACGACAACCATCAAACACAGACAAACACAAGCTGTCCAATAACACGGCAAAGCCGGTCATGACAGTCATATATTCTCAAAGATATTCAGTCAACTCAATTCATTGATAAGCGCGAGGGAGGGAGAGAGAGCAAGACAGTTTGAAGACCGCGAGAGTGTGTGCGCGCGACTGGGGCTTTCACTCTCTCAGTTAAACGAGTGCAGAAGTCACTCGTCGTCATCCTACTTCACTCATCGGTCAAGCTTTGGCGGGACAAATATACGCTTTAGTAAGGCTGACAGAAAACAGTTCCAGTCTTCTTGCGCTTGTTGTTTAAACTGACAGGACTTGATAAACTCTTGATAAGCAAATTGATAAACTCACACTATGATGGTTAAAGGTGCCCTCTGGGATAAAAAATCAAATCATACACCATATTCCATACCAGATGGGGCCAGTATACCTCCAGAAATACCTCCGCGGCCGTGCGCACCCTCATGTCTTCAAACAACACGGGCGAGCGCTGTTGTCTCCCTACCGCATATTAATCAAATCAATTGACACGATAGTAAAAGGTTGGAAGACCGCAGTTTCACGTGGATCATTTGGAGATTTTCAGAGATTAGAAACTAAATGAACAACATCTCAATACTAAATTATAAAGGCCGTCTCATAGACAAGCCGGTGCATTTCGACAATATGGGAAAATTAAAGCCCAGGCTATTATTTCTAGTTTATGGTATTCGTTTTGTTCATGTTACATTTTTATCATTAGTTTGAATTAATTTGACAGACAGCAGTCCCTGACGTGGACCAAGTCAGCGCCTTTCAGAGCTGCCAACTCTCACAAATTCACCGTGAGACACACAACTGATACTTTTCAAACACTCACGCCACACATCCATTTTGTCATGCACAGAAAAGGACACGGAGACCGATCTCAGCTCTCAGATTCTGTCATTTTTATTACGCAATTCAAACAATAAATACAGTTTTGGCGCTTGTAAATGATGTACAACAGATCCCTAGCGCACGTGAATCAATCATCTCTACTAGCTAACGGTAAAAGAACACGAATACTGTTGAAAGATACAGTATGTTACAACTTACCAAAATGTATTCCTCATGCATAATATCGACCAATCATTTTTTAACTCATCCCTGAACTGAAATTTAGTAGTGGGCTGTATTTTCCACACGACTGACATCAGGTTCAAGTAAACACAAGCCGCGAGTTACTCGTCTATACATAGCTCCCACAGGCGAATTAATGTCACGTGACCTCCCCGGAGACGCCATCTTTGAGGGCAAAACCGCTGTTTACCATAGGTTTTTACAGAGTTTTATCAGAGAATGTCGTTTTACAAACAAATATTTATTTCTGTTTATATTGTTATGCAAATCATGAAAAGACAAAGTGAAATAGATTATAAAGAGACTATTAAAACAAGACAGAGAGAGGTACAATGCGAAAATTTCATTCATAAATGGTGTGGATCCGTATGCAGTAACGAAGGAAGCACTGAGCAATGATTATGCAGCTTTGCCTCAGATACAGTATTTTCATGTGTACCATTATCTGGTATTGGTGAGGAGTTTTTACACATTGTGAGCAATTCCGAGTCTGGAAATCACTGGAGGCGTACAATCTGCTTGCCGTGGGCTGGTTCGGTGACGTTTGCTCAAGTGCAATCAATGGAAAAGTAACTTAATCATAGCGAAGTAGCATGATGCTAATCTGTCTATTAAAAAGCCATAGCCTGCACAACTTAATCCTATGTTCCCCTTAAAACGGTCACCGGTGCTTTCTGTAATATGCATGTACTAATGCGGGCGTCATGGTTCGGTGCATGAATATAAAAATAAATAACTCGCGTGCAATTTAATTAATGTAATGCGGAACTACATTATACGCGGGTCCTTTAGGGACATAATCTGAAATTGCACTGCTGCAATGTGAGATAAAACAGTGGAAACAATGTTGTTTTGTATGTTTTTAATACATCGTCATTTTGTTCATACAGGACATTATTCAAACTGCAATGTGTTAACTTATATTTGTTTACACTCGCAATAAAACACAACATTGTGCTTTTGTCAAACAAATTCTTGCGTGTTTTGAGTGAGTTTCTTTCCTGTTTATCCTCGCCAGCCATAATCTCCGTCGTTGTTCGTACAAAAGCTTAGTCTTCTCACATCCATGGAGTCTAATGACGGGTATAGTGTAAAATCCCGATTTAACTGAACCTCCAGCACGATTTTATCATCCATTGACCCAGCAGGAGATGACCATTTTCACTTTATAACTCATTTCACTTCGTTCAACTCCTATTGCTTCTTCTAATGTTTTGCCCGCAGCAATGGCGCCGGGTCGGCAAATGCCCGTATGTTGTGACGTCATGTGGGAACTATGTATTGCAGATTGGCTGGTGGTTATGTTGCCCGCCCGCATACCGCCTCCCATGGCCGAAACTGGTATTACGACACCTGCCGGGCCAGGGATAGTAATTTAGCATGCTAATTTAGGTTTATATCTCGGCAGCACTATAACTTGTCAGTTTTTTAATGACATCATGGATGACACTTAGACCTGAGTGTCACTGAGGTCACGCTCCAAGATGGCTGCCGAATGTGTATGGCAATGAGAGACTGCAACTGAATCCGTTAAAAATCATGAAAATGACTTGACATCCAAGTAGATAAGTGAAGTCTATGGCTTTATATGGCAGGGATGTGATTTTTCCGGATTAATCCGGAATTCCGGATTTTCCGACCTAAAAATGTGACCTACGTGAATCATGCAGATCTGTAAAAAAATAAAAAAGGGGAGGGGGACGGGTCACGGGTGTCGGTTGGGTCGGCTGCCGCCGGTCCGGAGTGAAAAAGAGAGGTTATGAGGACATAACTGGCTGACGTGCGTACAGATTCTTCCTTCCTTTCCAAGTATCAACAAGGACGTACTTGCGTTCAGCTCGTTCTGCTCGTTCACCTGCTCAATTTCGTACCTCAGTCGCTCTCGCGCTACTGTGTTATCTTTGTCAGTTTACAAGAACATCACCGTAAGGTCCCCAGTAGGACTGGGCGATATATCGATAAAGTTAAAATTTGCGCTATGATCCTTGCTCCAAGCAAGCTGCTGACTGCTTTTGTAAAAAAATATGAATATCGTGCATTCTATCAGTTTTAGTTCTGATGCCTCCGTCTCAACAACATTAAGGCCTGTTCACACCGGGACGAATATCAGCGCGCGTTATTCGTCAGCGTTTTTCAACGCGTTTTTTGTGTTCACACC
Organism: Cyprinella venusta; assembly: GCA_038021265.1. Lineage (NCBI taxonomy): Eukaryota > Metazoa > Chordata > Actinopteri > Cypriniformes > Leuciscidae > Cyprinella > Cyprinella venusta. Next base: position 14,609,140 of record CM075868.1, read on the forward strand.
CAAGCATTTTTCGCTGACGATGAGCTGAGTGAACATGCAAATTCATTCCCTGACATTAGATGGCGCTTAATGTAAAACAGATAATAGAATACTATACTAGGGTGATCATATTCATGTCTCAATGTTTTATTATGACAGATTAAAAAAAAACCCGAATGAAATAATGATAGAAAAAATGTCTTCTGTATTAGAAAAATAAATATATAAATAATAAATAACTAAAAGAAATCAAAATGCCTCCAAATGTAACAAAAAATAGCTCTCACAAACTCACATAAACGAACTAACAAAATCTATTTATATCTTTAGTTTTCATCTTCTTTATCCTGTTTTTCTTCCTCATCCACCTTGTTTGCCCATCTATATTTTGCAGTAGAACTGATTTTTCCCAGCAGTTTTTTTGAAAACCAGGACATTTTCATCACTTAAAAACAGCCAGGACAGGACCTGAAAACAGGACATGTTTAACGCAAAGTTGAGATGTTGCCCAGAGATAAAAACATATATTAGCACTGGATGAACAAATGCAGCTAGAGACGAGAGTTGTCGTATTTCCCCGCGTTTAATAAAACCACTCAAACGTTACACTCGTCCTCATACATATGGGGATCGAGCGAGGAAAAAAAACACAAACAAACATCTGGTCACAATAGAAAAATAAGGGGGAGGGGGGAGGGGGGGGGTTGTGCGGCTCGGTATATTTTCCTGCTTTTTTGTCCTTAGCCAATCACATGCCTGATATGGACATTGGGATTTAACTTTTATGAGTATTTCCCAATATTTTGATGTTTTGGGGAACTTCTGACAATACTTGTCAAGACTGTGAAAACCAGTCAAATTCAAGATGGAGGAAGTCAAGAAAGCTCTGAGAGAACTGGCAAGGAAGATTGATGGAATGGCTGAAAATGTGGGCAAGATAAGTGATTTGGTAGAGGATGTGAAGAAACTAAACAACCTACTTGCACAAAAGGATGAGAAAATTGCAGAGTTGGAAAAAAGAGTTGATGACTTGGAGCAATATACAAGAAAAGAAGATGTGGTCATTAGTGGCCTAAAAACAACACACCGCACTTACTCTAATGTCACCCGAGGGGAGAGCAGCGAAGTTGATATAACAGAGAAAGAAAAACAGACGCTGGAGGACCAGGTGGTCAAGTTCTTCAATAGAAGGGATATCTCTATTCACAAGGAGAGTATCGCTGCTTGCTACACCCTCCCCAAAAGGAATGGACAAATGGAAAGAACCATCATTTTGAGATTTGTAAACAGAAAACAGAAAATAGAACTCTTGAAACAGGGAAAAAAGCTGAAGGACACGCACGTGTATGTAAATGAGCATCTCACGAAAAGGAATGCTGAAATAGCCAAACATGCAAGGGCACTGAAGAAACAAAGGAAAATCCATTCAACTTGGACAAGGGACTGTAAAATTTGGATACGTACAAATACTTTATCTGGTGAAGAGATGAAGGTCCTGTTAATTCGGGACCTCAAAGACCTGGAGAAATATGGTACTGTCTAGCCAACAAGAACATTTTCTTGAGGCCCAGATCTATCTGAGAGAGGTTTGCTTCATATTTAAAGAGTTCAACTTGGTGGTGGTGAGCAGATTTATGCCTTTCATCGTGTTCGAGAGATTTATACTGAACCAACTTTCCTATTGCAATATGATTACCTGTTGGAATTTTATATTATATCCCCTAAAAATTTTTATTTTATTTTTTGTCGTAGTTAGATTTTTCCTGGACGAATTGTTCTATTATCACTTTTACTGGTGTGTATGTGCATTGATCAGGATGTGTGAGATTGGGAAGAACGTTTGTGATCATATTGAACAATTACTATGCAGGAACGAGATATAGACCCAGAAAGTAATTTCTTTGACCAAGTTACTAGAAATTGTTTGTATTATACTGAACACCAATTTAAGGAAAAATTTAACTTGGAAAATGGTATTTCAATCGTACATTTTAATAGCAGGAGTCTATATGCAAACTTTGAGAAGATCAGAGACTACTTGCAGCAGAATACCATGCAATTTAACATAGTTGCTATTTCTGAGAGTTGGCTCAGTCATGATAAAGGAATCCAACTTGAACTAGAAGGTTATCAATTACATTATGTGAATAGAATAAACAAAAGAGGTGGGGGGGTTGCAATGTTTGTGGATAAAAGGTTAAAGCATAGGATTGTCGAAAGTATGACGACTGTTATTGATGATATTTGTGAGTGTTTAACGGTGGAAATTGATATGGGTAAAATGAAGAATGTTGTCGTTAGTTGTGTTTATAGAGCACCTAACTCTGGTATTGAAAGCTTCAAAGAAGTGTTTGAGGCCTTGATTTTGAATGCCAAGCAGAAGGTTGCTTATTTCTGTGGGGATTATAATATAGATTTTTTAAATCCGAGTAAATCACCTGCAATAGAAGAGTTTGTTGATGTAATGTACAGTATAGGCTTATATCCATGTATAAACAAACCGAGTAGAATTACCACCCACTCAGCAACAATAATAGATAATATTCTTACAAATAATATGAGTAGTAAATTAGAAAGTGGATTGTTAATAAATGATATTACTGACCATCTGCCAATATTTGTACTCCATGAATGTAAACACTATAATTTGGATAACAGCAAAATAAATATACAGTGGAGATTAAGAACAGATTACACCATGAATAAATTAAAAAATGATTTGTTAGTTCAAGATTGGCAGAGTGTTTATGATGAAGGGGATGTTGATTTAGCCTATAACTCCTTTCTAAATATCTTTTTGACTTTGTATAATAAAAATTGTCCAATCCAGCAATCAGAGATAACATCTAAACGGCCAAGTAAACCCTGGGTTACAAGGGGTCTGATAAATGCTTGCAAAAAAAAGAATACTCTATATAAAGAATTTCTTAAGCATAGAACTGAAGAGAAAGAACTTAAATATAAGATATATAAGAATAAATTAACAGTTATCTTAAGAAAATGTAAAAAAGACTATTATAGTAGACTGTTGGAAAATAATAAAAACAATATAAAGGGTACATGGAATATCTTAAATTCAGTTATTAGAAGGAAAAAAACAAGTACTGGTTTTCCAAAAGAATTTATTGATAATGGTAAAATAATTAAAAACATGGATGAAATTGTGGCTGGTTTTAATGGATTCTTTGTGAACGTAGGCCCAAATTTGGCCAATGAGATAATACCTCCACAAAAGAGCGATGACCCACAATATCCTGAACAAAGAAATCCAGCAACTATTTTTTTGAGAGATACTGATAAAACTGAAGTACTTGATATTGTTAATAACTTTAAGAATAAAATATCAAGGGACTGTAATGATATTGATATGCTTTTAATTAAACAACTAATTGCAGTTATAGTAGATCCCATAGTATATATTTTCAATCTTTCTCTGAAATTGGGTTCTTTTCCCACAAATATGAAAATAGCTAAAGTGGTCCCTATCTTTAAAGCTGGTGAACAGAATCTTTATACGAACTATAGGCCAATCTCACTGCTTCCTCAATTCTCTAAAATTCTGGAGAAGATATTCTCCATTAGGTTGGATAGTTTTATTGACAAACATGGGATCTTAACTGATAGTCAATATGGTTTTAGAACAAACCGTTCTACATCTTTGGCTTTAATAGACCTGGTGGAAGAATTAACAACCAGTATTGATGATAAGAAGTTTGCTATAGGTGTATTTATAGACCTTAAAAAGGCCTTTGATACAATAGATCATCATATTTTGCTTCAAAAATTGGAAATTTATGGAATTAGGGGAATAGGACTAAACTGGATAAAAAGCTATTTGGAACATAGACAACAGTATGTGCAGATGGGGGAGGAAAGGTCGAAGCTTCAAAATACAATATGTGGTGTACCACAAGTTTCAATTCTTGGACCAAAATTATTTATATTGTACATAAATGATATTGTTAAAACTTCTGATTTGTTGAAATTTTTTATTTTTGCAGATGATACAAATATATTTTGTGAAGGAGAGAATCTTCAACATTTGTTGGAGACTGTCTCTAAAGAGCTGGCTAAGCTTAAACTGTGGTTTGATCTAAACAAATTATCTCTCAATATAAAGAAAACTAAATTTATGATCTTTGGGAAACGTAGAATTCCCGAAGATTTAACTATTGAAGTACGGTGTGATAATTCCAGATTAGAAAGAGTCTATGAAAACTCGTTTTTAGGAGTAATAATTGATCATAAACTATGCTGGAAACCTCACGTCAACTATATTAGTTCTAAATTGGCAAGGATAAATGGTATACTTTGTAAAGTGAGACATATATTGAATCGGGATACAATGTATATTTTATACTGCACGCTTTTTCTTCCTTATTTGCACTACTGTACAGAAGTGTGGGGCAATACTTATAAAACTACCCTTAAGACAATATGCACAATGCAGAAAAAGGCAATTAGAATAGTCTGTAATGTTGGTTATTATGAACATACAAATGATTTATTTTTAGCTTTGCAAACATTAAAATTTGAAGACATAGTGGATCTTAAGACTACACAAATTATCTACAAAGCTAAAAACAAAGTACTTCCTAATAATATTCAAAAATGGTTTAAGGAAAGAGATAGTAGATATAATTTAAGAAGGAGAGGAAATCTCTCCCAATCAATTGCACGTACCACACTCAAAAGCATGTGCATATCTGTCAATGGGGTAAGGCTGTGGAATAATTTACCTGTAATAATTAAAGAAAGCAATCATATTGTGCAATTTAAAAGAAGGTTTAAAATGTATATATTAGAAAAGTATGATTTAAGGTAGACTGGGACATATGTTTCATTTCCTCTTCAAGAGGATGATTTGAATTATTATACAGTCTGTTTCTTGCCATTCCTTTAATAATCATTGTCAGTATTCATTTTGTGTTTTTGTTTATTTATTTATTTATTTTTTGTTTTTTACATTACAATTGTATTGTGTGACTTATTTTTAGATAAAATGTACTGCAAATGATTAAGTTTTTTTTTTTTTATTGTTGTTGTTGTTGTTTCTCAAAAAGGATAAATTCTGATATTTTGTAAAGAGAAAACAGTAGCCGTTTCAAATCCAGATTTGTAAATGGGGAAGGAAAACATACTGTAAGTTCGCTTCTTCCTTCTCCTTTTTTTTTTCTATATTCTTTTTCTTCTCTTTTGAACATGCTGAGATTTTGTTTTTATTATTTTTTGTTTGGATATGCTCTGTTATCAATGACCATGTTCTGAAGAGGAAAAGGAAATGAAAAGAAATAAATTATTATTCATTCATTCATCATTGCACTTATTTCTTCTCATTCTTTTGATTTGTGTAGCTCATTTTTTGGATATTTTTACCTCAATTATCCCATATGGCACCTTTTAACTTTGCAATTAATCCGTGAATCACAAGCGTTACAGGCTGGGGAGCTGCTGGCACGTAGCCTACTGATCATGAATTGACATCGCACATCCTTGTGATGTGACTATCGTGGATGCGTACATCACAATGTCGATGCTAAAATTATACATCGTGCAGCCCTAAAGTACGACTAACTTCTTAATCGGTTTAAATAATACTTTGAGCATATGCGAAGTGCTGTGATGTGTATGTTTACAAGAGCACTTTTATAATAAGATCTGTTTACATACATTTGAGTTTTTACAAACATGCATGGTTATTTACATATTAAGCATTGGTCAGTGGAGGAAACGAATCGGTTACCTAACGTAACCTCGGTTCTCTCTAGATGAGGGAACGAGTATTGCGTAAGCTAGCTTACGCTACGGGAAAGATTCATCTTTGCTGAGAAGTTGAAGCCAAAAAATTATTCCATAATTTTGTAATCATTGTCAACGCAGTCTCTCTGTAGTCGAGCTTGAGCGGGCTAGCTAGCAGCTCATTGGATCGCTCAGAGAGAAAGCATGAGCCTATGGCAGAGCGGCGCTGAACCCGCGTCCAATGAGCGGAGGCCGCTCGCTTATTACCTCAGAGCCCGCCGAAAGGGGCGTGGCTTGAGTGTATATAAGCGCCTGCCAGGCTCAGTTACACTTATTCTTACAGCGTGAAGCGAAACGCTAAAGGCGCAGCACGGCCGGGAACGCAATACTCGTTCCCTCATCTAGAGAGAACCGAGGTTACGTTAGGTAACCGATTCGTTCTCTTACGAGAGGTTCTCTCGTATTGCGTAAGCTAGCTTACGCTACGGGAACGCCTGGTCAACGCCGTGCGCGCTGAGTATCCACAAGCATTCCAGGGGGGGAACCCGGAACATAAGAGTGTGGACTGAGAATGGGAAGGCCGGCAGAGCGGGCCGTTACAGTAATATAATCTAACCATACGGAGAGCACAAGGGGCGAGCCGGTGTGAAAAAACTCCGTAGGCAGCTTCAAGAGGAGGTAGACATAGTTAGACCGCCAAAAGTTTAGCCTGAAGGGCGGGAACTTCCAAATTATAGAATCTGACAAAGGTGGATGGGGAGGACCATCCCGCAGCCACACAGATGTCGTGAATCGAAATTCCGCAGGACCATGCCCACGATGAGGCCATGCCTCTGGTGGAATGAGCCCTGACGCCCAAGGGGCAAGGCAGGTCTTTGGATGCGTAGGCGGAGGCGATAGCGTCCACAATCCATCTAGACAACGTCTGCTTAGAGGCGGCCAGACCCTTGGTGCGGCCGCCAAAAGACACGAATAACTGCTCGGAGCGTCTGAACTCGGCAGCGCGTGTGGTATACACTCTCAGAGCCCGGACCGGGCAAAGGAGATTAGCGTCTTGCTCAGAATCGGTTGTTAGCAGGGCTGACAGAGAGATAACCTGAGCTCTGAACGGGGTACCAATCGCTTTTGGGACGTAGCCATGTCTGGGTTTGAGCCTGACGATAGAGTCATTAGGTCCAAACTCGAGACACGTCGCGCTAGAAGAGAGCGCGTGAATGTCCCCCACTCGCTTAACTGATGCCAGGGCGATCAGGAAAACGGTTTTTAGCGAGCAGTATTTTAGGTCCACAGACTCGAGGGGTTCAAACGGAGGAGTTTTCAAAGCCTCGAGGACTAATGAAAGATCCCAAACCGGAACCGACGGGGGGCGAGGGGGATTCATCCTTCTGGCTCCTCTGAGGAAGCGGATGATCAGGTCATCTTTGCCCAGTGACTGAGTGCGTCGAGGTTCCGCGAACGCTGCGACCGCTGCCACATAGACCTTGAGAGTGGACGGGGACCTGCCCTTGTCCAGCATTTCCTGAAGGAAAACTAGCAAAGATGAGACATCGCAAGACCGAGGATCTATATTTCTGTCAGTGCACCATTTTGAGAACACAGACCATTTAGCAGCATAGAGCTTTCTGGTAGACTCCGCTCTAGCGTGTTTGATCGTGTTCAGAACTCCTTCTGGCAGATCAACGGGTAATCGTAGGTCACCCATGCATGAAGCGCCCAGCGCTCCGGGTGAGGATGCCAGATCGTGCCGCGAGCCTGAGAGAGGAGGTCTGATCTGATTGGAATGGGCCACGGGGCTGTCTGTGATAGCCACGTGAGCTCCGGATACCAACTCTGATTCTCCCAACGCGGGGCTATGAGGAGCACCGAGTGGCGATTTTCCCTGATTCTCTGGATGACCTAGGGTAGCAGAGAGATCGGAGGGAAAGCGTAGAGGGGACGGCTTGGCCAGACCTGGGCTAGCGCGTCCTCGCTCCTTGAGAAAAATCTCGGGCAGTGGGTGTTCTCTTCTGAAGCAAAGAGATCCATCTCCGCTCTGCCGAATAGGCGCCACAGCGATTGGACTGATAGTGAGTGCAGGGACCACTCCCCGGCGGGGAGGGGGCTCCTGGACAGAATGTCTGGGCCGTCGTTCAGGTGGCCCGGTACGTGCGTCGCTCTGAGCGAAAGCAGGTGCTCCTGGGACCAGCTGAGAATACGGTGCGTCAGGAGAAAAAGGTTTTTGGATCTGACCCCACCCTGACGGTTGATGTAAGACACCACGGCCATGTTGTCCGAGCGGATCAAGACGTGGTGACCGTGAATGAGCGGGAGGAAGTGCAACAGCGCGTTCTCGACCGCGATCATTTCCAGACAGTTTATATGCAGGGAACTCTCCTGACTCGTCCATTGGCCCACGGCCGGTGAACCCTCGCAGACAGCGCCCCAACAAGTGTTGGATGCGTCCGTCGAGATCACCTTTCGGCGAGAAAAGGTTCCCATAGTAACGCCCCTCTGATACCAGTCGGTTGCAGCCCATGGCTGCAGAGCAGCGATGCAAGCCTGAGTAACCCTGATCGGCTGGCGGCTCGTGGTCCACGCGCGGTGGGATACACGGCTCTTTAACCAGAATTGGAGAGGGCGCATGTGAAGAAGACCCAGCTGAAGCACCGCTGAGGCTGAGGCCATATAGCCCAGCATCCTCTGAAAGGTTTTCAGCGGCACGGAGGTGCCCATCTGAAAGTAGGCGGCTAGTCGCTGTACACTGAGCGCGCACTGTGTGGATAAGCGAGCTGTCATGGAAATCGAGTCCAGCTCTATTCCTAGGAAGGAAATAGATTGACTGGGTAGAAGAGAGCTCTTTGTCCAGTTGACAGAGAGGCCCAGCGATTTCAGATGGTTGAGCAGCATAGCGCGATGAGACAGAAGCTCCGTCTGGGATCGTGCTAGAATCAGCCAGTCGTCCAGATAGTTTAAAATGCGCATCCCCTGGCTGCGCATAGGGGCTAGCGCTGCATCCATGCACTTCGTGAAGGTACGGGGTGCTAAGGATAGGCCGAACGGAAGAACGGCGTATTGGTAAATCTGACCGTCGAAGGCGAAGCGTAAGAATGGCCTGTGACGGGGATTTATCTGGATCTGAAAATAGGCGTCTTTCAGGTCGAGAGAGATGAACCAGTCCCCCTGGCGCACGTGCGCGAGGAGTTTCTTGACTGTAAGCATTCTGAACGGTCTCCTCATGAGCGCTCTGTTCAAAAGCCTGAGGTCTAATATTGGTCTGAGGCCGCCGTCTTTCTTTGGAACAAGAAAATAACGGCCGTAAAACCCCGACTCTGTCATAGACGGAGGCTCTCTCTCTATCGCGCCCTTTTGTAGCAGCTTCGCTATTTCTGAGCGGAGCGTGCTCATAGCCGCCGGACTGATAGTGGATTCGAGCCGAGCGCGAGAGCGGGGCGGGCGGCGGCGAAACTGTAACAGATAGCCGTTCTTTATGATGCTTAGCACCCACGGGGAAATGCCGGGGATGGCTTCCCACGCTTTGAAGCATACGGCTAGCGGCTGAATGGTAGCGCTGTCCTGATTGCTGAATATAGCGGGCTGGGCACAGGGTGCGGGCGCGCTTATACTGAGAATAGCAATGGGACCTACACTCAGAGAGGAGCTTGTGAGCCCTGAGGCAGAGCGAGCAGAGCGGGGACACGTGCATGGACTCGTGGGCGTGCTTGGGAACTCTGATAGCGGAGCGGGCATAGCCTGCTTCCAGTGAGTGGGCTCTGGGGGGCTTATGTTGCCTGTGGGTGTGAGTGAACACATGTCTGTGGGCACTTTTATTACACAAGAGGCTTTTATGCTCTTTCTGTGAACTCTCTGGGTAACCGTGAAAACGGCCTTTTTTCGCACATAAGCGGGTCGAAGCACCGGCTTGTTTAAGGCGGGAAACACTACTGAAGTCAGCGAAGTGTCGGGGACTTGCAGAGGGAGATGTTTTGACGGCGGTCCGGCCGCGGCGGGAAGAAGCCGTCTTCTTTTTCCCAGCAGTGCTAGGCAGACTTCGGCTGATCAGGCTTCAGCGTGATCTTGGGCCGGGGTCCCCTTGGAGGCGGCTGTCTGCGGCGGCTGTCAGAGCGAGAGCGCGGGCGAGGGCGTCCGCCCTGTCTATGCTGGGATTGGTGAGCCTGCTGGGGTGGGCGCTGAGGTGGGTTCTTGGCAGGAGGTTCGTGAAAACGGCCTGCGGACGAGCTAGCGCGGCGAGGCAGAAACAAGTTCATGGCCTGGGTGGCTTTCTGAACCTCTGAGAAGCGGTCAACGATGCCCGTGACGGCAGATCCGAAGAGGCCAGAGGGAGAGATAGGAGCGTTGAGAAAAACGGTCCGTTCCGAGTCACCCATGTCGGCGAGCGTGAGCCACAAGTGTCTCTCAGCGACGCAGAGTAAGGCCATACATTTTCCCAGTGCTTGAGCGGCGGCCTTGGTGGCGCGAAGGGAGAGATCCGTAGCGCCTCTCAGGTCCGTGAAGGCGGAGGAATTCCGCCCGCTCCTCGCCAGCTCACACAGGATGTCAGATTGAAGGATTTGGAGGACCGACATGGAATGCAGCGCTGAAGCGGCCTGGCCGGCGGCGGCATAACCGCGGGCATGGAAGGTCGAAGTCGCCCTGCACGCTTTAGAAGGGAGCGTGGGGGAAGAGCGCCATCTAGCAGAGGGCGGGCATAAATGAGCGGCGACCAAATCCTCCACGGGCGGCATGGCTGTGTAGCCCTTCTCGGCGGCTCCGTCCACCGAGCGCAGCGAGGCGGAAACATCAGAGCGGTTGCGAGCCGAGAGGGGAGCATTCCACGACTTGGTGAGTTCAGCGTGAAGCTCCGGCAGAAAGGGGGCCGCCCGGCTGGAGATGGGGGTCGAGCGTCGGTGGAGGAATTTTCCGTCCATGCGGTTCGGTGGTTGCTCCGGCGGAGGCGACCACTCGAGTCCCAGGCGATCAACAGCCTGTGAGAGGAGGCGCATCAATTCCTCCTCAATACCGGCGCGGGTCCCCGCAGACTCTCTAGCTGAGGAGCTGATAGACGACCAGTCACTATCGGACGCGTGTAGTGAACCGTCGTCCTTCTCTTCCGCTGCGTCGTCGGAGGCGATGGAGCGGCCACTCGGCGGCAACGGGACGTCTGGCGGCGGAGAGGGAGAGCGGTCGGTGGGCGGCGACTGCGGCACACAAGGATCCGCGGTGGGCTCCGGCGGCCTCTGGGCGCGGCGTTTCTTCTTCCGCGGCGAAGTCAGAGGCGGCGTGGGAGCAGATCTGACCGCCTGCAGTCGAGCCCGCAGGGAAGACAGCGGCAGGTCTTCGCAGTGGTCGCATCCTCCGTTGGCGAGGGCGAGCTCTGCGTGTTCAAGCCCGAGACAGAGCGCGCAGATGGGATGGCGATCTCCGTCCTCGAGCAGTGAGTGGCAGGAGCCACAGGAAAAGCGAGACATCCTGAAAAGGACGCTCGAGCTCTTTTAGGAATAATGTAAAGGATACGTCGTCGGATGACGCTAGCTTGCTGGGCGGCTGAAGGTGGCAGGCGGCCGGCTTCTCCAGTCTCCGGAGCTCGCTAGAAGATGTCCTTTCGACGGCGACGGCTTCTTCTTTTCTCAGGTCAGCAGATGCGTGTAGCTCGCTGAACGATGAAAGAATCAGTGTAACTGAGCCTGGCAGGCGCTTATATACACTCAAGCCACGCCCCTTTCGGCGGGCTCTGAGGTAATAAGCGAGCGGCCTCCGCTCATTGGACGCGGGTTCAGCGCCGCTCTGCCATAGGCTCATGCTTTCTCTCTGAGCGATCCAATGAGCTGCTAGCTAGCCCGCTCAAGCTCGACTACAGAGAGACTGCGTTGACAATGATTACAAAATTATGGAATAATTTTTTGGCTTCAACTTCTCAGCAAAGATGAATCTTTCCCGTAGCGTAAGCTAGCTTACGCAATACGAGAGAACCTCTCGTAAGAGAACTGATTATTTCCAAAATATTTGCATAAAAATCTCTTCTGACATTTGTCAGCTTTCCTTTTAAGGCATGTCATGAAGGTCAAAAAACGATCATGCTCACTGTAGCTGCAGTAATATTTCTCTGGTTCTCAATGCGGTGACTGAAGCACTGCACTGAATTTTTTTCGAAATACATAAATGTACACGCAAATGAAAATATGTGAAACTGCAAAGTTTAGGGATCATATAAACAAAACTTTTAGTAATTGAAATTGGATTGGATTAATTTGGATTGATGAAAATAAGTGCATGTAAATAGGGTTGTCAAATGTACCAGTACTACCGGTACCAGTGAGTACTTTAAAACAAAAGTTTTGTGGTTACCAGCATTTCTGTAGTAAAGTATATTCAATAGATGCTGCATTCAAAAACTGTCATTCATGTTTGTTTGAGTGCTCTCTGACTATCAAAGACTTCTATTTACAACATGATTTTTACAAGCGTTGAGCTTTGTAGCCAATCACAATCATATCTGTTCAGCCCATGAACAGAATGGCCTATAAGAGGTGCTCGTCAGTATATAAGTCAGAATCCTTTTGTCACCATTGAAAACGTACAAGTTTTTGTTCAACACGAGCCGCACACTCACAAATCCTTTCACTTTAACCAGCAAAGTGTAAACAGAATGTTAAGATATTCATTTCATTGTACAATTAAAAAAGCTTTTTTTTTAATATAACAGGAGTTTTTGCTAGTGCAGAATTCAGTGAACTTGCACTTTAGAGATTCACAGCCTTAGTGATTAGGCACCTGTTTCCGCAACTTCCGGTCAGGTGGCGGAAGTAGCATACCAATGGTATTTTGTGTGCTATTTCGCGAAGAGGTTAGGTGTTTTTCGGATAATGTTGTACTATTTAAACTAAGTCGTAAACCTTTATGAGAGATGTCATTACGGAGCTCAGGGACAACATGTGCTGTTCGCGGTTGTACATAGTCCTATAACCGGACTAAACTAATTCAGTGGCAAATTTTATTATCCAACAATCTTGGACTAAAGATTTTAAGTGAAGGCTACTGTGAAGCAACATATTCAGAACATGAATGACACACAGTAAACATTTCATAGTATAATATAATATATAGGCTATATATATTTCTCACGTCAGTGGGCAAGTAGACGCTGAGTTTCGGTTATTTTATGAGACGAGCTGCAGTTCAGGCGCCGGCGCCTCCGTGTCTTGATTATTGTCTGCTATATTTACTTATCATTTATTAAATCCAGGTAATTTGTAGATGAAACATTGATTCAAATTAAGATACAATTAATACAAAACTTTTTTTATTAATTAAGTTAATTAAGGCCCATTAACTTAATTAAGGAATTTAACTTTAAATAAAGGCTCAGTGCTTTCTAAAAGTTACAAATTTTTCTGTGTCACGTCCCTAATGTGTATTTCCCTCATTAAATGTAAAATGCATGTTCTATTTTTCTAATGTCTGGACTCATTTATTAATATATATATATATATATATATATATATATATATATATGTATATATGTATGTATGTATGTATATTTAAACGGAGGTTTCAATAGCCTAAATGCATTTTCTGAGAATTTATATTTCAGGTTTTGACTGAAAATGTCTCGTCCATAACGCTGGACTCGCCCAATTTTAAATAATTTATCCTCACCTAGTTTTTTTGTGTAGTCTACGAATTTTATAATGTTTGGTGTAGTCTACAAATTTTATTATGTTTACTTCAAATAGTAAAAAATAAAGATATGGTAGATATATTGGATCTGGACGGGAAGGATATCTCTTGGACAACCATATTTAAATGCATAATTGAATTAAAAACTGGTTATCACTGTCATTCATTGCAAAGAATGTCAAGAAACAGGACAACTTTTTTAAAATTACTTAATTTAACATTTTTGCTGTGTTACCAAGAACAAGTAGCCTGTGGAATTTGCTCAGCAAGTTAGTCTGGCAAAGAGCTCATTCAAGCCCATTTCTAATCCGTTGAAATTGCGGTACCAATCAGAAACGTGGGGGCAGCGACGACAGCACAGCGTTGGAACTAAGGGTGTGACTGACTGTTATAGGCCCTGTCCCAAATGGCACACTCCGGACTTGTGGACTTCCTCAAAGTCCACACTTCGGTGATGTCATGAAGTGCAGACCTATAGTGCCCTTAGCGCGAGTCTTCGAGGGCGCATTGAGAGGTATTTTTGGGACAGACTCGATCGTCACGCAGGAAACAGGAAGACGGTCTGGTTATTGCATAGACAGTATAAGAATTACAAAAACAGGATTTATTTTATTTTCCCATCTTATGTCCATGTGAACTATGCAGCCTGCTTTTAAAGTTCTATAATTGTATATGCCACCTGGGCATTACAATAGATGTCATGGTTATGTAAATGATAAAAAAAAGTTGTACATAATAATACATAATGTTCAATTTTAACACAAAATGAAAATGAGTTTAAGAAAAATGTATAGGTTTCAATATTCATAATACGTTTATGACCCAGTAAAGCCAATACATTCGGTTCTATTTATGTAATGAATCATATAATGCGAGCATATTATTTAACACGCTTTTATTATGTTTGACATATCAACCACTGGTCTCTAAAGGTCGAATAGACTGTAAGTAACAACTGTTAAAATGTACTGTACGCCTATGTCATAAAAACCATAATGATATTTACACCTTTAATATTCCATCTTTACAGTCCGTGAGTGAAATCTCCTCCCATCTGTTGTCTGATTGGCCTTTCGCAAGGATTCCTGGGTAGTTAAAGTGCGTGGAGCCCATAGACATAATATAGGTAGACGCCCTATCGACCGCTACTGCCTATTGGCACGGACGAGAATTAGAGCTGCCATCTTAAACCGGTCATCCGCTCCGCTCAGTGTAATCTGAATGGCAGGTGAAATGAGCTGTCAGCGCATTAAATTAATCATATCTCACTGAATACTGAACTGATTTTCACGCGGGGTTTTTTTTTTTTTTTTTTTTTGCTGCAAAGGTCATTCATGTAGCTATGATATAGGACACATGGTTCGGCATATTTTAATATCCATTGTAGGTTTAACAATAATATAATATTCTGAAATAAGATAAAAGTGACCAAACACAATATATGTGATGAAAGATATCATGTATTTTATAAATCACACACTATAAAAAATAATAAAGAAGCAGAAACCGATAGTAGCAGCAGTAAAGTAAGATATTTTAATAAGTTGAAGAAACAATTTATGATTTACACACAGACATACACACGCACACATACGAACAGACACACGAACACACACACACACACACTCTCTCTCTCTCTCTCTCTCTCTCTCTCTCTCTCTCTCTCTCTCTCTCTCTCTCTCTCACACACACACACACACACAGAACGCAGCCACCGAATCCACCGAACGCAAAGCCACTTGTAATAAAAATTGAGAAGAAGCTTTTCAACGTGTTTGCATCAGTAATTTCTAAATTCTTACAACATTAAGCCTATACCTTTTTATTATGTGGATTTGGGAGGGGAACATGTCTAGATTAAAGCCCTTTTCGGATTAACTTTAGGCTGAAGTAAATTAATGTAATTTTACCACAGGACTTCTGTAATATCAATAGCCAAATCGCATGTGATGAGATATAGGTTATCAATAAAACTAGAAGTTAGAGGGGTAACTCAATTTGCGCATCGCTGTCATGCGTGTATATAACGTTGCTTCCTGATGTGCGCAAACACAACTAACCTATACAACAGGGCAGTTGAATGCTTATCTGATAACCTAGAAGCTCTTGTAATTATTACTTTAACAGTTACCCCATCTCTTCATGCCGGGTGAACACCGGCTGATGCAGTAAACAGCATTTCACAACGATTTCATTACAGTAATAGCAAATATCCTTGCTCCTTCTCGATTATCTGGTAATATTCTATTCACAAAATACAACCAATAGTACGGTAATGTTAAGACTTACTTGTGAAAAGCACTATTTTCGGTGGTCCGGCGATTAGAACAGAAAAATGCTCCACAGTGCTTTGGCATCCTATCTGCTGCCACGCAACGAGCCAAGAGTATGACCGGTTCAAGATGGCGGCCGTATTTCTCGTTTTTCAGAGGCCAATAGGGTATAGTCTCTATATGATATCTATGGTGGAGCCTGCATCTATGCGGGCTTCGCGGAAGACCGCTTCAAGGGTACAAAGGTGGCGCTGCTGAGCACACTTCAGAGCATTAAAATGCCAAATGGGACAGCCTACGGACTCGTAGACTCGGCGAGCACGCGCAATTTAAGTCCACGAGACCGCAAGTCCGCGTGAAGTGCGCGATTTGGGACAGGGCCATAGTTGAACACCATCATTAGAACTCCTTATGCTGGGTACACACCAAAGGATTTTTTACATCTTATAAGATTTTCAAAATGTGATAGACCACACACATGAGGAGAAAAAATCCTAGATTTAACCGTTTTGCTCCTATAGACGAATCCGACGAGCGTTCTTGTGTAGGCTGCCATCTTGTGGCGACGCCATTACTGAGCTGTTACACCGGCATAGACATATGCACCGGTATGTAAACAAACCACGGAGATAAGGTGATAACGCACCCTCGATGACAGCTACAGCCAGGCAGACTTGTTGGGTTGATGATGTTAGACATTGGCCTCCAGTCACAGATGAAGGTACAAACAATCTTACAGATTATTTATGAAAATAGCTTGGAAAGCTAGCTAGGCTAACGTTTGCCTACGAGGAAACTAAAAAAAGATCTGTCCATTTGGCAACAATAAATAAATAAATAAAATCAAATAAACAAATTCATGTTTTTCATTTGTGTCCATTATTTATCTCATTTTTACATTGCAACGGGCATGTGTAAGGTAACGTTACAGCTAGAAAGTACACACAATATCGACCAATTAGTGTTTTTAAACCATGGAAAGAGGTCAATATAACAGCAGGAGAACAATTATGTCACATAACGTTACATTTAGCTCAGGAAAGCTATTTAATGACCATAGCATGTTAATTGAATAGAAAAAAATAGCAAGAGAGGAGATTTCGCTGATCACTATATCACACATTTATTATATTTTTTTACTTATGAAATTAAATAATTGTTATTATACGCGAATGTCCGCGTCTTGTACTCGCCCAGGAAATCTGTGTAAACCGTACAGCACCAGACAGGGGCAGTCGACCCGGGGTATTCACAATGTTTTCTCTTGAAATTTTACTGCCACCATTGAAACAATTTATAACGGAAACTGTTTCCCCACTCGACATTATACAAGGGGTAAGTGTTGTAACGTTAGTGACAGTCATAAATCGCGGCCTGTTTATTCCTGTGGACGCAAGTTGCAATTAGGCTCTATGCACGAACCCTGCTGACGTGTGTTCGAACGAATCTCAGTCAGCGTCTTTACTTCCGGAAGCGCGTTCTGCAGGCCAAGTGTATAGGCGGCAAAACTGTAATAAAATCCGTTTTCTCAGAAACGGAGACAACGATTTTAGAAACGCTGATTCGCTAGTCGTATTTCGTACGATATGAGAGAATACTAACACTCAAAGTTGTTGATTTGGCTCGAAATATATAATTTAAATAACTTCTCTTTTTTACTCTTGTGTGACAGCTAACTGCCTCACAGTGTTGTTAACATCATTCACATTAACCGGAGGACGTTTTTATAAACAGCGAGTGTAATTTGACACTATCTCCACCTAACGCAAAACCGGCTTATGACCATAGACTGACGCAGCGCCGGAAGTGAGTGGGCGTGCTGAGACAAATATGGAAGCGATCGTGCATAGAGCATATGGAGCAACGCTACCCAGCAACAGCTCAGTAATGGCGCCCGCTTACTTCCGGTAGTTTCGCCGGATTCGTCTATAGAGCTCCGGACGTCACGTGACCTACTCTGTTTAAACCGCCATATTGGCAGGCAAGACGGTCAGGGACCGGGACGTGAATGAATGACGACAGCTTTAGTTTCAAGGCAACAGAGTTCACAGCACACTTTAATTCAAAAATACATATTATATGTATGTAGCTCTATAATGCTCCCGGGGTGCTTTTCATGTGTATTGATAAAGGAACTGATAGTTTTCCTGAATGTTGGTTAGGAGGAAGAAGAGTCAGCCTCCACAAAACATATATTTTTATTTATTTTATTTGTCGTGCTATGAGGGGAAAAAATGTAACGGACATGACAGTTCTCCATTATAGACCGAAAGTGACTTTAAAACTTTCACAGACTTCAAGTTCGGAAAGCACCTTACTTTAAAGTAGCCTAATTGTATCTTATACAATTCCTATCTTATGTTAATTAATGTTTAATCAACCAATTGCCTTGATTAAATAAATAAGACGTAAATGTACAAGAAGAAACAGATGCCGGCACGTGAACTGACTCTCATAAATAAACCGAAATTCACCGTAAACGTTGTTAGGCTATTTGCCTCACAACATAAATGTATAGAAAGCGTGATGTCTACTTTTAAAACAGAACATTTAAAAACGAAAAACATGATCTCTGCATGCTTATGTAATAATCCATATGAAATGTGCATTTCTCTCTGGTGCGTTACTGTGAATATCGCGAGTCAGCATCATCTTCATATCTTGAAGACGACACACTGACAGAAAAACCTTGTTTAATAATAAACAATTCAAATGTCTCCTTGCTATATTTGACATATTCATAATCATTACCTTTGCCGGTTCTTTGCAGCTTTTAGATACTTTGGAGCGCCACCCATGAACGCACCATGCATCAGCACCAAAAACGTGATTTTTTTTTATTATTATTATTTTTTTAAAATCTAAAATAAAAAAAAATCATGATACGAACCGAATTTTGGTATATTGCTACAGCCTTAGTAGGATGAGAAAGCAGGAGTTTAGTCGTTTGTTAGTTGTAAAAAAAAAATAATACAAATAAATAAATAAAAAAAGGCTATCTGAACATCTTTGCCAAGCGCAAACCATGTAATCAATAAATTATCGGGGAGGGTCCGATAAATTTTCACAATCGTTTTGGAGGGTCATAGAAAAATTAATTACTGGTGAAGGGAGTCTCTTCAAGTCTTTTTTCCCAGACATGAAAAAATCCTAATGATGTGTCATTAGTTGTCCATTGAAATAATCAATAAAATAAAAAAAATGAAAAACCGTTCATGGAAAGTGTGTGAAACATTGTGTTTAATGGGATAATGATAATAGGCTATCTTTACTGACACTATTGTACAATTATTCTTTTATTCTTTTATATCTTTATGGTGGGATTAAATGGGTTAATCAATGGCCAATCATAGCGCTGGGTTCATTTCCCAAAATAGCAAGTGGGGATGATTGACAGATGCGTATAAGGCAATAAAGGACCCCGCTCGATCCCGCTTCCACTCCCGCGGCCCGCCGTCTGACTTGATTTGAGCGAGGATACGACAGTAGGCTACTACAGTCACGGTAAAGTTACTTCTGACTACTGAAGGTAAACGGGCTGGGGTGGATGTGGAAAGTTGAAATATTGTATTGGGTTGATCTGGATTCGATTATCACACGGGAGTAATCACATGGATTATATATATCACTCAAAATACTCTGGCATTAACTCAGATAAGAGGAAAACAACATTCAGCCATGCAAAGGTATAAAATGCTTAAGTAATGCTGAGAAATAAATCTTAATAAAATGAATCGTTATGGTTTAGTGATTATGAAAGTTCTGTGATTTCTGGATGATAAGCGCGAGTCTGGAGTAACAGGCGTTTATTTACTCATTCTCATGATTGAGAAACGTAGCCTGCATGTGTTATGTGTTAATAACTAAAGTAGGCCTACCTAATGTATTTTTAATGAAAATTAGCACGTTCGTTACTTGCGGATTAAAAAGTACAGTTGTATCAGTGCTCTCTCTCAAACACTGACGCGCGCTCAGAGAGAAGATAACTGTAAAATAAAATTGGCGGGCTAAGTTTAAATTTGTATTATCCACCTGTTTTTAGAATTTGTTAAATGACGGACGTTTACTGTTAACAGCCCTTCCTATATGTCGGATTCGTCTTATACTTGATATTCTTTTTAGAATAAGTGATTCGTTTTGCTATTATTGGACTCCTGTCTATTCATTGTCAACTATTTTCTATAAATATGTTTGTATTGGCTAACGTTTATTCAGTAATGTGTGTCCTGTTCAAAATGTGCAATGTTGAAATGTTAAGACAGCATGTCACAAATAAAAGCCCCTTTTTTCTTTGAGATTTAGTATCATATTGGGATATTGGGGTAATAAATTACAATTTATCTTAAATGTACACACAATGTGGACTCCAATTAGTCCAAAATGCAGCTGCACGCCTTCTCAAAGGAAAACGTAAATTTGAACATATTACTCCGGTTCTGATCTCTCTCCACTGGTTACCGATTAAATTTCGAATAGATTTTAAAGTTTTGCTTTTTGTGTATAAATCCCTACAAAATTTGGCTCCCCAGTACTTAACTGAGCTACTTCACCCAAAACTAAAGTCAAGATCACTAAGATCGGGGGAATCAAATTTACTTGCGGTCCCTAGGACCAGACTAAAAAACAGGGGTGACCGTGCCTTCGCAGCTTATGGCCCCAAATTATGGAATAGCCTTCCCTCAAATATCAGATCTGCCCAAACTTTGACATCTTTTAAAACTTCCTTGAAAACGTACTTCTTTTCATTAGCTTTTAATGTACCTTGATGTTCGTCTTTCTTCTTTGAAGTATACCTGTGTGTCCTGTGCATGCTATGTTACCTTTTTATTGCCTTGTCAAGCACTTTGGTCAACGCAAGTTGTTTTTAAATGTGCTATACAAATAAAATTGTATTGTATTGTATGTTCCTGTTTTTTTTTTATTAGGGGTTTCTTAATTTTAGACTAATTGACCAGCACACATTATATACTATATAATGCAATATTAATCATGAATAAAAAATGGTTTTGAGCAGTATTGAAACTTTGGACTTTCACTGTAAATTGCAGTGCAAGTGAAATTGTCTGATTTGGGTCGAATTAAAAAAAAAACTTTAGGAGTCAAAACTAGAATTATGAAGATATAGGCATACATGCGTATGCTTATACAAAGACATGTTTGTGTGTGTCTCTTGCATTCTAAAAAGATATATGCCAATATATTACTCTATACTATATATTATGTCCAACCAGCCAAAATGACATCAAAGACAGTGGTAATGGCACATTTTTTTCCGCGTGAGTGCCGCCATGTTCATGAACCAGAACTTCGACAATAAATCAGTAAATTGCTACTCAAAAAAGTTTTTCAAGGTTGGCAGGTCTGCATACACCTATCCTTATATGGAATGGTTTTTATACTGAGTTTATTACATTTTCTGAGCCACAAATCAACAAGCTGATCCTCCATCTCTGCTGTCCACATCAATTTCACGTTGTGCTGCGCAATGACTGCGTTTGTTATGGTTCCGTCTTCCATCATCTCGCTTTCTGATTTGATATTGTTTCGTTTCACGTGATAATCTCCTGAGCGCACGCGCGTTTGTCCTCGGGGTTCTCCCCACACATCAGGATTTCTGATCGTAAATATTCAATATTTACGATTTGCGATCGGAGCGGCTCCGATGTTCTTCCGAGCAGGTTCGTGCACTCTTAACACACCTCACACCAAGGGAGAATCTGATATGATAATCTGTAGAACCATCAAGATAATCGGGACATACCTGGGATTGTCGGAAGGGGGAAAATCGGCCCAAAATCAGCCCGATTATATTTTGGTGTGTACCCAGCATTATACTACAGGTCTGTTGAATGCCTGATTCTGATTGGTTGAGAACGTTCTAAGGTGTGCAATTATTTTCAGGGAAACGCACGGCAAAAGTAGTTTTAGGCAGGTTTGACCGCATTACAGTTCCATACCACTTCGCGTTGTTAACTGTAATAACAGAAAATAGGATACAATTCATAACAAGAAAAAAACATGCAGCCCCATGCGATTGATCTGCAATTTTCAATGTCTAACTTCACAATCAGTGGACGCATACAGTTTAATTGTTAATAAATATAGTATAGTCCTATCTATAATAGGCTAAATAGAAAATTAAACTGAATAGGCTATATAAATAAATTGATTGCTGCACGGATTTTCGTAATTATTTCAGATAATATAACAAATAAGTAATTAATAACTAAATAATAAAGGGCTTTGTGTCTTTCATTTACTGGGTTATCTACTGTCAATTATAGAAAACCAGACTGAAAAAAATAATTAAAACGATAATAATAAATAAATAATAATATTGACTCACATGCTTTTCTGTCTCATTATTTCAACATCTCTCTTAGGCCTACTAAGGCCAGTTATGAATGTAATTTGATCCTTATGACTGATCGTGCCTAAATGCGTGTTCAGCGCGTTCAGTCTGTGTTCACACAGTTGGTGTTTAAGACCTGCTACAGTTGATGGAAACAGTCTGTCTTTGACTATTTCAGCGAGTCGTAAGTGTGTCCCCCATCATTAGTCTGCTTTCAGTGGCTCAAACCTCCGTTACTACCTCTAAAATTACGTTTTTGAATTGGCAATGGAGGCATGGGATTCGATGCGTAAGAAATTAGTCCTACTAATGTCTTAGTAAAAAATAGACATTCGGCAAATGTCTTGAAATGCATCATCTGAACAATGTTTTGAGGTGTGGTAACTGTAGTATAAGCGGAATAATTGACTTCAGGCAATTGAATTATTAGAAAAATAATGCACTCCCGAGGTGTAGGCCGCTTCGCATGTACGTCTCACCGCGCCGGCACCCAGTGTGCGCGTCTAAATTGCAAAATTCATTGCAAAGTTTTTTTGTTAAGGTTTTGTTTACTTGGTGTGATTTATTTAATGGAAAGCACATTCAGTTCTAGTTGTCTTGCTGTTAATTTTAAATAAATGTAGAGCAAGTATAGCTAATCAGTGTCTGTTCGTTTATTCAAACTAAGTTTTTCTATAACTGACGAACGTCCCTCTGCATATGTCATTTCCTTCATCGCTCTGATTGGTTTTAGGTCTATCCAATTGCGCCCAGAGGCATTTGAGCTACATCCGTTGGTGACGCCCCTTTGGAATTGATTTGTCAATGAGGCTTTGCCAGACCATAGCTTTGCCGGTACAACTGAGAATTGTCTGGTTTTAACTAGGCTAAAGAACAACTCTACTTGTAAACACACCTAATAAAACATGTTCCTAAAGGAAATAATGTTTTTTTTTTTTGCTCTAAATTTTCAAGGACACTAACTCGTAATGATTTGGTGGAATACATCAATAGCCATTATAAAGCTCCTCGCATGGTCCTGGCTACAGCTGGAGGTACTGCTCTTGAACTATTATTAAACTGGTCATGCAGTAGTGTTATAATAGTAAAGCCACAGACAGCAAAGTTTATCGCATAAATACTGTATTTCTGTTCTGCTGTAGGAGTGAACCATGATGACCTTGTGGCTCTTGCTAAGCTGCATTTCAGTGGTGTTTCATTTGAATACGAGGGTGATGCTGCACCTGTTCTGTCCCCATGCCGTTTCACTGGGAGTGAGGTATGAATTGCGTGTATGCTTAAGAGGTGCTTATTTTCTTGCCATAACTTGACTTGCCATTACTTTCTGTCTTGCTTTCAGATTCGTATGCGTGATGATGCGATGCCCTTAGCACATGTTGCTATAGCTGTAGAGGGAGCTGGAGCTGCAAGTCCTGATATTGTGCCACTCATGGTTGCCAATTCCATTATTGGTAGTTATGACATCACATTCGGAGGTGGCAAGGTTAGTTTATTACATTGGTTAAACTTCTATCTCCTTAACTTGTGTGTGCGTGTGTGCGTGTGTGTGTATGTGTGTATATATATATGTATGTATATATATATATATATATATATACACAAGCACACACACACACAAATAAAGTGTTTGTGTGCGTGTGTAAAACATATAATATATATATATATATTTATATATATTTTTTTGCATGTATGGAGTAGAAGTAGGAATCTATGTACCTAAGATGGCTCCTGGAAAATTTTAGTAGGAGAGTCTTTCTTTGTGTTTTAATGAAATGCAGCATAGAGCAACCTTAAACTTGGCTATTGTAAATCAGTTTGTCTCTCGATTAATTCATGCACAGGAATGATAAACTCAAATTATTTACATATTGTTTCTGACCATGTCCATCCTTTTATGGCCACCATGCACCCATCCTCTGATGGCTACTTCCAGCAGGATAATGCAGCATATTAATAATAATAACTTGATTATTAAAGCTTGAATCATTTAAAATTGGTATCTTGAACATGACAATGAATTCACTGTACTAAAATTGCCCCCACAGTCACCAGATCTCAACCCAGTAGAGCATCTTTAGATCATCAGACATCATACATGCAAACACATGTATGGTCAAAAAAGAGAGAGGTAATCGAAGCCCTCGCCCTCGAAAATATCCAGAAACTTACATTGCCACCAACCCCTTCCATCCTTGGCCCACCCTTAGGCACATATAGTAAATATGTTTCAGCCTTTAAATCATTAAAAAAAAAAGGTAGAAAAAAAGAAAAACCTCCTATATTTCAGCCTTTTAATAATTTTTCACACCAAAAAAAGTTTTATAAAAAGAAAAACCTCTTATATTTCAGTCTTTATATCATTTTTATAAAAAATAATGAGTCAAAAAATTAATTACTTTACATTTACATTACTGCATATTTGCTTACCTTTTATTATAGACCCTTTTACTGTTTGTACACAATGATGACATGGCTACGTATGCACGCGCATATTGGCAACGGAAGTATGTGAATCAGCAGTGTGTCAAGCAACGTGAGCGGATTATGCAACACAGACAGAGAAAGTTACTTAAAAAAGTTAACTATCATGTTATCCGGCTACCAGATCTGTGTACTAAAGTGGAGTCGATAGAAGACTTTAGCAGATGGCCAAATATTCAGTGGCGAGATGCGTATTTAGTTGAGAAACCGAGCGTGTACACCTGAGAGAAATTACGAGCATATAAATCACTGGATGCTTATGAGTACATTGTCTGTGGTCATGTACAGAACGCCAAATACCATGACATCGACACAGACTTTTGTGTGTTGAAATCAGAAATTCTTCCTAGTCAAAGACAAGGACACAAGACAACGATGTATGACTATGAGGCTTATAATCAACCATATTACCCAGACCTACATTTGTTTTCCTTCATTTTTCTCTACATTCATTCTTTTCCATCATTCTTTCCTATATTTATTATTATCCTTCACCCAGACCTACATTTATCCTTGTCCTTACATTTTATGTTGTTATTGATTGCTGTGTTGAGGCACTTTTGTTTAAAGTTTTATTTTGTACTTTAATAGTAACTATGTTGCAAGCATACATTGCAATTAAACTGCTAATAACAATTACAATTGAAGTTGAAAAGCACTGTGAATGTAGACATGAGCATTTTTAGGGCCCGATCACCCAACGGTGCGAGGCCCTCTTGAAACTGTTAGGGTTATTTTTAGGGCCCGAGCACCCAACGGTGCGAGGCACTCTTGAAACTGTTAGGGTTATTTTTTTTTATTTTTTATTTTTATTTTTTTTTAATTTTTTTCTGCAAAGTAAGCGCCATTTTCGGGGCCGCAACATGCTCAAAAAGTCACCAAATTTGGCATGCATGTCAGGACTGGTGAAAAATTTCGTATTTTGTTGGTTTCGCGGATAGGCGTGGCAAAATGGCTCGCTAGCGCCACCTAGAAAATTGGAAAAAATTAGCCCCTCCTCCACGTTCAACCTACATGCACGAAATTTGGTGGAGATGTGTATCATTTCAAGCCGCACAAAAAAGCCTCAAGAACCCATACCCTAAACTCGACAGGAAGTCCGCCATTTTGAATTTGGCGACCGATTTGGGACGATTTACACACTCCGTATTTTAACTAACTCCTCCTAGGGATTTACTCGGATCAACTTCAAATTTCTGCTGTGCCTTCTAAAGGCATTGACGATGTAAAGTTGTGCTATCTGCGCGTTTTCGTCGATGGGCGTGTCCGTGGCATCGAAGATTCGCCATGAAACAGGAAGTTGTAGTAACTTGGCTGTATATGCCCAGATCTGCACGAAATTTTACACATTTGACAAGAGTACCGCCCTGAACAAATCTACATGCCGGCATTCACCCACAGTCATAGCGCCACCTGCTGGCAACAGGAAGTTACCTTTAACGAAGCAGCCCCGGCCGCATGTTTGACCGACAAGTACGAAATTTCTGTGGTACATCTACCATGTCCAGACGCACAAAAAAGCCTCTTGGAGCGATGCCCTAAACTCAACAGGAAGTCGGCCATTTCTAATTTTACCGCCATTTTTGGATGATTTATTCATTACGTACTTTAACTAACTCCTCCTAGGGATTTAGTCGGATCGACTTCAAATTTCTGCTGTGCCTTCTAATGGCATTGACGATGTAAAGTTGTGCTATCTGCGCGTTTTCGTCAATGGGCGTGTCCGTGGCGTCGATGATTCGCCATGAAACAGGAAGTTGTAGTAACTTGGCTGTAAATGCCCAGATCTGCATGAAATTTAACACATTTGACAAGAGTCCCGCCCTGAACAACTCTATATGCCGGCATTCACCCACAGTCATAGCGCCATCTAGTGGCAAGAGGAAGTGACCTTAAAAGACGCAGCCCCCTCCGCATGTTTGACCGACAGGTACGAAATCTCTGTGGTACATCTACCATGTCCAGACACACAGAAAAGTCTCTTGGAGCGATGCCCTAAACTCAACAGGAAGTTGGCCATTTCTAATTTTACCGCCATTTTTGGATGATTTACTCATTACATACTTTAACTAACTCCTCCTCCGGATTTAGTCGGATCGACTTCAAATTTCTACTGCGCCTTCTAAAGGCATTGACGATGTAAAGTTGTGCTATCTGCGCGTTTTCCTCGATGGGCGTGTCCGTGGCGTCGATGATTCGCCATGAAACAGGAAGTTGTACTAACTTGGCTGTAAATGCCCAGATCTGCACGAAATTTTACAAATTTGACAAGATCGACATACCGACATTCACCCACAGTCATAGTGCCACCTGCTGGCAACAGGAAGTGACCTTTAACGAAGCAGTGTAGCAAATTCACAGCCGTAACCGGCTGAGCTCCAGAATATGCAACGCGGCCGCCTCACACCCCGACGTGCAACAGGTGCGAGGGCCCGCCCATCGCTGCTTGTTTATTTTTTTCTTTTTTCTTTTTTCTGCAAAGTTAGCGCCATGTTCGAGGCCGCAACATGCTCAAAAACTCACCAAATTTGGCACGCATGCCAGGTCTGGTGAAAAATTTCGTATTTTGTGGGTTTCATGGATGGGTGTGGCAAAATGGCTTTTTAGCGCCACCTAGAAAATTGGAAAAATTTAGCCCCTCGTCCATGTTCAACCTACACGCACGAAATTTGGTGGGTACGTGTATCATGTCAAGACGCACAAAAAAGCCTCAAGAACCCATACCCTAAACTCGACAGGAAGTCTGCCATTTTGAATTTGGCTGCCATTTTTGGACCATTTACACACTCCATACTTTAACGAACTCCTCCTAGGGATTTAGTCGGATCGACTTCAAATTTCTGCTGTGCCTTCTAATGGCATTGACGATGTAAAGTTGTGCTATCTGCGCGTTTTCGTCGATGGGCGTGTCCGTGGCATCGAAGATTCGCCATGAAACAGGAAGTTGTAGTAACTTGGCTGTATATGCCCAGATCTGCACGAAATTTTACACATTTGACAAGAGTACCGCCCTGAACAAATCTACATGCCGGCATTCACCCACAGTCATAGCGCCACCTGCTGGCAACAGGAAGTTACCTTTAACGAAGCAGCCCCGGCCGCATGTTTGACCGACAAGTACGAAATTTCTGTGGTACATCTACCATGTCCAGATGCACAAAAAAGCCTCTTGGAGCGATGCCCTAAACTCAACAGGAAGTCGGCCATTTCTAATTTTACCGCCATTTTTGGATGATTTATTCATTACGTACTTTAACTAACTCCTCCTAGGGATTTAGTCGGATCGACTTCAAATTTCTGCTGTGCCTTCTAATGGCATTGACGATGTAAAGTTGTGCTATCTGCGCGTTTTCGTCAATGGGCGTGTCCGTGGCGTCGATGATTCGCCATGAAACAGGAAGTTGTAGTAACTTGGCTGTAAATGCCCAGATCTGCATGAAATTTAACACATTTGACAAGAGTCCCGCCCTGAACAACTCTATATGCCGGCATTCACCCACAGTCATAGCGCCATCTAGTGGCAAGAGGAAGTGACCTTAAAAGACGCAGCCCCCTCCGCATGTTTGACCGACAGGTACGAAATCTCTGTGGTACATCTACCATGTCCAGACACACAGAAAAGTCTCTTGGAGCGATGCCCTAAACTCAACAGGAAGTTGGCCATTTCTAATTTTACCGCCATTTTTGGATGATTTACTCATTACATACTTTAACTAACTCCTCCTCCGGATTTAGTCGGATCGACTTCAAATTTCTACTGCGCCTTCTAAAGGCATTGACGATGTAAAGTTGTGCTATCTGCACGTTTTCGTCGATGGGTGTGTCCGTGGCATCGAAGATTCGCCATGAAACAGGAAGTTGTAGTAAATTGGCTGTAAATGCCCAGATCTGCACCAAATTTTACACATTTGACAAGAGTCCCGCCCTGAACAAATCTACTTGCCGACATTCACCCACAGTCATAGCGCCACCTGCTGGCAACAGGAAGTGACATTTAACGAAGCAGCCCCGGCCGCATGTTTGACCGACATGTACGAAATCTCTGTGGTACATCTACCATGTCCAGACGCACAAAAAAGTCTCTTGGAGCGATGCCCTAAACTCAACAGGAAGTCCACCATTTCTAATTTTAACGCCATTTTTGGATGATTCACTCATTACATACTAGGGATTTAGTCGGATCGACTTCAAATTTCTTCTGTGCCTTCTAAAGGTATTGACGATGTAAAGTTGTGCTATCTGCACGTTTTCGTTGATGGGCGTGTCCGTGGCGTCGAAGATTCGCCATGAAACAGGAAGTTGTAGTAACTTGGCTGTAAATGCCCAGATCTGCACCAAATTTTACACATTTGACAAGAGTCCCGCCCTGAACAAATCTACATGCCGACATTCACCCACAGTCATAGCGCCACCTGCTGGCAACAGGAAGTGACCTTTAACGAAGCAGCGTAGCAAATGCACAGCCGCACCGGCTGAGCTGCAGAATATGCAACGCGGCCGCCTCACACCCCGACGTGCAACAGGTGCGGGGGCCCGCCCATCGCTGCTTGCAGCTTTAATTTATTTTTTATTATTATTATTATTTTTTTTCTTTTTCTGCAAAGTTAGCGCCATTTTCGAGGCCGCAACATGCTCAAAAACTCACCAAATTTGGCACGCATGCCAGGTCTGGTGAAAAATTTCGTATTTTGTGGGTTTCATGGATGGGCGTGGCAAAATGGCTTTTTAGCGCCACCTAGAAAATTTTAAAAAATTAGCCCCTCGTCCACGTTCAACCTACACGCACGAAATTTGGTGGGTACGTGTATCATGTCAAGACGCACAAAAAAGCCTCAAGAACCCATACCCTAAACTCGACAGGAAGTCCGCCATTTTGAATTTGGCTGCCATTTTTGGACCATTTACACACTCCGTACTTTAACGAACTCTTCCTAGGGATTTAGTCGGATCGACTTCAAATTTCTGCTGTGCCTTCTAAAGGCATTGACGATGTAAAGTTGTGCTATCTGCGTGTTTTCGTCGATGGGCGTGTCCGTGGCGTCGAAGATTCGCCATGAAACAGGAAGTTTTAGTAACTTGGCTGTAAATGCCCAGATCTGCACCAAATTTTACACATTTGACAAGAGTCCCGCCCTGAACAAATCTACATGCCGACATTCACCCACAGTCATAGCGCCACCTGCTGGCAACAGGAAGTGACCTTTAACGAAGCAGGGTAGCAAATTCATAGCCGCACCGGCTGAGCTACAGAATATGCAACGCGGCCTCCCCACACCCCGACGTGCTACAGGTGCGAGGGCCCGCCCATCGCTGCTTGCAGCTTTAATTTTTTATTTATTTTTAGAGCCCGAGCACCCAACGGTGCGAGGCCCTCTTGAAACTGTTAGGGTTATTTTATTTTATTTTTTTTCTTTCTGCAAAGTAAGCGCCATTTCCGGGGCCGTAACATGCTCAAAAACTCACCAAATTTGTCACGCATGTCAGGACTGGTGAAAAATTTCGTATTTTGTGTGTTTCGCGGATGGGCGTGGCAAAATGGCACGCTAGCGCCACCTAGAAAATTGGAAAAAATTAGCCCCTCATCCATGTTCAACCTATATGCACAAAATTTGGTGGGGGCGTGTATCATATCAAGACGCACAAAAAAGCCTCAAGAACCCATACCCTAAACTTGACAGGAAGTCGGCCATTTTGAATTTGGCGACCGATTTGGGACGATTTACACACTCCGTACTTTAACTAACTCCTCCTAGGGATTTAGTCGGATTGACTTCAAATTTTGTTTGTGCTTTCTAAAGGTGTCCAGACACACAAAAAAGTCTCTTGGGGCGATGCCCTAAACTCAACAGGAAGTCGCCATTTCTAATTTTAACGCCATTTTTTGATGATTTACTCATTACATACTTTAACTAACTCCTCCTAGGGATTTAGTCTGATCAACTTCAAATTTCTACTGTGCCTTCTAAAGGCATTGACGATGTAAAGTTGTGCTATCTGCGTGTTTTCGTCAATGGGCGTGTCCATGGCGTCGATGATTCGCCATGAAACAGGAAGTTGCAGTAACTTCTCTGTAAATGCCCAGATCTGCACCAAATTGTACACATTTGACAAGAGTCCCGCCTTGAACAAATCTACATGCCGACATTCACCCACAGTCATAGCGCCACCTGCTGGCAACAGGAAGTGACCTTTAATGAAGAAGCGTGGCAAATGCACAGCCGCACTGGCTGAGCTGCAGAATATGCAACGCGGCCGCCTCACACCCCGACACGCTACAGGTGCGAGGGCCCGCCCATCGCTGCTTGCAGCTTTAACCCCCTGGGGACCAAAAACGCGCCCCCGCGTTTTGATCGTTTTTTTCACACAGCTGCAACATAGACTTAAAATACTCCGTCATTGATGGTCATATAAATAATATCGATACATGATTATAAACTATAGAGGGTCTTCTTTTTTTTGTGTACACTCTTATTAATATCAAAACCTTGTGTTTTTGTAAAATAAATAAATTAAACAGGGTGCGCTTTCAGCTCACTCTGTCTCCGCAAAAATCTTTCTGAAACGCGTCCGAAAAAAGAGCTGTAACTCATTAAATACTTATCACAGACACACGAAAAATCTCTCTTTATGAAGCTGAGATTTTCTTCTTTTAATCTAAGTCATTTATATAAAAAGCAACTACTCTCAGTTGATGTAATCTGTATGAAAAAGAGAGATGTCAGGATTTTCCCTTTCACCTCATTACAGCAAATGAGGTACTAATGTGACCGCACCCACTGGGAGCGCGTGCTATTCAAATTCTAATGTTGAGGCAAGCCATGAAAACGCCCACATGGATAAAAACATACAGTTTATGCCCATATCGATAAAAACACAGTTTATTACGGATAACCTCGTCCTATTCTTTAGTCTTGCATGCGCAGTGAGGAGATCCTGGAAAAAAAGTTACCTTATACTTTCATTTTGAGGAGCACGGATTCAGCTGATGCAGTAAGTCATTTATTATAAGTGCTTTGTTCTAATCGCGTTATTGAATAGTGTCTACAAAGACTGTAAATATCAAATGCGCGTCTGATAGGGAAGAATAGACGAATTCACAGACGCGCGCGCAGTGCGTTCATTCACTTTCGCTTTCATTGGAACAAGAATCTCATGTGACAGCCTTACATTAGTAAGATAACATTATTTATCTGTACCTATAACCAAAAAGTGTGTTTAAATATGATTCGGGCGTGTGGACGGACGTACGAACGAACGTTCATTTAGTTAGAGACTGTTAGAGTTCTGCTCATATTATTTTCTTAGCCACACACTCGAATCATATTTAAACACACTTTTCGGTTAGAGTTTAAAACATCTTGATGTTTTAAACTCTAACTCTGAACCAATTCTACATGGCCCATATAATATTTGACCAGGATTTGTTTCCAGGTATGCCAAAAAATGGGTTTTGACTTTCATTTATACTTTGATTTTATACATACATATGAAGAGCTCAGATGCAAAAGCCTCTAAGTGCCATTTGAATTTTTTCTAGAATGATAATTTTTATCAAGCTTGTATATACAACTTCAGTAATTTCACATAATGGCAATGAAGACTACCAATTAATTGTCGTTTAAGTGAAATTACTGAACTTAAAGCTTACAAGCTTGATAAAAATGATCATTCTAGAAGAATTTAAAATGGAACTTAGAGGCTTTTGCATCTGACCTTCTGATATATATATATATATATATATATATATATATATATATATATATATATATATATATGTATGTTGTTCTTTCATTTTTTTTCTTGTCTTACTCACCTGAATGAAAGGCTCATTATTATGCATGTCTTTGTTTCTCTCAGGTGTGAATCACCTAATTATACATGATGGGGCTGGCCTGTTCACGCCCATTCGCATATTGCCTTGGCAAACAAAAAAATGTTTTTCACAATATAACCTAATTCACAGTTTTATGTGAATGATTAGGGGGATGATTTTCAGATCATTGTGAAGAAAAAACCCTAGGCAACAACATCAATCAGTCAAAAGTGTTGTGGACGCATATTTCACATGTGTTTTGTGGCCTTATTTCAGAAACTTTCATTTTTAGTTTTTACAATAACCACGCATAAACAATATTCTCTCAAAAATACAAACATGTACAAACATGTTGCCCATATGTCATGGTTGCCCTTTTTCTGCTAAATATAGTGTAATTTCACCTGTGTCATTAATATGTTTATAAGCAGCTGAAAAAAACACAGATGTCAGGGCATGTCAGAACCTCTCAAGGACCCCAAATACACCTTGGTCCCCAGGGGGTTAATTTTTTTCTTTTTTCTGCAAAGTAAGCTCCATTTTCGAGGCCGCAACATGCTCAAAAACTCACAAAATTTGGCACGCATGTCAGGACTGGTGACAAATTTCGTATTTTGTGGGTTTCGCGGATGGGCGTGGCAAAATGGCCCGCTAGCGCCACCTAGAAAATTGGAAAAAATTAGCCCCTCGTCCACGTTCAACCTACATCCACGAAATTTGGTGGGGACGTGTATCATATCAAGACGCACAAAAAAGCCTCAAGAACCCATACCCTAAACTCGACATGAAGTCCGCCATTTTGAATTTGGCGACCGATTTGGGACGATTTACACACTCCGTACTTTAACTCCTCCTAGGGATTTAGTCGGATCAGCTTCAAATTTCTTCTGTGCCTTCTAAAGGCATTGACGATGTAAAGTTGTGCTATCTGCACGTTTTCGTCGATGGGTATGTCCGTGGCATCGAAGATTCGCCATGAAACAGGAAGTTGTAGTAACTTGAATGTAAATGCCCAGATCTGCACGAAATTTTACACATTTGACAAGAGTCCCGCCCTGAACAAATCTACATGCCGACATTCACCCACAGTCATAGCGCCACCTGCTGGCAACAGGAAGTGACTTTTAACAAAGCAGCCCCAGCCCCATGTTTGACCGACATGTACGAAATCTCTGTGGTACATCTACCATGTCCATACGCACAGAAAAGTCTCTTGGAGCGATGCCCTAAACTCGACAGGAAGTCCGCCATTTCTAATTTTACCGCCATTTTTGTATGATTTACTCATTACATACTTTAACTAACTCCTCCTAGGGATTTAGTCTGATCGACTTCAAATTACTGCTGTGCCTTCTAAAGGCATGGACGATGTAAAGTTGTGCTATCTGCGCATTTTCGTCAATGGGCGTGTCCGTGGCGTCGATGATTTGCCATGAAACATGAAGTTGTAATAACTTGGCTGTAAATGCCCAGATCTGCACGAAATTTGATACATTTGACAAGAGTCTGGCCCTGAACAAATCTACATGCCGGCATTCACCCACAGTCATAGCGCCATCTAGTGGCAAGAGGAAGTGACCTTTAAAGACGCAGCCCCCGCCGCATGTTTGACCGACAGGTACGAAATTTCTCTGGTACATCTACCGTGTCCAGACACACAGAAAAGTCTCTTGGAGCGATGCCCTAAACTCAACAGGAAGTTGGCCATTTCTAATTTTACCACCATTTTTGGATGATTTACTCATTACATACTTTAACTAACTCCTCCTAGGGATTTAGTCGGATCGACTTCAAATTTCTGCTGTGCCTTCTAAAGGCATTGACGATGTAAAGTTGTGCTATCTGCGCGTTTTCGTCAATGGGCGTGTCCGTGGCATCGATGATTCGCCATGAAACAGGAAGTTGCAGTAATTTGGCTGTAAATGCCCAGATCTGCACCAAATTGTACACATTTAACAAGAGTCCCGCCCTGAACAAATCTACATGCCGACATTCACCCACAGTCATAGCGCCACCTGCTGGCAACAGGAAGTTACCTTTAATGAAGCAGCGTAGCAAATTCACAGCCGCACCGGCTGAGTTGCAGAATATGCAACGCGGCCGCCTCACACCCCGACACGCTACAAGTGCGAGGGCCCGCCCATCGCTGCTTGCAGCTTTAATTTTATTATTTCCTCGCTCCAATCAATACGTTTAATCGCCTGCAGCCACAGGTGCCGCCGGTTCTTCTGAAACGGCCGTGATCCTGTTGGAATCCTCTAAAACCTTGGTGGAATTTTGATTAGTGCAACCGTAAATGCAATAACAAGACATTCTGATGCTGGGAAACCGCTTTAATAAATTTTATGAGTTGCTAACACGATACCACTTCCATTGCCAAAATGCGTGCGCAACTATATCATCACGTGGGCTGTAAAAGGGTCTATTAATAGTAAAATTCAGTCCAATTTTCCCGTGTTGTCAGTCGTTGCTAAGCATCCATGCACTGCGCTCTACATAACACAACAACAAAGAAGTTTTAGTACTTAATAGATTTTCACCATTGAAAAACGCTTGCTGCAAGATTTATTTATGGAGAAGAGGAAATACACCGGTAGCGTTTGGGCACAGCCCCATCCTTCATGTTTACTAAGCTTTCAATGGAGGTTGGTTCTTGTCACATGAAATGCGATGGGTTTGCGGCGTTCTGAAAAGTTGAAGTTTTCATATCGCTGCGCCTGGAAAAAAATGCTTCAATTATGAGAGTGCTTGGCTTGAGAGCGCAAAAGAAACTGCCCTACGGCGTTTATTTAGTCTCAAAACTCGCGCACAGGGTACGAGGGCAAAAAACAGTATACATGTGCAGAATGACACCCACTTTCGGGTGCGTTTCGGCACAGTGAGCGCGCACGATGCCATACTCGCGCGTGGCCCCTTGATGAGCTTCCTCCAATCAGGCCACGAGTTAGTGTAAGAAACACTAGTGGTTCACGCTTGCATGTATACAGCTGTTTTGGCCTTGGCCCACAGTGTTCTGATTTGCTTATTTCCTATTTACTTGTTTGGAGGCAATCCAGGGTAACACTTTATAATAACTAAACGCTAATAATAATTAGTTAAGTATGAGTAAACCATTAATTCATCATTCATAAAGCATTAATAGACATTAATAAGCAGTTTATAAATACAGCTTTAGATGCTTTCTTCTTGATTTAAAAGCATAACTATAATTTGTTAAATAATTGTATTTTCATCATGTACATTCATACAGCTTATCATTCAAACATATAGTGATGGTTACTTAGTGTGTTAATAAATGCTTTATTAACATGTATTAATGCTGTAATTCAGGGTTAATTTGGGTAGTTATAAAGCATTTAGTGGTCAGTTAACTATGTTCGTGAGCTCATCTAAAGTGAGGACTATTCATGGCTTGTAAAGCATTTTTAAAGGCTGTTACATATTTCTATGTTCTGTATCACTGCGTTGTGTTTGTTACATTTTACTGTTTAGAAGATTTACGAGTCTTTAAATCGCCTTTATAAATGCTTTACAAAGCATGAATAGTCCTCACTTTAGATTAGCTCACAAAAATAGTTAACTAACCACTACTAAATGCTTTATAACTACCTGTATTTACTACATTTACTTACACTTTCTAAGTGATCTTATGAATGACTGACAACTCTTAATCAACTGGTTTGTAAATAATGCCATACTTCATTTAGAAATTATTAATTGATCATTAACAAAGTATGAAAATACAATTATTAAACGCATTATAGATATGCGTATAAATCAAGAAGAAAGCATTTATAGATATATTTATAAACTGCTTATTAATGTCTATTAATGTTTTATAAATGAAGAATTAACTGTTTACTCATGCTTAACTAATGATTAATAGCGTGCAGTTATTATAAAGTGTTACCCAATCCAGAATTATTGTTGGTGAAATTACAATCAGACACCCTCCCACCCCCACAAAAATCTCTTCGGATCTGCACGATTCACACAAGTCACCCAAACTGACGTGAAAAAAGCAGAAGGTGCCGAGAAGCGTGCTGTTTGCATCCCTGGTGGTGGAACAGGAGCTTCGTCCCCTGGATGTGCATCCCACAAATCTCCATCAACTGCAAGATCCTTAGGGCCCTATGATTTCCGCGATAACGAAATCGCGGACGGAATCGCGGAATTGGCCAATTAACACAGAATCTAGTGTTAACGTGGAATTTCGTGGATTTTTAAATATTTGGTTTGAAATTCTGTTTTTGTGTGGGAGATGAACGCATGTCTGGTGAAAATGCAGACCGGGGTAATGATGCTCCAATGATGAAATCAATCAATGAAAGCATGGCGAAGCGGCTCTCCACGGCTCTGCTTTCGTCGGCTAAAAGTTAAGAAACTCAACGCTATAAGCCATCAGTGCCGAGCCAAGCAGTTCGCACGTGACTTGTTATGCAGTGTTTCCCACACATTGACTAATTCGCCGCCACATACTGCGTTTCGGTTTTTAACACTATTTAAAACACACGCAGCGTATTCTTTCAGTTGTATTTCCCCGCGCTCTCTCCGTCTCTCTCTCTCACTCACGCGTCTCTCTCTCTCACACTCACACACACACACACACACACACACACGCACACACGACGTGCACACCGCGTCTGTCTATGAGGCGCCGGACTGGACAAAAGCGAAGTGAACTCCGTGAGAGACAGAGTGTGACTTTATTTAAACTTGTATAAACTAATATAATTTATATTACTGGACAGTTTAAAGCTCATAACGATATATTGTTGTTACTTTAAGAGTGCAGTGTTATGTTGCATCATGCAGTATTTGTCCTGAAAAGGCTACCAAGTAAATGTCTGTATTACCTCAATATATTTAAGGTCATTCCTATTTTATTTGTATTTTTAAGACATTTTAATCATTAACTTTAAAAGCATACTATTTTTACAAATAAAATAACAGTCAATGGTAAAAAAAAAACATATTCCCAAAAATTAAAACGAAAAAACGGAATTTGGGAAAAAATAAAACGGATATCATAGGGCCCTATATCCTATCAATACGGGCCAACATTTCTAAAGAATGATTTCAACACCTTGTTGAATCAGTACCACACAGATTTAAGGCAGTTCTGAAGACGAAAGGACACAGTATTAGTATGGTGTTCCTAATAATCCTTTAGGTGAGTGTACAATATAGTAAAAAATAGGGTAGATTAACATAATCAATTAAATATCCAGTATTGACCAATATATGTCCAATATCAGTACATTATTGTATTGTTATTGGCAACATGACAAATAACTGATATGGTACCAATATAAAAGCCTGAGCTTTCAAATACTTTCAATTACATCATGAAATTGACACCATTCAATATCCATAAATTGTTGGTCAACTCGATCGAAGCATTTTGCTGAATATATTCAATACTTTACTTACTTATTTGATTATTAACTTGCTTATTTACTCATCAATTTGCTTTTCTTATTTCTTTGTTTTATACATGATAATCTTTTTATATTTTGCCAGCAAAGGTGGATTGTTTATTATAGGCTAAATCAGGTTATTTACAGGTATAGTGAGGTTAAAAAAAGATCCTCCTAATCATTTTTGTATCTGATTTGGTATTTCAACATGTCAGTGGTTCACATGTCATCTACGGACACACATTATCCTCTCATGCACTTACAGATGCAGCATTTTGACTGTACTTCTGCACTAGATGAGAACACGTTTTAATAATTTCTTGGGTTAAGAAAGATTTGGAGTTTGCAATATGTCCTTTTCATTTCATTTAGTTTATTTATATAGCACAAATAAACACAACAGAAGTTGACCACTGTGCTGTACATACAAATAGAATAATAATCTAAAAACACAACAATAGTACAACACTGACAAGCAATAAAACACAACATTTGCGATCTTTATATCAGGGTTATGAGTGAAATGCGCAGTTAAAAAGATATGACTGCAATTTGGATTTGAATTCATATATGGATGTGGCAGATCTCACAGATAGGGGAAGACTGTTCCTTAACCTCGGACCAGCCACTGAGAAGGCACGATCACCTCGGGACTTCAATCTGGATTTTGGGTGTACAAGTGAGATACTATCTGAAGATCGCAAGCGTCTTGTTGAGTGTTTCACGTTAACAAGGTCTGACAAATAGGACGGAGCCTGACCAATCAGTGCCTTAAAAACAAAAATTAAAATTTTATATTCCACTCTAAAATGTACTGGCAACCAGTTTAGAGAGATTAATATAGGGCTGATATGTTCTTGTCTACGCGTTCCAGTTAAAAACCTGGCAGCGGCATTTTGGGCCATTTGGAGCCGCAACATGGATGACTGAGGTAAACCAACATACAGTGAGTTACAATAGTCCAAACGAGATAAGACAAATGCATGAATTACAGTTTTAAGATTGTTGAAAGATAAAAAAGGTTTGACTTTAGATAAAAGTTTGAGGTGGAAAAAACATGACTTAACCACAGAATTAATATGTTTGTCAAACTTGAGGGATGCATCGAAAAAAACTCCTAAATTTCTCACAGTGGGTTTGACATAGTTATTTAAAGAGTCATAGTTATTATTGGGACTTGTCTTTCCCACGGAGGGCCCGAAAACAATTACTTCAGTCTTAGACTCATTCAAATGCAGAAAATTCAAGGACAACCAAGCCCGGACATCGTTTAAACAATCACGCAAGGTTTCTAAGCCTTGCTTGTCGTTTTGTTTCAAGGGTAAGTAGATTTGGGTGCCGTCTGCATAGAAATGAAAGGACACTCCATGTTTCTTAAAAATTGAGCCCAGAGGCAGCATGTACAATGAAAACAATATGGGAGCCAAAATAGACCCCTGGGGGCCACCACAAGTGACTCGTGCTACAGATGATATAGCCTCTCCAATACCCACTGAGAAAGTTCTATCTTTAAGATACGATCGGAACCAGTTTAGAGCAGTACCTCGAAACCCCACACACTTTTCTAGACGCGATAGCAGAATGTCG
Organism: Cyprinella venusta; assembly: GCA_038021265.1. NCBI lineage: Eukaryota > Metazoa > Chordata > Actinopteri > Cypriniformes > Leuciscidae > Cyprinella > Cyprinella venusta. Next base: position 14,648,437 of record CM075868.1, read on the forward strand.
TGATCAACCGTGTCAAAAGCTGCGCTCAGATCCAAAAGCACCAAAATTGCTGAGTTCCCAGAGTCGACAAGTAATAAAATATCATTTAAAACTCTTATGAGTGCTGACTCTGTACTATGATATTTCCTAAAACCTGATTGGAATTTTTCTAAGATACTGTTTGTTTCCAAAAATCTCTGCAGTTGTACAGCTACAGCATTTTCTAAGATTTTGGCAATAAAAGGTAGATTAGAAATTGGTCTAAAATGGGCTAAAACAGATGTGTCCAGACCTGTTTTTTTCAAAATAGGTTTCACTATGGCATGTTTGCAAAAAGAAGGAACAATACCAGATAAAATGCTCTTATTTATAATTGCTAATAACCAATCTCCAACACTCTCAACAGTCAGTTTAAAGAATTTGGTCGGAACAATATCACAGGCAGAGGTGGTAGGCTTCAGCTTAGCGACAGAATTCATTAGGCCCGGCATTGTGAGTGGCTCGAATGAGTTACAGAAGTTGATAGGAATTAGGAGCTCAGCAGGATCCTCAGAACCAGGAGTGATGGATTGTCTAATTTCATCAATTTTATTCTTAAAAAAGGACAAGAAATTCTCACACTAGGATATTAAATAAAACCCTAGGATTATTTGAGCTATGGCAAATTTTTTCTGAGAAATATTGAGACTTCGTAGTTTTAACTGCTTTTTGATATGAAATTAATGATTCCCGTAAAATCTCATAGGATACTTGAAGTTTGTCTTTTTTCCATTGGTGTTCAGCTCTTCTACAGGCTTTCCTTAAGCTACGGGTATTGTTATTTAGCCATGGTTCAACTTTATTTTTATGTTTTTTAAATTTCATGGGGGCAATGAGATCTAAGACACTAGTGCAAACATAATTAAACATATTTAAGAGCTCGTCCACAGATGATGTATTTGCAAGAAAATCTGAAGGCAGGAAAACACAAGCCTCGTTGAATGCTATTGAGAAATTATACACCGAAGTTGGGGAATAAGGCCAACACGTGACCATTTGCCAGTCCTAATAATTTCAGAGGTACAACAAGGGATCTCAGCGGTAAACGTTATAGGCCTGTGATCAGAAAAGCTCAAATCACCTACATGCACATTTGAAATAGAGAAACCATGCGTCAGCACCAAATCTAAAATATGACCATGCACATGTGTTGGATCTTTCACCCATTGGACATAATCACAAGCATCAATGAGTCCAAGAAACTCTGTCGCTAAGGGTGCGGAGTCAGAAGAGACATGGATATTAAAATCGCCAATAATTAGAATTCTCTCAAATCTGGGGGTGATATCCCCTAGAAATTCTGAGAACTCCAAAATAAAGTTTTTGTTTGTTTTAGGTGGGCGATACACCACTGCCACCACCAATGAATTTATCGAGTCCAATGAAAAAGTTTGTTAAAGTACAATGCCTCTCACCAGTGCTCTCTGTCTGGATGCACGCACATAATGCGCACTTCAGTAAGCCCAAAAAACGTGAGTTCATGCGTTTTAAATGCCGGGGGAAATCAGAGTAGCCTTTGGGGCAAAAATCGGAGTAGCCTAACGGGCAAGAGTATGATAAAAGAAAACAGGTTAATGTATTTACATGACCACAACCATTGTCAGTTTATTCAGCATATTCGTGCATTGTAAACGCGCTCATTCTCTGAAAGTGACTCGCTGCATTACGATCTGCAAGACGATGGATGGATGTAACGGTATAGCGACTATCCTAATTTACTAGTGTAATATTTCTCTTGTGGACCTACATTAATGACAGTAAAAAAAAATTGAAGAATATTTCTTGTTAAACAAGTGTTTGAAGCTGCTTTTAAATTTTCACAGATAGCAGAGTTGTGTTGTGTTTGTGAACTAAAGACTGTTATTAGGCCTATATCATTTTAGTGATATTATTATTAGTGGTGCTTGCAAAGCAACACTATTGTTATTGTCCATACTTATTATTTTTTTTCTTTATCTTCCGTGCGTTTTTTGGCATGCTACTCCTCCCGCAGCTTTTGTGTCAGACCCATGAATGAGGTGTCAAATCGACCGGCTCATTTAGGAGAGGTGTGCTATGACTTTTGTAAGGGATCGGGGGTACGATGTTCGCACCAGGGGCAAAAAACGGCCGAAAAAAATCCCATAGACTTAACATTGCGAAAAAATTTGACGAGTCATAGCTCCAAACGAGGATGTCGCAGAAATTTAATTTAATTTTGTAATTTACCACATTTGAAGAGGCTGGCAGGCTCTGTAAGAATATACCTCACAATGGGGTAAAAGTTGCACCCCTGGGGGGCAGGGGCTGCCCAAAGTTTCCCCATTGACTTACTATGGTGAAGGATGTCCCATCAAATGCATGTGTTTTTCCTACTATGGTAAATTGCATAGGGATTTTGTATAGGCTCTATGCGCGAACCCTGCTGACGTATGTTCGAACGAATCTCAGTCAGCGTCTTTACTTCCGGAAGCGCGTTCTGCAGGCCAAGTGTATAGCAGCAAAACTGTAATAAAATCCGTTTTCTCAGAAACGGAGACAACGATTTCAGAAACGCTGATTCGCTAGTCGAATTTCGTACGATATGAGAGAATACTAACATCCCAATTCGTCATATAACTGACGTTTTGGGACGTCTTTTGACCATTCGTCAATATACGACTTTTTAGGGCCCCCTTAAACGTCGGTAGATGACGTTATGGGATCCTAACTCTACCCCATACCTAAACCTAACCCTAAACCCAACTCGTCACCTAACTGACGTTAAAGGTAAAGCGTCAGTTGTATGACGACCCGGGATCGTCATCTACCGACGTTTAAGGGGGCCCTAAAAAGTCGTATATTGACGAATGGTCAAAAGACGTCCCAAAATGTCAGTTATATGACGAATTGGGATGAGACTGTGTTACACTCGAAGTTGTTGATTTGGCTCGAAATATATAATTTAAATAACTTCTCTTTTTTACTCTTGTGTGACAGCTAACTGCCTCACAGTGTTGTTAACATCATTCACGTTAACCGCAGGACGTTTTTATAAACAGCAAGTGTAATTTGACACTATCTCCACCTATCGCAAAACCGGCTTCTGACCATAGACTGACGCAGCACCGGAAGTAAGTGGGCGTGCTGAGACATTTTACTCAGACGGCCAATCAGTCTCTCAGGATCAATCTGAAGCTATCAAGCCATGCCCTAGCAACCATTTAGAGCTCCTTAGCAACAAGTTCCATAGACTTCCATTAAAAGAGATCAAAGCGATATCTCCGGATAGAAGTGTCATAGAAACACGAGGGTGGGCTCGTTTGACTCGGGCCAGCAAACAGCCAATCCTGAATCACCTCAACACTTACTGGTCACGCCCTAGCAACCATTGTCAAGAACCTTAGCAACCAAAATCCAAAGAGGGATATCTTCCATTCTGAATGTCATACAGGCATGGGAGTTGGTTTATATCATTCATACTGACAAGCAGCCTTTGGTTTTTCATGATTGGCAGCTGCCAAGCCACTCCCTAGCAACCAAACGGAGTACCCTAGCAACCATTTTCAAGACCTATATCTCTGCATCAAAACATCGTATAGAGATGGGGGTTGGTTTATATATTCACATTGACTTTGGAGCTTCATGATTGGCAGATGCCAAGCCACTCCCTAGCAACCAAACAGAGTACCCTAGCAACCATTTTGCAAGACCTATATCTCTGCATCAAAACATTGTATAGAGATGGGGGTTGGTTTATTACATTCACATTGACTTTGGAGCTTCATGATTGGCAGCTGCCAAGCCACTCCCTAGCAACCAAACAGAGTACCCTAGCAACCGTTTTGCAAGACCTATATCTCTGCATCAAAACATCGTATAGAGATGGGGGTTGGATCTTTTTACTCATGATAGCAAACAGGACTTGCTACATGTTACACATGCTAACAGTGAATAGCTACATGCTAATATTGATTAGCTAAGTGTTAAATCATGCCATGAACATTATAAAAACTCTATAATAACCATATGTGAACACTACCAACCACCTAGTAACACCAAAGGAACCACCTAGCAACACCATAGCAACCACCCAGAACACCCTAGCAACCACCTAGCAAAACCCTAGCAATCGCCTAGCAACCATCCAGAACACCTTAGCAACACCCTAGCAACCACCTAGCAACACCTTAGCGACCACCTAGCAACACCCTAGCAACCCATAGCAACACCCTAGCAACCACCCAGAACACCCTAGCAACCACCCAGAATACCCCAGCAACCACCTAACAAGACCCTAGCAACACCCTAGCAACCACCCAGAACACCCTAGCAACACCCTAGCAACCACCTACAACACCCTAGCAACCACATAGCAACACCCTAGCAACCACAAAGAACACCTTAGCAACTGCCTAGCAACCACCTAGAACACCCTAGCAACCACCTAGCAACCACCCAGAACACCCTAGCAACCACCTACCAACACCCTAGCAACCACCCAGAACACCCTAGCAACCACCTAGCAACACCCTAGCAACCACATAGCAACACCCTAGCAACCACCCAGAACACCTTAGCAACCACCCAGAATACCCTAGCAACCACATAGCAACACTATAGCAACCACCCAAAATACCCTAACAACAGCCTAGCAACCACCCAGAACACCCTAGCAACCGGGTGGTGATTTTTGCCACTGCAAGCACCACTTCACGTTTTCTTCTGGAAATGTACATTCTAGTTATTATTATTATTATTGCCATTACATATACGTTCTTTGATATAGCGATAGATGTGTATGGAAGTGAAAAAACGGAAATGCTTAGACCTGTTTTCTGGTTTGAACGATGGGTGCTCCGCATAACCCCTATTGTAAATTAGCTAAGCATGGAACAAATTGTAATTTATCAAGTAAAATTGTGGTTGCATTATGATCATGAAATAATGCTAGTCTTTATTTGTATGTTGTATACAGCACTTAAGCAGTCGTCTAGCTCGCCTGGCTGCAGAGCTGAACCTGTGTCACAGTTTCCAGGCTTTCCACTCCTCATACAGTGACACTGGACTGCTGGGTATTTATTTTGTTACAGACAAACATAAAATAGAGGACATGATGCATTGGGCTCAGAATGCCTGGTAAGTCACTGGCATGCCTTCAGCTATTCCTGTCATCTGATGTGTAATAGTCCTATTTGAGTTGATTAATGCTGTTTCTGTTACAGGATGAATTTGTGCACCACAGTGACTGAGAGCGATGTGGCTCGAGCCAAAAATGCTTTGAAAGCTAGCTTAGTGGGACAACTCAATGGTAATAAACTCAAACATACTGTACTCATCATTACCCATACACAGTCTATACATTCTCTCTCTTTGCATCAAATCTGTCTAAATATATTAGGCATGGATTCAGTTGCATTTTAGTATCTGCAGGTTGGAGTAATGAGCATGATGGTGTGGAGAAAGGTCTTTATCATTGGTCTTAAAAGCTGTTGGTCAGGGTGTGGGTTAGGGGTTCGACTTCTGTTGTAGCAATTAACTTTTTGACACAAGCATTTCGCACATTAAAAAATAAATATGACCTCACATTGTTTCAGAGCAACCGAATGACGAATACGAAAAAACGCATAAGAATAACTCAAAACATTCACTATTAAAGCCTTAAAGGGACTGTGTAGGAATTGCTGCGATCTAGTGGTGAAAATGTATTTTGCATTCAGACGAATTGTGCTCTCCAGCGCCTTGCTTTTTGAAATGCGCGTTGCACTTCGTGGAGTGTTTCTTCAGGTGAACAGGCTTGTTATTTCAAACAAACAGCAACCTGACACAACGAATGAACTAATATTACAGTATGAATTACTGAGTTTGAAAAACATGAACTATTGTAATAAGTAGTTAAGCCTTCTTTATTAGTTATGTTTTCTGAAGTAGCCTACGTGCATTAGATATCATCAACTTAACTATAAATGTTCATCTGTCCAGGGCTCCAGACTGCGACCAAATGGGTGCATTTTGCGACCAAAATTTGTCAGTGTGCGACTGAATTTTACGTCCAGTCGCACATGTGCGACCAGTAAATTTGCTACACGTTAAACGCATGGTAAGCGTGGAAGGGGCGCGTCAATGAATCCGTGACAGAATAGCGCGCATAAACATCTGGGGGAAGGAGACGGAGACAAATATCGCAACCTGCTGTGCGTCTGAGCAATAAGCGATCTATCGACTCGTTACCTAGCAGCGAATGCAAACAAAACGAAAGTGGAACTAAAATACGCAACTCATATAGGCTATGCTTCACGGACCGTTGGCGTATTTATTAGGTTGGACCAAGATAGAGAAGCGCATAGCCGTTCTTATGGAGTGCCCCGAACCAGTGACAGTAATAAAGCCTTGAACTTGCCAGTCGCGGGCCGATCTCGATCACGCGACACTGTTACTAGGATATCCAGTGAAGAAATCCACTGAATTCGCGTTAGAATTAATAACATCATCACTACGAGATCCAGTGAGAAACACTCCGATTCAGCGCAGATTTCTGTTATATCAGACCAAACAGTGCTGACGTGGAAACCAGGAGAAACACTTATAGAAGGCTTTCAGTCCACAAATCAGCAACATTTACCATGGATTTAGGCTAATGTCTTATTTAAAGACTTATTTAAAAAAAAAATACCATTGTAAACAGTAGGATGTTTATTGGCTTTCACTCCGAGTCCTTAATATACATGTTTTCACTTTTTTTTAATTAATATTAAGACGTTATAAATGATAATAACTAAAGTTAAGTTCATCTAAATCCTAAATTAAGCTTAGTGATTTATTGTCAGCCCCAGTGCTACCAGTTTTTTTTTTTTTTTTTTTTTTTTTTTTTTTGTAGAACTTGGTGTAAGTTCTCATTTGAGGCGGTGCTGCCCTCAAATTTGAGTCTGGATCCCTGTTAACTTAAAATAAAACAGCATATCATAATGTTAAGTCTATTTATTATTAAAGAATTTGTCAGTATTACAGTTATTTTGGGGAAAAATTGATTAATTGCATTGCAAGCTGATTTAAGGTGTGCCCCTAAATTTTCTGCTTGCACTCCTAAAATTTTCGGTCAGGGGCAACAGCGCTCCTAGTAAAAAAAGTTAGTCTGGAGCCCTGCTGTCTATATAATAAAGTACACAACCAAACAATGAAAAAAAGCTTGTAATCCAGACTGTAACATTGACTTACCTGTCGAGGAGAAAGCAGGACTTCAGCCTCTCTTTTCTCCTGCATTAGCTCTATCACCTGGAAAAAGCAATCCCAGTATTAACTCGTGTTTTTTGTAATCTCCGGTCACGTTTCAGTTTACGATCTATTTTTGAACTTTTCTGGCAACGAAGATTTGCAGTGCAGCCTTTTAAACTTGCCGGGGCAGTAAAGTGTCTCTCACCGCTTTGCTCCTCCGCTTCTGCTGCGTTCAGTAACGTCACGTTGGCTCTGAACGAAAACGCACTGTGGAAACACGCCTAGTAGGGATTGTCACGGTACCAAAATTCCAGTAGTCTGTACCGATACCATTAAATTGTCACTGTTCTCGGTACCACAGCAAAAAAATAAAAAATAAATAAATATATATATATATATACACTCACCGGCCACTTTATTAGGTACACCTGTCCAACTGCTCGTTAACACTTAATTTCTAAGCAGCCAATCACATGGCGGCAACTCAGTGCATTTAGGCATGTAGACATGGTCAAGACAATCTCCTGCAGTTCAAACCGAGCATCAGTATGGGGAAGAAAGGTGATTTGAGTGACTTTGAACGTGGCATGATTGTTGGTGCCAGAAGGGCTGGTCTGAGTATTTCAGAAACTGCTAATCTACTGGGATTTTCACGCACAACCATCTCTAGGGCTAAAAAGAAAAAACATCCAGTGAGCGGCAGTTCTGTGGGCGGAAATGCCTTGTTGATGCCAGAGGTCAGAGGAGAATGGCCAGACTGGTTCGAGCTGATAGAAGGGCAACAGTGACTCAAATAACCACCCGTTACAACCAAGGTGGGCAGAAGAGCATCTCTGAACGCACAGTACGTCGAACTTTGAGGCAGATGGGCTACAGCAGCAGAAGACCACACCGGGTGCCACTCCTTTCAGCTAAGAACAGGAAACTGAGGCTACAATTTGCACAAGCTCATCGAAATTGGACAATAGAAGATTGGAAAAACGTTGCCTGGTCTGATGAGTCTCGATTTCTGCTGCGACATTTGGATGGTAGGGTCAGAATTTGGCGTCTAAAACATGAAAGCATGGATCCATCCTGCCTTGTATCAACGGTTCAGACTGGTGGTGGTGGTGTCATGGTGTGGGGAATATTTTCTTGGCACTCTTTGGGCCCCTTGGTACCAATTGAGCATCGTTGCAACGCCACAGCCTACCTGAGTATTGTTGCTGACCATGTCCATCCCTTTATGACCACAATGTACCCAACTTCTGATGGCTACTTTCAGAAGGATAATGCGCCATGTCATAAAGCTGGAATCATCTCAGACTGGTTTCTTGAACATGACAATAAGTTCGCTGTACTCAAATGGCCTCCACAGTCACCAGATCTCAATCCAATAGAGCATCTTTGGGATGTGGTGGAACGGGAGATTCGCATCATGGATGTGCAGCCGACAAATCTGCGGCAACTGTGTGATGCCATCATGTCAATATGGACCAAACTCCCTGAGGAATGCTTCTAGCACCTTGTTGAATCTATGCCACGAAGAATTGAGGCAGTTCTGAAGGCAAAAGGGGGTCCAACCCGTTACTAGCATGGGGTACCTAATAAAGTGGCCGGTGAGTGTATATATATATATATATATGTAAAAAATTCAACTTTATTATTTATGATGGTAAATTTATGAAAGCATTGAAGGCTACATGCTGTTAAGAACGAAAATATTGATGATATTGAGAAATATTGCTTATTAAAAAATCAAGTGAAAAATAAGCAACCTTCTACACATTATTATTATTAGTAGTAGTAGTAGTATTTTTAATTAATGGAGATGTAGTTCAATCTATTGTACAGTAGCCTAATTATTTCTGTCAATTTCTTTAGGTTAAACCAAACATTTATTTTGACGTGTTGCCGTGAAGACCTTTGAGTTTCTGCGCGTGCATGATATGACGATAGTTTTTTCTCAAATGAAACGGTTAAATGCTCATGAAGTGACTCGGAGATGAATGGAATCGTGAATCATGTCATCATATCATGAAGCAGCAGAGACTGAAAACAGTGTGAGCGTCACTCGTGTTTCTCTGTGTGTGTGTGTGTGTGTGTGTGTGTGAGAGGTTACATTTAGGGATGCTCCGATCAGGATTTTTGCAGCCAATACCAAGTACCGATTTCTTGTCATGGTGATCGGCCGATACCGATTCCGATGCTTAATTGACTTAATATAAGACAAATAAACAAAATGGAACTGTTTAATGCAGCCCATAAGGTTTATTTAAACATTGTCCAATACTGTGGAGGACAAAATAAACATTTAGTTTCCTAAAATGGAGAAGTCTGATGTAACTTAATCATCCAATACAAGTCTGAGCAGGACAAAATAAAGCTGAGTGAGAGTTGGATTACTAGTTACTGTTGCCTTTTTTGCAGTTGCCAGTTTTTCATATTCGCCATTCGTCTCGCGGTGGCTCGTTCTTAAGTGATGAATCAGGTTCGTTGTATTAAATGTTTTGGACAATGCTCCTCCACATGAGAATTCTTTGGAAAATACACATCAAATAGCGAATTTTTCATTTTTTTTTTTTTCGAAACATCGTAGTAGTTCCACACCGGCGAAGACATGACTGCGTGCCAAATAGTTTTAAGTCCCCACGCATCATACGTCCTCTCACGTGTTGACGTCATCAAATCGCGATCGGTTTGTAAGATCGCCTAAGTTAGTGAGTACCGATCGAGTCATAAAATGTTATTATCAGCCGATACCGATTCCGGCCTATCGATTTGAGCATCCCTAGTAACATTAAATGAAACCGTGCGTCTGCGCCGTTCATTCACACAGAGACAAGCAGAATATGCAGGGTTCATATTTAAATAGTCGCTTTGCTGTTTAATATACACAGACACCACATCAGCAGCACCGGTCACCATGTCTCAGCGCCTTCATGAAGAGGACGCAGCTTCACGCCCTTCGTGCATGCATGCGCATTCAAAACCGGGTTTGACCAGGTATTTGGTACCACCTTGACTTGGTACTGTGACGCTTAAAAAATTTTAGTACGACTTGGTACCGAAGTACCAAATATTTTGACAACACTAGCGCCTAGTATTTTTTTGTCACTATCTGCTATTATAGTTTTTCAAGATGGCGGAATGACATGGAAGCCTCCGTGGACTTACCCGTCCCATGTATATAAAGATAATAAATTCCTCGTTTATGAGGATAAGTCAGATAATTGGCAGAGGTATTTGTATACCATTGAGGACATATTTATGAATAAAAATATTGATTTTAAATAATAAATTATATAAGTTACACAAAGTCCCTTTAAAAGATTTAAAGAGTTTCCATTCCAGTTTAGATGGAAAGGATCTCAAGCTGACTCACTGAAGACATTACTGTAGCCTATACCTGGGGTCGGCTATCATGCCGGAGCGACAAGCTCACTTTTTTCCTTATCAGTGCAAAAGTGACTCAAATTACTCTGATTTTGATCTTGCATGATCAAAATTTGATTTGATCTTCTTATCTTTTTTTGTGGATACTCACAATAGTAATAAAGTGTTCTGCTTTTTGTCAAATAAAGAACAATAAACATGATGCGAATATTGCAATATTTCAGACACTTAATATTGTTTTCAATAACCATGCACAAACAATATTCTCTCAAAAATACAAACATGTACATACATGTTGCTCCCATATTATGGTAGCCCTGTGCTAAATAGTGTAATTTCACCTGTGCCATTAATGTTTATACGCAACTGAAAAAAAGCAAAAATGTCAGGGCATGTCAATACATCTCAAGGACCCCAAAAACACCTTAGACCTCAGAGGGTTAAAAGAGAAAGTTCGTCCATGAAAATAAATTCCAGCACCGCGCTACAACCACCATAATGAAATGACTTCACAAAAAAATGCTTTACCATCAACTCTGTTAGAGAGCTACATGGTAATGTAGAATATAATCTGTGCAATAAAATACCTTACTCGCAAAACAGCATCAAATCCCTCAGTTCTTGCAATCTCTGAAAAGCCAAACCAATGTTGATTCTTGTTTCATTATAAAGTCTGTCGTGATTTCTTCTGTTCTGCACACTAACATATGCCACTCCCACATCACACAACTATCAATACCCATTTGGCATCTCAGTCAGACAGCTGCCTTCTAAAAATCAGCATCCTTAGAGACGCTTTGGACAACTTGTAGTTTCAGTGGAGAAAATCATATAGTTCATTGTAATATACATTTACATAATTCACCTGCTATATTGATGAATTTAACAATCTTTTAACACATAGTAATTTGAAAAAGAATAAAAAAAAAACAAAACAAATGGCATTATCTGTAGATACTCTGGGTTACTGTATCTAAATTGGAAATAAAGTGGGATCGAGCCATCCTTTCTAGTTATATGACAAGCACATTAGCTTTACTCAACCTATAACCTGTAACGAGTATTTGTGAGAAAAAATACCTGTTTTTTATTTATTTTATTTTTTAGTCTCATGTCACTGAGGTTAATTTCAAAATCTAATCTGCATTGTAGTTGGGCTTGTTTCATTGTGATGGTCTGATCTGTAATCGCTTACTACTACTTGACAGTGACACAATCTGAATATTTGTTGAAATATTAAAAAAAAAACAAGCCCAAACAAGCCCAAAAACAACGTAACCTGTTGCCTCAGTGCTATTTTCGGACCTATTAGCAGACCTATTTTCGCAAAACACATGCTTTTCTTTTTGGTCAAAATACTATACACGCAAAGTAATTAGAAATTCTCTGGTACACACTAGTATTTTATGTTTTTAAACGAATTATGATTTCATCTTTCTATCAGACTACTATCTATATCCTTTCTGTTCTCAGGAACTACACCTGTTTGTGATGACATTGGCAGGCACATTCTAAATTATGGTCGCCGCATCCCATTGGCTGAGTGGGATGCCAGAATTGAGGTAAATTGTCCACGTTAAAAATGCCACTGTACCCTTTGAGATTAATTCGATTTTAAGAGTACCATTTTGTTTTTGTCTTGGTAGGCTGTGACTCCCAAGATTATCCGTGATGTCTGCTCTAAATACATCTATGACAAATGCCCAGCTGTGTCTGCAGTCGGTGAGTCCATTTATTTTTATTTAATATACATTTTTAGATTTTTTGCAGTTTTACATTGACATGAATAAACGTGGGCTTCTTTTTTATATATTAGCATGTCATATAAATGTCTGAATATATACTATTAAATTGATAGAAATTGCTACACATCCAACCCAATGCTGTGATATTGAAATTGGTATTAAGAATCATGAAAATTCACTTCTATTGATAGTTTTTTTTGTTGTTTTTTTTGTAACCTTTTGTACATTTCTTTCTCAATGCAGGTCCAGTAGAGCAGCTACCAGATTATAACAGAATGAGAAGTGCTATGTACTGGCTTCGATTTTAAATGTTCTTTGGGCTGTCAGCTCTGCTGTCTGTCTTTGCAATTTTTGTCCTCTCGTTTTATTCATACCCTTATCTTGTATGAATTTGATGGGTGAGATATTTGTCATCTCTTATAAAAGCTCAGATGAAGAGGAATAATTTGGTAAATATACATTTGGAATGTTCGACATGGGGCAGAGCTATTTATGTGGTTTTATTTCGGTCCCTTTTTGTATATATATATATATATATATATATATATATATAGCAATAGCTCTCATACCAACTTCAAATAAAACCTTGTCACATCTAGTGTATTTGATTTTGTTTTAGTCGCTTTATGAAAATTACTCATTCAGCTTCTAAATGGGCTGTAAACCTATTTGTTAAGGAGAGAATGGGAAGGAGTATTTGTCAAAGAAATAAAGGACGTTTACGTGACAGCTTTTAAAATATTCTAAGGATGATTGGCTATTTTTGCTACTGTCAACATACACTAGCACACTCACCCTTTAAGTTTTGCATCGGAGCATTCTGAGGACGTCAATCTTGTGATTCAATCAAAGGAGCTAGTTAAAAAAACAAGACATTTTTATGCAAACTTGTCCACACTTTATTGTCTTAGAAGTGCAATATTTGATGTTTGAACAGAACTGGAGTGATGTAAATCAAATATTTTTGCAACTGCAGATTACACAATCTGTTAAGCAAACACCGACTTCATTGATTCAAATTGTTCATTCTAATCTTAATTTAACAGCGGATCCACAAGGTAACACTTTAAAAACAATGGATTTAAGATCAACAGTTGACTTGGTCTCAGAAGGTCTTGTCCATGTTTCTACTTTTTTCCTCAGAGTAAGAAAAGTTAAACATGATTAACTGAAAATGTTTTTAACTGCTGCTCTATAATCAGATCACACAGTAGCTTGCCACATAAGAAATTGATTCACGTTTTAAATGTACTAATACTATAATACTGTCTGAAATCATAATTCTGTCACAGCAGTATTATTTCCAGCAAACAACAATGTTCGGATCATTCTCCAAGCGCTCATCCAACTCCCTGTAACTCATTCCTGAAAATGCATGAAAGGAATAATGTCACTGGTTTAAAGGAATATTCATGTGAAAAAGCAATAACATACTTGCCAGTTTTGCAACAGATTTCATCATAACTATGGCAGCCAGTGTAAAGTCTAGGTGGACGACTCCTATCATCTCTAACAACCTTGACTGGATATTTCTGCAGGCGCCGAATCAGACCTTTCATCAAGCCAAACTGAATCAACTTCCTGCAAAAACAACATGTATTAAAGGAAAAAAAGTAGAATATTTATTTTATATAGCATATTTTCTTACAGCTCAAACTGGTACTAACCAACAGCTAAATGAGCCAAAACAATCTTAATACATAATCTTTACATATTGTTCTTCTGTAGTACAGAAAACAGGACTGACATGCCTTAGTGGCATGTTCATTTTGGGGATTTAAGCATGAACAACAATCAAATTCAAATCGCCTTGCCTTTCATCCACTCTCTGTAGCTGGTGAGAATAGCGGGAACAAAGGTCACGCACAGTTGTACCTGGGGTCAAACCACAATACAACTGGAACACATCCCTGAGACTTGTCCTTTGGCCTGGTGGCATGTGCATATAGTAAAATGTCTAATGTGAACTAGAAACATTTCACTCTCATACACATACAATTATATTTAAAATATCTGTACTTGCTCACCTAGCTTACAGACGTAATGTAGACACTCTTCCTGAAGACACTTGTTATCTATCAAGTTTTGTACTTTAGGTGTTGTACAATAAACATTTGAGTACTGAAGAATATGAAAACCAAAAAGCAAAGTAAGAAAAATTGTTTATTTTCAAATTTAGAAGAAACAACAAAAACTTACCTGAAATATGGATACCAGAGTTACCACTTCATAATACCTGTGAAACAGTACCATTGTTCAGTCCATTACTCTTTGAAGAAATGTGTAGTTTTTACAACACAATAACTATTGTAATGATCTATTAATGGTTTTAATGCTTTTCATTTTTTACAATTTCATCAGGTGCTAGATTTTCATGCATTTGTCATTGAATCTATACATTTCTGTCAAGAGTCAAAGTGATTCCTTATGTTAGATGGTATTTCCAAATGACAAGAATAATCTGGGTTAAATACAACTTGAACTCTGGTACAAATGCATGCCATAGATGCTGCTAACAAGAGTTCAAATGCAGAAATGGCAAAATGCAAAGCAAAACCAAAGGTGCCAGAAATGTTTTGTATTGATTTCCTTATCTACATTCCACGTTTTACACTTTCTCCTCCGCGTTCACTGGAGAGAAATTTTGCACCAAGCTCGAGCCATGAATTTGTAGACCCAATATCAATGATTATCAAAAATATGTTAAACTTTGAATTTAGCATAGCTACGCTGGGCTAAAATAAAAGTAGGGGCTGTGCCATGGTGATTTAAATGGTAATAAAAATGGAGATTTATCTGATAACATATAGCCACTTAGGGGTGAGCAATTTTAATTAAACTTAATGTTAATGGAAATAATTTGAGAAAAATATCCCTGCTAGTTATTAATGCTGTGTGTAATAATGCAATACCCATACTTGTCTTTTTTAACCAAATAAAATGTTGACTACTGTAATTTATGTGCTAGGCAGACCGCCCATTGTTAATGCGCTCATCCCGTAACCCGCTGAAACACAAGTAACTAAAGATGCATTACAATGGTATTCTCATCATTATAATGTAATGTATATGACAGTGCCAATCATTGTCAAAAACATTGGTAACTGCCATTTAAAGGGATACTCCACTTTTTGTTTGAAGTCAATGAGACCAGAAACTGTCTGGTTACTGATATTCTTCTAAATATTAGAAAATCGGCTGAATGGATTCGAAAACGGTAAAACTTAACTGTTTAACTCTGGGGGAGTTGTAAAATGAACCTATTTCCAAAAAAAGTGGAGTATCCCTTTAAGATCTGTGAGATTAACAGACAAACACTAGTAAACTGAAGCGCTTTGGAAGAGGATTCACTAAACTCAACCAATTGCATCTTATATGAGATTAATCAGAGTTATACCACGGGGCCTGTTGAATGCTTGAATCTGATTGGTTGACAAACGTTCAAAGGTGTGCAATTATTTACAGGGAAACAGTTCCAGGTAGGCCTTGACCGCATTACAATCCCAATTACTTTGACAAATGATTTCAGTTATTTCAAAGGTTCGTACAGCTTACAACTGCAAAAGAACAAAAACCCACAACAACACTGACCAAGCAAATAAACACAGTAAACGATAGGATAAAAAAAGACAAATTACTTCCATGTTTTTTGCCACAAAATTACATTTTATTATGTGCAGAAAGCACATACTCTCCTCTCCCATTCGGACGATTGTATCGTTAAAATAGTTTAACAATTTGAAAGCTTCATGAATGCACCAGTAAAAACGGAAATGTTTTACGTATGACAACGTTATCAAAACGATCCCCATTCACATGGATCCGCAAAAACGAGTAATAATGCTGTATTGTGCATGCCAGACAAGTAGTTGGGGATATCACTTTGTAGAGAAAATATACACAATGACAATAATGCAGGCTGAAAATGTCTAAGAAGATTGGAGAAAAAAAAAACTATGCCTTTTTTCATTCTGTCAAACTGATGTGTTTTTCGTTCAGATTGCTCATAAACGTAATGAAAATATTATTAAAATGTTCTTCCTCCTTTTTCATATAGACCAATAGCTCTAAATAGTTATAATGCTTATATATTGATATTTCTAAGAATAATTTTTCAAAATGTATTTGATTTGTTAATCATAGTTTTTAGTAGTCTCTAATGATATATTTTGTAATTTTGTTGTCAAGTCACATTTATTTATACAGCGCTTTTTACAATACAGATCGTTTCAAAGCAGCTTTACAGAGATAGCAAGAAAATAATGCAACAAAGTTTGTTTCCAGAACAAAATAGCATCACAGTCCAACTTAAAGAGGCTACATGCGATTTCCTGAAATTTAAACTCGCGACTGACACCTGTGGGCAAAAAACAGAACTGCTCTTCCTTTCTGCTCGCTCTCGCAGCGCGCGCTCGTACGTACACACTTAACAAGTCATCTGGAGCAAGGAGGTCAACATTATGTTTACAGAGGTAAGACCAGTTAAATTCATATATTGTTTGAGATAAGAGTCCTGTTTGCGAGTGTAGGCTACTTGCTGACTAGCAGTTGTGGGCTGGCAGAGTGATCTGACTGAGGGTTTTCACCGACGTCACGTTCTGGGCGGTAACCCGGATGAGCGGCCATTATGGAGGCACTCGGATGTAAACAACAGCATCGACTGCACTGTTAACGTACAACTGAACTCATTGTTACAAAAAAAAATCTGTGGTAGATGCGAACTCATATAGAGAAGGACCTTATTCGTTTGCATAAAGATGGGCATCGGCCAGCTTTTTGACGCACTGCATTTTTTCAAATGTAGCGCTGCCTGGATGCTTAGTTTGCGGAATATACGTAACATGAACGCGCTTGACGTCACATCAGCGCAGACAGCGCGGGAAAATTCGGACCCGACAGAAAATAAGAAAAATAGGATACAGGCTTATAGGTGCACCCACTCTGTGAGCCGACAAGGTGTCAGTATGCTCATCCGGAGATGTTTGAGTCATAAATGGTAAAATAAAAAGGCTATTGTTATGTTTATTTTGGGGAAAAAGTTGCATATAGCCTCTTTAAGTAAATTCAGTGATGTTTCAACTTATTCATCAAACTGCACCTAGCTGTGTTATTTGTTTTTCTATGTCTGCTCATATTCTAATATTCATTTGTTTGTATGTGTGTGTAGGTCTGTGTTGGTTGTTGTCTCCCCTCTTCCCACTCTCTACAATCCCACTTTTCCATAGCTTTACACGCCCATTTCTGGAGTCTTTTTACAAATCTGAGGTGTGAATGACAAATGATAAAACGGGGGTTTTATGACACTTTAAAGATATTTTTGTTTACTTATGTAACTTTTATTAAACTTTTTCCAAAATAAAAACTGTACTGAGCAAAAGCCAGCATAAAACAAATGCAGAATACAAAATATTTAATAATATATTTAACACAGAATATTCTTTTAAATAAGTTATTATTAAGATAATAACTGCAGCTCAAAACAGAAATATCATACTTACAATAAATTCTGAACAGCAATCCGCACCAAATTAAGCTCAACATCGGCCTCCGCTGAGATCTTTTGAATGTGTCGATACCCATCTACAAAGGGTAGGATCTGCAAAAAAGTAATCAAAATATATATTAAAAATGATATAAATGAAATATTTCTGGTAACAAATTATATTTGAAGACAGTATGGCAAATAAAATAATATACCCGTTTCACACTGCAAGTGAGCGGCATGCAAAACAATGGCTATGGTCAGTATTACAAACTACTTTTTTTTTCTTTTTTTTCTTTTTTTTTACATTTTTAAATCTTATTTGTAATTTATCTGAATTGAAAAATCAAACCATGTTGTATAAACAAACCTTAATTGTTATAAACTGCTCAGATTAGTCTTGTTTCAGTCACGCTGTGATAAAAAGTACAGTGTAATGTGACAATGACTTTCTCTAAGTCGGACAACAGAACTATTTCAAGGTATTTTCTTCTTTTTTTCAGTAGCGCCTCATTGCAGTACAGAAGATCCAGGGGCCGGAGTATGATCCAGATCTAAGGGATGGAGATGGGTAGGATTAGGGGTGGGGTTAGGGATCAGGGGGCGGGGGTTGGGTAGTATTAGGGATCAGGGTGCAGAGATGGGTAGGTTTAGATATATGTTAGGTTAGGGTCAGATTCTAGATCCAACTCCTCCCCCTGGATTTCGTGTTCTGCAGTGAGGACCATATCTCTTTTTTTGTTTTCAGACATAGCCTACTCCATAACAATAGACACTACACTAAAAGAAAATTGCAGATTTTATTAAATTTATATTTTCTCCTGCTTCCTTGTATGGAAGCTTGTTTCTGCCACAAAATAAAACATTTTAAAAGATAAATGCGACTTTTTATCTCACAATTGCGAGTTTATATCTAGCAATTCTGACTTTATATCTTGCAATCGAAAAGTAAAATCAGAATTGGAAGATGTAAACTTGAAGTTGCATGTTATAAAGTCAGAATTGCAAGATATAAACTTGCAATTCTGACTTTATCTCTCAATTCCAAGTTTATCTCTCCCAATTCTTAATTTAGAACACTCAATTGCATGTCCGAATTGCGCAATATAAACATGCATATCTGAGGGGGGAAAAGTCTGAATGTATACTTATACTGACTTTATAACTTGCAATTGTGAATTTATATCACACAATACTGAGATAAAAAGGAAGAAATGTGAGATAAAAAGGGATGTCCCGATCCGATACTCAGGATCGGTATCGACTCCGATCCAGCCATTTTTGCGGGATCGGGTATCGATCAGACGAGGCCGATCCAAATCCGATATTGTGCGTATACTATTATGTTATTGTTAAGCCCCACAGAAGGCACAAAAACATTCTAAAGTACCAAAACGTTTTCGTGCACTCTATTATAAGTGTTCTGAAGCCATTATGTGAGAGATAAATTAATATTTAAGTCATTAAATTCAAGATTACGTAAACTTTTCACTCTCGCGGCTGTCAGTCATTCTCCATTCAGCAATCAAACAGCGCGTCGCGTTCGGTTACAGTCAATGATGAAACTATCTTCAAGATGATTCAATGTTAATATACTTTATCTGTAGATAAAGGTCTACGTTTTTGCATAAAACAACATTATCTTGCTGGACTTTATTGCTGTAACTTAATCGTGTTACTTTCTACCGGGTGTCGGACGCTGTCGGTTAGATCACAACACTAGAGTCAGCACTATTGTTCTTCACGCGCACAGTAACTGAAATTTAAAACTGTTTAAAGAAAAGGCTCAATAAACTATTGTATAGATAGATACTGTTTAATAAACTGTCCATCAATATGTATTTCCTTTGAACTTTAAAGCGGACTCGACGCACAGCGTGCATACCATAGGGTACTCGGCTGCGTAGGCCTACTAATCTAGTTTATAATAGCATTTTTTTGTCATAGATTATGATCATATATTTTGGGGATTTGTTGTTTATCTTTATAATGAAGCTGTCTGTATTAAGTAGATTGTGTTTAACACACACAAGAGTGATAATCAGTTTAACACACAGTTATGGAAATTCTACTTGCTTTAAAAAAAACTGTACTGGTATTTAAAATGTAGAATACTGCTGTTTAAATTGTTTTAACTTTAAACCTGTTGGTAGCTAACTAGCTAGGTTTAAGTACTGAAGTACCTGCATTTTCTTTTATTTATATATATATATATATATATTGTAGTGTTTGAATAAAGGGTGGGTTGTGAACTATATACTGGAGGTATATTTTAAGGGGCTAATTGAGAAAATTGCTATATTTTTTATTAGTTTAAAAATAAAATATAAATATCGGATTAATATCGGTATCGGCAAAAGCCAAAGCTGCGGGATCGGTATCGGTATCGGAAGTGAAAAAGTGGTATCGGGACATCCCCATAAAAAGGTCGCAATTACCTTTTCGATTTTTTATTCTATGTCAGAAACAAGCTCTTGTTTGTTAACATGGGTGGTAAAAACAACAACAAAAACACTGCGCTACTCATGCACCACTTACACGTGCAATACAAAACAGGGCTTCATTTTCCATGTCTGATTTACTTTTCTTTCTTTTTTTTAACATCAAATAAAGAGTAAACAGTGGGGAAGATTTTTTGTAGACCTGTTGTGTGGTGAGATCCCATTGTGACTTTATAAAGTGGTCTTTATCCTTAGTAAATACTGGTACATCATACTCCTGAACAACCTGAGGATCTTTCCTTTGTTCAATTAGCTTCAAGTGGATGGTGTTAGAGTCATCTATTATGAGAGAGGGAGATAGGATGATTATAAAAACAGCGAGAAACACTGATAGGGAAACAGAGAGATAGAAAATACACATAACCAATAGGTAGGGTGCAGGCTCCTGTAACATTAAGTTCCTCAAGAAGTGTGGACAGGATAGGCAACAGCTTCTGTTTACTCTCCTCGTTTGAAATGAATCCACTCTCAAGCTGATCAAAACATTTTATGAAATAGTAAACTGTTAGACCACCTTTTGAAGTACAAAAACTATAACAGAAAGTATGTATTAAATTATTTTTTACCTCCAGAGTTGTGAGGTAGCCAGACAGTTTTTTGACAATAGGTTCTAAAGCACATGTTTTTGTCCTGGCATCACAGACTAAACCCAAATTGAAGAGCAAGGCATTCCGGCTGTACTTCTTATGCTCAATGCACACTGGACAGCCAATCAGTTTCTTCTCCATGGCAGTCCTTAATCAGTTACACAGATAAAACACACAACCAGGTCATTATCATTAACTCTAAAAGTCAATTTACATCAAACGTAATCACAGAAGTAATGTGTATTTAAACCAAGATGTAAACCAGGAACACACACACACGCTGGTTGGAGCTAAATTCATTTAAAGCAAATCAGTTTACTTGACAGCCAGTTTAATTCATAACGTTACCCAATTTTTAACCATGGAAGTAAAGCTCCAATAAGCATGAATGAGGAAAGACTGAAGTCTGTGTAACTGTTTTATATATATATATATATATATATATATATATATATATATATATATATATATATATATATATATATATATATATATATATATATATATATTTCAAGAACCTAATCTAAAAACAACGGTTTCAGAATTTGTGCATATAAGCTTGAAAAAGTTTAATGTAGTTTCAGTAACTTGAGATGACTTCTGCTGTTGAACCTTAAATATGTAAATTATCTTTTATGTTTTTGCCATACTAGGATAGGCCAATATCTTATTGAAATGTGGATGTTGCTCCTAAGTAGTTTTTGTAAACATTAAGTAATTTACAAAGTATTTTTGTAAATGATATAGCATTTATACAAACATTACTGAACATTTGCCTGTGGAATTTTATATTGTGAGTATACACTTTTTCGTTACTTAAAAATATCAACACTATTTTCTATTACACCAGCAAATTAAATTTTAGATCCACAACCAAATTCTGAAATCAAAAGACGCTAACTTACTTCTTGTTTTCGACAAGAAAACAAGCACGTTCAAACTATTTTAACGTTTTATTTTTTAATGGGGAGCTCGTTCGCTGAAGACAATTCATAGTTTAAGAAATGATTTTTAAAAACACAGGCATAGCGTAGTTTTTAGTTTATTGGTGTCTGTGCCTAAGAGTCCACAGAGTGCCTAAGAAACCACAATGCAAATACAAATAAAACAATGAGATTACTGTAAAGTTTAATACGTACACTGTTATGAGCTTGTTCTGTAGCTCAGGTTTGGTGATGATGTACACCTGCACAGTATCAAAAAGTTCCCTCGAAATGTATTCTTCCGGAACCTTCGATCAAACAAAAATTAAATATAATTTGTTCCAATATAACCGGATAAACATTATTTTGCTTGTATGTACAGTGGAAGTCTCGTTTGTAAACACAAAACCAGGCTGTCAAACATGCTATAGCCCACTCTGTTTCGCTCAAAAATATATAATTCTATGACGTTACCTGATATGTGATCTTTGGTCCTAACGTTGGATGAAATTCACTGAAAAATATACAATCTATTCGTCTGTATGTACCCATGTTCAGTAATGTTGATGTTATCTTCTTCAGTGTGTCCACGGAAGGTTAACAAATTTACAAAATAGGTGCATACCGCCACCTACTGTGCTCCTCCGCCACTGATTTCAATTCTTCTTCTTCTTCTTCTTCTTTTGATTTATTGGCAACCGCACTTGTCAGTGCATTACTGCCATCATCTGGTAGCTTGGATCAGAACCACTTCCTATATTTCTTAACATTTGATTTCTACCCTTACCCCCCCCCCCCCCCCCCCCAAAAAAAAAAAAAAAAAAAAAAACCCACTGGCGCTGCGTGTTCAGCTCCTCCAGTTTCCACCCCACCTCCCTTTAACTCCCGCTTCTCACCATAATCTTAACCTTCAAATTTACTTTCCTTACTTAAGCCTATATATTAATCCTACAATCTCTTCATTAATCCTGTATTGTTCAGGAACTGAAACAGCATATCAACTGTACTTCCTATATTTGACTCTAATATGTTCTTCAATGTTAATTCCTTCCCTTCACTCCTCCATACTGCTTCCCTTAGCACTTTCCTTTCTGCTTCATAACCCTTACAAATAATAATCACATGCTCCACAGTTTCACTCTGTCCACATTTATCACATAATCCTGTTGGATGCTTAGATATCAAATGCAATGTTTTATTCAAACCTGTGTGTCCCACTCTTAGTCTTGTAATTATACTTTCCTCCCTTCTATTTCTCCCTTTTTCCTTCCTTCTCCCACTTTCTTTTGTATTTCATATAAATGTCTCCCTTTAGTTTCATTATCCCAATATTGTTGCCACTTTTTAATCACTTTCTCTTTTATTACTGATTTTATTTCTTTTATACTATGCGGTATCTCAATTTCTACCATTTCCTCATCTGCTGCTTGTTTGGCTAATTTATCTGCTTCTTCATTTCCTTTAATTCCCACATGGGCTGGCACCCACATAAACTGCACTTCTATTTTACTTTGTTTTAACTCAAAGAGATTCTGCAGGATTTCCATCATTAAATCTGGTCTTGATTCTGATTTTTGATTATCAATACTGGCTATTGCTGAATATGAATCTGAACATATGACCGCATTACTAATTCTCCTTTCTTTAATTAGTTGAACTGCTAATAATATAGCCATCAGCTCCCCAGTATATACTGACAATTGATCACTAATTCTAGCTTTTCTCCTTACTTGTAATTTTGGTGCATAGACTGCCACTCCTATTCTCTCTCCTTTTTTGGAAGCATCCGAGTATATCCGTATATGCTCTCCATACCTACTTCTTAAATACTCGTTTGTGTTTACTACTTCCATCTCATTACTTCCTTCTCTCTGTCTTATCTTCAACAAGGTTAAATCTATTTCTGGTTGAGAAAAAAATCCATATAGGATTATTCGGATATATTACTCTTGGCACACATCTATACTTGTCTATCCCCATCTCTTTAATATCATCTTCTACCACCCCTCCAAAACTCTTGTATTTCTTCCTCCCTTGTTCCCAACATACACTGTAAAAAGTCGTTCAGTGCTATTGTCCTTTTAACTTAATTTTAAAAACTATATTTATTCAAATAAATTAACTTATTTTTCTTTCTATGTTTTTTGAGTTTTCAAAAAGTAAAAAAGTGTGAATATTTTCGTAACCTAATATTTTCTATAATAAAATTAATTCAATTGGACTTCACCATAAATTGATTTTACAAAACTCATTTTAAAAGTGTATATCAGACGTATCCCGACGTATCAGACGTAAAACGACACGACCCGCCCCGCCCCACTACCTGCAGCAACAGAAGAACAAGCCCGGGCAAATTATTCATTCTTTCTCGTCTGTTCCAGAAGTTTATTCGAACGAGGTTTTCTACGGAGCTGGATAAAACTTCACGTACCTCATGTAAGTAACTCTTTGTATTGTAAAAATTGAGATTTTACCCTAATTAACGTCTTTCTGCACAATTGTACGGTGGCCGAGAGTGTTCAACGCGCTGCAAATGAGAAAACACATGCAAATATATAAAAACACCAACGAATTAAGAAAACATCGTCATCAATTTTACACAACACGTGCGCTCCAAATAATCACAACACAACCAAATACGGAACGCGCTGCAAATACGGAAACGCGCTGCAATTACAGAAACGCGTTGCAAATACGGAAATGCGCTGCAACTAAAGAAACGCGCTGCAAATATTCACAACACAACGGAAATGAACGGAAAAAGACTAACAACAGTGAGCATTACATACATTTTTATATTTTTTATTTTTAATGTTTGAATGATTTTTCACATAAATATTAATTATATGATAAGAATAAGACCGTTTCTTTTTACTGACTGTATTACAGCATAAAGAATAAATGAGAAATTGAGCAATGTTAAAAATATACAATTTTCAATATAAAAAAAAAAACATGTAACGTTATTTTGCTTTGAGATATTTCCTGAACCTTGATGTTATTTAGTTGTGATATTATTAATTAATTGTGATATAACGAAGTACTAATTATACTAACGTTTCCCAGTTATTTCTGTATTTCAGAATATTTAGGCTAAAAATATCCAAAGGGCCAATGAATTATTCGATCAGAATTTTAAAATAAAGTAAAACAAACTCACTTTTCAGGTCATGGACAGACGACGACACTACTGATGAGGTCTTTGCCAGCCAGCCGGGTCCGTCACTTTTTGTGGTCCCCTGGAATCATTTCCGTTGTGTTGTGAATATTTGCAGCGCGTTTCTTTAGTTGCAGCGCATTTCCGTATTTGCAACGCGTTTCTGTAATTGCAGCGCGTTTCCGTATTTGCAGCGCGTTCCGTATTTGGTTGTGTTGTGATTATTTGGAGCGCACGTGTTGTGTAAAATTGATGACGATGTTTTCTTAATTCGTTGGTGTTTTTATATATTTGCATGTGTTTTCTCATTTGCAGCGCGTTGAACACTCTCGGCCACCGTACAATTGCTCGGTTGAAGAGCGCCAATTTCGAATGTGCTTGCCTTTAACGTTAACGTTACCTCAAACAGTTTTTTAACTTGAGCCACATAACTTACTGTATTAATCTACGTGTGCGCGCGCGTTGTATAAGTAATGTTATCTTTGAGTGATAGTTTAATGTTTTAGAGGTGTTTGTAACTTCTTCATAAACATTGAGTCCACTGCTAACGCTGTCGAAGCTACGACAGACACACGTAACGGTAGCCACAGCTAGTGTAATGCTAAGTTAAAGAGTAACTAAACCCCTGGTCAGAGCCTGACTCCACCCACTAGCAATATTTGAAAAATGCTGAAAAAATGGGCAGACCCCAGCGGGGCCAGGGGGCGTGCACCTGAGACCCGCCGTGAGTGACAGCTGCTGTCAGACTCTAAAATAGAGAGAGACTGGAGTGACGCAAGTAGCTGCCTTTGCAACAGAGCGGTCATTTGAAGTCGAGGACTTTTCTCCCTCACCTTCAATTCATGAGGGTGAATTGTATGTAGACACAGGGCCAAATCAAATTGAGCCGCTGGCTCAAACTGCGGTCTTAACTCCCGCATCGCGACCGGAATCTGATGAGTTTTGTCGTCGAGTTGATCTCAATAGCGCGCGCTCTGTAGGCATATATTCATATTGATATTCTGCCGCTATGTGAAAAAATCCAGCAAAATGCGCTGGCTCGTTTGTCGACCCCAGAGGATTAACTTTATCCTAACCATAAATTGTGATTAAAATATCCATGATCACTCACATCAAGACGCCGCTGCGGTGGAGGAGTCCATGCAGGAGGAGCAGTGTTTGGCACTGCGTGTGGATCTGTGTGGAGAAGCCCATGTCCACCTCTATTCCGTTACTATCCTGATCACTGTACTAAACACTGATAAATCTATGCTAACTTGAAGCTATCCTAACTGTACTATGCTACTAGCTACATAAAATAATCTAAATTATCTATATAATGCTATGCTAAATAGATGCAAAAATACTCTATCCTGATCGTTTTCAAAAATAATCTAAATAATCTAAATAACTATATAAATGCTATGCTAACTAGATCCTGATCGTTTTCAATACTCATAAATCCAACTCCTGACTCGCTACAGTAGTTTTGACGGAACCAGATGCTTTTATACCAGGAGCTGCCAAGGGCGTGGTGAGCTCGCACCAAGGGCGTGACAGAGTGGCGTCAGAGAGTTCACTACGTCAGAGAGAACCCCTACTGCAGGAGCTTTCTGTTTAACCTGAAGAGGGCAGTTTTTACACCATATATTTGAAAATCAAAACACTTTATACTCAATTGTCAAAAAATGTACTCGAATCAATGAACAGCATTTATGAAGCTCCATTCTTACAGATCATTAACTAAAAAAAGTTGTTTTGGTGTTTAGTTACTCTTTAAGTGATTACTGATTATCGTCGGTTGGAGATGAATGTAAATGTGCCAGTGCAGCCGTTACTTTGGCGAGTATGCAATATAACCAAAACCACATTGAAGAGGGAGTACCTCATTTACAACTATGAGTGTGGGCACTGTTAGCTAATGTGGATTAGCACATAGCCTGAAATACACCCACACCGCCCGTCGTTAACACACCTCAACGGTGGTGCTCAAGGTGCAGGCCCATTTCTCCTCATCCAGCGTGCTTTTCACGTGTTTGTCTTAACAGGAAAACTTTGTATTTGACTGTGGCACATTCAAACATCTCACACCAACACACTTTGCAGTCATTCCAGTTGTTCCACTAATATTTTGGCAAGAGAGGTTAACTTAAAAGTATTTTAGGCTATCTAACCATCACAATTAGTAAAAAGCTGTTTAATCACGGTAAAGCATAGTTAAGGCAAATATCCGGCATAGGTTAAATTTTGGCAAGCGTTACCCTTTTATGTGAACTAAATGAACCAGCATTTGGCATGTAGTGGATTATTTATGGATTTATTTATTTTTCTTAATAAATGAGATTGTTTGTCTTAAATACTTTATCTTGTATCTCAAAAGGGGGCTGCAGAGACCACTGTTCATGAGGAGCTGAAAAATAAGAACATGAGCGTCTATGTCTGCCGTGAGCCAGATGCAGTAGGAATCATCATTGAGGGAATACCAGTCCTTACAAATCTTGGAAACCTGGCCAAAGCATGCTGCTTCCTGCTTGGGTTGACGTATGCACTTGAGTATCCATCCAAGCTTTCCAAAACATTTGAGGTGTTTCAAAGGCTTTTTGTGGGACTTGACACACTGCGCCCAAAACCAAGCCCCAAGTTCATGACCCTGAAAAACAAACTACTTGCCTAGGCACTCAGACATGACTGTCACTGCACTTGTGAACAGCTGTTTTCTTTGTCTGTTCAACATCATTGTACATAGTGAGTGTTATGTCCAGTGTTATATTGGACATAATGGGACGTTCAGGGTGTTGTAATGGTTTATCCTTGTCATGTTTTATCTGCACAGGTCATACTTCCTGGTGTGAAAAAGTAATTATATTTTATACACACAAAATAGACCTGCTGTTAAGCTGCACTTTAAAAACTGGTCAGTAGTTGAGATCAGTGAGATGTTTGACTAAAGAGGTTTCAAAATATTCACACATGCTGTGAAGATATTATGCCAAGTTGAGGTCAGATGGTCATGCTTGTGACCTGTAATGTTAGTGTTAAAATGTTTCAATGTTGTGTTCACACAGTTCACTTCAAAATGAAAATTCTGTCATTTACTCACCCTCAAGTTGTTTTAAGCCTGTATGAATTTCTTTCCTCTACAGGGCATAAGGAAGATGTTTGAAGAACGTCAGTAACCAAACAGTTAACTGGACCCATTGACTTCCATATTAGAAAAAAATAAAAAGAATACGGAAGCCAATGGGGTCCAGTTAACTGTTTGGTTACTGACATTCTTCAAACATATTCCTTGTGTTCAGCAGAAGAAAGAAATTCATATAGGTTTAAAACAACTTGAGGGTGAGTAAATGATGACAGAATTTTCATTTTGAAGTGAACTATCCTTTTGAGGTGTTTTACTAACCTACTATTTACAAGCTGAGGTCATGTTTTGTTTAAAACACGAATACAGAAGTTCTTGATTGTTTATATTATCTAGCTCATTCCCACTATTTGGATATGGCATGTAAATAGGCTCTATGCACAGCTCCACTACTTCCTGAACTTCAGCCAGCTTCTTGTTTCCTGTCTGGCATTATTGGACACATTGATTATTTCAGGTGTGTATGATTATTGTTGCCATGACTACTGAGGTCAAGCACACCTGAATTAATCAAATTGTCCAATAATGGTATACAGGAAACAAGGAGCTGGCTGAAGTTCAGGAAGTAGTGCAGTTGTGCATAGAGCCTATTGTTAGAAAAATAGCAAGCGCCTGTTAACTTGATATTAAAATGTTTTAATATTATGTATGTACACACAGTAAATACTGTGAAGGTGTTATTCTAACCTGCACTTTATAAGTTGAAGTCATGCTTTTTTTTAATGCGTGAATAGATGTTATTGATAGCTCATTTTAAATTTTGTTTGCAAATTGTTACTTGATTTAAAAATTTTGTAACATTATGTAAACAGAACTGTACTGTGAAGGTGTTCCACTAACCTGCACTTTATTTGCTGAGGGCATGTTTTCTTGAATGCTTACTTTAATGTTTACTGTCCAGCTCATTGCTACTGTTTTGGATATGGCAATGATTTAATAAATGTTGGAAATTGACACAGTAGCAACTATTTATTTAAAGCTATTTACACTTTCAAATCAGAGAAAGGGGAAATTGATCAAAATTAATAAATCGGAACATTATCTACTTATTTTTTTCATTTAAAGGTTACCTATATTAATTAAGTCTGTGTATAAAATGACATTTTCTACATTGATAGTACTCAATTTAATGGCTTTTCTGAAAATGCTACTTAATATTTTTGCATACATTGAAATTCACATTATTAAGTTGACTTTACTCAAAATATCAGTTAGTTCACTAAACTTGAAAAAAATAGTTGGAAAATGTTGTCTTAATTTTATTGAGTTAGATCCAAGTAACAGTTTTAACGCATATCCCTTAATTACAAAATCCAGTTTAGGTTTCAGCCAAGACTCTTGTACACATATTACATCAGGCTTAATCTCCATCTTATTTACATATCCCTTAAATTCCAATCCATTAGCCACCAGACTTCTAGCATTCCATTGTAAAATTACTAACATCAATACTATAGTCCATCCCATGACTCTTGACTAGGCTGAATTTCTGAGGTTAGACCTTCTCTAACCATTTCCCATGTTAGCCCTTTGATATCCAGGAACCTCTCTGCTGCTCTCACTATTATTTGTATCTTTTCTGTTCTTCTTTCAGTTTGTGCTGTACAGTTTATGACTTCTGCCATAAATAACACAAAACTCATTTTGCTCACTATCATTGTACCATCCAATTTGTTGCTTCCCTTTCCTTCATTTCTATCTCGATCTCTCCATTCCTCATTCTCCTCCCTCTCTTTCTTTTTCCTTAAATCCACTCTTTTAACTGCTTCTGCATATGACAACTTGTTTCCATCTCTTTCCTTCTGAATTTCTACTGCTCTCTTTCTAACTTCACATCCTCCATATGCCACATTATGGCCCCCCCCCCCCCCCCACAGTTACAGCACTTTGCTTCACTTCTTCCACATTCTCCATACTCATGTTCTTCCCCACAGCGTGCACATCTCTTTTTGGCTCTACATACACTTGCAATATGCCCATACCTCTGACAATTATAGCATCTCAGCGGAGCTCGCACATATTCTCTTACCTGAAAGCTAACATATCCAATCATCACTTTACTTGGTAGTACTCCACTACTTTCAAAACGTAACATTACAGAAAGACTTTCTTCCTTATTACCTTCCCTATTCCTCTGCAATCGTTTTGCTTCAATTACATTTCCTCCTTTAATATTCCTCATCAACTCTTTCATATTGATCTCCAATGGTACCCCTGTAATCACTCCACATAACCACGATTTTCCACCTATTTGGTTACAGCTTGAAATCACTTGTTTACACACAACCTTCATTTTCTTTACCTTATCTCTCTGCTCCTCATTTTCACATATAACCATCAATGCACCATCCTGAAGCACTCTTGCACATTTAATCTCCCCTGATTGTTTCCTCAATTCATTTGTTAATTCGATTGGGTTTACTCCTTTTATTCCTTGTCCCTCTTTAAATCTTACAATCATTTTTATTTCCTCTCTCCTTTCATCTATTACTTCCCTTTCACTATCCTCATCTGTACTTACTGAATCTTCTTCATTATCTTTCTTCCTCTTTTTATTTGCTTTTTCAACATTTTCCATTCTCCCTCCTTCTACCTGTGTCCAATCCATCTCCCTTTCATCTTCAATCACTGGTTCATCATTTCCAGCTTTTGTTTCTGATCCAACTTCCTCTTTTTTTTTCTTGGTTTTCCCATGCTCTCTTACCACCGACGCCGTGTTTTCAACCTTCTTCGAGCAATTTTCTTTTACTTTCTATGCAATTTTCAGGTGCGCGTTTTCGCGATCTGATCTGGCAACAAACTTGCCACCTCGTTGTCCTACCGCTCACTGATTTCAATTAAAACAATTCAAATGTTATGACCTGGATATTTCCAAAAATATACAACCAATGCTAGGCAGTAACTGATTAGTACATATCTGGATTACATAATCAGATTCCAAAAAAGTAATTGTTTAGAAGATTATATTGTGTTTTAAAATATATATAATCACCTTTTATATTTCATAATTACCTATTATTCAACTATTTTATATATTAAATCTTCCTTTAAAAAAAAGAAATAAAAAAGTAAAGCCTATCACGTAGGCTATAGCCTACAATGGAAAGTCTTGTAGATTTGTACACAGAGACCAGCCATGAAATCGAGAGACAACACAGCACTGGCTCTATAGTCTAGCCTACTATATTTTATTTCATTTTTAAGGTTTGGTGAAAAAAAAAATGTATATATATATATATATATATATATATATATATATATATATATATATATATATATATATATATAATTGTTTTCTTAACATTGCATCTATTACTAACATATTTGGAAAGCCTTTGTCTTCCAGACAGGTTAAACATGCACAATACGCCTTATTCACAGCAGTGCCATCTTTGATTTTTAATGAGAATGAAAGCGAGGCTGTGAGGGATAGACTTGCATCTCTTCAATGGGCTGTACTGTTATTTAATGTGTTTTCGGATTGTTCTGTTCATGAAACACTGGAAAAATATATTTCCAAGAAATGACAAAAACTCCCGACAATGTAAGCTGTGGAAAATTGTAAGTAATCTAGCCGCTTTATTCAGCCATTGGAAACATGGTAAGTCTATCCCTCACAGCCTCACTTTCATACCTGTCATGGCGCTGCTCTGAATAAGGTCTATTGATTTCGTATAATGCTTTTTTAACCTATTTGAATCACCTCCAGAGATTTTAAGTTATGTCAATCATTTAACAACACGAGTATAATTCTCTGATTGGTTAATGGTCACATAACAACAAATTAGTCTTGTTTAGTAATTATACTTTTAAAAAAATAATTTACATAATTCAATTAATTATTAGCTTGGCTTTATGCCCAGCTGCACTACTTCCTGAACCTCAGCCAGCTCCTTGTTTCCTGTCTGCCATTATTGGCCAAATTGATTAATTCAGGTGTGTCTGATTATTGTTGCCATGACTACTGAGGTCAGGTACACCTGAATTAATCAATTTGGCCAATAATGGCAGACAGGAAACAAGGAGCTGGCTGAAGTTCAGGAAGTAGTGCAACTGGGCATAAAGCCCCTTGACTACTTGCACTGAGCTTCGTGAAGCACTTCCGTTTGGAAACAATCGCTCGCCTACTCTTTTTCCCATACTATATAGTAGGGAAGTATGAGGTTTCGGACGCAGCCTGTGACACCTGGAGATTCTTCCTCGGTTATATACCCCATACTCCTTTGACTGAGCTACTGCCACCTAGTGGATAATTCTAATAAATCTTCCGCTCTACCACATTCCGTCCCCCTTAAGCTATTGCCTTCATCCCAAACCCCCAACATCACCATACCCCAAATCACGTTAACATATGCTAGTCACATTTAAAGTCCCCGTGAACCGGAAGTTATAAACGATTTTTCTCCAGTGCTGTGACGTATTTCCAAGTGAAACGGAATATTGAACAGAGGGCCGGGTTTTACTCTAGCGTTCCTCCTCTCCATCTCTCGCTCATAGCAAACTAACGGTTTGAGGGGAGTGGTTAAGCGTTTCCCCACCCAAGTTGTGAAACCTACGTCATCAGAAAACGAAATCATTCCAGACCGGAAGTAACTTTTCAGATTTTGATTAAAGATTACCTAGGTAAAACATTTTTTAAATATATATTTACTTGCACGGATTAATTGTTCACCACAAGACTAGTAATATGCGCTAACAAAGTAAATAGGTTCAATTTTGATTTCATGGGGACTTTAACATTTTTTTTTTACTTTTTTTTTTTTCATAGTCAAAACTCATAGTCCTTCAAATAACTTGGTTTTGACACAGTTCTCAACGACCGGCGTACCGGTGCAATCGAGGATAGTGACTGCCTTGGAGTACCTGGAGGTTGAAAGTCCATCACTACTGGTTTGGCTTTTTCTGAAGCAGGTTTTTCCACACTCTGAGTGTTTGTCTCTGAAACACCGCAGGTTTCCTCGGGAATAGATGTCTCTGATGCTGCAACGTCGGCCGCTGAAGATTCAGACAACCCCAAGGGTTCCATAATCTTTGGTTCCATCCAGTCCCTATCCTCAGAACTGGCCAATATCTGGTCAATGTGTCTGCGCACCATGCTGCCACCTCCTAACATGAGACACACAGGACCTGTTCTCTTGAAAATAAACCCGGGACTCCACTTAGGTCCATGACTGAAATTCCCTGTGATCACTGCATCTTAGGGCTGTCAATCTTCCTCTATAATACTATTCGAATTCCATTCCTTATTTTATGTAATATTCGAATAATATTCGAATATTAAATTGAATACATTTGGTTCAGTTGTAATAAATTGCATTTAAAATATATCGATTACTGTAATAATTATTTATTCATGTTTAGTCAGGATGCATTTTTGGTTGGAATTCTATGAAAAATCATGGTATTACCCGGTCTCCCCTGTTTATTGTTGCAGCCACAATACAACTAACACCCATGATAGAAAACTATGCTTTTACAAAGTAGTAATTGCTGACTCTATTACTCCAACTCCGAACGAACTCTCTGCTCCTAACCAGTCTCAGGTGATGCGGTTATCATTCCACCCAAGTAGCAGTGCTTCGCCTTCTGAGAATATAGTTCCCAATATATATACGGTTAAAAGATGACTGTCTCATATGACCTTGTTATTTGTACACTCTGTGACTTTACAAATCACATCATGTAAATAGGAAAATGTTTGCGTTATTTTGTCACTTATTTGGGATTAGTATGCTACTGCAACCATTTACATCCAGTATTTGTGCTAAGCTAGGCTAGCGGTGAGTGCGTCAGACAGAGTTACAGCACGCACGGAGATGAAAAATGTATGGACTTATCTAACTCTGGGGGATATGCTGAACAAGCCAAAGTCCCAAAAAGTCGGAATGTTCCTTTAAAGTGACCGGACCATAAGTCGTAGTGTAAGGAATACTGCTTCCGGGTCCATGCCTGCATTTGTTTCAACCCCAAAAGCTGCCACCAGGATCTTTTTCAAAAAAACTGATTGTAAACCTTTTCTTTGACAGCACCCATTTGCACCATCACATCTTCATATACTTCAGAAACTAAATGTGTACAGTTGTTCAAATTTAAAAATGTTATACATTGTCACACAACTCAACATCAAGGCTTTAATATGATTTGTTACCAAGGCATACACAATCCAAGTCAACCATTACGCTTTTTCGTAATTTTTCGTAAAGAAAAGTAGATGAAACCAATAACATTGAAGCATTGTATGTAGCTTTTTCTGTCCTTTTCCCCTTTTTACTTCCCTTATATATTAAACACACTTAGCAAAATAGCACAATTTGAATAAAAGGTAACATTTTAATAAAGTTAAACTTTACTTACACAACTTTGCAACATTACACAACAAAGATTTAAAAGCAGAAGAAAACCACAATGGTCTACACATAAACCAAAAGTGGCATTAATTATGATCTCTGGTAACAGGTTACTTGGAAGAAAAATAATAATAACACAATCACTAACACTTAGACCCGAGATTAAACTGAGATTAGAGATTAAGCGATTAATCTATTAAGCGAAACTAAAATAGCTTTACCTTTATGGTGAAGTGATTAAGGTCTGCAAACATTTTACCAATAAAACTTGTACTGATAAATGTACTGCAACAGTTTCTGTATTTAGTGGTATTTCACAATTGTAATAGCTTCAATTACGCACAGCTTTGAGTACATTGAAGTCAGTGTAGACAATGATCTAATCATGCCATTACTGGATCTAAAATTAAGCATTACAGCAGTTACTAAATTCAGGCCTGGTTTCACCGACTGGGTTTAGATTAAGACAGGATCAGGTTTTAGTTCAATTAGAACATGTAAGTACTTTTTATAAATGTACCCTGGAAAAACATTACTGGTGTGCATCTTGAGACAAAACAATGGCACTGACCTATTTTAAAATATGTCAGTGCAAATTCCTTTCAGTTAAACAGCTCAAACATGCGTTTTAGTCTGGGACTAGGCTTAAGCCTTGTCTTTGAAACCTGGGGTCAGTGTTCTGTGTGAAATGCATTACACACACCTCTCCCGCGGCACGGGTATAAATACAGAAGCGGATACACACTCTAGTTGTTTTTCGCTGAGGAGTTGAGCATAACTCTGAGTCAGCGGTGATCCAGCAATCATGGCGACGGGACTACGTCTCCGTTCCCTCCTTCAGGTGATCCAAATAATGCAATCATATCTCAAGACATTTACCCATTGCATTAAATTATATATATATATATACACTATATTATTATAGGTTTATATTATTTTCATACTTTAAAGGGTACCTATTATGGATTTTTGAAAATTACCCTTCATGTAGTGTTTAACATAGATCTAAGTGAACGAAAACATCCTGCAAAGTTTTAAAAATGAAAGTTCATCGTATACAAAGTTATTGTCTCTCAAAAGTAAGAGTCGACTCTGAGTCTCTGAGTCGAAGCTGAGACTCTGACTCTGATATGAATCGTTCAAAGAACGATGCTTTTCCTTTGTCTAGTTGACAAGTTGTCAACTTGACAAGTTATTTGAATAAGAAACGCCCACTTATTGCGCTCGGCCTCGGAGACGCCAGGGAAAACCGATACGAGACGCTGTGTTTTGAAGTGCGATGCAAAAGCGAACTTTTTTCACCTGCCAAGTGAGGAGTATTTGAAGACTAAGTGGCTGCAGTTCATATATACAAGTATACCACACAAGTATAGCCCAAACCTTGTTCTGTGTTCGCGTCATTTTGAAGATGATTGCTTCACAAACCTAAACGCTATAAAGTATGGATTCGCGAGCCGACTCTATCCTAACGAGCTGAGGATCTGAATCAGGTGTGTTAAATAAGGAAGACGTATACACAATATGCAGAGCAGTGGGTCGCGAGGACTGGAGTTGAGAACCCATTTAAGGTGATAAGCGACAATCTCTGCACAGAGAATACCAATCACAACTGACAAGGTCATCTGACCAATCACCGCAGATTAGCCTCACGCAAAGGCAGGTTTTGGAAAAAGGACTCGCTAAACGATTCATATGGGAGTCGGTGAGCGAATCAGGTAAAAATAAATGCATATTATAAGACAACAAAAGTGTTTTTTGTCATTGCATGCTTGTAAAACTGTTGTTGGGGACTTCCAGAACAATATTAGGAACATTTTAAATGCCATAATAGGTACCATTTAATTTTAATTTACCATTTAAGGAAATCAAATTAAACAAGGAAAGTGAAATGGTAGCATTGGTTGGAAGGAGAGTTCAACATCAAAGACTGAAAAGAAAAACTTTTAATTTCAGTCAGAGTTCCGTTCATTCTTTAGGACCTTCTCTTTCAACAAGTCGAGTATGACCTGTCTTTCCTGACTCTCCAGCTCAAACCGTCGTTCCCGCTCTTTTCTCTCTGCTCCTAGACGCTCTCGATCCAGGGCAATCTTACTCCTCTGGATTTCTAGCTCCTCTCTTCTCAGTGCCATCTCCTCCTCTCGCAGACTCTGCTCTGCTTCAAAGCGCTTTTCTAGAAAGCTCAGGATCTCTGAATAGGTCTGGCAGCAGCATTGACATGGCCGTTTGGCTGTAGGAGCTGTGAGCTCAGCCTCCTCCTGCTCTTCAGGTTCTGGGCTTGCTACAACTGTTAGAAATTACACAAATGTGTTTAAATAGGGCTTGGGCGCCACGTTGCATTCTGGGACGTGGCGGCCATGTTGGAGGCTTCGCAAATGTAAACACACCAGCAAATCGAATGAGGAGAAGCAGCTGAGTTGGGAGAAAGAAAATAAAAAAAAAGATATTAAAATCCCTAAAAGGATGCGGAATTTACCGGGATAGGTTTAATTGGGAAACCAGGGACCGGTATGTGGATAAAACGGCACTTTTAACGGGTTGGATCCATTTGAAATTTCCAACAAACAGTGGGAGTACAGTATGTTACGCTAACCGGACAAAGGTAAACTGCGCTCCACCTAGCTGCTAGTTTAGTGACAGTTATAGTGCTAACAACCATTCAAACATGTAAGCGTTTCAAAAGTGTAGTTAGTAACGTTAGCTGTTTTAAGCACTTTAAGTTAGTAAGCAAAACGATGCTTAAAGCAAGAGGGTAACAGTTCAGCAACAGGACAACAGAGACTGAATATACTAAAACGGGAAGACAGCGGGAAAAGAGCTCAAGTACGTGAGAAACCCAGAAAAACCCTGAGGGTTGACAGCTAACGTTACTAACTATCTGTCCGGATTACCCTGTTCCCACTGTTTGCCGACTCTTTGTTGGAAATTTCATATGGATCCAAACCGTTAAAAGTGCCGGTTTAGTCCACATACCGGTCACTGACTTCCCTATTTAACATATCCCGGTAAATTCCACAACCTTTTAGGGATTTTAACATCTTTTTTATTTTCTTTATCCCAACTCTGCTGCTTCTCCTCGTTCGACTTGCTGTATGTTTACACGCGGGTAAGCCTCCAACATGGCCGCCACGTCAGTAATGACGTCACGACGCCCAAGCCCTATTAGATGCAATAAGGCTTTAGGCTGTATGATTTTTAATGATATAATAATTATTGCTGGACTAAAAACTCCTTACCAGCAGGTGGAGCTGTTGTTACTGACAGCACGGTGGATTTGTCAGGCTCAAGGGATGATAATTCTCCCAGTGCTCTCTTCCTGAGCTCTTCATCTTGGTATTTATTTTCCCCACTCGCTAGAAGATTCTTCTCGGCTTCCAGCTCCAGCGCTTCGTGCAATAGGTCTTCTTTCTGTGCATATAGCCGCTCCGTACCAAACCTGAACATCAAAAAATCATATCTAACAACTTTGGTATGCACAAAAGCCACTCAGATTAAACTTGAATATTTTTTTAAATGTTATAAGCATTTAAATTAAGCTTTCTGGCAATTCCTGACCCCAGCTTTCAAAAGCCATTTTCTGTGCACAAAAAAAGTTAACTGACCGATGTAAAGCCTGGTTTATACTGGCTGAGTCCGCACAAAGCATAAAGGAGTGCATGACAAAAAATGTTGTCATCACAGTGTGGGCAGTCGTGCGTGATGAGTTAAGTAATTTCACGTGGTAGGATCTCAGAAATCTAGCCTTCTGTAAGAAGTGAGGAGCATTTATGGGTACAAGTCGGGAACTGGCCTACCTTACATATTTCAAGGGGGCTAAGTCCAAAAAAATGGTACCCAAGTGAAATTTTTTGTTTATTACCTTCTAATGTGCATATCAAAATGGACACCAAATTGCCTATCTTGTTGTTGGACCATTTTCCACTAGTTTTTTCTAAGTAGGCAATCAAGATGAGGAAATTAAGTTTCTAGAATGATTAGGCAAGGGTCAGAGCAAAGATATATTGGATGCTCACTGCCTTTTTTATGTATATATATTTGCAAAATACCAACTTTTAAGGCGAGATACTAGGTGAATAGGGTAAAATTTTTAAATATTAGATATCACCATGAAACTTCTTCAGTTGATTACACAAGTATATAAAAAAATGTTTTATAAGTTTTTAAAATGTGTATGTTTAATTATGCAAACTAGGCATTATCATTAAATATGCACAATTTTGTATATAGTTTCAGTAGCTAGATCTGAACGTATGATAAAGCCAGGTGCAAAATAATTATTTTCATTTTGTTTGCAAGGCTTGGTGCTGAATCCTTTGACAGTTTGTTAAAAAAAGCATCAATGGGTATATATTGTGGCAGACAACAGCCAGAGTTGTTTTGGCCTCCAGTGTGTCCTGGGTCTTCCCCAGGGTCTCCTCCCAGTGGGACATGCCCAGAACACCTTCCCGGAAAGGTGTCCAGGAGGCATCTGGAACAGATGCCCGAGCCACCTCAGCTGATGTGGAGGAGCAGCGGCTCTGCACTGAGCTCCTCTCGGACCAAGCTTCTCACCCTATCTCTAAGGGATCGCTCAGCCACCTTGCAGAGAAAGGTAATTTTGGCAGCCTGTACCCGGGATCTTGTCCTTTCGGTCATGACCCAAAGCTCATGACCATAGGTGAGAGTAGGAACGTAGATTGACCGGTAAATTGAGAACTTCGCCTTGCGGCTCAGCTCCTTCTTCACCACAACAGACTGGTACATCGACTGCATTACTGCAGAAGCTGCACCGATCCGTCTGTCAATCTCCCGTTAAAACCTTCTCTCACTCGTGAACAAAACCCCATACTTAAACTCCTCCACTTGAGGCAGGATCTCTCCACCAACCTGAAGTGGGCAAGCCACCCTTTTCCGACTGAGGACCATGGCCTCTGCTTTGGAGGTGCTGATTTTCATCCCAGTCGCTTTACACTCAGCTGTAAACCGTCCCAGTGCATGCTAAAAGTCCTGGTCTGAAGGAGCCAACACGACAACATCAACCGCAAAGAACAGAGATGAAATCACGTGGTCCCTAAACCTGACACCCTCTGGCCCCTGGATGGGCTTACAAACTCTGTCCATAAAAATTATGAGCAGAACCGGTGACAAAGGGCAGCCCTGCCAGAGTCAAACATGCACAGGGAAGAAGTCTGACTAACTCCCGGCCATGCGAACCAAGCTCCTGCTTTGGTCATACAGGGACCGGACAGCCCTTAGTAAAGGACCCCGGACCCCATACTCCCGGAGCACCCTCCACAGGCCACGGCGAGGGACACAGTCGAATGCCTTATCCAAATCCACAAAGCACATGCGGATTGGCTGGGCAAACTCCCATGAACCCCCAGCACCCTGTAGAGGGTATAGAGCTGGTCCAGTGTTCCACAGCCTGGATGAAAACCACAGTCAGGGGTGTGTGAGCGCGTGAAACCAATCAAATGCGGATGTCTTATGACGGCCAATGCGTGAGGCAGCTTGTTTTAATTTTTATAATAA
Source organism: Cyprinella venusta (assembly GCA_038021265.1). Classification (NCBI taxonomy): domain Eukaryota; kingdom Metazoa; phylum Chordata; class Actinopteri; order Cypriniformes; family Leuciscidae; genus Cyprinella; species Cyprinella venusta. Next base: position 14,688,371 of record CM075868.1, read on the forward strand.
GTTTTAATAATATTTTAAACCACTGAATCGCTATAAAATCGTGATCAATTAAATTCTTAGCCTATTAAATCGATTATTCACGTAAATAAACGATTCACGATTCAAAATACATGTTTCAGGATCGATGCATATGCATCGTCAGGATTTATAATCGATGCATCGAGAAAACGAGTGAATCGTTACACCCCTACTGAACACCACTCGGGTTCAGGTCAGGGGGGCCGTTCCTCCCAATCACGCCCCTCCAGAAGTCACTGTCGCTGCCCACGTGAGCGTTGAAGTCCGCCAGTAGAACGATGGAGTCCCCAGTCGGAGCACTTTCCAGCACCCCTCCCAGAGACCCCAAGAAGGCCGGGTACTCTGCACTGCCTTTTGGCCTGTAGGCACACAAGACAGTGAGAGACTTATCCCTGACCCGTAGGCACAGGGAAACGACCCTCAAGGTCACCGGGGTAAACTCCAACTCATGGCGGCTGAGCTGGGGGGCTAAAAGCAAACCCACACCAGCCCATCTGTGATAGAGTGCAATGCTCTGAAGGGATAATACTGGTCTGACAGTTTCTTTTGACAGAGCTCCGGTCAAGGAGAAGGGCACGGAGAAATTATTCCAGCAAACTTTTTAATTTTCTAAGTTTGAGTGCAGGCATCATTGTACAGACAGTAATATATGCATTTGTGTGTGTGGTCTATAAAAGAAACAGAAATAAAATAATATTAATCACAATGTACAAAGTATGAATATGTACAAATGTATCAAATATCCAATATAATAATAAACATTGAATTAGAATACTAAAACAAATAAGTTTAGTCAAATATAAGTCGGAAAGAGCCATAAATAACTAATATACAGGCATACAAAAGGGATTAATGGACAAAGTATGCATTCTAAATGGATTCGGTGATCTTTACTTCCCTCTAGTGGAAGCGATCGCAACTGCACCCCATGCGCTCAACACGTGAGGGCTCAGAGCGGGAACTACACTCTAAACACGTCTACACAGAGGCTAAACACGATTTAACTGAAGGACTAAAGAAAATAACAACTGAAATATATCACTCAAGAATACAGCGAAAGCAGAAATAGTATAAAGGAAACAATTTCCAGTCTAATATTTCTTATAACAGTCCCATAATACCTATTAACTACCGAAATACACACAAAGTATGCATGTAAAAGACTTAGCAGGAAAAAGATAACAGTAAACAATATCTAAACAAGTCCGATGGCAATATTTGCATCTTATAACTGAATGAAACTTACTTTCACTTATGTTACACACACGAGAGCTACCATCCCACAGAATGAGTCAGTAATGAGGAAATGACGCACTCCGGACGGAATGACATCACTACATTTCAAAATAAAAGACTTTCTGACATAGCCGCCCCCAAATTTAGTAATAAAAAATTTAGTGATCCCTAAAAAGAAAGTCTACTTAGTTGGAGTCGTCTTCATCCTCCCAGGCTGGCAACCCCACAAGACGCACAACTGGCCGTAGGTAAGTCTGTCCCTTGATCTTGACTTCAGCTGCCCTGACTCGTCCATCCAAGCCGGAACGGGTATTCACCACTCTCCCGATGGGCCACTGAGCTCTGGGCAGCTGGGAATCTACCACCATTACCACCTGACCAGCAATCAGATTATCTGTGTCCTTGTGCCACTTCGACCGCTTCTGAAGATCCGGGAGATGGCGATGGATGAAGTTGGACCAGAAATGGTCTGCCAGAATCTGGCTGTGGCGCCATCTTCTTCTGCCGAGAAGGTCGCTAGATGCATAGACAGCCTGTGGGAGTGATGCATCACGGCGTCCCATCAATAGCAGATTTGGTGTGACAGGATCCGGGTCCGCAGCATCGGATGAGATATACCCAAGCGGTTTAGCGTTGAGCATTCCCTCCACTTCAATTAGTACAGTTTGTAGCACAGGTTCAGCAACGGTGTGGTCCTGAAGGATGACTTGAGCCCCTTTTCCACCAAAGCATTTTGAGAGCCGGTTCGGAGACGGTGTCTGCGCGCGAACCAGTTCTTTGTGTTTCGACAGCCAAAGAACCGGTTCGCGGCCGCGAGAACTGGTTCCAAAGCGGCACTAACTCTTTGCTGGACTAGAACCGTACTTTTAGCACGTCATGTTTACGGGGCGGGTTTAGATGCGTTCTTCTCGGTTCTTTTAAACATATTTTCTGACCATCGCAAAACCAGGAGAAACTGCAGAAACACGCAAGCGTTTTATTTATTTATTTATTTTTTGAAACATAAGCAAAGAAGAAAACAGTCATGATATAGAACAAATAAATGGAAATAAAAAAAAGACACAAGACAGGGGTACATAACTTATCAGAAAAGATTACATATCAAACGAAAAGATTAAAAGACTTACATATTTCAATTGTTTTTAAAGTTTTCTCGGTACACGAGTTGAGATAATCCCAAACAATGTACTCGCAAGCGACGTAAACAGTGACGTAACGACGTCGTTCTCTGGGCGCTATAGTCAGTGGAAAAGCAAACAGGTTCTAAACGGGTTCGCAAGTTGAACCAGCTCTGAACCAACTTTGAACCAGCACCAGTTCCGAACCAGTTCTTTTTTCGGTGGAAAAGGGGTATTGGAGAGCTGACTTAATCGACTTGATCTCTCGTTCCCACGTTCCTCCAAAGTGTGGAGACCCAGGGGAATTGAAACGGAACTCGATTTGCTGCTTGGCCAGCTGCTCTTTGAGAGGACCTTCTAAAGCGGCGAAGCTAGCTTGCAGCTCCGCAGCTCCACCTCTGAAATTGGTTCCTCTATCAGACAGGATCTCAAATGGCTTGCCTCAGCGGGCGATGAACCGGCGGAGAGCCATCAAGAAAGGATCGGTGTCTATGCTCTCAAGTAGGTCAAGATGTACACAACTGGTCGTCATGCACTTGAAATTCAGACCCCACCGCTTCTCGGTCCGCCGGCCGATCTTGACGTTGTAGGGACCAAAACAATCAACCCCAGTCGACCAGAAAGGTGGCGGAGCCTGGCAGGGGGTAGGTCTGCCATCTGAGGTACCACTGGAGTAGCGCGCCATTTCTGACATTCAACACAGCCGTGTTGATGACGCTTAATAGACTCCCTTTCTCTGAGGACCCAATATCTTCTCCTCATCTCGGCAAAGACCCTCTTGGGACCAGGATGTAACAGTTCACAGTCATATTTCTTAATGAGCAGCTTTGTGACATGAGATTTGGATCAAGGATGATAGGATGTATCACATCTGGGTCAAGATCTTCTGCCCTGCGTAGTCTACCTCCCACTCTCACTAGGCCAACAGCTTCGTCATACTCGGGAGCAAGCATGAGCAGGCGACTCAGTCTCGAGATGGGCTTACCAGCAGCCAGAGCTTTCACCTCTTCAGGGAAGGACTCATTCTGAGATTGTCTGAGGACATGTAGTTCTACTGCTTGGACATCAGCTGCTGTCATGGCAGGACTACTCTGATCATCAGCCGCCCCGTGAAGGCTCTCATGGGTAGCTTTGAGAAGACTGTCCCAATTGTCTATATCAGACATAAGTGTCGTAGTCGGGGAGCAAGTGGTGACTCCACAGAACAAAGTCTTCCGAAGTTCATCCTCGTCAGCTTCTTGGGCTTCTATTAACTGAAGCACTGGCCAGGAGTCTGGATGTTGTCGGAGAAATGGTGGACCTTGACTCCACCGGTTCGGCTGGCTGAGCTCGAGCAAGGGTTTACCACGAGTAAGGTCGTCTGCTGGATTGTCAATTGTGTTGACATACCGCCAGGTCGAGCTTTCAGTGTGTTCTTGAATTTCCGCGACCCTCGTTCCTACAAAGACCTTGTAGCGACAAGAAGTCGGAATTGAGCCACGTCAAAACTGTCATCGAGTCAGACCAGAGAGTGACTTGTTGTGAAGGGATTGACAGTTCTGTCATAATGACTTTAGCCAGCTGGGCTCCGGCCAAAGCAGCACACAGCTCAAGGCGTGGTATAGACAGTTGTTTACGAGGGCTAACTCGTGACCGAGCCATCACAAAGGCAACATGCACTTCACCCTGATTGTCTTGGGTGCGGAGGTAAGCGATGGCCCCGTAGGCCCTTTCAGAGGCGTCGCAGAAGATGTGTGCCTCTCGTCTGAGTGACCCAGTGCTTGCTACTGATGGGACATAGCATCTGGGAATCTCCACTTGTGGAAGATGGACTAGCTCACTTTCCCATTGTCTCCAGATATCCAGCAGAGCCTCTGGTCTGATCGGTTCATCCCAACCAACCCCCACTCTCAACAGGTCTTGAATCAGGATCTTCGCTCGGGTAGTGAATGGAATCAAGTATCCTATGGGATCATATTGTGTTGCCAGCACCTTGTAGACATTTCTCAAAGTTGACTTTGAATACTCTACTGGTCTGTGGCGGTACCCAAGACGATCGGTAAGGCAGTTCCATCGAAGGCCTAAAGCTGGCTCTTCAGGATCCTGTCGAGGTTGAGACAGCCACAATTTGGTGCTTGCTGCTCTTGCTTCCAAGGGAAGATGCTCAACAACTGTGGGAATGTTACTGGCCCACTGCCTGATGTCAAAGCCTCCAGCTGAGAGCAGTTTACGCATTCGGTTAACAATGTTCTTGGCTTCCTCAGCGTCAGTGACACTGGTCAAACAGTTGTCGACGTAGAAGGCAGTCTCCACAAGATGTAAGATATCCTCATAACCGCTGCTGTTATCCTTCACATGCCGCTGAAGGGCGTATACGGCACAGCAGGGGCTGCATGTCGTCCCGAATGGCTAAACCTGCCACTCATATACTGTTGGTTCCTCCTCCCTCTTCATACCTCTCCAGAGAAAACGGAGAAGGGGCTTATCTTCTGGTAACAGTCGAACTTGATGAAACATCGATTTGATGTCACCACTGATAGCCACACTGTGTTCTCGGAACCGAAGAAGTACACCGAGGAGAGTAGGACCTAAGGTCGGACCGGGCAACAGTTGACTATTGAGACTCTGGCCGTTGTGCTGGTAGGAACAGTTGTAGACAATCCTCGCCTTACCATTATGGTGGACAATATGGTGTGGCAGATACCAGGACTCTGTGGAGCTGTCCACTATGTCAGGAGGTAGAGGTTTGGCATAACCCAACTGCTCAAGCTTCTGTATTTCTTGACAGTAGGTGTTAGCTAAAGCAGTGTCTTTGGCTAGATGACGTTCTATGCTCCGTAGCTGTGGGAGCAATGTATGCTTTGGAGCCCAGAGTTTAGGTCTAGCTTTGCGCCTCAGCAACGGAGTTGCATACCTTGTTACTCCATCCACTTCTACCTTGACAGTGCCCTGTTCTAGCAGTTCTAGGGCCTGCTGATCTTCTTTGGAGCGAATCACAGTCTTGGCATTGGCATACGGGTTTATGTCAACTTCCCACAATCGTTCAACGTGCCGCTGCAGCTCTGAATTAGGAGACATGGTGAAGTAACAGTGTGAATGTTCACCAGTGAGGTTGAAGTTAGCAGGGCCTTGCAATGTCCAACCAAGAGCAGTACACACAGCCACAGGGCTCCCAGGAGGACCTGCTCGGATCGGTTGTTTGGGAAGCAGCAGATGTGGGAAGTCAGAGCCTATCAGCAGGAGAGGTTGGACCTTGTCAACGTTCGGCAGAGGAAGACCTTGCAGCTATCTACGCATGAGCGACTTGACAGGATAGCTATGCTCAGACAGGCTCAGCTCATCCGCAGTGAAGGCATGGACGATTTTGTACCTTTGTTTGGGAGAATGAGCCGGGGAGATGTCGAACGAGACAGCTGCTCCTTGTAGATGGATAACCTCATGGCGCACGGCTTTCAGGCTCTTTGTGTAAGTGGAGATGCTGAACTGCTGAGGGAAGGATGAGGGTTCTCTCTGACCCGTCGTCCAGGATAGCAAACCCTTCCAGAGAGTGCTCGGCATTGTACAGGCGCACCTTAACTAGCTTCAACATGACTCTATGTGGACGACTAGGACGGTCAACGTATATAGTGTTGGGAGCAGCGCTGACCATTAACACTTTCTTAGCCCCTTGGGAACACACTTCGTGGAGCACGGTCAGGTGTTGCTGTTTGCACACTTGGCAAAGCTTCTTGAGAGTACATGCCTCAGGTTTATGGTTTCTGTCACACCTCCAACAGCTTCTGTCTTTAATCCAGGTAGAAATCTCTGATGGAGTGAGCGTTTTGAATTTAGGGCATAAACTGAGGTAATGCTCACGGGCATCGCAGTACGGACAGTAAGGCTCCATACTGGGTTTACCTTTAGGTGACTTTGGGCTATGAATAGGATCTGGAAGGGCTACCTTTGCTCGGCTCTCAGTGTTGTAAAACACGTTGGATGAAGGACCCTGGGATTTCCTTTGGCCCTTAACTGGCTTAGGCTGGTCTTGGAACATCAGAGCTGCTCGAGATGAAATGCTTGTGACTTTAACTGAAGCCAAACAGAGAAGTCTTCAAGTGTATAGGTCTGATCAGTGCCAGTCCTCAGGATGCCGCGGTTTATGCTGTACTCCACAAACCCATCTCGATAGTTAGTAGGCAATTTGCTGAGCAGCCTGACGACATGAGCTCCATCACAGTTCATAGCCATTTTCACCCTCAAGGGAGCAGAGCATGCCAACAAGACTTTGTACTGATAGGGCAAAATTATCAAATGCCTCTGGATCTCCAGATCGTACGAGAGGTGAGTTTAAGATAGTACCAAGCTCACTCTGCACAAGCTGACGCGGTTGCCCATATTTATCTTGGAGAGCCTGGAGAGCTGAGGTGTATGGCTTTGGATCGGGCATGTAAGCTTGGGCTAGCTTATGGGCGCTGGGCAGTTACAAATGGTCGAGGAGGACTTGATACTTGAACTGCTCTGTAAGGTGAGCATGTGTATTGAGCAGATTATCCAAAGCCATCTTGAGCAGGGCAAAGTCTGACTCTTGACCTGAGGTGAAGTGAGGTAGAGTAGGTCTAGGAAGGCCATAAGAGGTAGCGACTAGGAGCTCCATGAGGTCTGTGCCTGGTACTGCCCCGTAATTTAAAGGCGCTGTGCCCGGTCGTGCCAAAGGTGGAACATCAGGGTAAGGATAAGACGGCGTGTTGGCAACTGATGGCACTGGTTGTAAAGGATTAACAGGTGGAGGCACATGTTGGATCTGGGCTTGGTTATAGACTATCTGTGGCTGGCGAAATAGGCCCATACTCAGTTCTACTGACAGTGGCGGAACACGTGAGGTCACAGCACTCACAGCTGGTCTAGGAGCCGACTGCGAAGCTGGCTTGATGATTGCAGGAGGAGGAGGGAGCATCGTAATATACGTAGGCTGAGGCTGAGTGAGCATACTAGTAGTAGTGTAAGCACTCACTTGTAGAGCAGGCTGGACTGATGAAGGACTGGTCGAGTCAGGTGAACTAATGACTGCATTGGAGACTGGTTTCAGAACATGAACAGGAGTAGAGTGGAGCAGTCCATGTGCACCTGGTGGGTCGAGTAGGAGAGGCTGAGCTTCTGATGAGGACCGTGGGTTGTACTCACATTCACTAAGGGGCCTGGAAGAACGAGGACTTTCACTTCCTTCTTCCTTCAGGAAAGACGTGATCAGAGCTGCTTGTGCCAATTCCATCTCTTTCTCTTTCAGTCGCCGTCGAAGCATCTGATGCCTTGTGATAGCCTCTCTATTCTGGTATGCCATCGCAGCTTTCTCCTCCAGTCGACGTCTATGCCGTTCTTGTTCTCTCAGAAGTTCCTCCTTCTCCTCGAGAGCGTCTCTGGCTTCTTTGTTCAAAAGAGTGCACTGCTCGTCCACTAGAGTCTGCTCCATAATCTGCCGCTGTGCTTCTGCTAATTCCATCCGCTTGACCTGTTCCTCCAACATGGTACTCTGTAGTGCGGATAGCCCTTCTGCAACAGACCTCTTAGCTGATAAGGCCTCACTGACTTGAGATCTCGGTCTGCTACGATGAGAAGATACTGAGGATCGACATGACTCAGCTCTTACCAACGGCCGTGAAGGTGGATCAAGGATCGGGATGTAGTGAGCTGGGCTGCTTTTCGGAATTCCTCAGCTTTGGAGGCAGGAGGTACTGTAACTTTCGGTCTGTACCCAACTTCAAAGTTTGCAAGGGATGCTGGTAACTGTATCTCCCGCTGGGTCGAGAACGCACTGCTGGATCTGCAGATGGTTGTCCTGGCTCCATATTGTCTCCAGAAAGCTGTCAGATCCGGCTCGAAGGACCATGTGATAGAGTGCAATGCTCTGAAGGGATAATACTGGTCTGACAGTTTCTTTTGACAGAGCTCCGGTCAAGGAGAAGGGCACGGAGAAATTATTCCAGCAAACTTTTTAATTTTTGAAGTTTGAGTGCCGGCATCATTGTACAGACAGTAATATATGCATTTGTGTGTGTGGTCTATAAAAGAAACAGAAATAAAATAATATTAATCACGATGTACAAAGTATGAATATGTACAAATGTATCAAATATCCAATATAATAATAAACATTGAATTAGAATACTAAAACTAGGGATGTCCCGATCCGATCAAGTGATCGGAAATCGGGCCCGATCACGTGGTTTCAGACTCGATCGGAATCGGATGTTACCTCCCGATCAGGACTCGGATACATGTATAAATATATTCTCAGTATTTTTAACACATCTATTTATGCGGTGGCACGGAGTGCCCCGGGTACACACTGACTGCGTGGCGTGTCCGTTTTTATTTCGGCTCCCATGTAAACAGGTAAGAGCTTGCAGGCTGCCTGAATGACGCGCGTCTCAGGCGCGCTCGAGCAGTGAGGAAAACGCGCGCATGCTATAAATAGAACCGACGCCTATTTTTCACGCGACACGCAAGTTCAGTTAACTTGTTAGCCAGGCACAACGTGCAAGCATTCAGAAACATAGCTTCAGAACAGCGCAACCAAAATAACAGACGAACTTCCTCAACCCGCCCCCCTCTCCCCAGGCCAACCAGCAGCGTGCCCGGGGTTCTACATCGCTGATTGACAGCCACTGACAGTCGCTACAGTATGTTATTTTGTACACGAATACATGATATTAATAAATTCAGTTTTGACGGTTGAATGTCTAGGTTTTGACATAGTTTCAGATAGAAATATAATTTGAAAATAAATAAATAAATAATTATCAATTTTCAAATATTGCACCTGTCATACAGAACAAAATATTCTGTGGTCTATTTTGCTGTCAATACTGCTGACAGTGTCTTTATCAGTATATTTATGCTTAACATTATAAAGTTAATGACAACAACATTGCCATAGCAAACTAGCCGCAGGACATCACAGCCAAGATAGCACAAATGATCGCAATGAGTGCTAGGCCTATTTGTTTTTATATTAGACTTTTTTTTTATATTTACTGTTGCACTAAAGTCCAAAAGTGAAGAATTTATATTTATTACCTGATTGTTCAAGCTACCTCACAGAAGTGATCTGTTTCTTGACAGAGTTGTCAGATGTTAAAATAAGGTGAATTAAATTAAATTTAAGGAAATCCTGGAATCTGGATCTGTTTTTTCGCTCTTCTTTATTCTAGTTGGTATATATTTTAGAAGTATCGGATCGGGACTCGGTATCGGCAGATACTCAAAATCAAATGACTCGGACTCGGACTCGAGGGCAAAAAAACCTGATCGGGACATCCCTAACTAAAACAAATAAGTTTAGTCAAATATAAGTCGGAAAGAGCCATAAATAACTAATATACAAGCATACAAAAGGGATTAATGGACAAAGTATGCATTCTAAATGGATTCGGTGATCTTCACTTCCCTCTAGTGGAAGCGATCGCAACTGCACCCCATGCGCTCAACACGTGAGGGCTCAGAGCCGGAACTACACTCTAAACGCGTCTACACAGAGGCTAAACACGATTTAACTGAAGGACTAAAGAAAATAACAACTAAAATATAGCACTCAAGAATACAGCGAAAGCAGAAATAGTATAAAGGAAACAATTTCCAGTCTAATATGTCTTATAACAGTCCCATAATACCTATTAACTACCAAAATACACACAAAGTACGCATGTAAAAGACTTAGCAGGAAAAAGATAACAGTAAACAATATCTAAACAAGTCCGATGGCAATATTTGCATCTTATAACTGAATGAAACTTACTTTCACTTACGTTACGCACACGAGAGCTACCATCCCACAGAATACAGAGTCGGTAATGAGGAAATGATGCACTCCGGACGGAATGACATCACTACATTTCAAAATAAAAGACTTTCTGACACCGTCACCTCTCACCATGGGCAACTCCAGAGTGGTGAAGAGTCCATCCTCTCTCAAGGAGTGTGGTTCCAGAGCCCAAGCCATGCGTAGAGGTGATCCCGACTATCTCTTGTCGGAACCTCTCAACCTCACACAATCTCACACTCCTTCCGCCAGCGAGGTGACGTTCCATGTCCCTAGAGCTAATTTACGTGTCCAGCGATCGGGTTGTCGAGCCCCCCACCTTCGACTGCCACCCAATCCTCTCAGCACGGGCCCCTTACGGTTCCTGAGCCCGCCCGGACCGCGTAGGGGGGCCCCGGCCACCAGGCACTCACATACGAGCCCCAACCCCGGGCCTGGCTCCAGAGTGGGGCCCTGGCTGCGCCATACCAGGCAACGTCACAGTCCTTGTTTTTTCTTAACTCATAAGGTTTTTTGTAGGGAACGACCGATATATCGGCCGGCCGATATATCGGGCCGATATTTGCGGTTTTTACGTGTATTGGAATCGGCCGATACACGGCTGCGCGTTCGCCGATAGTTTTTTTTTCTTTTCCCGACGTTATTTATAAGCAGGCGTTCATGGGCAGCTCTGTGCTGCTGCTGGAGACTGTAGTTCACGTGCCCCGCCCTCCCCCGCTAGCAGAGTGCAACCTGCTCTTCACAAGAACGGTAACTTAAACTTTCAAAGCATCTTTTAAATGTTTGACAGCTGAAATATTGTCAAACACTTTGAAAATGGAAACACGTTGCTCTATACCTGTTATGTGCTTGCAACTATATAGCTAAGCAAGTTTGTGAGTCCAAATGGAAAACTATCTAATACTAGTAGTTATGTCTCTTTGTATTAATGTGTCCTGTTATTGACGTAATGCGCCGCGCGTCAAAATGCGCAACGAGATGTTCGAATATGTTTTTTAGAGGGAATATGCAAACGCCATTTGAGCAATTTTGACAGCCCTAGTATGCATACGGGTGCTGTAACGAACACTGGTCATAGGATTAAGTAATGCCAACGTTGTTCTGTGCTTTTTGTGGGAGATTTATTCAGCGCCCACCTGGCTGAGGTTTGGACGCGTGTGGTGTGTGTCTCCCTCGCCATCGCAGTGATATTAGAGACTAGAAATGCTCATTTTATTTTATATAGAAAAAAAGAAACCATGGCAGTACATAGTTCGTTTCTTTTAAAATGAAGTACAATGTGTACTTTATGCTGGTTGCTACTGTATGCAATAGTGTAATTATTTAATTTATGCTTAAATATTTATTTTCAGCACTGAACTTTTTTTGTTCTACCTCATGTTTTTAATATTTGTTAAATTGTTTATCTACTTGTTCTTGTTCTACCTCATATGTTTTTACTATTTGTTAAATATTACTTTTTGAAGTTAATTAAATGTTACTTTTATTAAATTGAGACCTGTAACATTTGTTAACATCATGTATTTTTATGATGTAAATTGAGGGAGCAAAATGTATCGGCTCCAAATATCGGCTAAATAAAATCGGCAGCCCGTATCGGTATCGGCTAAGGCTGATGGGAAAAAAATCGGTATCGGTACTAAAAAATCCATATCGGTCGATCCCTAGTTTTTTGAACCGCTCTTAATCTGACCCATCGCCTAGGACCTGTTTGCCTTGGGAGACCCTACCAGGGGCATATAGCCCCGGACAGCAACCTCTCCACCAAGTTTTTTTTTCAATAGAAATGTATTAAATTGCCTACTTAAGTATTTAAATGCCTTTTTCTCAAAATGATTTTTTTGTCATTCTCCAGTACAAATATCTCAGCCTATGTAGCACCTGTGTACACCAAACTTTCCAGTTATACACTTAGGAGTATTCTGAAGATATTTTCGGAGGGATTTGTAAATAAATCATTCCTGGCCTGATTTATGTGATATTTTAATTAAAAGAAATGGCGAAAATTGATTTTTTAAGGGTATGGACATATTAGATTTCCTAGGTAATGAAAGCATATTTCCTGAAATACCTCTGAACTTTTTTTTCATCTTGTGTGTAAACAAAATGGAGAAAAAAATTGCACCTGGCTTTATCATATGTTCAGATAATATATGCAAATTTGCATAATTAAACATACAAATTTCAAAAACTTATAATACATTTTTATATACTTGTGTAAGTAATCAACTGAGGAAGTTTCATGGTGATATCTATTATTTAAAATGTTTAACCTATTCAACTGTATTGTCTCGCTGTGATGACGAACCTTTGTGGTGACGTCATCACCATTTCAGAATGTCTCGTGCGTGTTAAATGTTTCTATATTTAGTTTGTCAAGTACACTGTGTAAGCGCTTTATTTACGTTTCATTTCTGCATCCCGTGTACAATTAGCTATGGCCATTAGCAACCTCTCAATTTTTACATTCAGTAACAGCATACAAGTCCAAAGTCTTTGATTACTGTTAATACTTGCTGAAGTATAAGAAATCACAAGAAGTCTATGTTTTTTTACAGACTGTTTATTAGTAATTTTATATGATACAGGTCGGTGGTGTTGTCATAGACAGTAAAAGAAATGGACAGAGCGATCTCATTGAAACTCCATTGAGACGATTGAAGCCCGTTTTTGGCGATTTTTTAGCACTTCCGTCCCTGACGCGCAGACTCATACAGAGCTAGTCTACGTAGTTGTGACCTGAGTGACCCGTTTGATTTCTAGTGCGGTGGCATGAGAAATCTGAATCATTCCCTTCCGAAACATGCACAGAGGCGGAGAGTATGAATAGGAGCTGTCCACGGGCTAGGAGAAGGAGACAAGTTTGCTAGGTATTCTGATAAATTATTTTGTCATTCTGCCTCCACGTTTCCCGATTGCGCGCGAGCTTCTTCTCGTGTCCATACGGTAATCTCAAAACTGTGCGACAGAGAGTCGCGTGGGTATGATGCAATCGTTAGCCTACTTTCACTAAAACTGCTTCTACGGGGCCATAACATAAGCTACAAGGTAATGGAGCTATTTATACATTGTCGAGTTTCTTTAGAAATAAATAAAGGACAAATGGGGTCTTCAAACGCCTCAGATGTAAAGTTATTCACTGTCAAAGTGACGCCAAAATGAACGGGAGTCAATGGGAATGCTAATGCAAGTGAAGTTCTGCAACAAGATGTCAGCTCCCGCGAGGCTTCAACTTCCGGTCGATGGATTACCCCCTTGGGTGTTGTTTGCTTACCCTTGAGTGCTGTCTGCTGCTTCCGGGAGCGCACGTAACCGGAACGCGCTTATTATAGCACGGGCCATACCATTTCCCGCAACAGGGGGAGGCAGTATAGGTGTGGAGGGATGTTTATTTTGCTTAAGGTATGTTTCTGATGGTAACATTACTTTGTTTAAGCTGCTCTAATAATATTGATGATCTTTGTTTGATCTTTGTAAAATATGTGTTTGTTTTCATGTCATTGTTATCATGGACGTTATTAAGCCAAAGGCTACCCTGTACAATGGTACTTCCTAATTTCGTGTGGCGGGAAGTTTGTGTATTTAACCAGAGTGTTCCTGCTATTCAAGAGGGTTGGTGGTATGCTCTGTTACCAGAGTACAGCAGTTTGTGAGTTCTATTGATGATAGAGAGCTGTATCAGCAATTTGCCTTTGTGTTTAAAAGGCATAGGCTATTAGTGCTGCTTCATTAGCATTCATTGTTTTGTTTTGTTTTGTTTTTTTTTGCTTATTTTGAACTTTGCACGGATTGTTTTTGTATTATCAATAAATGATCTATTTTTTCACCGTCCATCATCTTGTCATGCCCTTCCTAACTCCTCCCTAACCCTTGGACTACAGCACCTGACTTAGGACAGTCTCAAAAAGTCGTCCTTTGTGACACTCGCCTTAAAAGTTGGTATTTTACAAATATATATATATAAAGGCAGTGAGCCTCCAATATATCTTTGCTCTGACCCTTGACTATCGATCTTAATTTCCTCATCTTGATTGCCAACTTATAAAAAAAACTAGGGGAAAATGGTCCAACGACTGAGCAAGATAGGCAATTTGGTGACCATTTTGATATTTAAATTAGAAGGTAAAAAATGAAAATTTTGCTTGGGTACCATTTATTTTGGACTTAGCACCCTTGAAATATGTAAGATAGGCCAGTTCCCAACTTGTACCCATAAATGTTCCTCGTCCTCACTTTCACTTTTTGGGTACATCCCATTCAGACTATGGTGGTGTGCATGGCATTTTTTGTAAATTTGCGCGGCTCAGCTTCCGAAGATGCACAACTTCGAGCTAATTCTGGCAAAGCAGATACGTCACCACCATCATCTGGCACCCATTTTGTGCTTCTCTACATTTACAAAATTATCCTACAAAAGCAGGAATAAGCCTTTTCGATGAAAATAAAGGTCCATGTTTAATAAAAATGTTCATGAAATTAAATGAAAATGTTTAATAAAATTTGAAAAGATTTCAGAGAATGTTGTTTGATTTAGTATTTACATGTCCATATATTTTATTCTAATGTCACAAGCAATGTTCTCTCTAAGCTGCGCGCGTGCGCGGACACGCACCTCTGATGTCGCAGCCGCGCACTTTTGAAGCCATGCCGCGCAGAAAATAATAAAATGCCACGTAGAGGACTGACGCGAAATGTGTGGGAAATTCATTTGATTGTAGTTTAATAACTTTTGCTATGAAGTGCAGTTGTATGTTTGCATAGAATTCATTTTGAACGCTATATGCTTTCAAAATCTGACACCGTGTCCTAACTACACGCGACGCGATAAAATCCAGGGACAGCAAGTGTGTCTGTCCACGCTAGACGCAACGCGACTGTGAGACGTCACACATTCAGAACAGCGTGTTAACGGCTCTGGTGAGCGGACTCTCTCTGTGAAAGCGCACTGCTGGCCTGCACTCGCTTTGGAAATGGGTAAGGACATAATCAAATCAAGAAATAACATTATTAAAAATCAAAACATTAACAAGATATACTCATTGACTAATTTTGTTATGAAGTACAGTTGTATGTTTGCATAGAATTTATTTTGAACGCTATATTACATGCTTTCAAAATCTGAGGTAAATTGACCTTTCGCCGGCCCCTCCCACAAAACGGCCATTGTTCAATCACACATCATAGCAACCGTTACTGTGTGAGCTGTTCCGTCAAACAGTAAGCGGTGAGGTGTGCGATACCGCTAGATTTGGTATCGATCCGATACCAAGTAAATACAGGGCCAGTATCGCCGATACCAATACCAATACCGATACTTTTTAATAATTAAGGTGGATGCCTCTTCAACCTAAATCTAAATGAATTTTCATGACTTTTAATTTGTTTTTGTGATTTGCATTTTGGGTTATTAATCAGTTAAAATCAGTACTACAACAGCTTTTATTCAGAAACAACTTTTGGTTACTTCTGTTTTATTTAAACAAAGTTACAAAATTATTACTTCACAAATTCTCTTTTCAAGCATGTTAACAAAAAATGTTTCTCTTCTTTAGTGCACTTCTTTTCAGAATTTTTTTCTTAACCCTAAAACTGTATTCTGGACAAATAGTTTTGATTTTATTTTTAGAAAATTTCACTTGATCTGAGCGGTACAATACTTGGCTACTTTCCCTAAGTTTTCCTCCTAAACACACATTTTTTGACTCAATTCTACAATGTTAAGTGGGTGAAAAAAGAAACCTCTTTAATATTTGGGTACTCCTTAGTATTTGGGTCAAAAATGGGCACCTACACAAGGTGACAGCAAAGTCACTTTATCTTTAGGTTTTAGCTCTGAGAACTTATTGGAATGATATTTTAATGTAGTTAAAGAGGCTATATGCAGCTTTTTCCCAAAAATAAACATAACAATAGCTTTTTTATTTTACCATTTATGACTCAAACATCTCCGGATGAGCATACTGACACCTTGTCGGCTCACAGTGGGTGCACCTATAAGCCTGTATCCTATTTTTCTTATTTTCTGTCGGGTCCGAATTTTCCCGCGCTGTCTGCGGATGTGACGTCAAGCGCGTTCATGTTACGTATATTCCGCAAACTAAGCATCCAGGCGGCGCTACATTTGAAAAAATGCAGCGCGTCAAAAAGCTGGCCGATGCCCATCTTTATGCAAATGAATAAGGTCCTTCTCTATATGAGTTCGCATCTACCACGGATTTTTTTTTGTAACAATGAGTTCAGTTGTACATTAACAGTGCAGTCGATGCTGTTTACATCATAGACAGTAAAAGAAATGGACAGAGCGATCTCATTGGAACTCCATTGAGACGATTGAAGCCCGTTATGGGTGATTTTTTAGCACTTCCGTCCCTGACGCGCAGACTCATACAGAGCTAGACTACGTAGATGTGACGTGAGTGAACCGTTTGACTTCTAGTGCGGTGGCATGAGAAATCTGAATCATTCCCTCCTGAAACATGCGCAGAGGCAGAGAGTATGAATAGGAGCTGTCCACGGGCTAGGAGAAGGAGACAAGTTTGCTAGGTATTCTGATTAATTATTTTGTCATTTTGCCTCCACGTTTCCCGATTGCGCACAAGCTTCTTCTCGTATCCATACGGTAATCTCAAAACTGTGCGACAGAGAGTCGCGTGGGTATGACGCAATCGTTAGCCTACTTTCACTAAAACTGCTTCTACGGGGCCATAACATAAGCTACAAGGTAATGGAGCTATTTATACATTGTCGAGTTTCTTTAGAAATAAATAAAGTACAAATGGGGTCTTCAAACGCCTCAGATGTAAAGTTATTCACTGTCAAAGTGAAGCCAAAATGAACGGGAGTCAATGGGAATGCTAACGCAAGTGAAGTTCTGCCACAAGATGTCAGCTCCCGCGAGGCTTCAACTTCCGGTCGATGGATTACCCCCTTGGTTTACATTCGAGTGCCTCCATAATGGCCGCTCATCCGGGTTACCGCCCAGAACGTGACGTCGGTGAAAACCCTCAGTCAGATCACTCTGCCAGCCCACAACTGCTAGTCAGCAAGTAGCCTACACTCGCAAACAGAACTCTTATCTCAAACAATATATATATTTTACTGGCTTACCTCTGTAATCATAATGTTGACCTCCTTGCTCCAGATGACTTGTTATGTGCATGTACGAGAAAGGAAGAGGCAGTTCTGTTTTTTGCCCACAGGTGTCAGTCACGAGTTTAAATTTCAGGAAATCGCATGTAGCCTCTTTAAAATAAATAAATAAATAAATAAAACATAAAAATAAGCATAATTTACATAGAAAATATGGTACTTTTTGAAGTAAATAAATTCAAAAATACCCCCAAAATAAAAAAAAAACACCAGAAGGATAGAAAAAACTTTATCAATGACAGTGATATAACATTTATGATAAATAAAAATTAGGATCACACCTGAGTCCTCTGTGCCCACATTTGTCCACAATTACAGGATTAAGGGCTATAAATTACTGTTTGAAGGCTACATAAACAAAGTCACAAGTTCTCTGTGCTGCTGTAGACTAGAAAAGCGGCTGAGCGCGCGCCTGACTGGTGGTAGTCTTGAGGAGTATGGCAAGCCGTTTTAGCTTAAATTGTACCCAGCCTTACTCGTCATTATTGCATTTTTACCAGTAATAATTCAATTAGAGAGCTTTATAATTTAATTCCTACTAGTAGCAATTACAATTATAGCGCTCTCTAATTAAATTCGTACTAATAACAATTACGATTAGAGAGCTCTTTAATTCGATTTTTACTAGTAAGAATATAATTGCAGAGCTCTTTAATTGAATTGCAGAGCTCTGCAATTGCATTCTTACTAGTAAGAATTACATTATAGAGCTCTCTAAAACAGTTTTTACTAGTAAGAATTACATTAAGAGAGCTCTTTAATGCAATTATTACTAGTAAAAACTGATACAGAGAGCTCTACAATCCAATTCTTACTAGTAAGAATGCAATTGCAGAGCTCTGTAATTCAATTCGAGAGCTCTTTAATGCAATTGTTAGTAACAATTCAATTAGAGAGCTCTACAATTCAATTCTTACTAGTAGCAATTACAATTAGAGAGCTCTCTAACTCAATTCATACTAGTGAAAATACAATTTCAGAGCTCTCTAATTCAAGTATTACTAGTAACAAATACAATTGCAGAGCTCTCCAATTCAATTCTTACTAGTAACAATTACAATTAGAGAGCTCAATAAATGAATTTTTACTCATGTCTCCATTGACTTATGGCAAGCCGTTTTAGCTTAAATTGTACCCAGCCTTACTCTATGGCAAGCCGTTTTAGCTTAAATTATACCCAGCCTTACTCGTCGGAATTGCATTTTTACTAGTAACAATTCATTTAGAGAGCTCTACAATTCAATTCTTACTAGTAAGAATTATAATTAGAGAGCTCTAATTGAATTATTACTAGTAAGAATTACAATTACAGAGCTCTCTAATTCAATTCTTACTAGTAACAATTGCAATTAGAGAGCTCTACAAATTAATTTTTACTAGTCATATGTCTCCATTGACTTCCATTCATTTTTAATTAGAGAGCTCTACAATTGAATTGCTACTAGTAAGAATTACAATTAGAGAGCTCTACAATTGAATTGTTACTAGTAAGAATAACAATTAGAGAGGTCTCTAATTCAATTCTTACTAGTACGAATTATAATTAGAGAGCTCTCTAATCCAATTATTACTAGTAACAATTATAATTAGAGAGCTCTCTAATTCAGTTTTTACTAGTAAGAATGCAATTGCAGAGCTCTCTAATTTAATTTTTACTAGTAAAAAAACGAATTAAAGATATGTATAATTGCAGAGCTCTGTAACTGAATTAAAGAGCTCTGTAATTGCATTCTTACTAGTAAAAACTGAATTAGAGAGCTCTCTAATTATAATTGTTACTAGTAAGAATTGAATTAGAGAGCTCTCTAATTGGAATTGTTACTAGTAAGAATTGAATTCGAGAGCTCTGTAATTGCATTCTTACTAGTAACAATTCAATTCGAGAGCTCTCTAATTCAATTAAAGAGCTCTGCAATTGAGTTGTTACTAGTAAGAATTGAATTAGAGAGCTCAATAATATTAATTCTTACTAGTAACAATTGCTTTAGAGAGCTCTCTAAATGAATTGCTACTAGAATGCAATTGAAGAGCTCTTTAATTCAATTCAAGAGCTCTCTAATTGTAATTCTTACTAGTAGGAATTTAATTAGAGAGCTCTCAAATTGAATTCGTACTAGTAAGAATATAATTAGAGAGCTCTCTAATTGCAATTGTCACTAGTCATAATTGGAATAGAGAGCTCTCTAATTGTAATTCTTACTAGTAATAATTGGATTAGAGAGCTCTTAATTTGTAATTCTTACTAGAAACAATTCAATTTGAGAGCTCTGTAATTAAAAATGAATTGAAGTCAATGGAGACATATGACTAGTAAAAATTAATTTATTGCGCTCTCTAATTGTAATTGTTACTAGTAAGAATTGAATTGGAGAGCTCTGCAATTGTATTTGTTACTAGTAATACTTGAATTAGAGAGCTCTGAAATTGTATTTTCACTAGTACGAATTGAGTTAGAGAGCTCTCTAATTGTAATTGCTCCTAGTAAGAATTGAATTGTAGCTCTCTAATTGAATTGTTACTAGTAACAATTGCATTAAAGAGCTCTCGAATTGAATTCCAGAGCTCTGCAATTGCATTCTTACTAGTAAGAATTACATTAGAGAGCTCTCTAAATCAGTTTTTACTAGTAATAATTGCATTAAAGAGCTCTCTTAATGTAATTCTTACTAGTAAAAACTGATTTAGAGAGCTCTCTAATGTAATTCTTACTAGTAAGAATGCAATTGCAGAGCTCTGCAATTCAATTAAAGAGCTCTGCAATTATATTCTTACTAGTAAAAATCGAATTAAAGAGCTCTCTAATCGTAATTGTTATTAGTACGAATTTAATTAGAGAGCTCTATAATTGTAATTGCTACTAGTAGGAATTAAATTATAAAGCTCTCTAATTGAATTCTTACTGGTAAAAATGCAATAATGACGAGTAAGGCTGGGTACAATTTAAGCTAAAACGGCTTGCCATAAAGCTTGCCATATGAGGGCTTGCCATATGAGGAGCACGCTAGTGGTGAGTAATGTGACGGTACAACACAGGAGACAGGGGGACGAGAGCAGCACTAACAGAGAGCTTGCTCTGCTCTGTGACAGCAGCAGCATTTTGACAAACACGGTCAGGTCGCAAAACAAGAGAAACTGAAACTTAAGTATCGATATTTTCACGTTGGTATCGATCGATACCGATACCAACGTTGGTATCGATATTATCGATATTAGTATCGTATCGATCTGCCCCTCCGCCCACGGCGTTTGTAAATCGGACACAAGATACCCCGAGAGATAGTGTAGTCATAAAGATTAAAAATACTCTTTATATATTTTTATTCATGTGTGTTATTATGTATTTCTGGTTAAGATTTATTAAGTTTAGATGTCTGTTAGCATCACTTAAATCTGCGTATACTGGCGGGTGACACTAGGGGACAGTGGGGAGCCGCGGGGTTACTTCACTGGTTTACATGAAGAAGTCACACTGCCAAAGTATAGAGAGCCTAATGGTGCGTTCTATTATAGCCAACGAACCGAATCGGACCGCGGATTTGACGTCACGTCCACACTTCAAGCGTTCTATTTGTTTTTGCTTGTCCGAGTCGGAGAAAAAAATGGACGCCACCCGGAAAGCTGTTATAATGGTAGCACTGGCCGAGTACCAGGCACTTACATTAAAAAAAAAATTATTATGACTACACCTTATAAAAACGCAGCCATTTGAACTTGAAAATGTTCACTTTATTAATGTTTTTCATGTTAATCTTCTGTTAGCAATGCAAACAACGTCAGTATTTGCGCTCACAACAACTGATTCCCATACCCACAGGGGACGCAGTAATACGAGTGATTATAACAGTCATTTCAAATACCAAAGCGGTTCAAAAACAATGAAAACAATTCATTCATACAAGTCACAGGGCGCAGCCATCTTGAATTCCGAAACGGAATTCTTGCTCGGTGTCCTCACGGTGGTCCGACGTCCGAGAGGAGAAATCCGAGGAAAGGGGGCGTGTTGCTAGGCAACGTCTGTCGTCCGATTCGGATCTCCGAGACGGATGAATAATAGAACGCACCATAAGTCCCGCCCCTTCGCTTCCGGCTCATGGGACCTTATTTCGGAAAAAAATATGAATGGTAGTCAATGGCGAGAGACAACTTATCTTTTTATTCCGTCTGAACTGTGCCCTGAATTACACATATGATGTTTGTCAATTTAAAAGATAATTCTGAAAGTCAAAAACGTCGCAGTTTGTCATACAGCAGAAGAGTAACATTTAGTTTTTTGTGAAAATCGCTCTGTGAACTACATCTCCCGGGAAGAGAAACGAGATCCGCTGCTCGTGTGTGTGCAGTCTGGTAGGCTACAAAACACTCAGGTAGGACGGCGTAACGTTACGATTATAACGTAAGACTGTAGAAATAATGACAGACAGCCTCAGTAAAGTTAGCTTTATTCATTGAGAGAAAATGTGCGCCTTTGGGGTTTGTAGTCTTTGTAATTACGTATTTTAACAGTCTTATACCTCAACGGTTTTACATCAAACTGCGACTTTCTTTACTTTAAAATGTATCTTTTAAATTGACAAACATCATATGTGTAATTCAGGGCACAATTCAAACCAGATCAAAATATTTGTTGTCTCTTGCCATTGACTACCATTCAATATTTTTTCGAAGTTAGGTCCCATGGTGGTCGACCGGAAGGGGAGGGACTTAGGCTCTCTATTGAACACTGTGATACAGAAACTAATGATATTACTGTGTCTTTGTTGAATTTGCAGGTAAGAAAAGTGATGTGACAACATAACTGTTATATGAGTACATTAAATGTTTTAGTTTGCACTTGTTGAATTGAATTGATGAGAACCGCATCGACGCTCCCGCGGCTGGTGAGCGGCCGACTCGACCGCGTTGGCGGATGTGTTTGTCCGCGCTGCGTGGGCGGATGTCCGCGGCCGTGGTGTCGGATGTCGGGCGGGAGATCGCGGCCTTACAGTGTTAAATGTTTTAGTAAAGAGAGTTTACAGTTATGGTAAATCACTACTTAAAGTGTTGGAATGTGTATATTGAGCTTTACAAGCTGAAATGTTAATGTTAGTGTATGTTTTATTTGGTGGAATACACAGTTTTAATTTCGGTTTTAATTTGCTGTGACCATATTGTAAAACAGATACATTTGTAATGAGTTTATTGGAAAGAGAGTATTTTCTTCACTGGTTTACAAGAAGTCACACTGCCAAAGTATTGAACACTGTGATACAGAAACTAATGATATTACTGTGTCTTTGTTGAATTTGCAGATTTGCAGATCGTGTATGTGACAGCAATAAAAACTATATGTGCCACCAGAAAACAGCCTCTTCTGTGTGTGCAACAATAGTTTGGAAAAGTTGTGTTTTTTCCCTTTCCAAAGCCCAAAACACAACGCGAGCGGTGCCTTGATGTACAATGTGGACGCTCCAATTCCAGTTAAATGTGTCGAACATTATGGCAAGCCGTTTTAGCTTAAATTATACCCAGCCTTACTCGTCGGAATTGCATTTTTACTAGTAACAATTCAATTAGACAGCTCTACAATTCAATTCTTACTAGTAAGGATTACAATTAGAGAGCTCTCTAATTTAATTATTACTAGTAAGAATTACATTCAGAGAGCTCTCTAATTCAATTATTACTTGTAAGAATTACAATTACAGAGCTCTCTAATTCAATTCTTACTAGTAACAATTGCAATTAGAGAGCTCTACAAATTAATTTTTACTAGTCATATGTCTCCATTGACTTCCATTCATTTTTAATTAGAGAGCTCTACAATTGAATTGTTACTAGTAAAAATTACAATTAGAGAGCTCTACAATTGAATTGTTACTAGTAAGAATAACAATTGAGAGCTCTCTAATTCAATTCTTACTAGTACGAATTATAATTAGAGAGCTCTCTAATCTAATTATTACTAGTAACAATTATAATTAGAGAGCTCTCTAATTCAGTTTTTACTAGTAAGAATGCAATTGCAGAGCTCTCTAATTTATTTTTTACTAGTAAAAAAACTAATTAAAGATATGTATAATTGCAGAGCTCTGTAACTGAATTAAAGAGCTCTGTAATTGCATTCTTACTAGTAAAAACTGAATTAGAGAGCTCTCTAATTATAAATGTTACTAGTAAGAATTGAATTAGAGAGCTCTCTAATTGTAATTCTTACTAGTAATGATTGAATTAGAGAGCTCTCTAATTGTTATTCTTACTAGTAACAATCCAGTTGTAGAGCTCTCTAATTATAATTATTACTAGTAACAATTCAATTGTAGAGCTCTCTAATTAAAAATGAATGGAAGTCAATGGAGACATATGACTAGTAAAATTTAATTTGTAGAGCTCTCTAATTGCAATTGTTACTAGTAAGAATTGAATTAGAGAGCTCTATAATTGTAATTCTTACTAGTAATAATTGAATTAGAGAGCTCTCTGATTGTAATTCTGCTAGTAATAATTAAAATAGAGAGCTCTCTAATTGTAATTCTTACTAGTAAGAATTGAATTGTAGAGCTCTTTAATTGAATTGTTACTAGTAAAAATGCAATTCCGACGAGTAAGGCTGGGTACAATTTAAGATAAAACGGCTTGCCATAGAACATGGTTAACTCGCGTGCAGCGTGCGTGAGACTGAGATTAGTCAAAGAAGCACGGAGAAAGCAGATCAAAAGGACCCACAAAGGACTTAAATTTTCTAAAGGGTTGTTGTTAACATGATATTCTCGGAAAAAATGAGCAGCAGCCAGCTAAGTTAGCAGTGCAGCACCAGACTACAGTTTATTATATTAGGCCTAAATTTTATCATATTATAAGCCTAAATACAGAATTTCACTAGGGTATTGTTTAGGTTATATTAGGCCTGTATTTTATTATATTATAAAAAATAAAAGACCCTTACAAGGGTATTGTTTAGGGCTCATTGTCATTAAAAAGTTTGAAACCCCCTGCTAAAGAAAATATTGGAAATTCATAAGCAATAAACAATCATTTCACTTTCCTTGTGAATTTCCAATATTTTCTTTAGCAGGGGGTTTCAAACTTTTTAATGGCTATGAGCCCTAAACAACACACAATTAATTGACTGTACAAAAACACTTTATGGTTTTCCCAAACCATCTCAATGTAACAGCTTACTTTTCTTTCTTACTTTATTCTATTATTGTAAAGAATTGAACTGTCCTGCAGAAGATTTTGTAAATTGTTTTTCATAGTATTTCTTGGTAAAGACTGTACAGTTAACAGCACAGTAATAAAATAAAATAAAATAAATAAAAAATCAGATAACCTAAAATGTGCTTAATTTAGTGGCATCTTAATGAATTGCTTGTTTTTCAAGAATATGATTTAATATCAATAAGTTACAACAAGGGTCAAATAAAATAGAAATGGCACATTCACGATCCAGACTCAAGCGGAAAGGTGACCGGGCGTTTTCCATAGCTGGGCCTAGGCTATGGAATAATCTACCGCTCGCCATCCGCTCCATCCCCACGTTGCATTCCTTTAAGACGGCACTGAAAAAGCACTTTTATAGCTTGGCATTTACCTCCGACCCAAGAGAGACCTAAATATATTAGCTTTATGTTGTTGTGTTTTGTATTTTTTTTTCTGTTTGGTTTTATTGCTGTAATTGTACAGCACTTTGGGCTGCTCTTGAGGCAGTAGAAATGTGCTATATAAGAAAATAAACTAAACTGAATGTTAAAACCATTGTGTTTCTGCATATGCTGGTCAGGTATAGGTACAGGTACAGCTACAAAAAAATATGTTTGCTCAGGTGGCGAAAAATGTCCGCCCAATAGAAAAAATTTTTGCTCAGCAAGAAAAAAATTAGAGGGAACATTGGTCACCAGTAATAATCTCAGTAAATAAAGTTTACTGGGTTTCACACAATTCTCAGTTTTGTATCATGGGTTTGGTGAAGTGTAATGAAAAACAAACATCTTCACATGTATCTTATAGGCCATTGCACACTGAGTTTGAAATTCGCATCCAAAATTTTCGCATTTTAAAAAAATTCTACCTCACGTTATGTCAATCACGCTTGCACACTGCCTCAGAAACTTTCCTCCGTCAAAAAAAATTGGGTTCGATTTTCTGCGTTTTTCGCATCCACAGACAGCATTTTGAGAGGTTTTTTTGAAAATTCAGGGCCGGGGGGGAGCTCGTCGTTACACACATCATTGGACATGCGCAGTCCTTTCAGTTTCGATTTTCAATTTGATCAAGTGTTTATATGTTCTCTCGATCGGATTAGAAAAGGAATAAACCTCCCCTTTCAATCAGATCGAAATTTCGGATCGACTAAAGTGTGATTGAGCAGCCAATTCGATAATTAATGTGGATACAATATATAACCTATAGCCTATACAGCTGTTCCGTCTGCCCAGCGCTTCTGCCGGGCTGTGTGTGTGTGTGTTAGACATACTGCCATACACCTTAGACATACTGCCAGTCTCTGTTCAGGATTGATTGGTTCACAGAAATTGGTGATCTTCTTTTTAATATGTGGCTCCAGAATCAAAGCAAAGCATCAAAATGTTCCACTGACAATCTGAAGTAAATTTTGAATCGATCGGGATAAATTCGCAACTCCATGATAAGGAGGTGGAACTCTCCTTCCTCTTGGTGAAATTTCAGTATTGGATGGACCCAAAATTTTCTCTTTCTTCTCTTTAAAGAGAGATGGCAACAAAATCATCCTCACTGCTTGACGAATCCATTTTGTATTGTTGTGCATTTTTTTCGGACTCAGTGTGCAAGGTTTCTGTGCGTGACAAATTTTTAGGCTGACGAACACGAAAAAAAAACGCATGCGAAAATTTTGGACTCAGTGTGAATGGCCTTATGTCTTCTCGCCACTGCTTCATGGTGGTTTAGAGGAAATTACTCTGAGTCCTCTGTCATTTCAAATAATAGTACAGTGGCGAGCACGTCAAGTAAAAACGCCTCGTACGTTTGAGCAGGATCGCTGTCAGAAGAGCTTTGCCATGCGGTGCGGAGCAAGATGAAAGAATAAACAAGGCTTCATACTCTAACACCTCATTTAAAAAGAAATCTCGAAATATAGTTAATGACATAATGTATAACTATCTCACAGTTAAAGGTGCACTAAGTAATACCTTTTGTTTCACTGTCTGAAACAGGTGTGTTTTTGGACTTAATTTTGACACTTGCAACATCAAGCAAAAGCAAATGTGCTCAGCTGATCAATGTTATTTTAGAAAATCCTGTTTAACACCCATGTTGTTTCAAAACCAAATGCCCAAAACCTGATCTCGACATGGCAGCCACCATGAAGGCATCCCACCTTTATTTAGACTAAAATTGCTTTTTTAGGCAACTGATATTACTGGAATTGGTAATGCTTTAGATTACAGCCCGCAAAGAAATGTATGAGTAAAATTAATTTACAAAGTAATTATAAATGTACCTATAAAGTACGTCCGTTTAGAAGGGTGGGAATCTCTAGGCACCTCATGATTCGATTACGATTCAGAGGGCTGCGATTCGATGCTAAAGCAATTATCGATTATCTGAATCTTTGTGTGTGTCACGATTCATGTTTGTGGTTCCCTGTCCTTTCATGTTCAGCTGTTTCTTGCTTTGTTGATTAGTCTCCCCAAGTGTTTCTGATTAGCCCTGCCCCCTTGTTACCTTGTTTAGCCTGTTTGTCTGTGTATTTATAGCCCTTGTGTTTCACTTGTTAGTTTGTCAGTTGTTGTATATGTTATGATTGCTTTTGTTTCCTCGTGGTTTTGTTCCTTTGTTCTGATTAATTAGTATTTATTTTTATTTCATTAAAATTTCCTGCATTTAGATCCTCACCTTTGCCTTCGTTCCTCTGCACATAACAGAGTGTGTGACTATAAATACTTTGCTTTAAAAGTACAAAGTAATGACCCATAAATAATTAACGTACAATATATTGTATTAACATTGCAAAGAACCAACAGGAAAATAAATGTGTGTCTGAACTAGCAGCCTACTTGTAGTAGTAAAATAATAATATAACAACAACCGGTACAGCCAAGTGTTTTTCCTCCTCTGGGTGGAAACGTGTTATATGACTTCTCATATTTGTTGTGTTTCTGAAATGTTTTAGTTTTATTCTACAAAGCTTACAAAATATTTCCACACGTCAGCTTTTAACAAGGAGGGTGTTTGGATTTTGCGCTCAGCCATATGTACATGCCACAGACAGTAGGCCTACGGGTACTGCACTTCCACGCTTCAGAGTTCCGTCTTTTGTGTTCCGTCAATATTACGTTATTAAATTTTTTTTTGAAAATCGATTTTTTTTTTAAATTGTGAATCAATTCAGAATTGTCCACGTCCGCATCGCGATGCATCTAATAATCATTTTTCCCCCCACCCCAGTAACAAGCAGGAAAATTAACAAATTTATACTGTAAGTATTTTAGAACTAAGAGGTACTTAGGGACCGTTCGGTATTTATGGAAAGGTCCACCGGAGGAAAATAGGTGAGGGTCATGTCTTTTTATTCTTTGATGAGGGGAGGGTCATCCAACTTTTTTTAGTTTATAGGGGAGGGTCACCCAACTTTTATATTCATCAAAACAGGTACATTTCAAAGTGGCTTGTTTGGTGCATATTTTTTCCATGTTGCTCTCTCGGTCTCGGCCCCCGGGCCATCGCTGTAAGATGGGTCTGACCCAACAAAAATCTGAGTTGCGCAGCGCAGTGGTGCTGTTTGACAGTCCGCGCGCGCTTCAGTACGCGCTCAGAAAAACTGCATTAGAATAGAACGGCAAATAAATGTTTACCCGGCAAAGCTTTAAAGCACGAACAACGTCTGTTATTGTGAAGAAGTGCATTGTCCTGTGTGTGTAACTCTACCGCTGCATTAACATGTAATGTGAATGTACGTCGTGTGTATTGGGACTGAGGCGCCCGAACTGCAGCTGATAGAATGTGCGACCATATTTTAGTTTCCATACTTATTGCGTTTCCAGAACAGTGTTATGAGTAAATCTGAGCTGTAGGCTTGAATTCGTGAGGTGTGTGCGCTGTGCGGTTGAATGAGCCGGTTTGTCGATCTATCTGAATTTGGATCAATCAAGAGCTGATAAAATACACAAGAAAGACGAAAATGGCCGTGAATTTGGAATATTGAAAGGGAATCATACTACTTTATTATGATTTTAGTATCATAATGATTAATAAATGCAAGCACAATTATCAGTGAACTTGATAAATGTTGCAGATATGTTTTACTATGCACAAAATGTCTCTCAACTTGAGCGCAAAATTACATGTTACATGAACACGTCACCATCAGCACCGAAAACATGATTTAAAAAAAATATTCAAATCAAAACGAACCAAATACGAACCGATACGAACCGAATTGTAGGTTTGGTCTATCGTTACAGCCCTAGTAAGATGAGAAAGCAAGAGTTTGGTCATTTATCATGGCTATCTGAACATCTTTGCCAAGCGCAAACCAGTAATCAATGAATTATCGGGGAGGGTCATGCCTTTTTTTCACAATCATTTTGGAGGGTCATAGAAAAAAATATTGCTGGCGAGGGGAGGGTCAAGTCTTTTTTGACTACAGATCTCAAATCTCCTCCGGTGGCCCCTTAAATAAATAACGAACAGTCCCTTATTCTACTATTATGGTAGGCAACAATCTTACTTTTTTATTATGGGGAACATATTGTAATGCGTCTAGTGTCTGTAGAAAGGCGCACGATGAAGGAGATGGTGATGGATGCAAAGTATTTTAAAACAATGACAAACTTCACATCACACAAACAATAACCGACAAGGGACTGAACAGAACGTCTCGGTTATGTAACCCTTGTTCCCTGAAGGAGGGAACAGAGACGTAGTCGACTGATTGGGATCATGCTTATAGAGCCTGTCATCTACTATTATGTACTATTAAAATGAGCCAATGCAATTGGTGTGCGTGAAATGCATTACTCACTCCGCCCCATGGCGTGGGTATAAATACGGAAGTGGATGCACACACTAGTTGTTTTTCGCTGAGGAGCTGAGCGTAACTCTCAATGGTGTCATTGAGTCAATGGTGATCCAGCAATAGTGGCCGACGGGACTACGTCTCCGTTCCCTCCTTCAGGAAATGAGGGTTACATCCGTAACCGAGACGTTCCCTTTCAGTCGACTGATTGGGTTTCCAATTAAAACGCGATCTAGTGCTGCCATCTTCCAGTACCTAGACAAAAGCCTCCAGATTTCCTGCAATTAAGGCGGGGAAGGGACAGGGCTTAGACCAGGGAAGTCACTGCTGTTCCTACAGGACCACTGGGAAGCGTTCCCTTAACATGGAAGGAAGGGATGCTGCGGAAGCCACATCCTGCCCGAAGAGAGGTAACGTGGAGAATACACATATGAACTGGGCGAATGACCAGGCAGTACAACAAATGGAATGTCACCAGTGTTGGGAAAGTTCACTTTCTACATGAACTAGTTCAAAGTTCAATTCAATTCAATTCAAATTTATTTGTATAGTGCTTTTCACAATACATATTTACAGAAAGTGCATTTCAGAAATGTACATGGAAAAATACATTTAGTTAATCATGTAATAAGTTAGGGCATAACATATCGCCGGCGTTGAGTCGTCTCATCGCAGGTGTTGGTGCATCTGAAGTCTCCATGAGAGGCTGGATAAAAACTGGAGCTGACGAACGTGAACGCCATAACAGTAGTAAAGCAAATGGGAAATAATTACCATAGCTGCTGTTCATAATGATTTCCATTACACTAGAGTAGATGTTAAAAACTTGAAGACAGTGACTCTGGCGTCCCAGAGTCACCAGCCATCCGTCCCCCACTCAACTCAGCCCAGCTTACTGACCTCTACATCCCTCCTGCTGCTGAGACCTAACCACAATCTCTCCGCAACCCAACCATACGCGCCAACCCGTTTGACTAAGGCTGTCGAGCCCCACTGGTGCGTTCAGTTTATTATTAGTTCAGTTCACAATTTTTAAAATGAACCAGTTCAGTTCATAGTTAATACTTCACAATTTTGAACTAAGTTCACGGTTCCAAAAACTAGTTCATAGTTCTTTTTTCCAAATCTTGCTGCAAGCTATTTATTTATTTATTTTTTTTAATTATTGCCACAACCCATAAACAGCGCGAGCAATTATTTTATCGGTGGGCAAAGTTTGCACAGAAATGTATGATTTTCCCCATCCTCACAACCTTGTCTTAAAACTGAACATACAATGCGACGCCTCCTCGGTGCTTTTTCAACTACATGTTGTTTCTTGTCTTTATGATGCATGTGGTGGCCGCAGTGCGACACTGGTGGCTGTTGTTGCCAGATTGGGTGTTTTTTTACTACATATTAAAGGGATAGTTCACTTTGAAATTAATTTTTGATATGTTTTAGCTTACCTCTAGGGCATCCAAGATGTAGGTGTCTTTGTTTCCACAGTATCTTCAATTTTGATCATTTTAGGTAAAACCGTTGTTGACTGTCAGTCATACACTGGAGGTGCAGGGGGTCCATCTCAAAGAGCAGTCAAAATTAAACATGATTTAATGACTCGTAAATGTAAGTACACATTGATGCCCTAAGATACAAAACGAGTGGTTTTTGTGAGAAAACGAACAGTATTTATATCTTTTTACATCGTGTAACCATATCCACGGCCAACTGATCTGGGAGCAGTGCGCTTCGGTCAGCGCATGCGCTGAAAGTGATCGCTACGTCACTCTTTGTTTATAAAGAGATTTCGGAAGTTTTACCTTTCACTAAACATATTTAGATATACGGGAAACCGCAATGGAAGATGATTTCGGTATATCTAAATATGTTTAGTAAAAGGTAAAACTTCCGAAATCTCCGTGTAAATATTGAGTGAAGTCACACGCAAGCGATCACTTCCAGCGTAACATTGAACTGATTCAATTCGGTTCAGTTGGACACTGCACAACTGATTCAGATCACTTGGGCGCCACTTTGATTACAAGAGGTAAAAAATATATAAATACTGTTCGTTTTCTCACAAAAACCACTCGTTTTGTGGGGCATCAATGTGTACTTACATTTACAAGTCATTAAATAATGTTTAATTTTGACTGCTCTTTGAGGTGGACCCCCTGCACCTTCAGTGTATGACTGACAGACAACAACGGTTTTACCTAAAATGATTAAAATTGAAGATACTGTGGAAACAAAGACACCTACATCTTGGATGCCCTGGAGGTAAGCTAAAACATATCAAAAATTAAAGCTGCAAGCAGCGATGGGCGGGCCCTCGCACCTGTAGCGCGTCGGGGTGTGAGGCGGCTGCGTTGCATACTCTGCAGCTCAGCCGGTGCGGCTGTGCATTTGCTACGTTGCTTCGTTAACCCATTTGTGCCCAAATTTTTCTGAATGGTTTCATACATATAGTCATGTTAATAATGTCCTATGTGAACATGTTCTGCATTTATTTCCTCAGGTTTTTTTTTTTCTTCTTGAAAATTGTATTTGAATGTGCAGCAACTATAGTTGCCGGTGGGCAAATATGTTGTATGCACCCCATCAATGTTAAATATGAATAGGAGGATAACATTTGGCATCTATCTCAAAATAACTGCTTTCAACAGTTCAATCTTTATTCATAAACACATTTATTGTGTATGAAAGTCGAAGAATGTTTGATGCAAACCCAAAAAAGTGGAATCTATAGCTTATAATGTCTTGAATATAAAAACACAACAAACAACAAATCCATTTGTCTTAAACCTTGTACGCTGTTTGGGGTCTTTTTGACCCACATTTCTAACTTTCATTTATGGGGATAACATGGATAATATGACATGGTTTAGTGTAAGATTTTTGCCAATCTTTTGGAAAATACCATTTTAAAAGCAACAAATGATCACTTTAACCAATAGATGGCTGCAGAGCTCCACTATTTGCGATTTGCTATTTGACTAAATGAAAGACATATTTTCACAAGTTTTTCCAGTTGTATTCATACCTAGATATTATGAAATCACAATTATAACAATAAAAGTAACTTTTTGTCAAAGTTTAGGCATTTTTTGTGTTGGAAAAAAATCTGTTTTTCAATAATGTTATATGATTAGAATCAAATGATTTTTGTCAATGGACAAAATTCATCATCAAAATCAGAAAGAACACAGAAATTTGGTGGCACACTTCACACAATTTTTAGAATTATGTGAAAAACAGATGTTTGAAATAAATCATAAACTCTAAAGACTCCAACTTTTCTCTTTGTAACATCCTGATCAGGTTTGATTCTAATCATAATGTAACATTATTGAACATTATTGATTTTTTTCAGTACAAAAACTGCTAAACTTTGACAAAAGTAACTTATATTGTTATAATTATGATTTCATAATATGTAGATATGCATATATCAAAAATGTAATTTGTTACAAAATGTAACAAATTACAATTGTACAAAATTTTTACAAAATTTGTTACAAAATTACATTTTGTTGCCTGGGGTCTCTGAGACCACAAACAGCCCGGCTGTAAACCTCAAATGAACAGCGCACAAGGGTTAAAGTGTATAGTGCAGAACAAAGTGCAGCCATAACAGGGCATTGTGTATCAAAAAGTTAAATGAAAATAAATAAATACAAATTAATAGAAAGAAGTAAAAATTATGTGTGTGTGTGTGTATATATACAGTATATATATATATACGCACACACACAAACACATATAAGAAAAAACAAATGGCAAAAAACTAAAATAACGTTATGTTTATGCAATAAACGAGTCCAATAACCTAGAATTATTAACCTATTAACACAGTATACCCCATTTCCCAATGATATATGTATACTTACAAGGCATTTGCCCTTGGACTTTTGACTAAGTATACAAAAAACTATAGATCTATTGTAAAATTTGTTTTGTTTAGATGATTCTAGAGACCTTCGTGATTATTTAGATATACATATGTCAACAAAAAATACTTATTAGTAATATGAAAATTAGCTTTCTTTGGGAGGGTTTGCCTTCGCCATGCTTCCTGGAAGTAGGGGTAGGAAGTTGACAGCCTCATGTGACAGGAAGGAAGTGAATACCTTTTTTATTTTCTTAAAATCCTTTATTTGGTTGTTTCCTTGCATGGCATTGAGACATACAACTTGGATAGCATCTAGAAAAATACTTACACAAGGAAAATGACAACTATACCCTGTGGCAACTGTAGTTGCCGGTGGGCTTAAATGGGTTAAAGGTCACTTCCTGTTGCCAGCAGGTGGCGCTATGACTGTGGGTGAATGTCGGCATGTAGATTTGTTCAGGGCGGGACTCTTGTCAAATGTGTCAAATTTCGTGCAGATCTGGGCATTTACAGCCAAGTTACTGCAACTTCCTGTTTCATGGCGAATCATCGACGCCACAGACACGCCCATCGACGAAAACGCGCAGATAGCACAACTTTACATCGTCAATGCCTTTAAAGGGCACAGCAGAAATTTGATGTCGATCCGACTGAATCCCTAGGAGGAGTTAGTTAAAGTATGTAATGAGTAAATCATCCAAAAATGGCGGTAAAATTAGAAATGGCTGACTTCCTGTTGAGTTTAGGGCATCACTCCAAGAGACTTTTCTGTGTGTCTGGACACGGTAGATGTACCACAGAAATTTCGTACCTGTCGGTCAAACATGCGGAGGGGGCTGCATCTTTTAAGGTCACTTCCTCTTGCCACTAGATGGCGCTATGACTGTGGGTGAATGTCGGCACGTAGATTTGTTCAGGGCGGGACTCTTGTCAAATGTGTAAAATTTCGTGCAGATCTGGGCATTTACAGCCAAGTTATTACAACTTCCTGTTTCATGGCGAATCATCGACGCCACGGACACGCCCATTGACGAAAACGTGCAGATAGCACAACTTTACATCGTCAATGCCATTAGAAGGCGCAGCAGAAATTTGAAGTCGATCCGACTAAATCCCTAGGAGGAGTTAGTTAATGTGCGTAATGAATAAATCATCCAAAAATGGCGGTAAAATTAGAAATGGCCGACTTCCTGTTGAGTTTAGGGCATCGCTCCAAGAGACTTTTTTGTGCGTCTGGACATGGTAAATGTACCACAGAAATTTCGTACTTGTCGGTCAAACATGCGGCCAGGGCTGCTTCGTTAAAGGACACTTCCTGTTGCCAGCAGGTGGCGCTATGACTGTGGGTGAATGTCGGCATGTAGATTTGTTCAGGGCGGGACTCTTGTCAAATGTGTAAAATTTCGTGCAGATCTGGGCATTTACAGCCAAGTTACTACAACTTCCTGTTTCATGGCGAATCTTCGATGCCACGGACACGCCCATCGACGAAAACGCGCAGATAGCACAACTTTACATCGTCAATGCCTTTAGAAGGCACAGCAGAAATTTGAAGTCGATCCGAGTAAATCCCTAGGAGGAGTTAGTTAAAGTACGGAGTGTGTAAATCGTCCCAAATCGGTCGCCAAAT
Source organism: Cyprinella venusta (assembly GCA_038021265.1). Classification (NCBI taxonomy): domain Eukaryota; kingdom Metazoa; phylum Chordata; class Actinopteri; order Cypriniformes; family Leuciscidae; genus Cyprinella; species Cyprinella venusta. The sequence continues at coordinate 14,723,144 of CM075868.1, forward strand.
TCAAAATTGCGGACTTCCTGTCGAGTTTAGGGTATGGGTTCTTGAGGCTTTTTTGTGCGGCTTGAAATGATACACATCCCCACCAAATTTCGTGCATGTAGGTTGAACGTGGAGGAGGGGCTAATTTTTTCCAATTTTCTAGGTGGCGCTAGCGAGCCATTTTGCCACGCCTATCCGCGAAACCAAAAAAATACGAAATTTTTCACCAGTCCTGACATGCGTGCCAAATTTGGTGATTTTTTGAGCATGTTGCGGCCCCGAAAATGGAGCTTACTTTGCAGAAAAAAAAAATAAAATAAAAATTAAAAAAATAAAAATAACCCTAACAGTTTCAAGAGGGCCTCGCACCGTTGGGTGCTCGGGCCCTAATAACCCTAACAGTTTCAAGAGGGCCTCGCACCGTTGGGTGCTCGGGCCCTAATAAACAGGGTGTGTTTTCAGCTCACTCTGTCTCCGCAAAAATCTTTCGGAAACGCATCTGAAAAATGAACTGCAACTCAGTAAACACTTGTCACAGAGACATGAAAGTGAAATTATCTTCTTTTAAATGAATTTATACACTGTAAAACCTGTTGAGTTAGTTCAACTCAAACAATTTAAGCATAAAAATATCTGATTTGTTTCCAAGTAACTCAATAACTTATTGTTAAGATAACTTGGGTAAATAAAGTTAATAGTACTAATTAGTTACTATAACTTAAATCTATGTAGTAGACTTTAAACCCAAATAAGTTGGCAGAACTCAAATCACTCTTAATAGTATAAACTTAGTTAGCTTTAAAAGCTAATCTGCTGACGTAGTAAATGCTAACATATTAGAAACAGTATGTTATCAGCACTTACAAGCACAGAAGCAATTGTTGTATGAGCGTAATAATATAAAGGGATAATTTGCTCTCAAATCAAGCTGAATGCACCACTTGTCACCATGATGGTAACTATCCTAAAGCCAACATTAACAGAAATTCTTCTAAATTAGCATAACAAAACATTTATCACTACTAAATCTCACACTTAAAGGGTTAGTTCACCCAAAAATGAAAATTAAGTCATTAATTACTCACCCCCATGCTGTTCCAACCCCGTAAGACCTTCGTTCATCTTCGGAACACAAATAAAGATATTTTTATTTAATCTGAGAGCTGGATCATAGACAGTAAAAGAAATGGACAGAGCCATCTCATTGGAACTCATTGGACGCGCAGACTCAAACAGAGCTTGATAAGTAGATGTGACGAGAGCAACCCATCTGACTTCTAATGCTGTGGCATGAGAAATCTGAATCATTCCCTTCCGAAACATGCAGAAGCGGAGAGTGTGAGTAGGAGCTGTCCATGAGCTAGGAGAAGGAGACAATTTTGCTAGGTATTCTGATTGATTATTTTGTCATTTTGCCTCCACGTTTCCCCGATTGCACGCAAGCTTCTTCTCATGTCCATAGTAGTACTAGGCCCTCCTTCGGTCGTTTGCCGACCATGGGTATTGCGCCCTAAGAGTTCGTAGTGTTGCGACTAAAACAGCATCGTCGGTGGCTGGTGAGTCCAATGCGAGAATGACAGTCTCTGCACAAAGTGCAGATGTAGTTGGTCGTGGCTTGATGTCCATATGTGTGTGTCCTCCGACTAGTTCTTCTCTCCTCTGCTAGCTTCAAGATCTTCTCCTCGCTTATATTTAACTGTTTCTTGAGCATACATTGCCAGCTGCTGCGGTTAGCTGCAATGTCCTCCCAGATATCTGTATTGATGTCCAAGGCTTTCATGTCTCGCTTGCAGACATCTTTGTATCTCAACTGGGGGCGACCTTTGGGTCTTTTGCTGTATGCGAGTTCACCATAGAGGATGTCCTTGGGGATCCGCCCATCTTCCATACGGCGCATGTGGCCAAGCCAGCGCAGTCTGCGTTGTCTGAGCAGCGTGTACATGGTGGGGAGGCCGGCACGGGCGAGCACCTTGGCGTTTGGCACTTTGTCGTTCCAGCTGACACCAAGGATGCGACAAAGACATCGCATGTGGTAGCTGTTCAGCTTTTGCTCTTGCTTGGCATATGTTGTCCAGGATTCACTCCCGTATAGGAGGGTGCTGACTTTGCAGGCTTTGTACACTGCCATCTTGATTTGGATGGTCAGCTTAGGGTTTTCCCAGACACGAGTGGTCAGTCGTCCAAGAGTTGTTGTAGCCTTGCCGATGCGTTTGTTGATTTCGACATCTAAGGTCAAGTTGTCGCTGATGTTTGAACCTAGGTAGGTGAACTGGTGGACCACTTCAAGTCTGTAATTGCCGATGGTAATGATAGGTGGTGTGTCCACATCTTGGCCCAGCACATTCGTCTTCTTCAGGTTGATAGTTAAACCGAAGTCTTTACAGGCCCTGGAGAATCTGTCCATCAGACACTGTAGATCTTGTTCACTGTGAGAGCCGACTGCTGCGTCATCGGCAAAGAGCATGTCTCTTATGATGATCTCACGCACCTTGGTTTTTGCTCTGAGTCTTGCGATGTTGTGGAGTCTGCTGTCTGATCTTGTGTGCATGTACACCCCTTCGGTTGAATTCCCAAAAGCATGTTTTAGGAGAAGGGGGAAGAAAATTCCGAAGAGGGTTGGAGCAAGGACACAACCTTGCTTCACGCCGCTTTTGATGTCAAATGGTTCAGACATGCTGCCATCGTACTGGATGGTTGCCTTCATACCGTCGTGAAAAGATCTGATCATGCTATGAAGCTTCGGGGGGCATCCGATCTTCAGTAGGATGTTGAAGAGCCCATCCCGGCTAACTAGGTCGAAAGCCTTGGTCAGGTCTATGAAGGCGACGTAAAGGGGCTTCTGCTGTTCCCTACACTTCTCCTGTAGTTGGTGAAGGGAGAAGATCATGTCCACTGTAGAACGATCTGCTCGAAAGCCACATTGGGACTCAGGGTAGACGCGTTCTGCCAGCTGTTGAAGTCGCGCCAACAGCACTCTAGCATACAGTTTGCCCACAATGCACAAGAGGGAGATGCCTCTGTAGTTGTTGCAGTCACTCCTAGCGCCTTTGTTTTTGTAAAGGGTGACGATTTTGGCGTCTCTCATGTCTTGCGGAACACCGCCTTCACTCCAACACTGACAAAGGATGTTAAATAGGGGCTGCAAAAGGGTGGCCTTGCAGTGCCTGATCAGGTCTGGGGGGATGCCATCATTCCCAGGGGCTTTGCCGCAGGCTAAGCTGTTGATGGCCTTGCTGAGTTCTGCCAGTGTTGGTTCAGCGTCTAACTCCTCCATGGTGGGCAGAGGATCGATGACGTCCAGTGCTGAGTTGACAACAATGTTCTCTCTGGAGAAGAGCTCTGAATAGTATTCCACTCATCTCTCCATCTGCTTGGTTTTGTCGGTGATCACCTTTCCGCAGCTGGTTTTCAGGGATGCAGCTTTGCTCTGAGTTGGTCCGAGAGCTTTCTTGATGCCCTCGTACATGCCCCTGATGTTACCTGTTGCTGCTGCCTTCTGAATGGCGTGGCTGAGCTCCTGCCAGTACTCATTGGCGTATCTTCTTGCTGTCTTCTGTACTTTGCTCCTGGCTGATCTAAGTGCTTGAAGGTTTTTCCCACTTGGTGAGTGTTTATATTCGGCAAGGGCAGCACACTTCGCTTCAATAACAGGGGTCAACTCCGCAGACTTGGCATCAAACCAGTCACAGTTCTTGAAGGTCTTTCTCCCGTAGGTAGCAAGAGCTGATTTCTGAATTGCCTCGCGCAGGAGGTTCCATGATGCGGATGCGGTGTTGCATGGGTAGCCTGCAGACAGAGCATCCCCAAGAGACTTTGTGAATTCCTCAAGTATCTCTGAATGTAGCATCTCAGTTGTGTCAATGCGTGGCTTCCCTACTTGCATGGAGCGGTGGAGTTTCTTTGGTAGCAGCTTGATCTTGCAGCACACCAGTGAGTGGTCAGAGTCACAGTCAGCACTATGGAATGAGCGGGCGAGAAGCACATACTTAAGGCTTGTAGTCTGGTGATGACCATGTCGAGCTGGTGCCAATGCTTGGATCGAGGGTGTCGCCATGACACTCTGTGTTGAGGCTTCGTCTGGAAATAGGTGTTGGTCACGCAGAGGCCATGATAAGAGCAAAGCTCCAACAGGCGCTGCCCGTTCTCGTTTATCTTGCCAACTCCAAAGGAACCCAAGCAGGAAGGCCAAGAATTATGGTCTGCACCTACTCTGGCGTTGAAGTCGCCAAGGAGGACGAGGTGTTCGCTGCTGTGGATGTTTTTGATGGCGTCATTCAGGTTGGTGTAAAACTCGTCTTTTGCCTCAGATGCGGAGGTCAAGGTTGGGGCATAGGCACTGATAAGTGTAACTGGTCCCTCGGATTTATGGAGGCGTAGAGTCAGCATGCGTTCTGACCCCTTGTAACTGGGTTCAACCGTCTCCAGCAAAGTGTTCCTCACTGCAAACCCTACTCCGTGCTCTCTGCATTTCTCGGCGCTCTTTACTTGCCAGAAGAAGGTGTAATCCTTTTCCTTCAAAGATCCTGATTCAGCCAGGCATGTTTCTTGCAGAGCAGCTATATCTACCTTCAGTCTCAGTAGCTCGTTGTTAATGATCGCTGTCTTTCTTACGTCACTGATGTTCAAGAGGTCATCAAGTCCAGTTTTCATGGTGCGAACATTCCAACATCCCAGATTAAGGACTGGTCTCTTCTTTTTGTTTTGTTTTTTGTAATTGCTTGGTGCAGAAATTTCGGTCTGCTTGTCGGGTTTCCTTATCCTCATGCACCCAATGAGGAAGGCAGACCGTGGCGGGACAGCACCTTACTGGCTGGGGACTGCCCAGCTTGAGGCGGGCGGTAGCCGTCCAATGAGATACAAAGATCTCTCCCACCGTCGGAAGCAACCCCTGGTGCCACACTCTATGCCAAACGAGCATTTAGCTTATAACCGGTAAACTGCTGCTTCCCGTGTTGTTTCGACGCTGTGAAGCGAAGCTGGAGTGTCCTCTCCAGGGCGCAAGCCAGGGCAAGGTAATATGGAAGACCAGCTGTTGCCCAAGTAGCGGGTCCCCCCTTCTCCACGGCACTGATTGATCCAACGGAGCGGCAGAACCGATACAGTTTGGGACCAGCGCCGTCGCAGGAGTTGCCAGAGTGATATTGCGTTCAACTACACGCTGCCTATCGGACTCCAGCTCCAGATTTTTCCTCAAGGTTTACTCCTGAAGCCTTTTCCCAGGAAGAGATATAGCTGCAAGGCAGCGGAGGTTTTTGACAGAGTTGTCCTTCTCTGCATGAGGCAGGTGGCACCGGGTTATATGGTTACCGGTGGCAGGTATAACCTGACCTGACCCTAGGTCATGTCCATACGGTAATCTCTAAACTGTGCGACAGAGAGTCGCGTGGGTATGACGCAATCGTTAGCCTACTTTCACTAAAACTGCTTCTACGGGGCCATAACATAAGCTACAAGGTAATGGAGCTATTTATACATTGTCATGTTTCTTTAGATGTAAATAAAGGACAAATGGGGTCTTCAAACGCCTCAGATGTAAAGTTATTCGCTGTCAAAGTGACGCCAAAATGAACGGGAGTCAATGGGAATGCTAACGCAAGTGAAGTTCTGCCGCAAGATGTCATCTCCCACGAGGCTTCAACATCCGGGCGATGGATTACCCCCTTGAGCTGGATCAGTCCTCCATAGACTTTATTTATGGGCCGTCAAGAGCTAGTCCCTTAGGCAGTCTATGGAGGACTGATCCAGCTCTCAGATTAAATCAAAAATATCTTTATTTGTGTTCTGAAGATGAACGAAGGTCTTAGGGGGTTGGATCAGCATGGGGGTGAGTAATTAATGACTTAATTTTCATTTTTGGGTGAACTAACCCTTTAACATTAATCTTACACAAAAAAAAACAACATTATATTGCACTTAATTTTAGCATTTACACTCTCTTTCGAGTGCCATCGGCAAAGCATGCTGGGAAATAGATATCCCAGCCGTTTCAGTTAAACTTAAGTTCGTCTAAATTAAAAGAAATAATTTCATAAAACTCAAAACAATGAAACAGTTCAGTTTACTTAAAAGATATCAGTTCTGTGAACTTGAAAGAAAAAGAAAGTGCTAAATACTCATAAAAATTGATTTAACTGAACTAATTCGTTGAATTTAAGTCAGTCTTTTTCCTTTCACCTAATTATAGCGGATGACGTGTTAATGTGACCATGCCCACTGAGAGCTCACGCTATTCAAACGCTAATGTTGAAGGTGCAATGTGTATAAAAATTGAGTATCTATAAACAGAAATGCAATATGACATCCATAACTATGTGGTGTATAAAGAACGTCTCGGTTACGTATGTAACCCTCGTTCCCTGAGTAGGGAATGGAGACGTTACGTCGGAATGACGGAGAATGGGGGTTTCGCCTAGAAAGCCAATCCTCTTCGAGTATTAAAAAACGAGCCAATGGCAAAGAAATGCCATGGGTCTGCAGAATTTGCATAGCATATCTCCGCCTCACCCCGTGAGTATAAAAGGAGGAAGCGGACACAACCGCAGTATGTCTTCGCTGAGGAGCCGAGACTGAACTCAGGCGTCTACCCAGCGGTACAGCGGAAGTGGCAGGGAGACATAACGTCTCCGTTCCCTACTCAGGGAACGAGGGTTACATACGTAACCGAGACGTTCCCTTTTGTAGTCACTCCGAGTTACGTCGGAATGACGGAGAATGGGGGTCCCCCGTGTAATCAGGCCACCTTCACAGCTGTCTTCCAGTGCCCTGCGCAAGTCTGAACCCCTAACGCATTTGGCCTAAACAAGGAGAGCTACTTGACACAGGAATACCAAGGTACACTGGAAAGCATATCCCGGAGGAAATATGCCGCAGTACGCCTACCCGTGAGGAGGACTTAGGAATACACATACGGCCCAAGGGACTTCGTATGGAGAACACTGGAGTCACCAACCCGTAGGGTGGCTAGAATCTTAACTCCAGGGGTGGCAAGGTGTCTTGCCGAGGGAAGACACATGCTCCGAGAGGCTTACAGTGGAAATACACATGTGGAGGTTACTAGCAGGAACCATGCACACGGAGGCACCTAGCCAACGACCAAGCAACATACACTGGCGTCAGCATCAACAGTGCTGGAGGAACTCAGGGCTTCAATAGAAGGCTCCACTGAGAAAATCGCACTTATCCAGTCGGTGGAGTGGAATGGCGAGCAAGCGAAGACACCTGAGCGGGTCCAGTACTGGCTGGATGAGCGAGTACAAGAGAGGACACAGGCTCCACTCGGAGATTATAGAATCTAGCGAATGTGTTGGGTGTCGCCCAGCCTGCAGCTCTGCAGATGTCAGCTAGCGAGGCGCCATGCGCTAGAGCCCAAGAGGAAGCCACACTCCGGGTGGAGTGGGCTGTCACACCAAGGGGGCACGGTCGACCTTGCTGCTGGTAAGCCAAAGCAATGGTTTCCACAATCCAGTGAGACAACCTTTGCTTCAAGAGAGCCCTTCCCTTCTGGCTCCCACCATAACAGACAAAGAGCTGGTCTGAGGTCCTGAAACACTGCGTTCTGTCTACATAAGCACGGAGGGCGCGTACTGGACAGAGCAGTGCCAAGGCTGGGTCTGCCTCCTCCGGGGGCAGCGCTTGCAGGTTCACCACCTGGTCCCGGAAGGGAGTGGTAGGAACCTTGGGCACATATCCAGGCTGGGGTCTCAGGATCACGTGAGAGTAAGCCAGTCCGAATTCCAGGCACGCTTCGTCAACGAAAAATGTGTGCAGGTCCCCTACCCTCTTGATGGAGGCCAAAGCAACCAGGAGTGCTGTCTTAAGCGACAGGAATTTAATCTCAACTGATTGCAAAGGCTCAAAGGGAGGCCTCTGCAGGGCACTTAAAACCACTGAGAGGTCCCAAGAGGGTACGAAAGGAGGGCGAGGAGGATTCAGTCTCCTCGCTCCCCTCAGGAACCTGATGATCAGGTTGTGCTTTCCCAGAGACTTACCTTCAACTGCATCGTGAAATGCGGCAATGGCAGCCACATACACCTTCAGGGTGGAGGGAGACAGCCTTCGCTCCAACCCTTCTTGCAGGAAGGAAAACACCACACTGATCGAGCATCTCTGGGGGTCTTCTCGGCGAGAAGAACACCAGTTGACAAAGAGGTTCCACTTCAACGCATAGACGTGTCTCGTGGATGACGCTCTAGCGGAAGTGATAGTAGCCACCACCGCTGGTGGTAGGGTACTTAAACCTGCCTCGACCCGTCCAGGAGCCACACATGCAGCTTCCAAAGATCGGGGCGAGGGTGCCACAGGGTGCCCCGTCCCTGAGAAAGGAGGTCCTTCCTCAGAAGGATTGGCCAAGGAGGTGCTGTCGCGAGGAGTATCAGTTCGGAGAACCAGGTCTTGGTGGGCCAGTATGGGGCGACCAAAATGACCTGCTCCTCATCCTCCTTGATCTTGCACAGAGTCTGTGCGAGAAGGCTCACTGGGGGAAACGCATATTTGCGTAGGCCCCGCGGCCAGCTGTGCGCCAGTGCATCTGTGCCGAGCGTGCCCTCAGAGCGTGGTCAGAGAGCAATACAGGGCGCAATGGGATGAGTCGTGGGAGGCAAACAGATCTACCTGTGCGTCCCCGAACTGGTCCCAAATCAGCTGGACCGACTGGGGATGGAGTCGCCATTCGCCAGAGACTGGACGGAGCCGTGACAGCTCGTTGGCTGCACAGTTACGAACTCCTGGAATGTGGATAGCACGAAGGGACCTCAGGTGCTTCTGACTCCATAAGATGAGGTGGCGTGCGAGTTGCGACATACGGCGAGAGCGTAGACCCCCCTGGTGGTTGATGTACGCTACTGTCGCGGTATTGTCTGAACGGACTAGTACATGTTGAGCAACGCACGGAAGCGGTGCAGGGCAAGGCGTACTGCCAGCAACTCGAGGCAAATGACATGCATGAGGCGCTGGGGTCCTGTCCAGGAGCCCGCGGCTGCATGCCCATTGCACATGGCGCCCCAACCCGTGGCAGAGGCATCTGTGGAGACAACAACATGCCTGGAAACTCGCTCTAGGGGAACACCGGCCCGTAAAAAGCTGAGGTTCCCCCAAGGGGTGAAGGTCAGACGGCAGGTCGGAGTCACTGGAACTCTGAGCGTACCGTGGTGCCATGCCCACCTCGGGACTCAATCGCGAAGCCACAGCTGAATAGGTCTCATATGAAGCAATCCGAGTGGCGTTGCCGTGGCTGTGGATGCCATATGCCCCAGGAGCCTCTGAAAAAGTTTCAGTGGGACCACACTCTTGCCTTCGAACTGTCGGAGACAAGCCAGCAGTGAGTGTGCGCGCTCGCTCATAAGCTGCGCGGACATGGCGACCGAGTCTATCTCCATAGTGAGATAAGAGATCCTCTGCACTGGGCAAAGTTTGCTCTTCTCCCAGTTGACCCGAAGGCCCAGACGGGCTAGGTGCCGGAGCACAAGGTCCTTGTGTTCGCAGACCTGATCTCGAGAGTGTGCTAGGATCAGCCAGTCGTCGAGATAATTCAAGACGCGAACCCCTTGTTCGCGAAGGGGAACAAGGGCTGCCTCGACAATCTTCGTAAAGACGCGAGGAGACAGAGCCAGCCCGAATGGGAGAACCGCGTACTGATATGCCTGCCCCTCGAAAGCAAACCGAAGAAACGGTCTGTGTCGAGGTAAAATGGAGACATGAAAGTAGGCGTCCTTCAGGTCTATCGCTGCAAACCAATCCTGGGGCCGAACACATTCGAAAATGCGTTTGGCCATGAGCATCCTGAACGGCAGCCGATGAAGGGTGCGATTCAAAATGCGCAAGTCCAGGATCGGCCGTAACCCACCGGTTTTCTTGGGAACAATGAAGTAGGGGCCTCCTGAACAGAAAGAAGTGACGCCATCACTGAGCAGCCCGTCTCAGGACCGCCGCTTAGCCTGGCGTTTAGCGGGGCGGAGTGAAGGATATGAAGTGAAGGTGTGGAAGGTGTGGAGTGAAGATATGCTCTTGGCTCCGAAGCGAAAACATACTGCGATTGTGTCCGCTTCCTCCTTTTATACTCACGGGGTGAGGCGGAGATACGCTATGCAAATTCCGCAGACCCATGGCATTTCTTTGCCATTGGCTCGTTTTTTAATACTCGAAGAGGATTGGCTTTCTAGGCGAAACCCCATTCTCCATCATTCCGACGTAACTCGGAGTGACTACAAAAGGGAACTTGCTTAACCCTCTGGGGACCAAGGGCTATTTGGCCTCCTTAGGATGTTCTGACATGCCCTGACATCTGTATGTTTTTCAACTGCTTATAAACATATTAATGGCACAAGTGAAATTACGCTATATTTAGCAGAAACAGGGCAACAATAATTTATGAGCAACATATTTGTACATGTTTGTATGTTTGAGAGAATATTGTTTATGCGTGGTTATTGTAAAAACTACAATAACTAAAACTAAAAATGAAAGTTTCTGAAATAAGGTCACAAAACACACACTAAATATGCGTCCACAAGACTTTTGACTAATTGATGTTGTTGCCTAGGGTTTTTTCTTCACAATGATATGAATATCATCCTCCTAATCGTTCACATAAAACTGTGAATTGGGTTATATTGTGAAAAACGTTTTTTTTGTTTGCCAAGGCAATATGCGAATGGGCGTGAACAAGCCCCATCATGAATAATTAGGTGATTCTCACCTGAGAGACAAAGACACTAATAATGAGCCTTTCATTCAGGTGAGTCAGACAAGAAAAATTGAAAGGACAACATATATATATATATATATATATATATATATATATATATATATATTTGGGCTGTCAAAACGATTAATCGCGATTAATCGCATCCAAAATAAAAGTTTGTGTTTACATAATATATGTGGGGGCACTGTGTATAATTATTTTAGATATATAAATACACACACATGCTTGTATATATTTCAGAAATATTTCCATGTATATTCTGTATATGGATTTATATATAATTTATATTATACATAAATATAAATATTTTACATATAAATATTTTTTTTTCTTAAATATACATGCATATGTGTTTTTATATATATACTAAATAATTATACACAATGCCCCCACATATATTATGTAAACACAAACTTTTATTTTGGATGCGATTAATTGTTTTGACTGCCCTAATATATATATATATATATATATATATATATATATATATATATATATATATATATATATATATATATATATAATAATAATAATAACAATTTAAGTGAAATTACTGAACCTAATTATAGAACCTTGATAAAAATGATAATTCTAAAAATTATCATTATAGAAGAAAATTTCAAATGGCACAGAGGCTTTTGTATCTAAACACTTCATATACAGTAAATATAAAATCAAAGTATAAATGAAAGTCAAAACCCATTTTTAGTCATACCTGAAAACAAATCCTGGTCAAATAGGTTATGGGCCGTTTTGTATAAATGTTTGGTTCAAAGTTAGAGTTTAAAACATCTTGAAAAGAAAATAATATAAGCAGACACTGTCTAACTAAATGAACGTTCGTTCACATACCCGAATCATATTTAAACACTCGTTTTGGTTTTACATAACGAATCGGTTACCTAACGTAACCTCGGTTCTCTCTTGATGAGGGAACGAGTATTGCATAAGCTAGCTTACGTTACGGGAAAGATTCATCTTTGCTGAGAAGTTGAAGCCAAAAAATTATTCCATAATTTTGTAATCATTGTCAACGCAGTTCCTCTGAGGCAGGCCATGAGCGGGCTAACTAGCAGCTCATTAGTTCGTTCAGAGGGAAATGCATGAGCCTATGGGAGAGCGGCGCTGAACCCGCGCCCAATGAGCGGCAGGCGCTTGCTCGGAGCTTCCAAGTTATAAAATCTGACAAAGGTGGGCGGGGAGGCCCATCCCGCGGCCACACAAATGTCGTGAATGGAAATTCCGCAGGACCATGCCCACGATGAGGCCATGCCTCTAGTGGAATGAGCCCTGATGCCCAGAGGGCAAGGCAGGTCTTTTGAGGCGTAAGCAGAGGCGATAGCGTCCACTATCCATTTAGTCAGTGTCTGTTTTGAGACGGCCAGACCTTTGGTGCGCCCACTGAACGACACGAACAGCAGCTCCGAGCGTCTGAACGCGGCAGCGCAGGTAGTGTACAATCTCAGAGCCCGGACCAGGCAAAGGAGATTGGCGTCACGTTCGCTATCGGATGCAGGCAGAGCCGACAAGGAGATAACTTGTGCCCTGTAAGGGGTACCAATCGCTTTTGGAACATAACCATGTCTAGGTTTGAGAATGACGACTGAGTCATTAGGTCCAAACTCGAGGCACGCGGCGCTCGATGATAGTGCGTGAATGTCCCCCACACCTTTTACTGAGGCCAGAGCAATCAGAAAAATGTTTTTTAGCGAGAGATATTTTAGGTCCACGGACTTGAGTGGTTCGAACGGAGGGGCTTTCAAAGCTTCGAGAACTATCGAAAGATCCCAGACTGGAACCGAAGGGGGGCGAGGGGGGTTCATCCTTCTGGCTCCCCTGAGGAAGCGGATGATTAGCTCGTCTTTGCCCAGCGACTGGGCGTGTCGGGGTTCAGCGAACGCCGCGACGGCTGCCACGTAAACCTTTAGAGTGGATGGGGACCTGCCCTTATCCAGCATCTCCTGAAGGAAAACGAGCAAAGACGAAACCTCGCATGTCCGTGGGTCTAAGTTTTTGTTGGTGCACCACTTTGAGAACACAGACCATTTTGTAGCATAGAGCTCTCTAGTAGAAGCCGCTCTGGCGTGTTTGATCGTGTTCAGGACTCCTTCTGGCAAATCGACGAGTCGTCATTGGTCACCCATGCATGAAGCGCCCAGTGCTGTGGATGGGGATGTCAGATCGTGCCGCGAGCTTGAGTGAGGAGATCTGCTCTGATTGGAATGGGGCACGGGGCTGTCTAAGACAGCTGCGTGAGCTCCGGGAACCAAGTCTGATTCTCCCAGCGCGGGGCTATGAGGAGCACTGGGTGGCGTGTGTCCCTGATCCTCTGAATAACATGCGGTAGCAGAGAGATCGGGGGGAATGCATAGAGCGGGCGGCGGGGCCAGTCTTGGGCTAACGCGTCCTCGCTTTTCGAAAAAAATATCGGGCAGCGAGCGTTCTCTTCTGACGCGAAGAGATCTATCTCCGCTCTGCCGAATAGGCACCACAGTGTTTGGACTGTTTGGGTGTGCAGGGACCAATCTCCTAGGGAGACAAGGTTCCTGGACAGTATGTCTGGGCCGTCGTTCAGGTGGCCCGGTACGTGCATCGCTCTGAGCGAGAGCAGGTGTCTCTGGGACCAAACTAGAATGCGGCATGTCAGATGGAAGAGATTCTTGGATCTGACTCCGCCCTGACGGTTGATGTAGGATACCACGGCCATGTTGTCCGAGCGGATCAGGACGTGGTGACCCTGAATGAGCAGAGGAAGCGCAGAAGCGCGTTCTCAACCGCGAGCATTTCCAGACAGTTTATATGTAAGGGACTCTCCTGACTCGACCACTGGCCGGCGGCCGGTGAGCCCTCGCAGACCGCACCCCAACCTGTGTTGGACATCTGTGTGGGCTAAACCTGATGTGTTGAAGCAGGCGTTGATCTTCTTCTGCGGGGGTGGTGTTTTATCCTCTTTGTCGTCATAGTTCCCCACTTTTAAAAACGAGTCGTTTTCAGAGGCTGGTGTCAATAAAAGCTTTTATTGGACTAACAAGGACGTTTTCAGTTCTGAAACTTACAGGATATTCTTATAATATGATGACCTCTTAGATGTCAAAAGCTCAAGGGAAATTTGATTTCTCAGTTCATTACCCCTTTAATGACGGAGTATTTTAAGTCTATGTTGCAGCTGTGTGAAGAAAACGATCAAAACGCGGGGACGTGTTATTTGTCCCCAGAGGGTTAATAAACCGTAATGTTTTTATTACCTTAGAATGAGACATTTATATCTCCATAACCGCGGGAATCCCCTTCTATGAAGGTTGCCATATTGTGACGTCATGTTTCTACCGTAGCCGAAACCGAACAAACAGAGCTACAGAACGCGTTTCATCACTTCCTTGAAAGAGACGCAGCAGAAAGCTGGAAGCTAGCCATAAACTCCATGAGTAGTGACTTTTCCCTTGTCAGTGGTGTAAAATATGTAGTTGGGATTGTTTCAAGTAACTTAGTTCTCCCTTGCTGTGTTATGGGTTTGTTATGTGGGGATAAATGTGCTGTTATGTTCATGAGACAGCTGATTAGTATCAGCTACATGTCATTAGTACGTCATTGGCCGTAAAACAGTATGTTACAGGAATCACTAACCCGTCGATCTTGTAAGAGATCTAAGTCGATCGCAATGAGTTTTCAAAATCAGAGAACAAGCCTATTGTGTTTATTAAATGGTGTCTATGGGATGCGGAGGTGCACGTGCTGTTACAGTCATGTCATTTTTGGGCTCATGCATTTGGGCTCATGCGGACGCGTCGAGTGTAAACAAGGCTTTACGCTTTAACCAGTTCAGTACTGTCCACAGTAACAGCTCATATTAGCCAGCTAAACTTTTACTACCCTGTTAGAAAAAATATATAGCTGCATAGTTTCATGTGGTTCTTCTCCCTCGCTGTATTATGGGTTTGCTACGTCGGGAGAAATGTGCTGCTGGTTACGTTTGTGAGACAATCCGCTGATTACTATTATTATATTAAATTATATATATTAAAACTAGGGCTGTCAAAATTAGCGCGTTAATAACGCATTAACTCAAAATTCATTTTGAACAAACACGGTTGCACTAACCAGAGATTACTGGACTTCCCTCAGTAACCATAGCTACCTGGGTGTCACAGCACATTACTTTGACGGGCACTGGAAAATTCGGTCTCACGCTTTGACCGTTATGAAGACAGACGAGAGACATTATGCTGACGTTTGCGCTGAGCACTTTCTTCAAGTAGCCAGAGAGTGGAACATTGAACTCAAAATTAGAATACTGAACACTGATAGCGCACGCAATATGATAGCAGCGGCCAGACAGCTCCCGTTCGAGCATATGCCTTGCATTGCACACAGCCTCCACCGAGCTATCACAGTTTCTCTCCAGAACAGCCCGTTTGACGGTGCTTTGGCAAAATGTAGGAAGGTAGTGGGTCATTTCAAGCATAGTCCTGCAAACGTAGCCGAGCTCGAACAGCAGCAAGTTAAACATCTTCAAAAGAAAGAGCCACTCATACAGGAGGTGTCAACTAGATGGAACAGCACCCTAGAAATGATAAAGCGTGTTCAGAGAAATCAAGAACCATTGATAGATGCACTGGCCCTACATGCAAGCAACATCAACATGCCAACAGCAGCTGAATTTGATAAACTGAAGAGGTTGGAGATTGTGCTGTAACACTGCAGGTAATTTATTGATACTCTTATTAGTTATATCTTTCTCAGACAAAGTAAGGTTGTGTCAAAGTGGGGAAGTGTGTGTGTGTGTGTGTGCGTGTGTGTGTTACATTTATAATAGAGTTGATTTATGTTGTTCTGATGTGTCTCTGACAGTGTGTGTGTGTGTGTGTGTGTGTTTGTGACTGTGTGTGTATACGTGTGTCAGTGAGAGTGAAAGATTGAAAGTGATATATAGATACTCATGTTTAATTAAAATGCTTTTCTCTATTATTCCAGGTATGTGAGTGAACTTTTAGGCGGAGAGAAGTTTGTTTCTTGCTCTGTTGTGCTGCCCACGTTGTGTCATCTATCACATGTGATGGAGGTCTCAGAAGATGACCCAGCATACATGATTAAGTTTAAGGAAACTTTCACAACAGACATGGACGAACGGAAGGAAAAATCCAACACCACATGGCTGAGGGTTGCAACAGCACTGGACCCCAGGTTTAAGGACCTCAAATGTCTGAGCAGGACTGACAGAGCTGAGGTGTGGAGTTCAGTCTGTGCCTTGCTCCAGAATGGGGGGGGGGAGGGGCTTGCACAGCGAGATAAACCAGTGACAACTGAGTCACCTAAGAAGATATCATGTCTCATGTCTGTGCCAGAGTCTTCATCTGATGATGATGATGAAGAGGAATGTATTGAGAAATGTGTGGAGCGCTACAAGGCAGAGCCTTGTATTGGCATAGAGGACTGTCCCTGGTGGTCCAAACATGAAGGGGCACACAGTTAGATGGCCAACCTTGCACGCATATACTTATCAACACCTGCCACATCCATACCTTGTGAAAGATTGTTTTCACTGTCAGGACATGTTGTTCAGAAAAAGCGAGCTGCCCTGTCATCTGAAAATGTAAACAGACTTGTCTGTTTGAGCAACTGGCTCAGTGCAAAGAAAGAGAAATAATGGGAACCTGTGGTTTTTATATATTATTTTCCACATGTGTTTAATAAACATGAACAAGTTCTTTGAAAAACATGTCTATGTTCTTTATGCTCCATGTTTAGGGTGGTTTCAGTAATAATAAATGTAAATTTTACATGTTCAGAAGAAATGAGCTGCACTGTCCTGCAAAAATGTAAACAGGCTTGTGTAAGTAAATTGAGTAAAGAAAGAGAGGTAATGGGAACCTGGTATTTCTATGTTATTTTTTTCATGTGTCTAATAGACATGAACAAGTTCTTTGAAAAACATATATGACCTTTGAGAGATGTCTAGTCTTCATGCTATGTTGAGTATGGTTTCACTAAATGAAGTTTTATTAACTAAGTTCGGGAGGAGCACGTGCAGATAATTAACATGAGTGGGCGGGATTCAGCAATCAGCAACCAATGATAAGAGGGTACAAATAGACTCAGCAGTCTTACCTCGATCCATTGACGGTTTGCAGCATTTGGCCATGTCCGAATCTAGCTCTTCCCGTTTCGATAAAGAAATTTTCGTCCTTCGAAATTAGGAATATTTGCCGCAACCCGATACATCTCGTGGGCATCAGGCCAAACAAACGGGTCCTCGCCACCGCGGGCAAAACATCCGCAATCTACTTCCGCGTATTTCTTTAAACCGGACCTTTCAATAATTCCTGCCATAGAGACAAGGCAATGCTGCTCTCTTAACGCAAAGGAACGGACCTTCCTCCAGCGTCAAACCGCCACAACAAGCCGTAAGTTAAGCCACGCTGCAGATTTATTCCCGGCTGATCCACACTCTCTACATCTGCCGGGTCAACTCTGTGAGTGCTTATATGGCTCAAAACTTTTGTGTCCCTGATTGAACTTCGCATTGCTTCAATTGTTGAATGACGAGCAAGTTATGCTATCTGGACACAAATCGTGATCGGAGGATCACACGTTTTAAACAGTTTCTGTTCAAATGATTTGCGTTCCTTAAACGCAATGCTTCCTTATGGCGTAAACTCACATGTAAACAGTAGGACTGGGAATCATTTCCAAAAAGAATCGATTCCGAGGCATTACAGTAGGAATTGAGAGTCGATTCCAAAGGTGGGAATCGGGGAATCAACTCCTCCTTTAAGATTTTTTAACATAAACCGCGGCCGTAACCGATTTCATTTGTCAACACAATCACGGCTCATGTAAAATAAATGAAGACTAATTCAATCCCACAGCGTCACAGTTGGGTTTAATGATTAAGAACGAACAAATCGGGAACGTGACCCTTAGAAATGAAAAATAAATAAATAAAATGAGAAAATAAGGGGGCTTTTACACTGGGCTCGTTTGCTGCGGTCCGAGCGCGTTTGTTCCCGACGCCCCCCACAGCGTGGGTCGGGTTTTCACACTCAACTGATTCTATCGAACCCTGGTGCATTTGCGTGCATGCATCTTACATCATCGCAAACGTGCACGGCGCATGATAGAAGCAGAACGTGGGTAAATATTTATAAATTCATTCATTTATTTATTTATTTTAATTTGCTGCTATTATGCACAGTTGAATGAACTATACAGGTTTATTGTTATAGGTTGAGGTTTATTTTACAGGAAATTTATGTGAATGAATAGGCAGGATGTTTTTCAGATCATTGTGAAGAAAAAACTCTAGGCCACAACATCCATTAGTCAAAAGCATTGTGGACGCATATTTCGTATGTGTTTTGTGGCCTTATTTCAGAAACTTTCATTTTTATTTTTTTCAATAACCACGCATAAACAATATTATCTAAAAAATACAAACATGTATGGTAGCCCTGTTTCTGCTAAATATAGTGTAATTTCACCTGTGCCATTAATAGGTTTATAAGCAACTGAAAAAAGCACAAATGTCAGGGCATCTCAAAACATCTCAAGGACCCCAAATACACCCTAGACCTCAGAGGGTTAAACTGAGAGAGCGTGCATTCACAGACACCACAATTAACGTGTTCACAATAACAGTTCACCCTAACGTTCGCCCAAAATATGAACGAGTTCATGCACAACACTGAATGTCACTGGGGTGGCTCCAGCCTAAACAGGGGGGAGACTCAACCGAGTGATGACGGAAGAGCAGTCTCTGCCAAGGGGAGACACGGGCCGTGCCATGGAAGAATACACATATGGGATCGCTGTAGGAATCACAGCATATGGACCCAGCATAACACAGGTTCCACCAGTGCATACAATCGATAGGCCTGGCTTCGGATGTTCCACTATATCTGTTGCCGAAGGGTATTGAGGAACTCGACAGGGTTCGGCTAAAAGGGGAACTCAACTGGAGCAAGAATTGCACACGTATCCAGTCCATAGGAGGGGAATGGCAGAGCAAGCCGGCACACCAAACCTGGCTTACAGTGAAACAGGCTTCAATTGAAAGGAGCCCACGGGAAGCAGCGGTTCGACTAAGGTGTCACCCAGCCGTCAACTCTATAATATCTGTCAGCGAAGCACTTCTTGTCAAAATCTAAGTTCTGATTTACATTCGTGAGTTAAGAGTCTAAAAGCTTTGGGATTTCAGAAGGAATGTGCATTATTTGTGTTCAGATGAACAAACCATGATTCTGGTTCAATCTTTATCGTTTTGGAATGCATGATTCACCCTGGCGTGGCCCAGATACGCTACACCTAAGTGTGATGAACATCACTGAACTTGAGCAGCACAAGGTGATAATGAATCGCATAGCTCTTTCTCTGAAGGCTCACTGAGGAATGTGTTTCTGCAGGGCCCCGGGGTCAGCTAAGAAGCCAGTGTCTATCCAAGGGTTTATGTCCGCTCAGAAAGAAACACAACTGGCAGAGGGACGAGTCCGGAAGGGCAACAGATGTAACTTGGTGGCCCCGAAGACGTCCCTACCCAGCTGGACCGCCAGGCAGTGGCGCAAAAAGTGGGTATGCGCTATATGCGGCGCATATATAAAAATGGATAAAGCAAAAAAGCTGTCGCGGGCTAAACATAGAAAAAGAAAGAGGGAAAATGAGATGGCCTTTCAAGGGATGCGACAACAGCTGGTGCTTGTAATAAGCAGTAATTAACAGTTAATAAGACACTTAGAAGACCTTACAAGATGCATATAAGCATTAACTACTTCATATAACGTCTGAGGACGCTTTGTTTCACTTTTCCCGCTCTACTCAATCATGCCGCAGGGCTTCCCATACATTCATTAATTTGTAGCGGCCCGCCACAATATCAACACTGACCGCCAGCGCCACGCATTGATTTTCAAGTATTTTTATTTCTTTGTAGAGCTGCGCGCTCCTTCCCTCCCTCCCACTCTCACAAAACGGACAACGGAGACGCGAATAGCGGCCCCTCGAGCACAATATAATATGAATCAAAACATGGTCATGCGTTGGAGGACAGATTGTTGCCAGTGCTTATTCCTCCAGAATCAATCCGGAGTTGAATGGTCAGTATAATGAACACTATAACTCTAAAAAGTTAGTCTATGTTAAATGCTGTCGTGTTTCCACCACAGATTCGCACAATTTACTAAAACGTCATTTTTTCCTCTCGCGATCAGTCATTCCAAAAATCATGGCAACGGACGTTGGTAGGTTTAAATATATCACAGAGCCACCACACTAGACATTATTATATTATTACTGAAAAAGAGACGTACGTAGGCCTAAGCGTGTTATCCAAGCATTAATGGCAAGGAAAGGCTCTTATACTGTGAGCGGCATATGAGGTGTTCCCTTTCGTAGTCACTCCTAGTTACGTCAAGCCAAGGAGTGACGGAGAATGGGGGTTTCGCATAGAAAGCCAATCCTCTTCGAGTATTTAACAACGAGCCAATGGCATCAAAATGCCATGGGTCTGCGGAATTTGCATAGCGTACTCCGCCCCACCGCGTGGGTATAAAAGGAGGAAGTGAACGCAACCGCAGTATGTTTTCGCTTCGGAGCCAAGAGCATTCTTCACTCCACAAGCCATATCACTACAAGCCTCTTCGAGACGAGTGTCCTCTTCAGTGTTGGTGTGACGGCCGTACCCAGCGAGATTCTGCATTGCCTGCGATCTGTGCAGTGGTCTGCCAGACTTTGCGCTTCTCCCTGGTCGCCTCAGCGCTGAAAGAGTGAATTTCCTCCTCTCCTCTGAAAGAGCTACACGTGGCACGTCTTTTTAAAGATGGTTCGCCCGTGTTCTTCTGGGTGCGGTCGATTTCTGTCGTCCTCTGATGGGCACGATCGCTGCTTTGTATGTCTGGGTCTTCGTCATGCTAAAGCAGCTTTCGTGGATGAGTCATGTCCCTTTTGTGGGAACATGACCATCTCAACACTTAGATCGAGACTCAATGATCTTACTGTGAGAGTCCCCGCCTCCGCTACCCGTTCAGCTTCCTCTAGAAAAAAAAGCCAGGCTAAGCGGCATTCCTGAGACGAGCTGCTCAGTGATGGCGTCAAGTTTTTCCCAGGAGGAGGTAGCAGGCCCCCTCCTTCCCCCGGTGGAGGGCCAGGGGAGAATCTTTTGTTCGCAGCTCCCTGCTGCTCACCCCCGTTTCAGGGGAGTTCGCTCCACTATAGTCGGTGGCAATGCCCCGGTTATGAGAGCGGAGATTGCGACCCTGCTGGCGAAGGGTGCAATCGAGACTGTCCCTCCAGCCGAGGTGAAGTCCGGGTTTTACAGCCCCTACTTCATTGTGCCCAAGAAGACCGGTGGGTTACGACCGATCCTGGATCTGCGCGTTTTGAACTGCACTCTGCATCGAATGCCGTTCAAAATGCTCACGGCCAAACGCATTTTCGAATGCGTTCGGCATCAGGATTGGTTTGCAGTGATCGACCTGAAGGACGCGTACTTTCATGTCTCCATTTTGCCTCGACACAGACCGTTTCTTCAGTTTGCTTTTGAGGGCCAGGCATATCAGTACACGGTTCTCCCATTCGGGTTAGCTCTGTCCCCTAGCGTCTTCACGAAGATCGCCGAGGCAGCCCTTGTTCCCCTTCGCGAACACGGGGTTCGCATCCTGAACTATCTCGACGATTGGCTGATTCTGGCACACTCTCGAGAACAGGTTTGCGAACACAGAGACCTGGTGCTCCAGCACCTAGCCCGCCTGGGCCTTCGGGTCAACCGGGAGAAGAGCAAACTTTGCCCTGTGCAGAGGATCTCTTTTCTCGGCATGGAGATAGACTCGGCCGCCATGTCCGCGCAGCTCACGAACGAGCGCGCACACTCACTGCTGACTTGTCTTCGACAGTTCGAGGGCAAGAGTGCGATTCCACTGAAACTCTTTCAGAGGCTCCTGGGGCATATGGCATCCGCAGCCGCGGCTCGCCACTCGGATTGCTTCATATGAGACCGCTTCAGCTGTGGCTTGTTCAGCTGTTCACCTGTGAGTCCCGAGGTGGGCATGGCATCGCGGCTCGCTCCGAGTTCCAGTGACTCCAGCGTGCCGCCGAACCTTCTTCCCGTGGTTGAACCTCAGCTTTCTTCGGGCAGGTGTCCCTCTCCAGCGAGTTTCCAGGCATCTCGTTGTCTCCACGGATGCATCTACCACGGGTTGGGGTGCCATGTGCAATAGGCATGCAGCCGCGGGTTCCTGGACAGGACCCCAGCACCTCATGCACATCAATTGCCTCGAGCTGCTGGCAGTACGCCTGGCCCTGCACCGCTTTCGAGCACTGCTCAGGGGTCAACACGTACTTGTCCGCTCAGACAATACCGCTACAGTAGCGTACATCAACCACCAGGGGGGTCTACGCTCACGTCGGATGTCGCAGCTCGCTCGCCACCTCCTACTATGGAGTCAGAAGCACCTGAGGTCCCTTCGTGCTGTGTACATTCCTGGAGCCCGGAACCTGGCAGCCGACGAGCTGTCGCGGATCCGCCCTGTCTCCGGCGAATGGCGACTCCATCCCCAGACGGTCCAGCTGATCTGGGACCAGTTCGGGGAAGCTCAGATAGATCTGTTCGCCTCCCGGGACTCTTCCCACTGCGTCCAGTTTTATTCCCTGTCCGAGGGCACGCTCGGCACAGATGCGCTGGCGCACAGCTGGCCGCGGGGCCCATGCAAGTATGCGTTTCCCCCAGTGAGCCTCCTTGCACGGGTGTTGTGCAAGATCAAGGAGGACAAGGAGCAGGTCCTGCTGGTAGCCCCTTATTGGCCCACCAGGACGTGGTTCTCCGAACTCATGCTCCTCGCGACAGCACCTCCTTGGCCTATTCCTCTGAGACAAGATCTGCTCACTCAGAGACGGGGCACTCTGTGGCACCCTCGTCCCGTCCAGGAGCCACACATGTAGCCTCCATAGATCGGGCAGGCAGGTTTGAGTTCGCTGCCACCTGCGGTGGCGGCAACCATCACTTCCGCTAGAGCGTCGTCCACGAGACACCTTTATGCGTTGAAGTGGAACCTCTTCGTCAACTGGTGCTCTTCTCGCGGAGAAGACCCCCGGAGATGCTCGATCAGTGTTGTGCTTTCCTTCCTGCAGGAAGGGCTGGAGCGTAGGCTGTCGCCCTCCACCCTCAAAGTTTACGTCGCGGCTATTTCCGCCTCTCATGATGCAGTTGAAGGTAAGTCCGTTGGAAAGCACGACTTGGTCATCAGGTTCCTGAGGGGAGCGAGGAGGCTAAATCCGCCTCGTCCTCCCCTCGTGCCCTCTTGGGACCTCTCAGTAGTTTTAAGTGCTCTGCAGATGCCCCCCTTTGAGCCTTTGCAATCAGTTGAGTTAAAGTTCCTGTCCATGAAGACAGCACTCCTGGTTGCATTGGCCTCCATCAAGAGGGTAGGGGATCTGCACGCATTCTCCCTTGACGAAGCGTGCCTAGAGTTCGGGCCGGCTTACTCTCACGTTGTGCCCAAGGTTCCTACCACTCCCTTCCGGGATCAGGTGGTGACCCTGCAAGCGCTGCCCCTGGAGGAGGCAGACCCAGCCTTCGCACTGCTCTGTCCGGTACGTGCACTCTGCACCTACGTTGACAGAACGCGGTGTTTCAGGACCTTAGATCAGCTCTTTGTCAGTCATGGGGGGAGCCAGAAGGGAAGGGCTCTCTCAAAGCAGCGGCTGTCTCACTGGATAGTGAACGCCATTGCTTTGTCTTACCAGCAGCAAGGTCGACCGTGCCCCCTTGGTGTGACGGCCCACTCCACTCGGAGTATGGCTCCCTCTTGGGCTTTAGCGCATGGCGCCTCGCTAACAGACATTTGCAGAGCTGCAGGCTGGGCGACACCTAACACCTTCGCAAGATTTTATAATCTGCGAATTGAGCCGGTATCCTCTCACGTACTCGCCTCCGCTAGTACCGGAACCGCTTAAGTGTCTTCGCTTGCTTGCCACTCCACCCCTCGGACTGGATAAGTGCGATATTTCCTCAGTTGTACCTTCTTTGAAGCCCTGAGTCCTCCAGCACTCATGATGCGGGCACCACTGCGCTTGCTCTGGTGCCGGCTAGGTGCTTCCGTGTGCACGGTTCCCCTTTGGTAACTGTCTCATGTGTATTCTCCACTGTAAGCCTCTCGGAGCATGTGTCTTCCCTCGGCAAGCCATCTGCCACCCCTGGAGCTAAGTTGCCACCTGCGGTTGGCGCTCCAGTGTTCTCCATATGTTGCCTTAGTGGCCATATGTTTTTTGTAAGTCCTCCCTTCGGTAGGCATCTGGTAGCATGTCCCTCCCGGGATATGTTTCCCAGTGTACCTTGGTAATTCTGTGTCTAAGTAAGACCTTTTTGTATTCTGTGAGTTAGAGGTCTAGACTTTCGCAGAGCACTGGAAGACAGCTGTAAGATGGCGTGATGGCATAGACCCCCATTCTCCGTCACTCCTTGACGTAACTCGGAGTGACTACGAAAGGGAACGTCTCGGTTACGGATGTAACCCTCGTTCCCTGAGTAGGGAACGGAGACGTTACGTCTCCCTGCCACTTCTGCTGTACCGCTGGGTGACGCCTGAGTTCAGTCTTGGCTCCTCAGCGAAGACATACTGCGGTTGTGTTCACTTCCTCCTTTTATACCCACGCGGTGGGGCGGAGTACGCTATGCAAATTCCGCAGACCCATGGCATTTTGATGCCATTGGCTCGTGGTTAAATACTCGAAGAGGATTGGCTTTCTATGCGAAACCCCAATTCTCCGTCACTCCTTGACGTAACGTCTCCGTTCCCTACTCAGGGAACGAGGGTTACATCCGTAACCGAGACGTTTTCTCACTTATTTCTGCTCCGAGGTCTTGATTATGGCATTTCTTTGAGGTTTAAAAAGCCAGTATTCCTGTATTTCGTCTTTTATGAATTTAATAAATAATTCTGTCTCATATTCTGTCCAAATACACATTTTGGGTATCTAACGTATACTTTACTGGAGTAATTATTTTTCAGCCGACTTTTTACTTCTACTTACATAGGCTATCTGTAGGCTACTTTCTACTCCATACATTTTAATAAATAGCCTGCTGTTATGGCATTTCGGCTTGTTTTCATTTCTGCTTAACATCATAAAAAAAACTATCCAGATAAATTGCGCCATCCAGATAGAGTGCATTTGATTGTGTTTGGATGAAAAGTACACATTCCGGTTTGTACACGGTGCATCACACCCGCAAGAAGTGTCACGCATTGATCGTCACAGTCACTCGTTTCGGTCTTTTGTGTTTATCTTGTGTAAAAACTGTTTATAATATATTTAATATTCCGCAGCACCCAAAATGTCTCTGGCCGCGCCGCTCTCACTATGGAAACCGGCCGGAATCAAGCGCGTCTCCCCGTGGAGTTCTGTTGTCGAGCCTGCCACTTATCAGCCAATCAAAAAAGAAGAAAATTGCTATAAAATAGCCAATCAGAAAATAGTATTATTGTATCCGGGTAAGATTTAATGCAACAACCAAAAAAATAAAAAATAAAATAAATTGTATCCTGAAATTGTTCACGTGATTCTCTCACTCCTGCTGCCTTTCTTCAAAACTTGAGAGCCCTGCTATAAAATTCAGCATAGTACATACCAGGTAGGTATTGTGGTGGAAAATTTTAAACTGAATATTAAGCTAACCATGTTTTAACATTTGACCTCATTTAACCAGCTAAATCTCTGATACAATGTCCTAAGACATTCTGTACTTCAGATGAATGTATGTGTGTCAAACACCTGACTGTGTGTATAAATAACAAATATGGGAAATGGAACTAGACAGATGACTAAGTTAGAATCATTAAAACAAAGTCTCCTCTACCCAGTAACAAAACAGTCTACCTATGAAGAACCAATGAAATTAATGTCATTATGCCATACCTCCCTATTGTATAAAAACGGTTGTATCAGTGTTTTCGGGGGGATTCTCAATGGAATTTGTCTGAGATCCACCGGCCTTGTTTTTACTTGGGAAGTTCTCTGAGTATTGCTCGAGAACTCTCCTGGCCGTAATTAAAAGCATTGAAAGGACATTTGCTGGAGTCTGTCTGTTATTTAAGCTGCGCAGCAAGAACAAGTAAGTTAGAATTATTAGTACCCAGCC
Organism: Cyprinella venusta; assembly: GCA_038021265.1. Taxonomy (NCBI): domain Eukaryota; kingdom Metazoa; phylum Chordata; class Actinopteri; order Cypriniformes; family Leuciscidae; genus Cyprinella; species Cyprinella venusta. The sequence continues at coordinate 14,748,949 of CM075868.1, forward strand.
AGACGTCGACTGTAGACGCGCTGAGGTTATAGGATTAGTACCCAGCCAGACGTCGACTGTAGACGCGCTGAGGTTATAGGATTAGTACCCAGCCAGACGTCGACTGTAGACGCGCTGAGGTATAGGGTAGGTTTTATAGCTCAGCCAGACGTCGACTGTAGACGCGTTGAGGTAAAAGTATAAGACTTGGCCAACTAGAGTGAGTATTATTGTAGAGTAGTCAGGTTCAGGGAAAAAAGAATCCATCACAATTTGGCGGGCCATCCAGGAGTCCTCGGAATCTCCCTCTGTCGGATGGACAGGGACGAGGAACCATGTAACATGCACGTCCATGCACATGCATGATTTTATCTTCACTCTGCCGGACTGCAGAACCCTGTTTCGACAGAGGGACATATTCCAGTCGGGCTAAAAGAACTAAATTAAGGTAAGATGACGGACCTCAGCACTTTTCCTTTTAAAAATGCTTCTAAATTAATGCAATTAATTAAAATATTTAACTGAAATTTGGCTTTTCTGTTAAGTAAAATTTTGAAAACGTGATCAAATTTAAAAGATTTAGGATAAATTATGTTTTTACCTTAGCTATTAAGAGACTTTAATTCTGATTGAAAATATAGAATGATAAAGAGAAAATTAGAAATTATAAATGTTGAAACAAGATAAATCGATAAATTTAAAAAGGCAAAAATTGTTAAAATTATAAAACATAACAATAGAAATATGCATTCTGAAAGAATTGGGACATTTTGAATTATAAAGAAACTTTTATATTTTAAACTTTGATTTATTTATGTATATGAGATGTAAAACCTAGGTGTTCTCAAAGTGATGAATAAATAGTACTATATAAATATTTATATATTAACTGCATGCGTGTAAATATTATACTTTCTATCTGAAGGTGTCTAGAATTTGTATCCTGTTATCCCTGGGAGACAGTGTGTGGAAATTAAATGTATCCATTTCAGAGATTCTAATGTGCATTATGCATTAGTATGAGAATGAGGTTGGGTGACCAGTTCAAATATAGATTCTGATTTGAATAAGCAAATAGTATATCTTACAGTAATTTTATTTTGGATTCTTAAAAAAGAAAAAGAAGGTACGTTAAAAACTGTATTATAAATAGAGTTTTTTGTCTTCCTGCGTCTTTGCAAAGAAGAAATGCTTGCCTTTTTCCCCGCAATGAAGAACGCTTTTTAATAAAATGAGGAAATGCTGTTGATAACCAGATGAGATTTTTAGTTATTAAACTATACGTTTAATTTGAGTTTTGCAGTTCTCTGAGTGTTCAGGGTTTCAGACACCTTGAAATGTTGGATGACTGGAGAAAGAGGAAGTGGTGCCCTCAGCTCCCCAGCTCCTAAAAGAGGAAGTGGACAGTTCACTTGAGGTGACAGTGACTTTTCCTAAAGACAATTTTTGCCATGCACAATGGAATTGTGTGCCAGGGTGGATAAAAAAGCCAGACCGAGAGTCTCATTACAGCCTGATGATCAAACATATCAGCCCAACAAGTCAACTGAACGACAATCCACACAGAAAATAAAGACTTCCATCCACTCACTGCCAGGTGCTGTATTTCTGATCACTACAGAGAACGTTTCAAATTTAGTTAATTATCATATTAACTTGATTTTTGTTTTTGATTATCCACTGGTTTCAGCAATTCTTCATATTTCTTAAACTAACAGTCTGCTTCCAATAGGGACCAGTCCAGCTGCCCTAATATAGGAAGTTCAAAAGCAGAATAGTAATAGTGAGAGTTTGACTCACCAATCAGGTAAAACACTGGGGCTGGATTTAATAGAGCCAAAAGCATGTATTTTGAATAGATTATAGATTATGTAGAATTCTCTGGAAAAGGAAATATAGGGCACAAAGTGTCCCAAAGAAAAGCAAAAATAATTGGTCACTCAATTTCATTTAAAAGTAATTTGCTGGATTCAATAAAAACAATGAATCTAATTTTAAACTTTTGAAACCACATGCTGTCATCACCAAAAGGTACGAGATATAAATGTTTTATATTTGTCCATGGAGCCGAGATTGTGAGAAGATCTCCAAATCTTCTTTTAAATAGCTTATGAGCAACAACAAAACATTTAAAAATGTAAATAATGCAATGAATGACAAATCGTATTTGAGAAATTAGAACTGGTTTTCTCAACTGCAACTCTAGTTCTATATGGTTATTATTTCAAAGTGTTTAATCTATTTGATTTTGAAAAGTTAGGTTTTTCAATAGGGGTTTGAAGCTACATTGTTCTCAAGGTTCGGTTCGATTACGGTTATCATGTAATCAATTTTAGTTCAATTCAATATCACAATGCATTATGATGCACTGCTTTCTTAATTTTCAATTTTCAATTCGGTTTCAAAAAGTGATGTGTGTGTTTGCCTATCTGGCACAAAGCACATATGCAACAAATGATATCAGAAAAGCGTCAGTACATTATAATTGGTTATGGTCTGTTACTGAACTGATACTGAATTGTCCTCATTTGCATAGCAACGCATTGTTGAAACGATTAAATTTGACACCGCTAGTTTTTAAGGTGTAACCTTGGCCACATGGCGACTGCATCGGACAATTGATATCCTAACGTTTAGACACTGTTGCGAGGGGAATGCCACAGTGTGTCTACGTTCAGTAGCTTCCATCGTGAAAGTTGTTACCGTTCGGGATTTGATGGTATTCCACTCTATAATAGCCTATATATTCCCCATTCAGTTCATAAACTGCTAAGGCAGACAAAAAGGTATGATTCTCTGGCCAGAGAGGGGTGTGTGTGAAAGTGTATGAATGTGGATGTGTGAAATAAGGTGTTCTGAGAGACGCCAAGACAATTAAATATGAATTAAAACACCTGTGTCTAAATATATTAAGTGGGCCCACATGTTAAAATATGATCACAGGTTAAAATATGACCTCACAGGGTGAAAATAAAATATTGCCAATAAATTAACGGCAATGGATGTTTTTGGCTAACTATCCTGAATGTTTGAGTTATTGTAGTGGCAGAAAGAAACAGTGCCACATATGCGCAGCGTATAACTTTGGGAAGGCAGAGAGCAATCTTACCCTGTCCTCCCCATACTTATTTTTTTCCTTTTACAGGATGTTATGATGGATCTCATCGAGCAGAACTGATTCTGTTCCAAATGTATAAATATTGTCTTGTTACTGTTTAACATGAAATTTGACAGGTCTCATGAGAAAAGGAAGACCGGCCAGACAAGCAGATGAGTTAATATTTGCTGTCACTAACAAAAATAGTCAAGGTCTCCATTCACAGGTGAAAGCAGAAAGGAAATGGTTCACTCCACAAATAGGGTCCAGTGGGTGCGGTTGTGATCTGAGAAGGAATCCCACTACAATCAGTAAGGTTGGAGAGCGTGACACCTCCATCCAAGCATCTCACCTTAGCCTAGACCAACCAACCCCAAACGCCAACAACAACACAGCCTGAAGTGGGGGATAAAAGGACGTGCTAGTAACGTACCTCCCTTGCCGACGAGGGAAAAACCTTACTACGGTTCGCAAAGAACCATTCTGGTGAAGATGGAACGTAAATGGGGCAACGAGATGATCAACACACCTGGAGAAAGATGTGGACCAATGGTTTAAGTTTATTTGTGTGATGTTTATAGGGCATTTCAGAATGTTTGTAAACAATGGGTACCGCGATACTTCCGGGTGGCAGAACGTGAGCGGCTTCTATTGACTAACTGAAGAGATCCAGTCGGCAACTGAACAGTTGCATGGTTAAAATCATTGTTGTTGATCAAAGTTGAATCTATGGCGAAAATATGTTGTGTTTGGGGTTGCGCCACCAGATATACAGCAAAAGGTGTAGGTTTTTTATCGATTTCCTTAAGAAAAGAAAAAAAAATCCAGCGGAACCTGTGGGTGAGGAGGTTAAAGCCGTTAAAGCGAGTGAACGTCGTCAAAAGTGCATGTCGTCTTCTGCTTGTTGTGGAATTTAATTTTAATCTTACATGTATTGCATATGGTTATTAGATCTTATGTTTTGCCTCCTATGTGTACTATGGAGGAATGTTTTCTAACCGGCTGGGTCAGAGGTCATCTTAGACGGGGAGGTAAATCTAACATGATGAATCCTATGGTGTGTGGAAATTTACAGAGAAGGCTTGGCCTGCAGTAAAATAACCTTGAGGGAGAACTATTTAGATCTCACCCCAGCCTGTGTTCTGGGCGTCACTCTCTTCACAGTGTACCAATCTGTGTTAGCGACTGGGCCTATTCTTGCAAGAATAAACTTCTCTTTCTTTATTAATTTGACTCTGAAGTGTCTCTTACGCAGTGATGTCTGTTTATTGAATTTTTGCCTCAACAATTGGTGTCAGAAGTGTAGATCTCCTTGGAAGTGCCTTCTGGACCTGAGAGCGGACGGTGTTTGGCCACCTGGACTGAGCAGTTCCAGCTCTACCTCGTAAGCTTGAGAGAGAGGGGCCGACCGCTCCAGGCCCAGGAGAGGCTCCACTGGAATCAAAAGAACCCGAGGCACAGAGAAAAAGACATCCTGGTAAGACACAGCTAAATTGATTTATATGGGGTATAGAGCTGAGGAGAACCATACTGGCTGAGATCTATTTCGGTGGTGCGAGTCCAGGGTATATGTCCAAATTTAGTCAGGACCTACGGACAGGTCCAGGGATTTCCGGTGGGCATGGGGCTCGTTAAGTGCTGAATTTGACTTGGTATATGTCCAAATTTAGTCAGGACCTACGGACAGGTCCAGGGATTTCCGGTGGGCATGGGGCTCGTTAAGTGCTGAATTTGACTTGCATTTGTGATCAGATCAACAGTCGAGATTGGGGTCCAGGATTAATTTCAGGTGGACCTTGATCTGGGAGTGACTGTTTAGACTGGGGTTGATCGTGATCAGATCAACAGTCCAGATTGGGGTCCAAGATTAATTTCAGGTGAACTTTAATCTGGGGTTGATCGTGATCGGGGAACCGGGTCAAGATTTCAGTGACCCCCGGCCGATCTCGGGTTAGAGATCGGATCTGTTGGAGACGTCCGACAGATTAGGAGACGCGTCGACAGAAAATCCACAGGGGAAGTAGAGAAAAGCCAGTATGGGGAAATCTCAGAGCAAGTTTGCCAGATATGATACACCAGTGTTTTGTCAAATGAGAAAATGTTATGGGCAGAAATGTATGCAGGGCATAGAAAAATTGATAAAGTATCATGATTTTCCCAGTGAGGGAACACTGAGCACTACCAGACTAAAAGTAGTGAAGGAATCAGTGGAGCAGGGCAGCGAGAAGCAAATAGGCTGTTGTGGCTGCGTTCATCATGAATGTAAAAATGTGAACAAACAGTGGACATTTGGCTTGAGGAAGCTGGTAGAGAGAAAAGAAAATTATGAAAGAATTCATGGAACTATTTCTGAGCGACTGTTAAGTCAGATTAAATTGAACTTATATGAAAATAAGTTTCAGATAAAACAATAAGGCATTGAGTATGATTAACAGGGATATGACGATAAAGAATGTTCCATTAAGCAAAATGGGGAACAATTTTATAGAGGTATTTATGATTGCAGACTGTGTCTGTATTTAATATCTGAGGAGTGACTGAGGGTCCAGCTATGCTGGGAGTACAGTGACAGTGTTTGCTTATTCAGCCCGGCTTCCGGATGTTAGATACGTACTTGTTCTGTAATGAGTCTTGTTGATGGTAATACCAAATTAGTAAAATGTAAAGACGGCTATGTCCAAAGGTTGTGTAAATCAATAAGGTTGATTGACATTGAAATAAGATACTGTTTTATAAAAGGAAATTATGGGTCAGGGATAATTTCCCAGGACAAGTGTAACCAAAGTAATCAAAAAAAAACTTTGATTGAGTGAAAACGAAATAGAATATTTTGAGCGTTTCGATGCAGCTTTTGAAAATTAATGTGCTGCCAATGATAATGATGTAGATTATAATTTGGCTATTGTGATTAAATCCGCCGCTGGCGGACTGAAAAGAATACAGAGAACTGCTTATCAGTGGCTCTGTTTACATTCCTCAATGGGACACACTGCTTCAAGTGTGTGCAATAAGTTGGAGCTGACAGAGAGTGTTTCAATTGTGGTCAGCAGGACCACTTAAGGCGTAACTGTAAATGCCCACCGAGAAGATGTTTGAAAATGTGATAGAGACACATTTCTGGTAAAAATGTGGGTTTGAAAGTAAATCAGTTTAAATGACGACATTAACATTTTTTCGTCTGAGAAATAAGAGATAAAAACAAGGTCAAAAGATTGAAGTTTAAAGTGAATCCTTTTAAAGAAAGGATCTACAGTATAATAGTAATTTTTAAAAGTGAATTGATGAATAGGCCTACAGTTTGATGTAAAATGAATGACTCCAACAAATGTGAGTTGCAAAATATATCAAAGTAACTAAAAAGAAAGATTGTGTTTTAATTAAACATTTATAAAAAGGGTTTAGATGATATAGAGAGACTAATCTCACAGATGATTTACAATAACTGCAAAAGTATCACAAGCAGAGAGTGCTTGCCTCGTCAAAGTTAGTGTGAATCCTAATTGGAGATTGATAAACTCCAAGAGAAAACTTAAGTCAAATATTAAACTATGGTTGAGAACTTGACGATTAAAATTGAGAGAGGAAATATGAATAGTTGACTATGAAAGAACTAGAAGCTGATGTTTTGCTTTCAAAAGATAAGTTGTTTTTGGCTGTAATGAAACAGTTTGGTTATCTGAATCTGATGCTGTGGCTGCAAACTGCCAGTGCAACAGACTCAATCTGAGTGAAAATTAGTAATGCCTAAATTCCCTGATATGGGCAAAAGACTAATTTAACTAATATGTTTATTTGAAACCTTGTGTAATTTCTGGCAAAGATGGCTTAAGTTGGAATAGAGTTAAACGATTAGATAAAGTTTGATGTTAGACGTTTATGAGCGTGCAGTACCCTCCTGAATCCCTCAGTCTCTCTCATTCAATGTCAGCTAAAGCTGTTATCTGAGCCCGTGTCATTAGTGATAATAAGCTATTGGTATTAAAACACAGTGTTTCAGTTGAAAAATCATAGACACAGAGATGTTAAGAGAAATCATTGCCATTCAGAGGGCAATTTGTATTCTAAATGTTTTAAAAGTTAAACTGAAGGACTTTAAAGAAGTCATTAAAATAATAATAGACGAAGCAAAGGTACATATTTGACTAGGTTATTTGTGAACCAATAACTTCTTTGTCTGAAGATCTTTAGTCCCCACCATGAAACGGGGGCGGGGACTCTGGCTCCGCCTACAGATGAAGTACACTGAATGTACGGTTGTGATCTAAATCCACTGAGTAGCTAGGTTGCTGCTTTTAAGATGGTTAATGGATTTAAGTGATTGAATACAGTTGTCCTTAACCTGTCTCCCTGTGTTACAACTATTAGGCAATCCGAATGGCCCTGGTGACTCTTGAATGTTTTTCCTAAGCTCCAGAAACAACAGATTTTGTTGAAGAAAACGGTTTTGAGAAAATGGCGGTTACCATGTGTGCACGAGTGGCTACTCAGAGACGGGTAACGATCCTCTTTTGGCCAGCGGGGGACGACCTAAGGCAGGGGGTCACGCAGACACTGGGCATCTCCTGATGGAGGTGTTGTTATGTGAGGGAAGGGATGAGAGTGGACGGGTGTCTGCGAGGCCAACAGCATCCTGTATCGTTAGGGGGGATGGAGCTGTGAGGAGTCACGGCAGTCTGCCCCAGAAAACGTAAGTCCCTCTATCCCACTCACCAGAAACCGCATTTACAGCACGGCTTGTTTCTCATTGTGACAAGCGTCTGCAAACTTGCCAGGGGACAACACCCTGATGGAAATTATAGATAAAGAGCTAACAGGAGATGGGCTTTCTGGGTTCAGTCAGGGCCATGAAGTGATTCCCATTTGTTGTTTGCGGAGACAGTAATAAAACTTTTTGATGTCGGTTGCCTTATGGGCAAGGAAAATTATACTTTATTTTGAACTAATATGTCTAACATATTTTTAACTACTTAAGGTCATTGGACATGATGGTGACCAAAGATGAAGACAGCTTTGTAGATTTAAGAAAAGTCTGGATAACAAAGCTGTTGTAATGAATTTAAATGTTGTCTAAGTTACAGCCTTAGAAGGCTGCTGAAAGAATTATTTTGTTTTAGTGAGAGAGACTTGAGGAGGAAGGGATGGTAACTGTGTCTGTCTTTCTGATATTGGCCTGCTAAAGCAAGCTGAAGCAAAATAATGATAGTGAACCAAAACAACCAGCTGACCTTGTTAAATTCGAATAAATAATGGACAGACATGCTTTGAAACTGGTTTAGAAACCATGTAAATTAGGTAATGTTACAAGAAAATGTGAAGTTTAAAATCTTATTTGGAAGATTTGAATATGAAAGTATGAGTTCATAATTAGGTAAGAGTGTGTGTGTTTGATAGTGAAACCATTGTATGTTTTTGGGAGTGTTTTATCATCACAGATGGGCCAAGGCGAATGACAAACTTTAAAGGAACTGATAATTCTGACGGGCTTTAAGTTGATTGGTCATCAAGCTCTGTCTAGTAGTAATAGTTTTGTCATTCATGATGTAGATTTGAAGATCAGTTTAAGTTGTAAATTGGAATTGTGAATTAGTTGATGGACGTCTGTCAGGGGTTGAGATAAACGTATGTCAATATCGAATTATTAAGAGAGTCCTTAACAATTGTGAGAAAAAGGGGAAATGCTTGACTGGCATAGACTAAGTCTGTACAGCACGACCTGACCTGATAAAAACAATTGATGACTTTGGAAATGTTTATAGATGACTGACTTGAGAGACCAAACAACAGGCCTGAAAAGCAGGATTCGCTGTGAGACTCAGGGCCGTTGCCCTTCAAAAACTTCGATAAGAAGATGAGATTGGGCCTTTAAGTGTAGAGAATGTCTGGGCGAAAATTGGCTGAAGGATGATGTTTGGGTTAATGTTGATTGGCAAATCAGATTAATTTAAATTGATGCACAAGCTGGGTCATGCATCAAAAGGGGGGTGGTAACAAGTGCCAAGTGCCAAATATGGTTTACTGAGGGGTTCAAATTTGCTGAAAGCCATTGCACAGGTGGGGCAATATTGCTGTCTGTAAGTGTGCTGCACACGCTGATAACAAAATTGCAGGACTGTTTCAACAGGAGACGCCAGGGCAGATGCAGCAGCGAAGGCCATGGCAGCACAGCAGACAAAGGAAACGTCTCGGTTACAGATGTAACCCTCGTTCCCTGAGTAGGGAACGGAGACGTTACGTCAAGGAGTGACGGAGAATGGGGGTTTCGCACAGAAAGCCAATCCTCTTCGAGTATTTAACAACGAGCCAATGGCGTGAAAATGCCATGGGTCTGCGGAATTTGCATAGCGTACTCCGCCCACCCATGTGGGTATAAAAGGAGGAAGCAGACGCAACCGCAGTATGTCTTCGCTGAGGAGCCAAGACTGATCTCAGGCGTCACCCAGCGGTACAGCAGAAGTGGCAAGGAGACGTAACGTCTCCGTTCCCTACTCAGGGAACGAGGGTTACATCTGTAACCGAGACGTTCCCTTTCGTAGTCACTCCGAGTTACGTCAAGGAGTGACGGAGAATGGGGGTCTATGCCATCACGCCATCTTCCAGCTGTCTTCCAGTGCTCTGCGAAAGTCTAGACCTCTTAACACAATAATACAAAAAGGTCCCACTTTGACACAGAATTACCAAGGTACACTGGGAAACATATCCCGGGAGGGACATGCTACCAGATGCCTACCGAAGGGAGGACTTACAAAACACATATGGCCACTGGGGCTGCATATGGAGAATACTGGAGCGCCAACCGCAGGTGGCAACTAGCTCCAGGGGTGGCAGATGGCTTGCCAAGGGAAGACACATGCTCAGAGAGGCTTACAGTGGAAAATACACGTGAGGCAGTTACCAAAGGGGAACCGTGCACACGGAGGCACCTAGCCGGCACCAGAGCAAGCGCAGTGGTGCCCGCATCATAAGTGCTGGAGGACTCAGGGCTTCAAAGAAGGACAACTGAGGAAATATCGCACTTATCCAATCTGAGGAGTGGAGTGGCGAGCAAGCGAAGACACTTAAGCGGTTCCAGCACTAGCGGAGGCGAGTACGTGAGAGGAAACCGGCTCAATTCGCAAATTATAAAATCTTGCGAAGGTGTTAGGTGTCGCCCAGCCTGCAGCTCTGCAGATGTCTGTTAGCGAGGCGCCACGCGCTAAAGCCCAAGAGGAAGCCACACTCCGAGTGGAGTGGGCTGTCACACCAAGGGGGCACGGTCGACCTTGCTGCTGGTAAGACAAAACAATGGCGTCCACTAACCAGTGAGACAGCCGCTGTTTTGAGAGAGCTCTTCCCTTCTGGCTCCCCCCATGACAGACAAAGAGCTGATCTGAGGTCCTGAAACACCGCGTTCTGTCAACGTAGGTGCGGAGTGCACGCACCGGACAGAGCAGTGCCAAGGCTGGGTCTGCCTCCTCCAGGGGCAGCGCTTGCAAGGTCACCACCTGATCCCGGAAGGGAGTAGTGGGGACCTTGGGCACGTAACCGAGCCGGGGTCTCAGAACAACGTGAGAGTAAACCGGCCCGAACTCTAGGCACGCTTCGTCAACGGAGAATGCGTGCAGGTCCCCTACCCTCTTGATGGAGGCCAATGCAACCAGGAGAGCTGTCTTCATAGACAGGAACTTAAACTCAACCGATTGCAAAGGCTCAAAGGGAGGCCTCTGCAGAGCACTTAACACTACCGAGAGGTCCCAAGAGGGCACGAGGGGAGGACGAGACGGATTTAGCCTCCTCGCTCCCCTCAGGAACCTGATGACCAGGTCGTGCTTTCCATCGGACTTACCTTCAACTGCATCATGAGAGGCGGAAATAGCCGCGACGTAAACTTTGAGGGTGGAGGGCGACAGCCTACGCTCCAACCCATCCTGCAGGAAGGAAAGCACAACACTGATCGAGCATCTCCTGGGGTCCTCTCTGCGAGAAGAGCACCAGTTGACGAAGAGGTTCCACTTCAACGCATACAGGTGTCTCGTAGACGACGCTCTAGCGGAAGTGATGGTTGCTGCCACCGCAGGTGGTAGCGAACTCAAACCTGCCTCGTGCCGTCCAGGAGCCACACATGTAGCCTCCATAGATCGGGACGAGGGTGCCACAGAGTGCCCCGTCTCTGAGTGAGCAGATCTTGTCTCAGAGGAATAGGCCAAGGAGGTGCTGTCGCGAGGAGCATGAGTTCGGAGAACCACGTCTTGGTGGGCCAATAAGGGGCTACCAGCAGGACCTGCTCCTCGTCCTCCTTGATCTTGCACAACACCCGTGCAAGGAGGCTCACTGGGGGAAACGCATACTTGCGTGGGCCCCGCGGCCAGCTGTGCGCCAGCGCATCTGTACCGAGCGTGCCCTCGGACAGGGAATAAAACTGGACGCAGTGGGAAGAGTCCCGGGAGGCGAACAGATCTATCTGAGCTTCCCCGAACTGGTCCCAGATCAGCTGGACCGTCTGGGGATGGAGTCGCCATTCGCCGGAGACAGGGCGGATCCGCGACAGCTCGTCGGCTGCCAGGTTCCGGGCTCCAGGAATGTACACAGCACGAAGGGACCTCAGGTGCTTCTGACTCCATAGTAGGAGGTGGCGAGCGAGCTGCGACATCCGACGTGAGCGTAGACCCCCCTGGTGGTTGATGTACGCTACTGTAGCGGTATTGTCTGAGCGGACAAGTACGTGTTGACCCCTGAGCAGTGCTCGAAAGCGGTGCAGGGCCAGGCGTACTGCCAGCAGCTCGAGGCAATTGATGTGCATGAGGCGCTGGGGTCCTGTCCAGGAACCCGCGGCTGCATGCCCATTGCACATGGCACCCCAACCCGTGGTAGATGCATCCGTGGAGACAACGAGATGCCTGGAAACTCGCTGGAGAGGGACACCTGCCCGAAGAAAGCTGAGGTTCAACCACGGGAAGAAGGTTCGGCGGCACGCTGGAGTTACTGGAACCCGGAGCGAGCCACGATGCCATGCCCACCTCGGGACTCGATCGCGAAGCCAGAGCTGAAGCGGTCTCATATGAAGCAATCCGAGTGGCGTAGCCGCGGCTGCGGATGCCATATGCCCCAGGAGCCTCTGAAAGAGTTTCAGTGGAACCGCACTCTTGCCGTCGAACTGTCGAAGACAAGTCAGCAGTGAGTGTGCGCGCTTGCTCGTAGGCTGCGCGGACATGGCGACCGAGTCTATCTCCATGCCGAGAAAAGAGATCCTCTGCACGGGGCAAAGTTTGCTCTTCTCCCGGTTGACCCGAAGGCCCAGACGGGCTAAGTGCTGAAGCACTAGATCTCTGTGTACGCAAACCTGTTCTCGAGAGTGAGCCAAAATTAGCCAATCGTCGAGATAGTTCAGGATGCGAACCCCGTGTTCGCGAAGGGGAACAAGGGCTGCCTCGGCGATCTTCGTGAAGACGCGAGGGGACAGAGCTAACCCGAATGGGAGAACCGTGTACTGATATGCCTGGCCTTCGAAAGCGAACCGAAGAAACGGTCTGTGTCGAGGCAATATGGAGACATGAAAGTACGCATCCTTCAGGTCGATCGCTGCAAACCAATCCTGATGCCGAACACATTCGAAAATGCGTTTGGCCGTGAGCACAAAACGTGCAGGTCCAGGATCGGTCGTAACCCACCGGTCTTCTTGGGGACAATGAAGTAGGGGCCGTAAAAGCCGAACTTCACCACGGCTGGAGGGACCGTCTCGATTGCACCCTTCGCCAGCAGGGTCGCAATCTCCGCTCTCAAAACCGGGGCATTGCCATCGATTATAGTGGAGCGAACTCCCCTGAAACGGGGAGGAGATCGTGCGAACTGAATCGCGTAGCCGAATCTGATCGTTCTGATGACCCAGCGGGACAGACCGGGGAGCTCGAGCCAAGCTCCGAGGAACCGAACCAGCGGGGTCATACGAGCCACAGACGTCCCCCCGGAGGGGCAGCGGGGCGGAGTGACTGGCATGCGCACGGGAGATACCACATGCGGGTGCGTAGTCGAGCTCCGCTCCCCGACAGAAGAGACCAGGGAAGGACCAGCGTTCCACGGGGGTCTGTTCTGCAGGGGGTCTGGCGACAGAGGGGGAGAGGAGCGGTGCGGTCCGGGGACGACGCACGCTCCTCTCCGCGCCCTCAGAGACAGAGGGGAATGAGCGGGGCGACACTGTGGAGCGTCGTGCGCGCTCATTCCGGTCTGTGTGCTCAGTGATAGTATAAAGTCTTTCTTTAACGCACTCAACCCGTCTTATTATTATATTTTTTTTTTTTTTGAGCAGCGGGGAGCGGAGAACAAAAGATTCTCCCCCGGCCCTCTACGGGGGGAAGGAGGGGCCCTGCTACCTCCTCCTGGGAAAGACTCGATGCCATCACTGAGCAGCCCATAGGGGGCTGTGACGCTCCTCTGCGACCGCCCCTACGGCGCGACCTGGGTGAAGGCTGCTGCTGGGGTCGCTCCGGAGGGAAGGGCGCAGAGGCTCGTCCTCGGCGGCGAACAGACCGAGGCGGCTACACCGGCGGCTGGGTGAAGGCAGCAGCTGGCCGTCGGGGCAGCCTCAGCCTGCTTCTGGGCGGTAGAGAACTGCTGGGCAAAGTCCTCAACCGCACCGCCGAAAAGCTTTTTTTTTTTTTTTTTTTAGCAAAGATGACGCTCCTGGACCACACTAGTGGCCATCACCTGATCCAAGGGAATCAGTCCCGCCCTCGTGCATACCTCTGAGCAGTCTGGCTTGGCAGACCTAAAAAACGCCCATCATATGCATAGCGGCGGCCGCCCGCCGCGCTATAGGATCGCGCCGTCATAGACGACGAAAATCTACAGGCTCTGGGGGGATGCTCGGGGGGCCCCCGAGAGGAGGCGCTCCGCGGACACAGTTGCATCGCGACAGAGCGCTCCACCGGAGGCACCCCAGCATACCCACGGGCAGCTGCGCCGTCGAGGGGAGGAAAGGCGGGGGAAGCTGACGAGCGCGTCCTCGTCAGTTCCGCATGCAGCTCGGGGACGAATGGCATTGGGGTCGGCTGTGGCCTCGCGGCGGCGGCTTTGCCCAAAAACCATTCATCCATCCGTGAGTGATCGGGGTGGGCCGGAAGATTCCAGTGCAACCCGATACTCACGGCGACCCGAGAGAGCATAGCCGTCATCTCGGGATCCGACACGGGCCACAGGCGCTCCCGAAGGAGGTCGTGCATCCGCATCTTCACTTCCCGAGGAATCAAGCCCGCCATGTGATGCCGCGATCGATAACGCGTCTTCCTCTGGAGCGCCAAACGATCCAGACGGTACCCGCGAACAGGCAGACGTCTGAACCGTTTCGGCGCTCGCTGGCTACAACACTGTTGCGGTGGGTGGGACCCGAGGAGCTAGCGTCGGGGGTTTGTTCCACACCGTCACCGACAGATCACCCTGGCCGCGAGCCGAAGAGCTTCCCCGGGTAGAGGAAGCTGAACGGGTAGCGGAGGCGGGGACTCTCACAGTAAGATCATTGAGTCTCGATCTAAGTGTTGAGATGGTCATATTACCACAAAAGGCACATGACTCAACCACGAAAGCTGCTTTAGCATGACGAAGCCCAGACATACAAAGCAGCGATCGTGCCCATCAGAGAAAGACGGATATCGACCGCACCCAGAAGAACACGGGCGAACCGTCTTTAAAAAGACGTGCCGCGTGTAGCTTTTTCAGAGGAGAGGAGGAAATTCACTCTTTCAGCGCCGAGGCGACCAGGGAGAAGCGCAAAGTCTGGCAGACCACTGCACAGATCGCAGGCAATGCAGAATCTCGCTGGGTACCGCCGTCACACCAACACTGAAGAGGACGCTCGTCTCGAAGACATACTGCGGTTGCGTCTGCTTCCTCCTTTTATACCCACATGGGTGGGCGGAGTACGCTATGCAAATTCCGCAGACCCATGGCATTTTCACGCCATTGGCTCGTTGTTAAATACTCGAAGAGGATTGGCTTTCTGTGCGAAACCCCCATTCTCCGTCACTCCTTGACGTAACTCGGAGTGACTACGAAAGGGAACTACGTGTACTTCACTATCTGAAAATAACCTCGACATTTGTTTTTCTCTACAGATCATGCAGACTTTTGAGACATGAACAGAATGTGTCTAATAAAATAATGGCTGTGGATGAATTTGGCTAACTACCCTGGCATGGGTTATTAGTGTGGCGGAAAGGTGCCACACCTGCGCAGCGCATAACTAAGATTTTCCTTTTACAGAATGTCAGGATGGATTGCAACAAACAGAACTGATTCTGTTCCAAATGTATAAACATTGTGTAGTGGACATGAGCAATGTGAGTTGAATGTTTTCCAGGGGAAAAGGACCCTGAAGGCTATTAGGTGCAAGAATGATCCAGTGAAAAAATGTTTCAGGTTGTTGATTCCACAGCAGATAAGTTAATAGATGCTGTCACTAACAAAATACTTAAGGTCTCCATTCACAGGTGAAAGCAGGCAAGAAGTGGTTCACTCCAGTGGGGGTCGTGATTTAAGGGAAACCTTGTAAGGATCAGAAAATGGTTGGAGAGCGTGACACCTGGGTCCAAGCCTCTCACCTTAAGACAACACCAACAGGCCTCAACCATCCAATAGAGAATTAAGTGGGGGATAAAAGGACGTGCTAGTAACGTACCTCCCTTTCACCGACGGGGGAAAGACCATTGCGACGGCACGCAAAGTGTCACCCTGGTGAACACGGAACGTCCGAACGAGATGATCAACAC
Source organism: Cyprinella venusta (assembly GCA_038021265.1). Lineage (NCBI taxonomy): Eukaryota > Metazoa > Chordata > Actinopteri > Cypriniformes > Leuciscidae > Cyprinella > Cyprinella venusta. The sequence continues at coordinate 14,764,759 of CM075868.1, forward strand.
ACCTGGAGGAACCAACTGCCAACTGATGGTTCAAGTTTAACATAATAATCTGTTTTTATGATGATTTCGATGATTTTGTTTGAATCAAACTAAGTATTGATTTGATTGGTGCAAATGTAGAAAATTTTATTGATTGATGTGTCTGTACTAGAGATATTAGAGTTAATTTTGAACAACTAATTTGGTTAGAAGAATGGATAAAATTATAAGACTTCTCTGGTTAGATTTGTGAAATAGTGCATTCAGTAGAGCTTACTAAATTGAATTAGAAGTTAATAAAATATGGAGATGGGCATATTAAGTTACCCTGATAATTTTGTTATCAAGGGTGAATACGATTACAGATACAGGTAGGGGAAGCTACAGTGAGATGTGTGTTAAATGTATGCATGTCTTGTTTGTTTATGGGGTTTTGTTGTTTTTCTTGCTAATCTATAATCTATTTCTTATTCATTTCGAGGTGACTGAGGGTCTGATTTTTATCAGGAGTGCGATAACAGTGATTATTCATTTAGCCCGGCTTCAAATGAAATGCTTTACTTGCTTGCTATACAATTTATGGAGCTTTACTCCGCAAAAACAGCCTTAAGCTTTCTTCTTTTACAAAAAACTATTTTCCGACAGAGGTCTAAGTAGAGTGATCATTTATGCGAAAATCAATTGAAGAGTATAAATGTGATGTAAGACTTAAAATTTGTCTTGTTTATTATTATGTTTAAGGGTAACCTAATGATAAACAGGGGGGAATTGTTGTGGAATTTAATTTTAATCTTACATGTATTGCATATGGTTATTAGATCTTATGTTTTGCCTCCTATGTGTACTATGGAGGAATGTTTTCTAACCGGCTGGGTCAGAGGTCATCTTAGACGGGGAGGTAAATCTAACATGATGAATCCTATGGTGTGTGGAAATTTACAGAGAAGGCTTGGCCTGCAGTAAAATAACCTTGAGGGAGAACTATTTAGATCTCACCCCAGCCTGTGTTCTGGGCGTCACTCTCTTCACAGTGTACCAATCTGTGTTAGCGACTGGGCCTATTCTTGCAAGAATAAACTTCTCTTTCTTTATTAATTTGACTCTGAAGTGTCTCTTACGCAGTGATGTCTGTTTATTGAATTTTTCCCTCAACATGCTCGATTTAAACCCAACCGTTTTAATACATGGGTCGTTATATAACTGACGTTCTCAACTGACTTAGTTATTTATATTACTTTCTTTGTTACTTTCTTTTGAGCGGTGAGTAAATGCTTCTTCATCGTAAATGCTTCTGATCGGCCATTGCGTTCAATAAATCACACATATGTTTGTGATTGGCTACATCGCTCATCGCTGCAGTCACGTTATAAAAAGAAACTCTGCCATGTAAATCATTTCTATTTTGTTTTAGTTGTTCTTGTTGCTTTTCTGCAACAGATGAATATGAATGTGTTATTTTTTATTTGTTTTATTCATAGATATTTCTAGTTTGCGGGAGTCCTGCGAATCGTTTTATTCTCCTGCAATCCGCACACACAGAGTGAATGCACCACTGCTCGCACTCGGCCATCAGATCTAGTCCCGCGCCGCGGTCTAGTGCGTTGGGAGTGCACGTCTCTAGATCAAAGAATCTAAGCTCTAATGATCATGTTAACTATGTCTGAATTTCCTCCACGTCTGTTTTTGAATCAACTGTTGAAATGTAGATTAGGTTACTGCCGACGGTGTGTCTCCCTCCATGCAATTTACTAGTGCTGCCATAGGGACGCTTTGGCTTTTGCCACCCGGAAGAACGTCTATTATTGTTGTGACGTCATGATGAATTGTCGTATTGATGTTTTATTTTATTTCAATCAAACTGTATGACTGAGTTTTGAGATATCTCATGATTTGATTAATTACTGATTAATTTTAAATTATTTCAGGTAGGGACGCACCAATATGAACGTTTTGGCCAATACCGATAACCGATAATTCTTTACATTTGAAAGCCGATAACTGATATATTGGCTGATAAATCTAAATTAAAAGTTTGATATATTTGATAACCTGGATGCATAAACAAATGGCTACAATAGTGTTCTCATTATAATGGCATGTATATTACAGTCTCAATTATAGTTATAAATGTGCATTGCAGTTTGATCTGCGCACGCTAAAGATTAATATGATCGCCAGAAAAGCTACAATGATGCGAATGCTTAAGAGAACTTAACTCCATAGATGTGTTTTTCCACAACGCGCTCGTCGCACTTAAAGCCACAATATGTATTTTTTCCGCTTTAAAAATAGCAAAAATAACTGTATCTATGTTATATATTTCTATTAGATGTGTACTTACATTATCTCGACAGTTTCAACTTACTTTAAAATATGGAGAAATTTATAGTTTAATTCGAAGACACGGGACGTTTCTTTATTTCCGTTTCGTCACCCGTCGATGGCGTCATATAACCTTTGACTCCTCTATTTTCTCTAACTTCATGCGGAACCCGGCGAAACCACCAAACACAAAGGGGAATACTGGACTACCACCAATAAAGCATAGAAAGTGACGAAAAAAAAAAAAAAAAAAAAGTACGTATTTTTATGTGTGTAAATCAAGTGCCCGCTCACGAGCGCTCACTCTTAACAGACACACTGTCCTCGGTGCTGTTCGCGCGTCACAGAATGTTCATAAAGCGCTCCCCGTTCACAGTATCAGGGTCGTCTCATTCAAAACAGCCAACTGTTGCTGTTAGCGAGCCGCGCACATTGAATACTCATATGAGTCAGGCTGCTAATGTACGTGTCCGCCCCAGCGCGCTCATGTTTACTAAATAAACGCCTCACCTCCGGCGGCGCGCTCTCACTACATTCCCTTTAGCCTTTAGCACATAGTGGATGCATAACGCAAACCCAGTCAAACGTTTGACTGCAGTATTTTATGTGCCTTATAATCCGGTGCGCCCTATATGGAAAATGTTCTAAATAGGTAATTCATTGAAGGGGCTTAATATAAATATTTATATTTGTCTGTATTATAGTTATGGACCACGATTACGCTTTGCCTGCACGTTCTGCTGCTACAGCCAGCTCAGTAAAGTTCAAACATACGGGTAAAAAATATGACCAGAGAAGGGTTTGGGACAGGAGAAGCATGACAGGTAAACATTGGGGTTGCATTTAAAGCTTCTTGATAAGCTAAATCTACAGAGAGATGGCGTATATCCGTATATTTTGTGAAACGATGATGTCATGTCATGAGCTGAGCTGGTTGTCATTGACAGCGACAACAAATCCCGTGAGCCCATGCTCTTTCCCGACGTCATCAGAGTACGTCTTATGTTATTATTTTAAATGAGTGACCCCTGGTGGAAAAAAAAAGAATTGCATACTGTACGTTTAAACACTGGCGAAGAAGAATTCACAACATTCTTTTGCAGGCGTGTTTTTATTATTCAGAACCATAATGGCAAACCACGCGCATCTCTAAACTGAAGTAAATAATCTATTATCTATCGGCTGAATAAATCGACCCAAATTTCCTATTGAATCGATAACGATAACATAAAAAAAGACCATTTATCGCCCGATATTGATATGTGGTCAATATATTGTGCATCCCTAATCTCAGGTACACGTAAATTGAGAAGAAGAAAATTTCGTAACTTTCGTAGATTATAGTGACTCTAACTATACATTACTGTAAAAATAATAAATAATAGGGACTATTATAGAATAAACTTTAAAAAAAAAAGTTTAAAAAATGTCTAAGATAGATAATTGGGTAAATTTATATAGTGATTAATTAATGAATACATTAATTTTAAGTATTTCCAATTGCTAAAACAGAAAGAAAAACTTTTAAAAGGGAATTGGTTTTGGGAAACATATTTAATTATGGATTATTATTAGTCAAAGAAGTGTGATTACTGAAATGTTCCGTTCATGTATTGTCTAATGTCTGTATTTGATATCTGAGAGGTGACTGCGGGTCTAGTCTATTCTAGGAATACAGTAACAGTGCTTGCTTATTTAGCCCGGCTTCCAGAAATGAAATATGGATTTTGTTTTGTTGAGAGAGGTCTTCAACACATTAAAACAAATTATGTAGACCACAGAGTTAAAACCTAGGCCAAGAACAATATGACCCAATCAAATTAAATTTAAACTAAAAATTAGTCTGATCAGTTTAGATATTTTGGAAATAGAGTATTTGCTAATAGAGAAATTCTGAAAAGCTTTCTGAATTCACAACTAAGTTATAGATTGAACGATGGATCAATGGATCCGTTATGAGCTATTCCGCATTGCCAAAACTTAGAGGCAGTATGCCTATTAGTTAATTCTGGAAAATAGGATTGTATGAAGATATAGTTAAAAAAAAAAATTTTGAAACAAAATAATACAATTATTGATATTAGTGTTAAGGGATAATAATGAAAGATTATAGAAATTACATTTTTTGGTTAGATTTTTTTTACACAGACACTTAAATAGATCTGTTTAGGAAAAACAATCATCTGCTTGAATTAAAAGCTAACAAAATAAGATAAAAAAAAAATCAAAATATAAAAATTAAAAGGTTAATCAGAACTATCAGCTGTTAAAGGCCAAATAGATCAATGCGATTTGAAAGATAGCTAAAGATGATGAAACTGACTCAAGGTTTAAAGTTGTAAGGCAGTGTATTATGGTATGGTTAGTTTTACTACAGATAGAATTAGATTGCTGGAAGATAGAATGTTGGGAAGGAGATTAATAGATGAGAAGATGGTATGTGTATGTGATAACATTGGAAATTGGTTCTATTACAGCTTGGGATGTTGATTGAAGGAGTATCTTGCAGGTAATTATAAAGTAAAAGATGAAAATGGTTAAAGATAACAAGTGGTAATAAAGTTACACTTAGGGGATCATGCAGGTATGGAAAACTGATTTGAAGAATTAAAATTTAATATGGCCGCGTTTGTTTACGGCCAGAGAGGGGAACTGTGGTGGAAAATTTTAAACTGAATATTAAGCTAACCATGTTTTAACATTTGACCTCATTTAACCAGCTAAATCTCTGATACAATGTCCTAAGACATTCTGTACTTCAGATGAATGTATGTGTGTCAAACACCTGACTGTGTGTATAAATAACAAATATGGGAAATGGAACTAGACAGATGACTAAGTTAGAATCATTAAAACAAAGTCTCCTCTACCCAGTAACAAAACAGTCTACCTATGAAGAACCAATGAAATTAATGTCATTATGCCATACCTCCCTATTGTATAAAAACGGTTGTATCAGTGTTTTCGGGGGGATTCTCAATGGAATTTGTCTGAGATCCACCGGCCTTGTTTTTACTTGGGAAGTTCTCTGAGTATTGCTCGAGAACTCTCCTGGCCGTAATTAAAAGCATTGAAAGGACATTTGCTGGAGTCTGTCTGTTATTTAAGCTGCGCAGCAAGAACAAGTAAGTTAGAATTATTAGTACCCAGCCAGACGTCGACTGTAGACGCGCTGAGGTTATAGGATTAGTACCCAGCCAGACGTCGACTGTAGACGCGCTGAGGTTATAGGATTAGTACCCAGCCAGACGTCGACTGTAGACGCGCTGAGGTATAGGGTAGGTTTTATAGCTCAGCCAGACGTCGACTGTAGACGCGTTGAGGTAAAAGTATAAGACTTGGCCAACTAGAGTGAGTATTATTGTAGAGTAGTCAGGTTCAGGGAAAAAAGAATCCATCACAGTATCAATCAGGAAGGTATCCATCAGGATTATGAGTTACTTTTATTTTTTGATTAATCACTTTGATGAATCATTCAATTTGACAGCACTAATATTTAGACAAGAACCATACAAGGGTTTTTGTTACTAGGCCTGGGTACACTAATTTTCTTGTCAGTGCCCTCACAGAAGCTTATGTACATTTATATTCCAATGAAGGTTATTGATAACATGCTTACAATACATATAGGCCCCTGTGGCACATATAAGCACACCCCCCAATCAACACCATCCCCCCCCCCCTCGCCGGTACCAAAACACCACACCACCATGAATAGAATCTAATTTTGTGGGAAACACTGTGCCGCCAACGAGCCTCACAACAGTTACAGCCAGGGTGAGTGTAGACTCCATCCCCTGGGGTCTAGCTGGGTCGTGACCACTCCGGGGCCGCTCAGTTGCCTCTCCGGGTTCGTCTTGTGCTTTAATTAACCCTTATATGAAGTAGTTAATGCTTATATGCATCTTATATGCACTTTATAAGGCCTTATAAATGTCTTATTAACTGTTAATTACTGCTTATTACAAGCACCTTAAAATAAAGTGTTACCTATATTTTTAAGTAGAAGGCTAACGTATGATTTAGGCTATTTACATAACACGACCAAGGGAGCTGTTTTGCTGAATATTATCACGAAGTAGGCTAGCCTATTTAATGATCATAAATGTTTATTATCATAAACAATTAGCCTGTAGGCCTATATTAAGTTACTTACATTTTAGACACATTATTGACTGTTTTAGTTATATTTCACCAGAGGAAAACAACAATCAGTGCGGTGTTTTGTTACTGAATGATTACTATCATTCTGCGTTTTGAACGAATCGTTTGAACGAATGACCTACAGTACTGGCGGTTTATTTTCATGTTTAAAAGTTTTTTTCTTTTCTTTTTATCCTTCTTGTATATTTAAACATTTATTTAAAACATTAATCTCATAACAGTTACAATTTTGCAGTGTATAAACTAAATTATTTAATTTGAAGCTTTATAAAGATAAATAACGCTCTGGAGTAAATATAACAAATATGCAGATTTAAGTATGTAAAAGCTGATCACTGACTCAAGGAACACGGAAGAATCCATTTGCAGCTTTATTGAACAAAGTCGTACAGGCAGGGTCAGAACGAGGCAGACAGTGCAATGCAGGCAAAACAATAGGATAATCCAGATAACAGGCAGAGTTCGGGGCAGGCAGCAATAAACACAATCCAAAGACAGTCCAAGATCAGGCCAGGCAGATATCACTCGTAGAATAATCAAACAGTCCAAAGTCAGAAACCAGAAAACGGGAATAAACGCTCAGAAATGATCACCGGGGCAAATCAAGACTTCGCATTGGTGTGGTGTGTGAAGGTGGCTTTTATGTGTGTGTGCAAATGGCGTGCAGGTGTGTGATGCAATCAGTCCCAGGTAAGAGGTATGATGGGAATTTGAGTTCAAAGCCAATGATCAATACTCCGGTGAAGGCTCCCTCTGGTGGCGGAGAGGAGGCGGAACGGGAGGCTCCACTGTAACAGAACCCCCCCCCCCCCCCCCCCCGCGAGCGGCTCCTGACGCGAGGAGGCAACTGACGTCGGGGTCTCCTACGGGGTCTCCCACGGGGTCTCCCACGGGGTCGGGGGGCCGGTTTCTCCGGATACGTCCTATGAAACTCCTCAGTAAGAGTAGGGTCCAGGATATCCCTCGAATTGACCCAGGACTGCTCTTCCGGACCGTACCCCTCCCAATCGACCAGATACTGGAGAATGTTACCCCGACGTCTGGAGTCCAGTAACTTGTGTACCCTGTACGCCTCCTCGCCATTGACCAGAATGGGTGGAGGGCTCTGAGAAGTGGTCCCCTCCTCCGCTTCTCCCCTCGGACCACCAGGGGGTTTCAGCAGAGACACATGAAAAGTGGGAGAGATACGGTAATTAGCGGGCAGGTCTAAACGGAAAGAAACTGGTGAAATCTGTCTAAAAATTTGGAAGGGACCAACATACCTGGGACTGAGTTTGCGACATGGAAGTCTGAGTCTTAGATCTTTAGTGGAGAGCCAAACCCATTGGCCGATCTGGTATTCTGGAGCGGGGCGACGGTGACGATTGGCCTGTTGTTCTTGACGTCTTACGGCGTGCCTTAGGTGTGTGTGTGCCTGATCCCAGACCTCCTCGCTCTTGTGTAGCAATTCTGTGACAGATGGAAGTTCTGTGGGTTCGCCAGACCAGGGGAAGAGAGGAGGTTGGAAACCGAGAATGCATTTAAAGGGTGTGATGCCAGTTGCTGGTTTAATCAGAGAGTTCTGAGCATATTCGGCCCAGAACAGGTATCTCCTCCAATCTTGCTGATGTTGTTGGCAGTAGGTTCGCAGAAAGCGGATGACATCCTGGTTCAAACGCTCAGTTTGTCCATTGGACTGTGGATGATACCCGGAGGTGAGACTGATGTTCACGTTAAGATTCTTGAAGAAAGCGGCCCAAACTCGGGACGTAAATGCAGTCCCCATCGGACACGATGTCTTCAGGTAACCCATAAAATCTGAACACTTGATTACATAGGAGTTCGGCAGTTTCGAAGGCTGTGGGAAGTTTAGTGAGAGGAATTAATCGACAGGCTTTAGAGAATCGATCCACTATGGTGAGAATGGTGGTGTAACCCTGAGAATTGGGGAGATCAGTGATGAAGTCTACGGCGATATGGGACCATGGTCGTTGTGGGGTTGGAAGAGGACATAGCAAACCAGCAGGTAATTTCCGGGGTGATTTCGAGGTCTGACACTGGGAGCAATTCTGGATGTGGTTGATGGTATCCGTGGTAAGCGTGGGCCACCAGAATCGGTTCTGCAGGAGTTGGACTGTGGCATTAATACCTGGATGACCAGAGCTGGGGTTTGAATGAACTTGATCAATGAGACGGGATCGTAAAGTTTCAGGTACATAGAGGAGGTTGGCTGGACATTCTGCAGGAATGGGAGTTTGGTGATTGGTCTGCTGGATCTCAGTTACTATATCCCACCGGACAAGTATGTTTTCGGGGTTGTGGTTCTTGGTGGTTTCTTCAGATTGTCGAGAGAGGGCATCGGCTTTTGTGTTCTTGGTTCCTGGGCGGTATGTGACAGTGAAATTAAATCTGGTGAAGAACAGGGCCCATCTGGCTTGACGTGGGTTGAGACGTTTAGCGGATCGGAGGTATTCCAGGTTTTTGTGGTCTGTGAGAATGATGAAGGGTTCTGCTGCTCCCTCCAACCAATGACACCACTCTTCTAAAGCCAACTTCATGGCTAACAGTTCACGGTTTCCCACATCATAGTTACGTTCAGCTGGAGAGAGTTCGCGAGAGAAGAAAGCGCATGGATACATTTTGGCTGGATCTCCCTGGCGTTGTGATAATATGGCCCCCACCCCTGTATTAGAAGCATCGACTTCAACAATGAATTGTCGTTCAGGATCCGGATGATGCAAAATGGGTGCAGTAGTGAATCGTGTCTTCAAGTCATGAAAGGCTTGTTGTGCTTCGGGGTTCCATGATATGCGATGGCTGTGACGTTTGGTTAGGGCTGTTAAGGGAGCGGCTATGAGGTTGAAGTTCCTGATGAATCTCCGGTAGAAATTTGCAAATCCCAGGAATCTTTGCAGTTCTTTTATGGTTTGTGGTAATGACCAGTCTACTACATCCCTCACTTTTTTCTCATCCATGGCGACCCCTTCTTGACTAATGATGTATCCCAGGAAAGAGATGCTGGTTTGGTGGAATTCACACTTCTCCATTTTGGCGTAGAGACGAAACTGAATCAAACGTTGGAGTACAGAACGGACATGTTGAATGTGCTCTTCTAGTGAATTGGAGTAGATCAGGATATCGTCAATACAATCACCCACTTGTCCAGCATATCACGGAACACATCATTCATGAAGGCCTGAAAAACAGAAGGACTGTTGGACAAACCGAAAGGTATGACCAGATATTCGTAGTGCCCACTAGTGGTGGAAAAGGCAGTTTTCCATTCATCACCCTCTCGTATGCGAATCAAGTTGTAGGCGTTGCGTAGATCGAGCTTGGTGTAGTATTTGGCCTGACGAAGTTGTTCTAAGGCAGCTGGAACCAGAGGTAGGGGATAGCGATATTTGACAGTGATCTCATTTAAGCCTCGGTAGTCAATGCAGGGTCTGAGACATCCATCCTTTTTTTTCACGAAAAAGAACCCGGCGGATGCTGGTGAAGTTGAGGGACGAATGAAGCCTTTAGCGAGTTCCTCTTCTATGTATTGCTTGATGGCGTCAGATTCAGGCTTAGAGAGAGGAAAAACTCTTCCTTTAGGAGGAGTTGTACCAGGGATTAAGTCTATAGCACAATCCGTTGATCGATGTTCAGGAAGCTGCGCGGCTTTCTCCTTGCTGAAGGCCTCAATTAAATCCTCATAAACAGCAGGTAAATTCTCTGGTTCAGGCTCTGAAGCAACGGATTCTGGTTTGGGGTTGTTTACTCGGGTGACTTTAGACAGACAGTGATTGTTACAAGCCTCACCCCAGCGAACTATCTGACCCTCTTTCCAGGAGATGTGAGGAGTATGAGTTTGTAGCCAGGGATGTCCCAGAATGATGGTGTGATGTGGAGCGTGAATGACATAAAACTGGATATTTTCTGAGTGAAGAGACCCGACGTGCAATTGAACCATCTCCGTGATGCATTGAATTCTTCCTTCACCGATGGGATGCCCATCTAGCGCCTCCACTGTCAGGGAAGAAGGACACGGGTTTAGTTGAATGTTGCATTGCTTGGCAAATGTCTGAGATATGAAATTTCCAGCAGCTCCGGAGTCGATGAAAGCAGAAGTATCAATGGATTGATTTTGAGAAGTCAAACGAACTGGAAGTGAGAAACTGGTGGTGGAATTTTGGGAAATGTCTCGAGAACTCACCGGTTGGTTACGGCTGGAGGGTCGGACAGGACAGGAGAGCTTCATGTGTCCAGATTGACCGCAGTACATGCAGAGTCGGTGCTGAAATCTACGTTCACGTTCTTCAGGTGTGATATGTGTGATCCCCAGCTGCATGGGTTTTGTCAACTTGAATGGCCAAAGCGATATATTCATTTAAATTCTTTCCCTCATCCCGACAGGCCAACTCAGACTGAAGTTCATTGGTAAGTCCTCTTCTGAACAGCGTTTTCAAAGTATCCTCCACCCAGTTGGTTTGTGCAGCGAGCGTGCGAAACGTGAGGGCATAATCAGCGGCGGTTTCTTTTCCCTGAGTGAGATTTTGGAGTTGGTCGCCTGCATCACCTTTTTCAGAGGTATGTTCAAATACTTGACGAAACTGCTGAATAAACTCTTGAAAAGTAGAAAAAGTATTGCCCTCTGGTCTCCAGACGGCCGTAGCCCACTCTAGTGCTCTGCCGGAGAGCAGCGAACAAACGAAAGCAATGCGGCTCTCATGACTGCCGTATAATGTGGGTTGTTGCTCAACGAAGAGTGTACATTGTAACAGGAACCCTTTGCATTTTGTTGGTGTACCATCAAATTTATCAGGGAAAGCGAGTCGCGGATTGACTGTTGTACTCACAGTAGTAGAGGGAGCACTCGGTGGTGATGGTGCAGCAGGTGTGCTTGGTACAGTCCCGACAGCGGTGCGAAGTTCCTGTATCCCCTGTACGAGCTGCTCAGTGAGAGTAGTCAGGTGGCTGAGCTGTTGATGGTGTAAATCCAACCGAGACGCTTGGGATGTGAGCTCGGTGGTCAGTTGCATGACGGCTGCTGGATTGGTTGATGGCGAAGTCTTCTGTAATGACTCACGGAACACGGAAGAATCCATTTGCAGCTTTATTGAACAAAGTCGTACAGGCAGGGTCAGAACGAGGCAGACAGTGCAATGCAGGAAAAACAATAGGATAATCCAGATAACAGGCAGAGTTCGGGGCAGGCAGCAATAAACACAATCCAAAGACAGTCCAAGATCAGGCCAGGCAGATATCACTCGTAGAATAATCAAACAGTCCAAAGTCAGAAACCAGAAAACCAGAAACAGGGAATAAACGCTTAGAAATGATCACCGGGGCAAATCAAGACTTCGCACTGGTGTGGTGTGTGAAGGTGGCTTTTATGTGTGTGTGCAAATGGCGTGCAGGTGTGTGATGCAATCAGTCCCAGGTAAGAGGTATGATGGGAATTTGAGTTCAAAGCCAATGATCAATACTCTGGTGAAGGCTCCCTCTGGTGGCGGAGAGGAGGCGGAACGGGAGCCTCCACTGTAACAATTCCTTCATAATACATTAGGCTATGTTTATACCTAAACAATCATCCCGGAATAAAATACTGTTATTTTACATTTGATTATTCAATACCTGTACGTGGATACCATGAGGTATACCTTAAAACTGCATTTAATCTGTTGCATCTTTGTTAATTTTTTGGGGGGCCACAGCTTTTAACTAAGTTTATTTGTTTTTTTCTCTTTTGTTAAGTTTATTTGTTCTTTTTTATAACATTTGAACTTTATAGTAAAGTCTTTAGTTATAGTAGTTTTGGTGTGGTATTGAAAATGTCACTGGTAGGCCTATTTAAAATTGTGTAGCTTATTTCTTTGAATAAAATGTTCGATGAGTAAAAACAACAAAAGCATTGGGGCATCTGTGTGGCTGTAATGAGTGTGTGTGGGGGGGGGGGGTTGATGGGTGTCGCCAACACTGATCTTGCATACCCCTCAGCAGATTTGCAGGAGTCTGATTGGAGTCTTCACTCTCCCTGGCATGTCATGAGACTCGTTGGTGGTACGATTGAGCAGACTGGAAGAATTTTATAGTGGAATGAAGAGACCTCAGAAGCTTCTGACTCCAAGAAGGAGGTGACGGGCGAGTTATGACATGCGAGGGAAGCTTAGCCTGATGGTCGCAATGTTGTCTTTTCAGACCAGTACCAGTTCGCTGAGCAGTGGTGGCTCAAAGCGAGGTGAACTGCCAACTCGAGGTAACGAAAACCAATGCAGTTGGAGGTCGCCCAGGCCTCCGTTAAAGCATGCCTTTTGTACATGGCCCCTCAGTCAGTGTTAGTGGACCTGAAGGTCTGAACGCGGTGTAAGGACTTTACCAAACATTCTTCGAACCCCCCCCCCCCCCCCCCCACCCCCCGGGACTTGAAAACAGACACTTCACATTTTATGTTTTTTTTTATTGAAATAACTATGGTTCCTCATAGTTTCATTGTTATTTTTTCTAATCAGTTCTGCACATTAATAATAATAATAATTCATTACATTTATATAGCGCTTTTCTGGACACTCAAAGCGCTTTACATAGAGAGGGGAATCTCCTCAACCACCACCAATGTGCAGCATCCACCTGGATGATGCGACGGCAGCCATATTGCGCCAGAACGCTCACCACACACCAGCTTACTGGTGGAGAGGAGACAGAGTGATGAAGCCAATTGGTATATATGGGGATGATTAAGAGGGCATGATGGACAGAGGCCACTGGGCAAATTTGGCCAGGATGCCGGGGTCACACCCCTACTCTTTCGAAAGACATCCTGGGATTTTTTGTGACCACAGAGAATCAGGACCTCGGTTTAACGTCTCATCCGAAGGACAGTGCTCTTTGAAAGTACAGTGTCCCCATCACTATACTGGGGCGTTAGGACCCACACAGACAGACCACAGGGTGAGCACCCCCTGCTGGCCTCACTAACACCTCTTCCAGCAGCAACCTGGCTTTCTCAGAAGGTCTCCCATCCAGGTACTAACCAGGCTCAGCCCTGCTTAGCTTCAGTGGGCAACCAGTCTTGGGCTACAGGGTGATACGGCTGCTGGCCATTAGGGTTTTATGTTACATTTAATGTTGTTAAATTAATGTTTATTGCATTTTTTAAATTTCATGTGTGTTACCATGATGGTGTTTAATGTTTGTATGAATGAGACTGTGCAGCTTCTTTAAATAAGTATTACTTATGTAGGTATCCACTTGTGATGACCTGTGATTGCTCATGTAAATTTCACCACTGCTGTGATGATTGTTGGTTGTAAGTGCATTACAATGGTTTAAAACAGATATCAATACGTCAATAAGTTGGTATATCAACATTTTATCAGAAAATAAAATATGGTTTATTACTGTGAATTTTAAGTAAGTCTGTAAAACCATTAACGTTCCTAACGTATTTTTAACTGTAAAGTTCTGGCAACCACAGCTGCCGTTTTTTTTACCATAAAATTTACGGTTTATTTTTTACAGTGCTGCTGTCTGTTCAGCGGGATGTTAAGTGTCTAATTGAAAAGCGTACAGTATGTACAGCGCGCATCTTCCTCTGCTTGTAAACAGAAAGTTTTGCGCTTCCAGCTATATCAGCGTGTCATCTTATACAGTAGGTGTTGTGAATTTGGTCCTTTAATTATACCTTTTATTTTTAATTTTTATTTTATTTTTATATATATACGTATTTGCACTACATATCCCACAATTCTTTGTAAGCTTCACTACATTACCCATACACCCCCTGGGCGAGGTCTATAAGTAGACCTCACTTCCTCCTTTTCTTTCTTTTGTATTGGTGAGGTGTGGTGGTTGGAATGGACACCCAACCATGTCCTTTCCATAGGATGCGTTGAGTAAGTTTGTTTCGCCAATTGTTTAAAATCTATGTGGTTGATTTGTTACTGATGAATTATATGAGTTTAATTTCCTTTATTGTATTGTTTTTAGTGACTAAAGATCTTGTACATCTTGTACATCCTGTTTATCCTGTCCATCTATTAACATCTGTCCATTGGCAACGTGTGTATCAGCTCCATGTGCTTTAAGATTTAATCCTGAACTGAAAATAAAAGAGAGCAAAGGACTGGTATTTTTCCATGTGTTTTAATCAGACACACCATCAAGTTTCTACAACTCCAACGAACTTTGGATACATTTAACATCTGAGATCCAACAGTAGGTGGCGGTAATACTCCTAAGCGGTGAGTAGCCGGTAACAAGAAGTAGTCGAAGAAGAACGTCCTCATCTCATCTCAGTGAGTAATGGGCTTTATGCAAGGGGGTAATCCATCGACCGGAAGTTGAAGCCTCGTGGGAGCTGACATCTTGTTGCAGAACTTCACTTGCGTTAGCATTCCCATTGACTCCCGTTCATTTTGGCGTCACTTTGACAGTGAATAACTTTACATCTGAGGTGTTTGAAGACCCCATTTGTCCTTTATTTATTTCTAAAGAAACTTGACAATGTATAAATAGCTCCATTACCTTGTAGTTTATGTTATGGCCCCGTAGAAGCAGTTTTAGTGAAAGTAGGCTAACGATTGCGTCATACCCGCGCGACTCTCTGTTGCGCAGTTTTGAGATTACCGTATGGACACGACAAGAAGCTCGCGCGCAATCGGGAAACGTGGAGGTAGAATGACAAAATAATTAATCAGAATACCTAGCAAACTTGTCTCCTTCTCCTAGCCCGTGGACAGCTCCTATTCATACTCTCTGCCTCTGCGCATGTTTCAGGAGGGAATGATTCAGATTTCTCATGCCACCGCACTAGAAATCAAACGGGTCACTCACGTCACATCTACGTAGACTAGCTCTGTAT
Source organism: Cyprinella venusta (assembly GCA_038021265.1). NCBI lineage: Eukaryota > Metazoa > Chordata > Actinopteri > Cypriniformes > Leuciscidae > Cyprinella > Cyprinella venusta. The sequence continues at coordinate 14,780,048 of CM075868.1, forward strand.
GAGTCTGCGCGTCAGGGACGGAAGTGCTAAAAAATCGCAAAAAACGGGCTTCAATCGTCTCAATGGAGTTTCAATGAGATCGCTCTGTCCATTTCTTTTACTGTCTATGGCTTTATGCCCAGCTGCACTACTTCCTGAACTTCAGCCAGCTCCTTGTTTCCTGCCTGCCATTATTGGACAAATTGATTAATTCAGGTGTGCTTGACCTCAGTAGTCATGGCAACAATAATCAGACACACCTGAATTAATCAATTTGGCCAATAATGGCAGACAGGAAACAAGGAGCTGGCTGAAGTTCAGGAAGTAGTGCAGCTGGGCATAAAGCCAATTAATTACTTAATTTTAATTTTTGGGTGAACTAACCCTTTAAGCAAGTGTAACAAAAAAAGGAATAAAGCGTTCTACTTTCTATCAGGACAGATGATACTTTCATTTGAAATTAAAAAAAAATATTTTAAATGATTAAGAAGTGTTGTAAATCTGTTTTGAATTAAAGCTATGGTATACGATGTTAAAAATCGGTCGAGACGGCAGGGAAGTTTTAAAAAAACTCATCCCGCCCCTCCACACACACCCCCCTCCCCTCTGTGCTACCTGATCCGTGAGGTAACACTTTATTTGAAGGGGTGTGCATAAGACTGACATGACACTGTCATAAACATGACATAACACCTGTCATGAACATGAAGTAGTCTTTATGAATGTTTATGACTGTTGTCATTAAGTGTCATTCGGTAAATTATGACACTTTTAATGCAAAGTTGACATTGTTTAAATTGTCTTTGTTATGACAACAGACATTAACAAAGACAAAAATGTCTTGATTATGACAACTTGACATTAACAAAGACAGAAATGTCTGTCATGACAACTTGACATTAACCAAGAAATCATAACCTGTCAACCTGACATCTTTAGAACTAGTCCAACGTGTTCCACTTTACTTGAGGTAAGGGGGAATATTAATGACACTGTTTTTTGACAGCATTTGACAGTGTAATAACCCTTAATGACATCTTTATAACTAGTACAATGTGTTCCACTTTACATGAGGACAAGTAAAATATTCATGACAGAGTTATGGTGTCATGACGGCCAAAGTCAAAACCAAACACAAATGACTGGGTAATGTAATGTTAACACAAAGCTAAATAACTTCTTTAAGTTTGATAATTAGACCTGTTATGACATATTTGTGACAGGTTATGATTTCTTGGTTAATGTCAAGTTGTCATAACAAAGACAGTTCTGTCTGTGTTAATGTCAAGTTGTCATAATCAAGACATTTTCGTCTTGGTTAATGTCAAGTTGTCATAACAAAGACATTTTAAACAATGTCAACTTTGCATTAGAAGTGTCATAATTTACCGAATGACACTTAATGACAAAAGTCATAAACATTCATAAAGACTCCTTCATGTTCATGACAGGTGTTATGTCATGTTTATGACAGTGTCATGTCAGTCTTATGCACACCCCTTCAAATAAAGTGTTACCATCCGGGACGTATGTCACGTTTGAGTTCACGTCAACGCAAGATTAGCAACACATGAAATGTTCTAAACTCCCCACCACCATTATAATACTACTAGTATTGCTAAGGTTTTCAGTAATTGTTATTGCAGCACGCAGCCCATCTTGTTCAAATTCCGATCGGCTCGAACAGAAACCTTGAACAAGAAATATAATTACTTTGACCTGTGATAGGCGATGCTAAACGGCTAACATTCCAATGCCGACTGGCAGCATGAGCAAGCTTTCAAACTGATAAAAAGCCATGTAACACGTCGCACCATAAAAGAATAAATAAATGTTTACCTGCTCAACAAAAAGTCATCCGTGTCAGCGTCGTTTTCAGTCCCAGATCTCCCTGAAGCTTTCTCCAACAGTCAATGAAGGACGCTATATTTATCCTACTTAGAGTCTGGCGTTCTTCACATTTCTTTTTATTTTTCATCTCTGATCTTTCCTCCTCAGACTTTCTCTTTCGTCCAAACTTTACAGTAGCGGCAAGCAGGGGCCGCTTGCTGTTGTCGTTTATATTTTTATCCATTGGTTTATCCATTGCTGATCTGATGCTACTGGCTAGCTACCATAGAGAGTCTGTCAGCTGTTTGCTCGCGCACGGAGGGGGGCGGGTGCGGTTTGGTTGGAGACGAAAGCACCAGTTTCAAGTGGAGCTAGTGATTGGATGAGAGCAGTTGACCAATATAAGCTGTGCGGCCGCACAACTTACATTGGTCAATTTTTCTGCGGCTGTACAGCCAATAGAGTGAATGGATTTTTTTCGTTCTTTTTTCTTTTCATATTGTTAGGATCGTACTATATAACCATAAACAGCATCTAAACGAGGATATTAATAATGAACAATCTTTGAAATCGTATACCCTAGCTTTAAGATATTTCTCCAAATAAATGCTTCAGAAGCAGTGATATCAGATCGTGTGTATGTATTTTTATTGCACTTAATAATAATAATAATAATAATAATATGTTTGTTTTATACTGCCTTTCAAGAAAAAATAATACAAATAGTAGACAGACAATAGAAAAAGGCGGTCAGCCTATTAGGCTATATCAAGCGAACAAGCAGAGACTTACCCTGTTACTTCATGGAATGAGAGGGTAAAAAGCCCTTAATTTACAGCCCGCAGATGTCACACTTACTGTACCCTGTAACTTAATAGAAAAAGAGGGTAACAAACACTATTTAGCCTGTAACTATGCCTTGGTATCAATGGGTATCTTGTGCCCGGCGCAAATGACTTTGTACACTGATGCATGTACCATTCCTATTTTGCACTCAAAGTGGGCTTTTCCCTCCACAGACGCACGTCGGTAAACTAGAAAATGAACTTGCGCTCCCTGGGCAGGTCGGCGCAAAAAGGAGGCGTGTTTTGGTGCAAACATTCCCTAGTGCTATTTTGCAGTTCCAGAAAAAGCCTGGTCTAAAGTCAGTGTTTTTTGTATTTCTATTGTTTGTATTTCTGTTTGATTACAGGGGTGGTTTACTCCTCTTTTTCTTTGCATGATTGTGTTTATGGGGTGCAATATAACATGTATTCGTGGTTTTTCTTTTTTAAAAAGTCTTATTTTTCATAAACTTCACCTTTATCGTCAGCCGCACTCTCCTCTGTCCCCTGAACGAGCGGTTTACTTCCTGATTCTATGAAAACACTCCCTCAGAAACACGTAGTGGGCTCAGATTGGTTAGTTTGGGCGGGTGTGTTGTGATTGGCTAAACTGTCGCTCACGTTGTCCGGAAGGTTAACGCCTATTACCTTAACGGGGAAACGCCAGCTCCGGTCCGATGTAAATAATGGTGTCGAACTGCAGTATCAGTTTGAGACAGAATCAGACCGAGAAAGCCGCGATGAAGCGAGTCAAACAGAACCACACCACACACGGCTCTTACTAAACGTTTCTGAATGATAATTTGCCATATTTTTTAACCATATACACGTTTGTTTTACACAACAGCATCTGACTGGCAACGATAGCAACTGACTGGCTACTAATGTTAAGCACAAACAGCGTTGGCAAGTTTACGTTCTTGATCAAATCAAAAATAACGTCATAAAGCATATATACATGAAAAATACGTTTAAAACATTAGTACTTATACAAAATTCAGGTCCATAATGTTTGCACGCGTTTGTCGTAGACACAAAATACTAGCATAACTAGTAGCCTAGTGGCTATAAAGCCAGCCCTGGCATTTTGAAAAAATAAAACATAAATACAACACAGGCTAACGTTACGTCTGGAATTATACATGCAAATACATTTAAAACGATTAAGTCTTAGCCTACTTACAGGTTGTGGTCCAACAACTGCTGCCTCTGGTTTTAAAGTTGGATCTGCTTCATTGTTTAGTAACAGTTTCTTGCTGCATTGAACTCGTGGAGATTCTGGAAGCTGTCTTCTGTAAAATGCGCAGCACAGAGAGCTAGATTACGATCGGCACTTTCAGGAATATAATCAAACATAAATTGTATCCATTGTTGATGAAGTATAGCATCCGTGGGAAGCTCGAAACACAGAAGACCTGACAGCTGCGTGAACACAACTCACTCGACGTGCTGTAGAAATATGCGCATGCCCTTTCCTGCATATTCCGAAGGGAGTGGTTGATGCAAATGTGCGGGTTAGTGACGTACCATAACCCAGCTGTAGTCCCAATCGAGTCGTTTTTGTAGGCGTTTACACTTCCTGGTTTTTAAAAGACGATATCTCTGCTTACATTGAACTTTCAGCGCTGCAACTTTGCAGATACTGTTAATGCACCATCAGCAACATTACACACTATTTAAAATCAAAAAAAGTGAAACTGGAATCAACCACCCCTTTAAGTTTCATTTTCAGGTTCTAGTTTGTCACTGCTTTTAGCTTGTTAGTTTAGTTCTGATCTACCTGCTGTTTAGTTTCAAAATTGATTTAGTATTCTGTTCAGGTGTGTCTTGTCAATTAACTCATTAGTCATGTGTACTTAAGCCTTAAGTTTCAGTTATGTACCCTGAAATTATATATATATATATATATATATATATATATATATATATATATATATATATAAATGCCTAGGCTATACATATTGGTTGCTATTATTACAAAATTATACCATGGTCTGGGTGAATACTCGATTCTGATTGGCTGCAGGGTGTCCGTTAAAAAGTGATAGAGGACACCTAGTAAAGTAGTGCTGGTGAAACTGCCTGTTTACCATTCGAAATTAATAAATAAATAATAATAATAATTCATCACATTTATATAGCGCCTTTCTGGACACTCAAAGCGCTTCACATAGAGAGGGGAATCTCCTCAACCACCACCAATGTGCAGCATCCACCTGGATGATGCGACGGCTGCCATAGTGCGCCAGAACGCTCACCACACACCAGCTAATGGTGGAGAGGAGACAGTGATGAAGCCAATTGGTATAAATGGGGATGATTAGGAGGCCATGATGGACAGAGGCCACTGGGCAAATTTGGCCAGGATGCCGGGGTTACACCCCTACTCTTTCGAAAGACATCCTGGGATTTTTAATGACCACGGAGAGTCAGGACCTCGGTTTAACGTCTCATCCGAAGGACGGTGCTCTTTGACAGTATAGTATCCCCATTACTATACTGGGGCATTAGGACCCACACAGACCACAGGGTGAGCACCCCCTGCTGGCCTCACTAACACCTCTTCCAGCAGCAACCTGGCTTTCTCAGAAGGTCTCCCATCCAGGTACTAACCAGGCTCAGCCCCACTTAGCTTCAGTGGGCAACCAGTCTTGGGCTACAGGGTGATATGGCTGCTGACAATGCGCTGCCTACAACAGCTGTGAGTAACCATAGCAACAGGCAGTCACATGCTCTATCAAAACAAACATCTAACGTTAGATATTATAGCCTAATTCAACAATGAGGGACTTTGTGCTATTTCTTTTAACATATATGGAGAATATGGTAATTTTGACGACTGGTATGCTGATGGAGAAAGAAAAAAATGTAAATAAAACGGAGAAACGACCCAAAGAGATAACACCGAGAGAATTGAATCAAATATGAGAATCAAAAGAATCAAAAAGATGAGATCAACACGAAAAATAAAAAAATACGAAATGGGCAGTAAATACACTCAGAGACTTTACTGTTAAAAAGAAATGGACTCCAGCATTGAAAATTACACCGCTGCTGCTCTGCTCCATTGAACTCTATTGGTAACGACGGAACTTGCGACCATAGTTGGCTAACGATGCTTTCGGGAAACACACCCCTGAATGAGACCCTGCGGGAGTTTTACGCAGACAGCCAAGGCAGGAGGAGAGTAACGTTGCAGCGTTTCAAGCCTAAGGAGCCTGAGGCAAATGACCCTCTCTTTGATCTGATTAATTTATTGCCCTTTATAACGTTAAGCGCAAATCGCTGGAGCTCAGAACTAATTGTTCTTTTTTTGTTTGTTTTTTGTTGTTTTTTTGTTGTATTGTTGTTTGATTAATTGTTTTACGTGTAATAAAAAAAATACTATGCCTACCTTTGTGTTTCATGAAAAAAAAAAAAAAAGCATTTTTGAACCTGAAGGGTTCTACAAGCTGAGAGGACTATAAATATCTCCGGTTGCTAAATAAACCGTCAGGCAAGTTATTATTTGTAAAAACTAGATTTATCCTAATTAAAATATGAACTAATGTTTTAAAAATGTTTTATTTGGCAAGTGACCATGTTATAAGCGGGTTAATGCCCTCCGAGGTGTCCATTGTCAGGTTTTATACCATGGTCTGGGTGAATACTCGATTCTGATTGGCTGCAGGGTGTCCGTTAAAAAGTGATATAGGACACCTAGTAAAGTAGTTCCGGTGAAACTGCCTGTTTACCATTCGAAATTAATAAATAAATGCGCTGCCTACAACAGGTGTGAGTAACCATAGCAACAGGCAGTCACATGCTCTATCATCTAACGTTAGATATTATAGCCTAATACAACAATGAGCGACTTCGTGGTATTTCTTTTAACATTTATGGAGAATATGGCAACTTTGACGACTGGTATGCTGCTGAAGAAAGAAAAAAAAAAGTAAATAAAACGGAGAAAATTACACCGCTGCTGCTCTGCTCCTTTGAACTCTATTGGTAACGACGGAACTTGCGACCTAGTTGGCTAACGATGCTTTCGGGAAACGCGCCCCTGAATGAGATCCTGCGGGAGTTTTACGCAGCTGTCCAGACAACCAAGGCAGGAGAAGGCTCAACGTTATAGCGTTTCAAGCCTAAGGCAAATGACCCTCTCTTTGATCTGATTAATTTATTGCCCTCTATAACGTTAAGCGCAAATCGCTGGAGCTCAGAGAGCTAATTGTTTTTTTATTGTTGTTTGATTAATTGTTTTATGTGTAATAAAAAAAACTATGCCTCCGCTGCGCGTCGGCCGGTTTACGCCTCGCCGTCGTCCATTAAAACCTGACAACGGACACCTCGTCGGGCATTAACCCTTACTTAATGGACTTCAGCGGAGGAGCGGTTTACGCCTCGCCGTCGTCCATTAAAACCTGACAATGGACACCTCGGAGGGCATTAACCCTTACATGTATGCAGTGTTCACACTAAATTGCTCCAAAACGTAAAATTGTTGTCTATCATAATAGTAGAATAAGTACCCTTTAGCTCTAAAATAGTTACGGTATAAATAATTAAATTTTCCTGTTTTTTATGCCTTTAGTTTTTATCACGTTAATACTTTTATTTTCCCACTGGTCCCAATTAAAAGCCAAACTCAGAAATAACTTATATTCATCGGTCAGGCAATGATATCAAGTAATAATAAATAAGTAAATAAATAAATGCTGTTGGACTCTGCCTAATTTTATCGGGTCTGTCTTGAGTCGCGTTATTCTTTAAAAAATGTTCATTTTAATGTCCATCGGATCGAATCTCTACTTTGTGGGCTGTAATCTAAAGCGTTACCAAGGAATCTTTATTACATCTGAAAAGTCAAAGTTTATTTTATTTATGGGTGAAATTGTAAAAGTACAAACATTAAAGAGTAAAGTACTAATCATTTATTTACCTCAGTTCACTTATTTCAAATATAAAAATGTACTTAGTGCACCTTCAAGGCAGGAAAACAAGTGAAGTTGACCTCTCCTAACCTGCGCAGACTGGCAAAGTCCTGTTTTTTATAATAATCGAGTAGTAGCATAGTCCTCTCTCTGCATCTGCGTCCATCCACCTCAAAGTTCTCGTCCTGTAGGGTAGCAGTAATAATTTCACCCACCCTTGCCCAGATCCGGCCTGACTCTTTAGAAGTGAAGGGGTTCTGTGCTATCACCTCACGTAGGAGCAGGATGTCATGACGTGCTGAAAATCGCACCTGACGTTTTCGAGGATTAGAAGAAGATCCTGCAAGAGAGAAACCTGTATATGGACAGAAAGATGTGAGAGACTTAAAGTAAAATCTGGGCACTGGATTTTTAAACATTTGCATGCAAATGAATCTGTCAATAATTCTTTCATATGCTGAATCAGCATTAATATACCTTAATTAACATGTGACACACTGTAATTATAGTGAGAATAAAAATTATAGTCCGTACATTTCATTTCTTATTGTGTGGTCAAAGCACGTAGAAAAGATCGCATTTACCAGTTGAATGCATATAAACGCCACCACAGTCATGTATGAGTGGTAAGCTAGGGATTTTTGCTGCCTTCACATCTGAATTAATACGGGTTTCCTGGTTTAAAACATGGATTTCAACACCCTATCATGTCATAGTTACCACTGGCAAGCTTGGGGATAATTTTGATACCCAAGTTCCCGAGTTGAGCGTGCCATAAACACATGGCAGAAGGGAGAAAGATTGCTCCTGTGACTATTCTTTATTAGTTATTTCACAACAGTTACATCACCTTATCTTGTAATTGCATGTTTACATGTATGAATAATTATTTGAAACACATTGTATAGCAAAAATAGCCTGTATTTAACTGAAATTCCAGAATAATCAGCAAGCTATCTATATAGCATGTATGGTGAATGCTTATTAAAGCCAAAATTAATTCTAGCCTAACATCCATTGACAACAATAAACATTTTACAAAATAGGCTTCAGAAGTGTGAAATAGAAAATATCCAATAGCACATGCAAGCAGCATTTCTTTAAGCCTCAATCTTATTTGTCTATAAATGTAATTTATTGGATTTTGTATTTATAACAAAATATGCTAATTCCCTGCACAAAATATAATAGCATTGTAATTTATGTAAGCAATAATTGACGACAGGCCGTTGAATTATTAGAAAAATAATGCACACCCGAGGTGGTAATGCGGTCACGACGCGAAGCGGAGTGGCCGTTACACCTCGGGTGAACATTATTTTTCTAATAATTCAACGGCCTGAAGTCAATTATTCCGCTTATACTACAGTTACCACACCTCAAAACATTGTTCAGATGATTCATATCGAGACGTTTGTCAAGTTTTTGACGTAAAACGCTCTCGTATGTAGGACTAATTTCTTACGCATCTAATCCCATACCTCCGTTGCTAATTCCAAAACGTCATTTTAGAGTTAGTAACGGAGGTTTGAGCCACTGATAGCAGACTTGTAATGATGGTGGACACACTTACAATTCGCTGAAATATTCGAAGACCGACTGTTTCCATCGACTGTAGCAGGTCTAACTAAACACCCACTGCAGACACAGACTGAACGCGCTGAACGCACATTTGGGCATGATCAGTCAGAACAAGTATCGAATTACATCCATAACATGCAAAGTGCAGACGACGCAAACCAAGAAACGGAGAAAAAGGCCTTTAAAGTTTTTATAAAGCCAGTCAGCATGTTATGGGTAGATTATGTGGTAATGCATCTCCGAAACGGGACATAATTTAACCCAGATATCTTTTCACAAGACAGAATACATGTCATAAAGCCTATTACAAGTCTTAACTCATTTTTGACCAAATGTGTAGTTGTACTGCGCCTAAACTAGTCTGTCCCGGCTTTATGCAGTTATTAATGCAGTTATGAGAGAGAGAGAGAGAGAGAGAGAGAGAGAGAGAGAGAGAGAGAGAGAGAGAGAGAGAGAGAGAGAGAGAGAGAGAGAGACGTGAGACGATGTGCGTCAAAATTATTTATTTATTTATTAACTTCGTTTTAATGAATTCGTTCATTATTGTTTTCAATAATTGACAGTAGATAACCCAATAAATGAAAAACACAAAGCCCTTTTAACAAGTAAGCCTATCAATAATTATTTATTTGTTATATTATCTGGAATAATTACGAAAATCCGTGCATTAGGACTATTCATTTATTTATATAGCCTATTCAGTTTAATTTTCTATTTAGCCTATGATAGGACTATACTTTATTAAAATTAAACTGTATGTGTCAATTGATTGTGAAGTCAGACATCGAAAATTGCAGATCAAGCGCATATGGGCTGCGCATGTCTCTTGTTATGAATTGGATCCCATTTTCCGTTAACTACGCGCAGGGATATGGAACTGTAACGCGGTTCAAACTTGCCTGAAACTACTTTAGCCGTGCGTTTCCCTGAAAATAATTGCACACCTTTAGAACGTTCTCAACCAATCAGAATCAAGCATTCAACAGCCCTGTAGTATATATATATATATATATATATATATATATATATATATATATATATATATATATATATATATATATATATATATATAAATTCACTGACTTAAAGGAACACTCCAACTTTTTGGGACTTTATCCTATTCACCTAATCCCCCAGAGTTAGATAAGTCCATACATACCTTTTTCATCTCCGTGCGTGCTATCTACCTTTCTGCCTTCCTATGATTCATAGCAGATTCAACTGACTTGACGGTTTTCTACTTCCTGCTGTCCTTTTTTCACTAATTGTATCTTAATTTCAATTAATGTTTCATCAACCTATCGCCTGGTTTTAATAAATAAGAAGTATATAGTAAACAATAGATGATCTTGACGGAGGCGACAGCCCGCAAACTGGACTTTGGTCTCATGAATGAAACTTGGTGTAACGTTATGCCTAACCTCACTGGCCTGAGAAATATCAGAGACTATTTATATAGAGACATGTCACTTCCTCAATCCTTAATACAAATGTATAGGGAAAACCCATAACACCAAAGATGGCGGTTGTGTGCAAATGCCCTGCCCCTCCCGCTGGACAGCCAATCATCTGCTTTTAACAGTCAAGTTGGGAAACATTTAAATTCGTTACTGTTTGAAAAAGCGGCAGATTAGATATGCAGTGAATGTGTGCGTTGTGTAAATACCAGACATCCCAAGTCTCCCAGAAGTTCCGGGTGTCTCCCGCAGATTGATAGAGGCTCGTTGATGCCCGCAAATTAGTTCAAATCTCCCGGAATGTAGAGCGAGCGACAGAGCTAGAGTACCCTTGCGCATGCGCAGTAAAGTATAACCTGTGGGAAAATGGCGTTTTAAACATTATTTTGGGTCAAAGTCCTCAAACTTTTCAGCGATTTTTATCATATTTTACTGCTATTTCTATACATGCAGTTTTTATTTCCCGGTGACCAGTGAAAGTGCAGTTCTGACTCTCTCCCCATTCATTTAGATAGGAGCCTGGTCTTGTTAAGTCCGAAATAGCTGCCCGGAGGCGTTGCCAAGATGGCGGCAAGTGGCATGACTTGCCTGAAAGGACTTTGGAAATATATGACTATGCATCTTTGAAAGCAGATGTAGACAGGAGTCAAAGGGCTAACCAGCCTAAACTTATAGTACTGTTATTCTGCAGCAGTCGGGGTGATAGAAACTGTCGGATGTTTGCTGGATTAGGGAGATCGTGCAGTCATGCATCAGCTATCCTTTGGAAGTTATGAAGCAAAGAAAAACGTTCATTTTGTTTTAATCTGTGATTTAATAAAAAATAACATGATCAGATCACATATGATGAATGTTTTTTTTCGATTTAGTTTAGCGATGTAGGGATGACACAATCTAAAACACATGGCAAAAATGCATAGACCAGACTGGAACCGGAAGTTGACTACTGTTGTGGAATTTAATTTTAATCTTACATGTATTGCATATGGTTATTAGATCTTATGTTTTGCCTCCTATGTGTACTATGGAGGAATGTTTTCTAACCGGCTGGGTCAGAGGTCATCTTAGACGGGGAGGTAAATCTAACATGATGAATCCTATGGTGTGTGGAAATTTACAGAGAAGGCTTGGCCTGCAGTAAAATAACCTTGAGGGAGAACTATTTAGATCTCACCCCAGCCTGTGTTCTGGGCGTCACTCTCTTCACAGTGTACCAATCTGTGTTAGCGACTGGGCCTATTCTTGCAAGAATAAACTTCTCTTTCTTTATTAATTTGACTCTGAAGTGTCTCTTACGCAGTGATGTCTGTTTATTGGATTTTTGCCTCAACAATTGGTGTCAGAAGTGTAGATCTCCTTGGAAGTGCCTTCTGGACCTGAGAGCGGACGGTGTTTGGCCACCTGGACTGAGCAGTTCCAGCTCTACCTCGTAAGCTTGAGAGAGAGGGGCCGACCGCTCCGGGCCCAGGAGAGGCTCCACTGGAATCAAAAGAACCCGAGGCACAGAGGAAAAGACATCCTGGTAAGACACAGCTAAATTGATTTTATATTGGGTAGAGAGCTGAGGAGAACCATACTGGCTGAGATCTATTTCGGTGGTGCGAGTCCAGGGTATATGTCCAAACCTAATCAGGACCTAAGGTCAGGTCCAGGGATTTAAAGTGGGGGTATATGTCCAAACCTAATCAGGACCTAAGGTCAGGTCCAGGGATTTAAAGTGGGCGTATATGTCCAAACCTAATCAGGACCTAAGGTCAGGTCCAGGGATTTAAAGTGGGCATGGGGCTCGTTAAGTGCTGAATTTGACTTACATCGCGATCAGATCAACAGTCCAGATTGGGGTCCAAGATTAATTTCAGGTGGACTTTAATCTGGGGTTGATCGTGGCCAGGGAGCAGGTCAGCAGTCGGGATTGGGGTCCAAGATTAATTTCAGGTGGACCTTAATCCGGGGGAGACTGTTTAGACTGGGGTTGGTCGTGATCAGATCAACAGTCCAGATTGGGGTCCAAGATTAATTTCAGGTGGACTTTAATCTGGGGTTGATCGTGGCCAGGGAGCCGAGTCAAGATTTCAGTGACCCCCGTTCGATCTTGGGTTAAAGATCGGATCTGTTGGAGACGTCCAACAGATTAGAAGACGCGTCGACCGAAAATCCACAGGAGAAGTAGAGAAAAGCCAGTATGGGGAAATCTCAGAGCAAGTTTGCCAGGTATGATACACCAGTGTTTTGTCAAATGAGAAAATTCTGAGAGAATTCATGGAACTATTTATGAGCGCCGGTTAAGTCAGAATAAATTGAAATTATGTTAAATTTTAGTTGGACAACCATTGTTTGAACCTAAAGGAAAGGGGGGTAGTGAAAGGAATGGATTTACTATCCACTTTCATTGATTATAAAATAATGAATGCGTGTATCCTGGTATTTATAATTATAGACTATGTCTGTATTTAATATCTGAGGAGTGACTGAGGGTCCAGCTATGCTGGGAGTACAGTGACAGTGTTTGCTTATTCAGCCCGGCTTCCGGATGTTAGATATGTACTTGTTCTGTAATTAGTCTTGTTGATGGTAATACCAAATTAGTAAAATGAAAAGACGGCTATGTCCAAAGGTTGTGTAAATCAATAAGGTTGATTGACATTGAAATAAGATACTGTTTTATAAAAGGAAATTATGGGTCAGGGATAATTTCCCAGGACAAGTGTAACCAAAGTAATCAAAAAAAACTTTGATTGAGTGAAAACGAAATAGAATATTTTGAGCATTTCGATGCAGCTTTTGAAAATTAATGTGCTGCCAATGATAATGATGTAGATTATAATTTGGCTATTGTGATTAAGTCCGCCGCTGGCGGACTGTAAGGAATACAGAGAACTGCTTATCTGTGGCATTCCTAAATGGGACACACACTGCTTCAAGTGTGTGCAGTAAGTTGGAGCTGACAGAGAGTGTTTTAATTGTGGTCAGCAGGATCATTTAACGCGTAACTGTAAATGCCCACTGAGAATGTGTTTTAAAATGTGATAAAATGACAACACATTTCTGGTATTAATGTGGGGTTGGAAGTACTGTAGATTCGTGTTTAAATGACTACATTAAACGTTTTTCATCTGAGAAATAAGAGATAAAAAACCAGGTCAAAAGACTGAAGTATTAAAGTGAATCCTTTTAAAGAAAGGATCTACAGTATAATAGTAATTTTTAAAAGTGAATTGATGAATAGGCCTACAGTTTGATGTAAAATGAATGACTCCAACAAATGTGAGTTGCAAAATATACCAAAGTAACTAAAAAGAAAGATTGTGTTTTAATTAAACATTTATAAAAAGGTTTTAGATGATATAGAGAGACTAATCTCACAGAGGATTTACAATAACTGCAAAAGTATCACAAGCAGAGAGTGCCTAGTGTGAAACCTAATTGGAGATTGATAAACTCCAAGAGAAAACTTAAGTCATATATTAAACTATGGTTGAGAACTTGACGATTAAAATTGAGATTGAGAAATGAGAAACATATTGAGAACTAGAATAATTATTTTTATCTAAGAACAAATAAGCAGAAGCAGTACTTTATTAGCAGTTGCTGAATGCTGATTAAACAAACAGCTTGAGAAGTTGACCATGAAATGTTTATGAAATGCGGATGTTTAGCTTTCAAAAAATAAGTTTAAAATGAAACAATTTGCTTATCTGAATCTGATGTGTACTGTGGCTGAAACTGTCAGTGCAACAGACTCAATCTGAGTGAAAATTAGTAATGCCTAAATTCCATGATGTGGGCAAAAGACTAATTTAACTAACGTTTATTTGAAACCTTGTGTAATTTCTGGCAAAGATGCCTTAAGTTGGAATAGAGTTAAACAATGGTAGATAAAGTTTGATGTTAGAAGTTTATGAGAGTGCAGTACCAGTCCTGAATCCCTCAGAGTCTCTCTCTCATTCAATGTCGGCTAAAAGCCGTTATCTGAGCCTGTGTCATAAGTAATAATAAGCTATTTGTAAGAAAGCACAGTGTTTCAGTTGAGAATCATAGACATGGAGATGTTAAAATAAATAATTGCCATTTAAAGGGCAATTTGTTTTTAAAGTAAAACTGAATGATTTTAAAGAAGTCTATAAAATAATACTACAGGCCTTAAAAGAAGTGGCCTGATTGTCTGATCTTTGGTTCTGTATCTGATCTTAGTCCCCACCATGCTTCGGCTACAGATGAAGTAAAATGAATGTACGGTTGTGATCTAAAGCCACTGAGTAGCTAGGTTGCTGCTTTTAAGATTGTTAATGGATTTAAGTGATTGAAAACTGTTGTTATTAACCTGTCTCCCTGTGTTACAACTATTAGGCAGTCCGAATGGCCCTGGTGACTCTCGAATGTTTTTTCTAAGCTCCAGAAACAACAGATTTTGTTGAAGAAAACGGTTTTGAGAAAATGGCGGTCACCATGTGTGCACGAGTGGTCATCTCGATGACGGGTAAGACCTTCTTTGGCCAAATAGGAGGCAACCTAAGGCAGGGGGATCACGCAGACACTGGGCATCTCCTGATGGAGGTGTTTATGTGAGGTTGGGTATGAGAGTGGACGGGTGTCTGCGAGGCCAACAGCATCCTGTATCGTTAGGGGGGATGGAGCTGTGAGGAGTCATGGCAGTCTGCCCCAGGAAACGTAAGTCCCTCTATCCCACTCACCAGAAACCGCATTCACTGTATGGCTTGTTTCTCATTGTGACAAGCTCTATGTATGCCAGGGGACCACACCCTGATGGAGATTATAGATAAAGAGCTAACAGGAAATGGGCTTTCTGGGTTCAGTCAGGGCCATGAAGTGATTCCCATTAGTTGTTGTGGGGACAGTAATAAAACTTTTTGGATGTCGGTTGCCTTAGGGGCAAGGAAAATTATACTTTATTTTGAACTAATATGTCTAACATATTTTTAACTACTTAAGGTCATTGGACATGGTGGTGACTAAAGATGAAGACAGTTTTGTAGATGTAAGAAAAGTCTGAATGGTCGAAGGATATTGTAATGAATTTAAATGTTGTCTAAGTTGCATTCTTAGAAGGCTGCTGAAAAGAGTATTTTGTTATGGTGAGAGAGACTGCTTGCGGAGGATGGTAACTGTGTCTGTCTTTCTGATATTGGCCTGCTAAAGCAAGCTGAAGCAAAATAATGATAGTGAACCAAAACAACCAGCTGACCTTGTTAAATTGGAATAAATAATGGACAGACATGCTTTGAAACTGGTTTAGAAACCATGTAAATTAGGTAAAGTTACAAGAAAATGTAAAGTTTAAAATCTTATTCGGAAGATTTGAATATGAAAGTATGAGTTCATAATTAGGTAAGAGTGTGTGTGTTTGATAGTGAAAGCATTGTATGTTTTTGTGAGTGTTTTATCATCACAGATGGGCCAAGGCGAATGACAAACTTTAAAGGAACTGATAATTCTGACGGGCTTTAAGTTGATTGGTCATCAAGCTCTGTCTAGTAGTAATAGTTTTGTCATTCACGATGTAGATTTGAAGATCAGTTTAAGTCGTAAATTGGAATTGTGAATTAGTTGATGGACGTCTGTCAGGGGTTGAGATAAACGAATGTCAATATCGAATTATTAAGAGAGTCCTTAACATTTATGACCAAAGGGGGGAATGTTTGACTGACATAGACTAAGTCTGTACAGCACGACCTGACCTGATAGAAACAATTGATGACTTTGGAAATGTTTATAGATGACTGACGTAAGAGACCAAACAACAGGCCTGAAAAGCAGGATTCGCTGTGAGACTCAGGGCCGTTGCCCTTCGAAAACTTCGATAAGAAGATGAGATTGGGCCTTTAAGTAATATTTTGTTTCAGAGGCAGAGAAAGATGTCTGGGCGAAAATTGGCTGAAGGATGCTGTTTGGGTTAATGTTGATTGGCAAATCAGATTAATTTAAATTGATGCACGAGCTGGGTCATGCATCAAAAGGGGGATGGTAACAATTGCCAAAATATGGTTTACTGAGGGGTTAAAATTTGCTGAAAGCCATTGCACAGGTGGGACAATGTTGCTGTCTGTAAGTGGGCTGCACACGCTGATAACAAAATTGCAGGACTGTTTCAACAGGAGACGCCAGGGCAGATGCAGCAGCGAAGGCCATGGCAGCACAGCAGACAAAAGAAACTATGTGTACTTCGCTATCTGAAAATAACCTCGACATTTGTTTTTCTCTACAGATCATGCAGACTTTTACGACATGAGCAGAATGTGTCTAATAAAATAATGGCTATGGATGAATTTGGCTAACTACCCTGGCCTGGGTTATTGGTGTGACGGAACGGTGTCACACCTGCGCTGCGCATAACTAAGATTTTCCTTTTACAGAATGTCAGGATGGATTGCAACAAACAGAACTGATTCTGTTCCAAATGTATAAATATTGTGTAGTGGACATGAGCAATGTGAGTTGAATGTTTTCCAGGGGAAAGGGACCCTGAAGGCTATTAGGTGCAAGAATGATCCAGTGAAAAAATGTTTCAGGTTGTTGATTCCACAGCAGATAAGTTAATAGATGCTGTCACTAACAAAATACTTAAGGTCTCCATTCACAGGTGAAAGCAGGCAAGAAGTGGTTCACTCCAGTGGGGGTCGTGATTTAAGGGAAACCTTGTAAGGATCAGAAAATGGTTGGAGAGCGTGACACCTGGGTCCAAGCCTCTCACCTTAAGACATCACTAACAGGCCTCAACCATCCAATAGAGAATTAAGTGGGGGATAAAAGGACGTGCTAGTAACGTACCTCCCTTTCACCGACGGGGGAAAGACCATTGCGACGGCACGCAAAGTGTCACCCTGGTGAACACGGAACGTCCATGGGGCGAACGAGATGATCAACACACCTGGAGGAACCAACTGCCAACTGATGGTTCAAGTTTAACATAATAATCTGTTTTTATGATGATTTCGATGATTTTGTTTGAATCAAACTAAGTATTGATTTGATTGGTGCAAATGTAGAAAATTTTATTGATTGATGTGTCTGCACTAGAGATATTAGAGTTAATTTTGAACAACTAATTTGGTTAGAAGAATGGATAAAATTATAAGACTTCTCTGGTTAGATTTATTAAATAGTGCATTCAATAGAGCTTACTAAATTGAATTAGAAGTGAATAAAATATGGAGATGGGCATATTAAGATTAATGGGAGAAGCTCAATGGTAGGAGTTAGGATTGTATGTGTTATTCTGATAATTTTGTTATTCAATGGTGAATACGATTACAGGGACAGGTCTGTTCAATTGGGGGAAAATAATAACAATCTATCCCAGGGATGAACAAAATTATGAGTATGCATGTCTTGTTTGTTTATGGGGTTTTGTTGTTTTTCTTGCTAATCTATAATCTATTTCTTATTCATTTCGAGGTGACTGAGGGTCTGATTTTTATCAGGAGTGCGATAACAGTGATTATTCATTTAGCCCGGCTTCAAATGAAATGCTTTACTTGCTTGCTATACAATTTATGGAGCTTTACTCCGCAAAAACAGCCTTAAGCTTTCTTCTTTTACAAAAAACTATTTTCCGACAGAGGTCTAAGTAGAGTGATCATTTATGCGAAAATCAATTGAAGAGTACAAATGTGATGTAAGACTTAAAATTTGTCTTGTTTATTATTATGTTTAAGGGTAACCTAATGATAAACAGGGGGGAATTGTTGTGGAATTTAATTTTAATCTTACATGTATTGCATATGGTTATTAGATCTTATGTTTTGCCTCCTATGTGTACTATGGAGGAATGTTTTCTAACCGGCTGGGTCAGAGGTCATCTTAGACGGGGAGGTAAATCTAACATGATGAATCCTATGGTGTGTGGAAATTTACAGAGAAGGCTTGGCCTGCAGTAAAATAACCTTGAGGGAGAACTATTTAGATCTCACCCCAGCCTGTGTTCTGGGCGTCACTCTCTTCACAGTGTACCAATCTGTGTTAGCGACTGGGCCTATTCTTGCAAGAATAAACTTCTCTTTCTTTATTAATTTGACTCTGAAGTGTCTCTTACGCAGTGATGTCTGTTTATTGGATTTTTGCCTCAACACTACCGGCATCGTCGTCATGGCGGCGCCCATTGTTTAGAGCAGAACAGGTGGATAAGTCTGTTTGATGCACCCACCGCTATAGCTTAGAGGTACTCAACAGGCGGCCCGCGGGCCGCATCCGGCCCGTCGGCATTCATTTTATGGCCCGTGTCATGCAAAAGATGAATGCGGCAACAAGCGCACAGCTTGATTTCAGAAACATTTTAGCGCTAGATCTCTTATTTAAGAGCGAACTAAATTAATGCGCTAGTTAACTGGAGATGTTTTATTTGTAGTAGGTAGGCTGCATCCGTGCTAAAATGACTAATGACATTGTGCGCGCGTGACATTGCGCAAAACATCTGTATTATTTTTAACAGCTGATTCGGGTGACGTTAGAGCTGATCCGCGCATCTCCACTCTCCAATGTGTAATTTTGGCTGATGGTCCTCTTAACAGCATGAAAAACAAAACTTGTTGATTCAAATAGGCTAGTTGGTTATAAACAGAAAGTAACCAAAAACGCTCCGATTACATTGACGAGCTGTCATCACGTCAACGAGTTCACGGCACTCTTGCAAAACCTTCACTAACTGGCAGTTTAGTTCTGAACGGGGCACAGCTCGCATGAAAAATGGATCATGTGAAAGCTGCTATTGAGCGAATTCTGACTAACTTAAAAGTTAGATCTACTGGACTAATAGTGGACCTGGAGGCTATGAATAATAACTTTGTAAAGCCACCCTATAAAAACATGTCATTTAAATGTCATAATTTTTTTTACTTTTTTCATGTTCCAGTATTACTTTAAATTGGACAAAGACTGGCAAGACTTACCTTGCAGGGAGGTTTTTAATGTATGCGTATGAACTTAAAAAAAATGTTGCATTAATATTGCTTGAAAACTGTTAATTCACTTTATTGTTCCAGATTTTTTATTTTCACGTTCAGTATTAGCTTACTTTAAATAGGACTAGCAAAAAGACTTGCAAGACTTACCTAGCAAGATAG
This sequence comes from Cyprinella venusta, assembly GCA_038021265.1. Lineage (NCBI taxonomy): Eukaryota > Metazoa > Chordata > Actinopteri > Cypriniformes > Leuciscidae > Cyprinella > Cyprinella venusta. The sequence continues at coordinate 14,799,712 of CM075868.1, forward strand.
GTAATTAACTGCATTTCTAAATAAGTAAAAACTGTAAATATTGTCATAAATAAAGTCTTACAATGCAAGTTGTATTTGTGGCCCTTCACATTTTACGTGGTTTAAATGTGGCCCCCTTGGCCTCTGAACTTGAGTACCCCTTAGCACAAAGACTGGATGTAAATGGTTGCAGCTGGCATACTAATCCAATAGGCTTTATGCACAACTTACTTCCGCATTCTCTGTAAAACAGGTCTCATCGCTTCCGGTCCAGATCTTTTGCATGTGCTTCATGAAATTTTTTGCGGTTTTAATCAAGATAACTTAAAAGGAGCGATCAAAGATTAGCATAACCAATTTCCCTCACATGTGCAGATTGATATTTAAACGTTTTATATTTTTTATTCTTCACAGTAACGTTTAGATATTTAAATGGAATAAAACGCCAATAACAAAGTGAAATAGGTAGGTTAGCTGATTACCTTACAAATCTATAGATATTGTAGTCAGTTCTTACGGCCGTTAACACTTTCTCTGACAAGCGGATGCGATGAGACCCGTTTTCCGGTTTGGTCACGTGAGGCGCGGCATAAAGCCTATTGAGTGACAGAATAACACAAACGTTTACATGTTGTGATTTATATAGTCACAGAGTGTACAAAAAACAAAGTCAAATGAGACACAGACATCTTTTAAACATATAAATACTGAAAACTATTCTCTGAAGGCGAAGCACTGCTACTTTGGCGGAGTGACAACCAAATCACCTGCGACGCACCGTGGTGAGGAGCAGAGAGTTTGTTCAGAGTTTGGGTAACAGAGTCAGCAATTTATAAATAGTAAAAACGTAGTTTACAAACATGGGTTTTCACTGTAGTGTAAATAGCTGCAACAATAAACAGGCGAGGTAATACCATGATGTTTCACAGAATTCCAATTAAAAACGCTGATCTGTTGAAGAAATGGCTACTTGCTCTGGATATTGATCCAAACACACCTAAAGAGATTACCAAGGGACATTATGTTTGCTCGGTACATTTCAATGAGGACGACTATTTTGAAAAAATGGAATTTGCCACACGGAAAATAAACGTGCGCTGAACGGCCATCCCATCTATAGCACAGACAGGACAAAGTGGATCACCTGCGGCTGCAGTAAGTGTTCCGTTATGTTTTTAGATGACCTACTGTAACAGTGCCATTTGCCAGATCTAATGTAACGTCAGTGACACTATTATATGAATAGGGTATGAATATGTTTTTTATCTTGATGCGGCGCGGACGCGCTTGGAAAAAAATGAGTAGCGTACATATGAAATTACGAACTTGAGCGCGCAAAAGACGCGATATGTGAGCAGGCCCTAATGTTATATTGTTTTTGTGCTCTATCGCCCCAGTAACAAATGAGCGTTGCTGTAAACTCAGGACTGTAGCCTTCACCTTGCTAATGACCTTTTTTTTTTTTTTTTTTTTTGAGAAACAGTGACCTTGTCCAATACAAGTAGCCTCCGTTAGGCTGTGGGTTCATTGTGCAAAAACAATTTGCCTTGTGCTATTACTTTCACCTTATTCTAGCCTATTGTAATGGAATTATACTGTAGGCCTATTATATGTTGTTGAATAAATTTGGTTCAGCTAATAAATTGCATTTAAAATATATTGATTCCTGTAATAATAACTCTTTATTCATGTTCTGTGATATTTATAAATTGGTTGGAATTCAATGAAACATCATGGTATTACCTGGTCTCCCCTGTTTATTGTCACAGCTCATAAAGCGGACACCCATGATAAACTATGCTTTTCTATCAAATAATTGCTGACTCTGTTACTCCAACCCTGAGCGAACTCTCTGCTCCTAGTCAAGGAGCGTCTCAGGTGCTGTGGTTATCACTCTGCCCAAGTAGCACTGCTTCGCCTTCAGAAAATATATTTCCCAATATTTATATGGTTTAAATATGGCTGTCTTTATGGTTTAAATATGACCTTGTTATTTGTACAGTCTATGACTATACAAACCACAACATGTAAATAGGAAAATGTTTGCATTATATTGTCACTCATTTGGATTAGTATGCCAGCTGCAACCATTTACATCCAGTCCTTGTGCTAAGCTAGGCTAGCGGTGGGTGCGTCAAACAAGACTTATAGCACGCACAGAGATGAAAAGGGTGTATGGATCTAACTCTGGGGGATAAGGTGAATAGGCTAAAGTCTCAAAAAGTTGGAGTGTTCCTTTAGGTCATTTAAACGCACCTGACGTCCTAATCACAATTTCCTAACTCATAAAATACGAAATTCCCAGAAGTAGGCCTATACTTGAATGCATGGTCCAATAGTATGGTCCAAATCTAACTGTAAATATATTACATGCATTATTCTTTATTGAGTCAAGTCAAGTCGAGTCACCTTTATTGAGCGCTTTATACAATATAGACTATTGTTTAAGTAGCTAAGTGTGATAACGGTAAATTAATGCAACAAAGATGGTTTTGGCTGTACAGCAGCTCTTGAAAAAGTCGTTGTCTTGTAAGTTCAACGTTGATTAATTTCCGTTGTAAAAATCCTAGTTAGGCCTATCTGGAGAAAACAGATGTCATCGTCCAGCTCAGCTCAGTTCAGTTCTGAGTCAATTTTGTCTTTGTTTAACTATTTCGAATTTTGACCATTATTTTTTTTACTAACATGTTACTTTTAACAAGACAAATACAGTGTTTTCTATAATAAATAGTGTCATGGTGCCTTTATATACTGACACAGCAGTGCAGCCTAGGCTTTTACAGCTCGTTAATTGTATGACGTCGCTTAGCATAGTAATGCAATGCAGAAGTAAAGACTAGACCTATCTCCGCTCTACAGATAGCTAATCTGAAAACAGGTTATAATGATTCTAGATTCTAGAATAGAATCAATGCATTCTATTTAAATGTTGAATAGAATAAATTCTATAGATTTAAATTCAAGACTACAATCAGTAGATTTCATTCTATTCAAAGGTTGTGGTTTTTCGGTATGGCAGGTCTTACCGCGTTCCATGTCTTCCCGTCTGTATTTGTGTCAGCTGATACGCACAAACCGCTGAGGTCACTGTACACGTCCGCTCACCAGTACAGGTTCCATTCTGACGTGTACCTCAACTTCGCGGGAAATCCCAGACCTATCTCGGGAAATCTGGCATAACTGGAAGATAAAAAGAATGTAGTTGCACCGTTCATACTCAAGAGGGCAGACGATGGTCAAATTAAGTGATTTTGACTTAAAACGGGTGCTACTCCTATCTAAAACACAGACATGTTGTCAACTCATCTGCTAAATTAAAATTGCAGTTTTCCAGTACACAATTTTCCAGTGCATTTAATTATGTAATATCAGATATGAAAAGTGTAGCCTTTATGAACAAAAATACATAAATCTGGTTCAGCCAGTTCTTTAACGTTTTACTGATTGAAATAATCGGTAACACTTGACTTTACTATAAGATTCATTACCTTAGTTAACATGAACAAAGAATGAACAACACTTCTTAGGCATTTATTAATCTTAGGTAATATTCATTTTAACATTTACTAATGTCATTCAAATCAAAGGCTGCATTTGTTAACATAAGTTTGTTACAAACAATGAACAGTTGGATTTTTATTAACTAACATTAACAAAGATTAATATATACTGTGACACATGTATGGCTTATTGTTAGTTCAAGTTAGTAAATACACTAACTAATGTTAAGTAATGAACCTTAATGTAAAGTGGTAATATCTTAATTTGGTAACACTTTAAAATAATGGTCGGTAGTTAACAAGTAGCTATGCAGGAAGTAATAGGTAGTACTGCATTAACACCGAACTTAATACTATTAACTAATATGGAAGCAATATTAACTAAGCATTAAGTAATAGGTAATTTAGTACAAAGGTAGTTCCTTGGTATTTGATTGTTACTAAAGAAATATATCCTCATTGAGAACTACTTGTGAACTAAGAAATAATAACCAATTAATTACTAATCACAGAAGTAACATGTCTAAAAAGTGAACAATTGTGGGGGTTTTATACTCTTAGGATGGTCATAACATTTCAGAACCATGTGCCTCAAATGGGTTCTTTGCGGAAAAAAGTTTATGAATATTACATCCCCCCAAACAGGGCTCGACATAACCAATGGCCCGATGGCCCGGGGCCAGTAAAAGAGTATGTCGGGCTAGTTGATTGGCCAGTCACTTGCCCGCGCGGGCCAGTAACTGACGATCAGCAAAACAAACAGCAAACGTCATACACAGTGTGGCGAAGAGTGTCAATGTTCCTTCAGGTTATTTATAACGTGTTAAAATGCCAAAGAACTACGAGGCTGGACATTCCTAGAGTCATGGAAAACACAGTAGCCTACACCTGGTAGGGATGGATGGGTACCGAAACCCGGTATTAAACGGGACTGAATTTTGAAAGACCGCTGTATCGATAAGCTCGGACGTTATTGTTATTGCTGTCGCTGGAGAAATACATGTAGGCTATCATTTATTATTGCTATAAAATAAATTAACCATCTCGCTGAGTCGGCCTATATATAATAAAATGAAACCATTTGTCTGTGATGCATTTTGATATTCGCGCAGTCCAGAAGAGAGAGAGAGAGAGAGTGAGAGAGATCTCACGCGGTGCCACAGCGCGCACAACACTTGACGGAGGACAGAACTAAACATTCAAGTTATGGTTACATTATGAGATGTGATATTATTTTATTTTAGATTTCAGCTTCCAAAGATTATCTAATATATATTTGAGGTAAAACCATTAAAAACTGGATTCGGTCTAGCGCAACGTCCCCATCACAGCAGTAGGCTACAGTAGCACGCTGTCATTTCTCCTTAACTCAAACTTTAATACAGAATCAGCACGATCGGTGATCGTTGTAAAATGCAGTCACTTCTGTTGCTAAATTGCGGGGCACGTTTAATAATAAAAAGAGCTATTAAAAGCACAAAAATCGGCGTAAGAGGTGCTGTCCCCGATGCGCGCGCGCTCCGACATAGACCGCAACGAGACAAGTATATACTTTGGGCTTCGTGTGCGCGTGCAACGCGTCTAAACGATCAAATGTACACAAAAATGAGCCAAAATGACTGGCTTGGAGATTCACTTAAACAGTTTATGTCTAAAATGGACGCAGTTATGGAAATAGTTGAGAAAATGTAGTGCATCAGTAGTAGACTTAGATCTGCACTCTTAAAGGGGAAGCAGTCTAATATGCGGACGATTGCGACATTACTGCGAATCAAACAACTAAAGGCAAAAAGAAAATCACCCACTGCTCTTGAATGAATAACTTTAGCTTTAATAAGTAGGGCCTAAGATGAGGAGACTGAGGGAAAGAGAGAGAGAGAGAGAGAGAGAGAGAGAGAGAGAGAGAGAGAGAGAGAGAGTGATCGAGATGAGGAGAGAGCAGGTATTGACAAATAATCTCCTGGATGCTGAAATTAGGTTATTTTTGCATGTCTCCAGGCTCCCTCTCTTAATTCCTGAACTTCCTTCACTATTCCTAATGTATACAATAAATACAGTTTAATGGAAAAGTGCTTTTTTTTTCAGGGCCAGTCAAAATATAGAAGGGGCCAGCAAAACTCTGATCTACTGGCCCCGGGGGCCAGTGGGGATTTTTTTTTATGTTGAGCCCTGCCCCCAAATACATTAGCTAGGTTGAGATTGTGACTACTACTCTTGCCAGGATGGACGCATGTTCTGTACAGAACCTGTACAGTATGTGTCAAAATATAAGATTAATTAACTTGTATCATTTGTGAAAAACATGTTAACTCCTCAATAACTACTTAAGTGTTACCTTGTCATCCCGCAGGGACTAGTGATGTGGCCCATTATTTTAAAGTGAAAAACATGTTAACTCCTAACTAACTACAAGCGTTACCTTGTTATCCCGCAATGTCTACACAAGGTAACACTTGTAGTTAGTTAGCTAGTTAGTTAACATGTTTTTCACTTTAAAATAATGGGCCACATCACTAATAGTCCCTGCGGGATGACAAGGTAACGCTTAAGTAGTTATTGAGGAGTTAACATGTTTTTCACAAATGATACTGATAAAAGTAATTTAATTTTATATTTGACACATACTGTACAGGTTCTGTGAGGCACTAATATTCTAACAAACACTGTAATCTGGAAGATGTGCTGTTGCGCTTATCGTAACATAGGCTAAATGCAGCCAATTTCTTCATTAAAGATGCTAATTGTTTTTGACTAGTGAACATCAATGTTTATAATCATGTCCTAAAGAGAAGTCCTCCTCAGGCAGCTACTGTAACAGAAAGTTATAGGTCTTTGGAGTCTGAGATATATGTGACTGACATTCAATAGAGCTCATAATAGTGAACTAATCCAATCATGAGAGTGTCAGCATCACTTCCTAAATATTTAAGGTTTATTTTTAAAAACTGTCTTTATTGGGATTATGTTAAGTTTAAGTTTTAAATAAACAGAGAACATGCGTCCATCCTGGCAAGAGTAGTAGTCACATAGCTGCTAGCACCTTTCACAGACATGTAACGTTAGCTAACAGTCACAACCCAGATAGCACAAGGCTGTCTGATCTCCTATTTACATCTGGAAGACGTATTTTAAAGAGTGTTTGCTCATCTGCAAGACGTCTATAGGACGTTTCCTGCAGAAGTCAAATAGTTTAGAAGATGTCCCTAAGATGTAATGATTTAGAATGCACGTTAAACTGACATCTTAGAAACGTCTATTAGACATCTGCAGGAAACGTCCTATAGACGTCTTCCAGATGAGCAAACACTCTTTAAAATACGTCTTCCAGATGTAAATAGGAGATCAGACAGCCTTACTATCTGGGAAAGCACTTAACATTAGTGTTTTGTTATTCACTTCTCACCATCGACATCCATTTGCAAACACAGATATCATTCATTAATACAAAGTAGTCTGTTATCCATAACTGACATAATCCACAGCAAAACTTCTGTGAATAGATACCTTTTGATTTGCCTCGGGCATTGACTTAGGTTTGTTTTACCCTTCGCAGCTGGTTGCTATGCAGGTCACATGATTAGTGACGTAACGCCGACCAAGAGTATGGTCAAGTTCTGTAATGCTGTTGGTCTATGTGGCCATTATTTACCCATATTTACACCACAATTATTTTATATTAAAAATGTCAATTTTTTATTATTAAAGAAAGCATTTTAAATAACAGAAGTGTACTGATTTTGGTAGTGATGTTAAAATCTATCTATAACATTCAAATTTAATATATATTCTTTACATGTATATGAATGTGTATGGTCTCCATGGTCACATTAGGGCAACTAGGAAGTTCTTTGCTGACCTCCATGGTCGCATCAAGGCAGAGGGGCTGCGTGACCTGCGTCCCAATTTGCCTGCTATACTATGCCCTAAATGTATGTACTACTCTTCTTGTGAAGAAAAAGTACAAACTTTTGAGTGTGTAGCAAAAGAGTAGGCAAGCCTTGGGACATACTACTTCGTCATCTTTAATGGACAGCTCTGTCGCATGCATCCCATAGATATCATATAGAGACTAGAAACCCTATACTCCTTATTCACGGCAGCGCCATCTTTGATTTTTAATGAGAATGAAAGCGAGGCTGTGAGGGATAGACTTGCATCTCTTCAATGGGCTGTACTGTTATTTAATGTGTTTTCGGATTGTTCTGCTCATGAAACACTGGAAAAATATATTTCCAAGAAATGTCAGTTGACAAGAAACTCCCGACCATGTAAGCTGTGGAAAATTATAAGTAATCTAGCCGCTTTATACAGCTTTTTACAGCGGATGCCATTGGAAACACGGTAAGTCTATCCCTCACAGCCTCACTTTCATACCTGTCATGGCGCTGCTCTGAATAAGGTCTATTGGCTGCTGGAAAGTGAGAAATCCGGCCGCCATCTTGAACCGGTCGTATTCCTAGTTTCGTTGCATGGTAGCAGATGAGATGCCAGAGCACTGTGGAGCATTTTCCTGTTCTAATCGCCGGGCCACCGAAAATAGTGCTTTTCACAAGTAAGTCTTAACATTACCGTACTATTGGTTGTATTTTGTGAATAGAATTTTACCAGATAATCGAGAAGGAGCAAGGATATTTGCTATTACTGTACTGAAATCGTTGTGAAATGCATCAGCCGGGGTTCACCCGGCATGGAGAGGTGGGGTAACTGTTAAAGTAATAATTACAAGAGGTTCTAGGTTATCAGATAAGCATTCAACTGGCCTGTTTTATAGGTTGTTTGTGTTTGCGCACATCAGGAAGCAACGTAATATACACGCATGACAGCGATGCGCAAATTGAGTTACCCCTCCAACTTCTAGATTTATTGATAACCTATATCTTATATCACATGCGATTTGGCTATTGATATTACATAAGTCCTTTGGTAAAATTACATTCTTAACTTACTCCACCTACCCTTGTAAAGTTAATCCGAATAGGGCTTTATCTCGACATTTTACCCTCCCACATCCACACACAATAAAAAAGGTATAGGCTTAATGTTGTCCGAATTTAATTTTTAGAAATTACTGATGCAAACACGTTGAAAAGCTTCTTCTCAATTTTTATTACAGGTGGCTGCGTTCGATAGATTCTCTCTCTCTCTCTCTCTCTCTCTCTCTCTCTCTCTCTCTCTCCCTCTCTGTGTGTGTAAGTGTGTGAGAGAGAGCGAAAGAGAGTGTCTGTTCGTGTGTGTGTGTACAGTATGTGCGTGTGTCAATCATAAATTGTTTTTTCAACTTATTAAAATATCTTACTTTACTGCTACTATCTGTTTCTGCTTCTTTATTATATTTATAGTGTGTGATACATTATATCCTTCATCACATATATTGTGTCTGGTCACTTTATATCTTATATCAGAATATTATATTACTGTTAAACCTACAATGTATATTAAAATACGCCGAACCATGTGTCCTGTATCATAGCTACATGAATGACCTTTGCAGCAAAAAAACCCCGCGTGAAAATCAGTTCAGTATTCAGTGAGATATGATTAATTTAATTCGCTGACAGCTCATTTCACCTGCCATTCAGATTACACTGAGCGGAGTGGATGACCGGTTTAAGATGGCGGCTCTAATTCTCGTCCGTGCCAATAGACCCTTTTACAGTTGGTAAACACGGTGACGTTTTTTTGTGGGCGGAGCTTAGCAACAGCTCAGTAATGGCGCCCGCTTACTTCCGGTAGTTTCGCCGGATTCGTCTATAGGTAGACCATAGACATAATATATACATAGACGCCCTATTGGCCACTGGAGCGTACCTCAACGGCGCCGCCATATTGGGGAGAGCAACTTTCCCATACCTCTCATACCGGCAATAGAGAAAAATGTCTTTTTTGTGTGCTGATTGGGGCTGTAAAAATCGCCACACAACTGAAAACAGCTTTCGAGGAAGTACCGTTCACAAGCAAGACTGAACGTTTGTTTTTGGTTGTATTTGGTCATGATTTAATTAGTAAGTAACGTTTAGAGATTAAATACTACTGTTATTGTGTCACTAAATGTAGTTTTAATAGTTTTTCAGTCGACACTGTAGTTGTTTAAAGCTCAAATATGTGGTTTGTTTATAAAGATAGCGCCTATTTAAAAATTTGATCTGACGTTTTCGGAGTTGCTGCGCCCCCGCCCAGCGCTCGTCTCCCCCGCCTGGAACAGCCGTACCTCGGCCAGTGCTTCTGACTGTTGCCGCTGGCTCGGATGTCTCTAGTCTAGAGGTTAAACATGAGATATAATTCGTATAATTTGTGTTTATCTTTGGTCTTATTAATCTATAAATGGTTCCCTGGTAAATAGTTTTGGGTGAGGGCAAAGTAAAGTTTCATAACTTTACATTTAGGCTATTTTGTTTGACTAAAGCTTCTGTTATAATGGCTAGCCTATTCAATAAAACTGAAATTTAACACAAAGAGCTAAATATTAAAGATATTTTTTTGTGTGTGTATATAGTTGAAATGTCTTAATCTATTGCTATTATTATAGAATTATAAACTATTATCAATATTTTTACATGTATTCATTACCATTTTATTTGCTGTATACTATTTGTTTATTTTATTGACTAAACTATTTACTATTACTTTTCACTTTATGTTATAATTACTATTTGCATTGCACTGTATGCCCAGTTGTACCACAATATATGTATTATCATAAATGATCCATCAGTTATCAATGTTATTGCTAAAATCTGGTCAATCACATAAAATGCTTTTTCTACAATGAGCAAACTTAAATATCTCAGTATGGGGATCTTCACCATTCTTATCCAAGAATGTTTTTATCCAGAAAAACGCAGCTCACCCGTTTAATGTTTGAATTTTGTTTTTGATTGTACTAATTATGCAATTGTTTTTGTTTTTGTAACCTATGTCAGTAGGTAAATATGCACTGATATATGAATGGTTTATTTTTGTATGCATAGTATTGTTCCCTATTTTGAGTTTGTAAATTGATACTGTTTCAATAAAAAAAAAAAAAAAAAAAAAATTACAATGCAGTCTTGACCTCCGCAAAATGGCGGACCCGTTGACGTATCGCAGCAACGTTCCAAAGCGGCCAATAGGGCGTCTATGTATATATCATAGGTGCGTTCCATTCGACCGTAAGTGGACTGCGAAGTGGACTTAACAGGGTATTTCGCCATCTTAAGTGAGATTCCAATAGAGAGCCTAAGTCCCGCCCCTTCCGGTCGGCCACCATGGGACCTAACTTCGGAAAAATATTGAATGGTAGTCAATGGCAAGTGACAACTTATTTTTTTATTCCGTCTGAACTGTGCCCTCAATTACACATATGATGTTTGCCAATTTAAAAGCTACATTTTAAAGTAAAGAAAGTCGCAGTTTGATGTAAAAGCGTTGAGGTATAAGACTGTGAAAATACGTAATTACAAAGACTACAAACCCCAAAGGCGCACATTTTCTCTCAATGAATAAAGCAAACTTTACTGAGGCTGTCTGTCATTGTTTCTACAGTCTTACGTTATAATCGTAACGTTACGCCGTCATACCTGAGTGTTTTGAACCAGACTGCACACACACGAGCAGCGGATCTCGTTTCTCTTCCCGGGAGATGTAGTTCACAGAGCGATTTTCACATAAAACTAAACGTTACTCTTCTGTTGTATGACAAACTGCGACGTTTTTGACTTTGAGAATCATCCTTTAAATTGACAAACATCATATGTGTAATTCAGGGCACAGTTCAGACGGAATAAAAAGATAAGTTGTCTCTCCCCATTGACTTCCACTCATATTTTTTCCGAAATAAGGTCCCATGAGCCGGAAGCGAAGGGGCGTGACTTAGGCTCTCTATTCGAAGGGAACAAACATGTTCAGTTCGAAGGGCACTGCAAACGGCATAGGGAATAAGGGAACATCGATACATCACTTCACAGGAAGTCAGTGAAGTCCACTTCAAATGATAAACCGTGTTCAGGGAGTAGGGAGCAGTGAACACTGCTTAGGGACCCTGTTGAATGGAACGCACCTCACGTCTATGTAGGTAGACGCCCTATCGACGTTCCCACATGACGTCACAACATATGGGCATTTGCCGACCCGGCGTCATTGCTGCGGGTGTTACGGATCAACTTTTTTTTTTTTTTTTTTTTAATTCTTCAACAACAAAAACAACAAGGTACATTAACACATATCTGAAAATAACCTCAATTATTCAGCCTACAGTTGAGCATCACAACAGAGGAAAGAAAAACAAACAAATTTGCACAAACAAACAAATAAAATCACAACAAAAATAAATACAATGAAGAAAAAAATATATAACAAGGGACTTTAAATTAATTTAAACATATCCAAAAGAGAAATCAATTTAAGGGCTTTCTGATTTTTAACAAATTTTAGAGAATTGCACAAGAGTTTTACCTCATTCAACCAGTGATTAAAGTTAGGTTTAGATTTAAACCATTTGCATTTGTGTATGAAAAACTTTCCAAAACATAACAAGAAGTTAATAACAAACTCACAATCTTTGTTATCCAGACAAACACCAAACCTAATTAACTTCACCGTGAGAGGTGGGAGTTCAACCCTCCTAGCCACTAACCAGTTCTGCACCTCACTCCAAAAGGGTAGCACCATTTCACAATCAAAGAAAACATGCATTCTCAATATTTTTTTCACAAAAAACACAATTATTTACCTCAAAATTAAATTTCAATCTTAAAAATTCATTAGTAGGATAAATTTCGTTTAAAATTTTGAAGTTCACCTCCTTAGCTTTAGGAGGAAGGGGAAAAGACAAATAATTTTTTCTAATTACTTTTATTTCAACCGTATCAAAATCTTTAAGCACGTAATGCCGTCTAATTGGGTTTGGGTAGTTAGCCTGTAAAATACAATTTCTAATAACTTTATTTGTACACTTTTTATCGCAAAAATCATAACCATCTAAGGAGAGCTGTCTCAGTTCTGGGGAGATTTGGGAGTAAATCATGTCTTCTTTAACCATTAATCTTAAAGGAATTGGTATGGCTCTAATCATTCTATTAAACATATTAACGGTACACTGTACTTGAAATTTCTCACAAAACTCTCTATACAGTAACAGATTTCCATTATCATCCAAGAAATGAGCAATAGCCCAAATCCCTTTAGATTTCCATTCCTCAAGATATACAGATTTTCTGCCCAGCTTTATATATCTACTATTCCAAAATGGAGTGTTGTGAGGCGTGAAGTTATGTTTGAACAATAATTTCCAATAGAGCAGCACTTGCTGAAAGGCTGAAAGTTTAACTGGTAACGAGGTGCACTCAAAGTCACAACATAACAAAAAATGTATTCCCCCCAGTTTGTTAAAGATAGCATTGGGTACAATAAACCAAAAGGAGTGGCTATTTTGAATGAAGGATTTTAACCATTTCAATTTCAAAACATCATTCATAATGTCAAAATCTATAGCATTCGCCCCACCATCTTCATATCTTTTAATCATGTCATCCTTTCTTATGTACTGACATTTATTTCTCCAAATAAATTTAAAATTAGCTTTATTTATTAATTTAATCATTCGTGACGATATGGGTAAGGAGAAGGCTGGATAGATGAGTCTGGACAAACTGTCCATTTTAGATAAAAGAACCCTTCCAAATATTGTAAGATCCCTCTGCAGCCATCTATTTAGAATGGATTTACATTTATCTAAGTTGTTCAACACATTTTTAGTCTCCATTACGTCTTTATCTTTAGAAATTATAATCCCCAAATATTTAACTTCCCTTTTAATTTGTATATTATATAATGACTGCAAAGGAAACTCATGCAAAGTTAAAATTACACATTTGTTTAGGTTTAAATGTAGCCCCAAAGCTTTAGAAAACTGGTTAATAGACTGTAAAGCTAGTGGAATTTGGTGTTCATTTTTTAGAAACAATGTTGTATCGTCAGCAAATTGACTTATAATTATATGACTATCCAACACTCTAAGACCTTCCACACCATTATTTTTAATCAATATCGATAATAACTCTGCAACCATTATAAATAATAATGGAGAGCTACCACATCCCTGACGAATCCCTCTTTTAATTGGAAATCTTGAGCAGGTTCCATGCCCTAGAGCTACAGAGCTATTGATTCCGTTATATAACATTTCAATTAAATTTATAAATTTTACTCCAAAACCAAATTTATGTAAAGTTTTCAAAATAAAAGGATGTTCAACAGCATCAAAAGCTTTATAAAAATCTAAAAAAATAAGAAACCCCCTCTCTTGAACCATTTCACTATAATCGAGTAAATCTAGAACCAATCTAATATTATTACCTTCCACCCAAAAAACCTGATTGTGTCTCACTAATTATAGTAGAAATACCCTTTTTCAACCTAGCAGCGATAGCACCCGAAAAGATTTTATAATCAGTGTTAAGCAAAGTGATAGGCCTAAGATTGTCTAAGACTCTTTTATCTTTACCAGCTTTTGGAATCAATGTAATCAAACCTTGCTTCATACTTTCAATTAACTCTTTTTTTCAATAGCTTCTTTTATGGAGGAGAATAATAGATTTCTCAAATCTCCCCAAAAATATTTAAAAAAAATTATTAGTGAGCCCATCTGTCCCTGGGGATTTGTTTAAAGGCATTTTCTCAACAACTGAATCCAATTCTTCAATTTTAAGATCCGAATCACATAAAACTTTGAAAGAGTCCTCAATACAAGGAATATTGTTTTGAATTTGAGAAAAAAAAAGATCTGCCTCATAGGAGGAGAAATCTGAGGAATATAATTTGGAATAGAACTGAAACACTTCTTTTTCAATTATTTTAGAATCTTTGCATTCTTCTCCTTGGATCATTAAACAACTGATAGAGTTCTTTTGTTGCCTATTTTTTTCTAAATTGCTGAAGTATGAAGAGTTCTTCTCACCTTCCTCAATCCACTTGGCGCGCGATCTTATATAAGCACCCTGTGCCCTCTCAACATATAAATTATCTAATTTACTTTGCAGCTCCATAACCTTATCATTTTCATAATCATTTAAAATAGGTTTGTTACAACACTGATTTATTTCACATATTAAATTTCTTTCAAATTCTCTTTTTTCTTTTATTAGTTTCTTAGAGAAACCAATTGAAAATTCACGAATTTTAAATTTTAGAAGTTCCCATTTGCTTATATTAGAATCAAAAGAATTATTTATCTCTATATCTCTTATTAACTCCTTGCAAAATTCTTCATTTTGTAAAAGGAAGGCATTGAACTTCCAATAACCTTTGTTTCTAAAATGCTTAGTTGTGGGTAGTAGGACAAGATCTATGAAACAATGATCCGTTAACGGAGCTTTAGAAATTGTAGATTTAGAAGCATATTTTAGAATGTTGTCACTGACCATCCAATAATCAATCCTAGATTTGCTCTCCCCATTTGGTTTAAACCATGAAAAGCATTCAACCGCAGGATTTAAGTATTGCCAAACATCACTCAAATTATTTTCAGTCATCAAAAAATCAACATTGGCATTAAGCCGCCCCTTGTTAAGTCTGGGAGGCCATCTATCTTTCCACTCGTCAGGAACCATATTCCAATCACCTCCTATTAACACATTATCAGATGGGAACCTCACTTTAGTTTCAGAGATCAAATTAGAAATATCTTCTACTAATTTCTGGTTTTGTGCTGCATTGTTGAATCCATAGATATTAATTAAAATGAAAAATATACCATCGATTTTCAGTACCACCATCAACCAGTGCCCACTCCCATCATCTTTATGAACGATGATTTCCCCCGGACATTTGTTGCCCACTGGGTTGGCCCCAGCTTCACGATCAGCAATCGTTTCAGCTCCTGCATAGTTGGGCTGAATTCTTGACAAAAAGTGATTAGTTCATCTGAAAATTTGTCACCTGCGTCACTTGGGTCTGGTAGATGAGCCATGCCTTCTTTCATGTCAGTCACTGTCCACGGCCTGAAAACCATCATCGGTCCGTCCGCCCCCGCTACTTCGACCATTGGAGCTGTGACACTGATGTTTTCTTGCTTCACCTTTGATCTTGTCAGCATCTGTCCTGTTTCACTGACCCCCGTGCTGTCTGGTTCAGGGGTGTCGGGGATCGTTAAGTCTTCTTCTGTGCCCCATTCCCAACCCGAAGCGCCCGCTTGTGGTGATGCCTCGGCTCCCATGGGTGGTGGCTGTACAGCTAGGGCTGGTGAGGGTAGGGCTTGTGATGTTGGTCGTCGTTGTGCGGGTCCTCGTGCTTGAGCTGGTCTTCTCGGCGGGGGTGGGCAATCGAGGTCGGAGTCCAGCACCAGGGCTCTCAGGTCCGTCCCGGGACAGTGTGGTTTGTAGGCGGGTGGCGCCGCCACCCCCATCGGTTCATGTGGGAAAACAGAAACATTCCTTTGGTTAGTTTCAACTGGTGGTGCTGAAGCACACTCATACTTTTCACACATCTCATTCTCACTCCTATATGCCATTTCCTTTTGCATTTGTTTCCTTTCTCGTCTCTCGGCTTCTGTAAGCCAACAGTCCACTGTTTGTTCACATTTTCTACAATCATGATGAACGCAGCCACAACAGCCTCGTTGCTTTTCGCTGCCCTGCTCCACTGATTCCCTCACTACTTTTAGCCTGGTAGCGCTCAGTGTTCCCTCATTGGGAAAATCATGATACTTTATCAATTTTTCTATGCCCTGCATACATTTCTGCCCATAACATTTTCTCATTTGACAAAACACTGGTGTATCATATCTGGCAAACTTGCTCTGAGATTTCCCCATACTGGCTTTTCTCTACTTCCCCTGTGGATTTACTGTTGACGCGTCTCCTAATCTGTCGGACGTCTCCAACAGATCCGATCTCTAACCCGAGATCGGCCGGGGGTCACTGAAATCTTGACCCGGCTCCCCGATCACGATCAACCCCAGATTAAAGTCCACCTGAAATTAATCTTGGACCCCAATCTCGACTGTTGATCCGATCACAAATGCAAGTCAAATTCAGCACTTAACGAGCCCCATGCCCACCGGAAATCCCTGGACCTGCCCGTAGGTCCTGACTAATTTTGGACATATACCCTGGACTCGCACCACCGAAATAGATCTCAGCCAGTATGGTTCTCCTCAGCTCTATACCCCATATAAATCAATTTAGCTGTGTCTTACCAGGATGTCTTTTTCTCTGTGCCTCGGGTCCTGTTGATTCCAGTGGAGCCCCTCCCGGGCCTGATGCGTTCGGTCCCTCTCTCTAAAGTCTGGAGGTAGGGCTGGTACTGCTCAGTCCAGGTGGCCAAACACCGTCCGCTCTCAGGTCCAGAAGGCACTTCCAAGGAATCCCACTTCTGACACCAATTGTTGAGGCAAAAATTCAATAAACAGACATCACTGCGTAAGAGACACTTCAGAGTCAAATTAATAAAAAAAGAGAAGTTTATTCTTGCAAGAATAGGCCCAGTCGCTAACACAGATTGGTACACTGTGAACAGAGTGACGCGCCGAACACAGGCTGGGGTGAGATCTAAATAGTTCTCCCTCAAGGTTATTTTACTGCAGGCCAAGCCTTCTCTGTAAATTTCCACACACCATAGGATTCATCATGTTAGATTTACCTCCTCGTCTAAGATGACCTCTGACCCAGCCGGTTAGAAAACATTCCTCCATAGTACACATAGGAGGCAAAACATAAGATCTAATAACCATATGCAATACATGTAAGATTAAAATTAAATTCCACAACACAAGATAAAAATAATTGATCCATTATAAAATTAGGCTATGCAGATCGAAAAATGCAACTTGTTGAAAAAAAGGTAAATGACTTTGCAATTTATGTTTTTTTTAGGTAGCCTACTTTAACTTACATCTGTTGTTATTTGCAGAGGCGAGAGTACACAGCTTTATTACTTGAGTAAAAGTACAGATACCCCTTGCTAAATTTTACTCAAGTACAAGTAAAAGTACGACAGTCAGATTTCTACTTGAGTAAAAGTACTGAAGTACTTGTTTTTAAAAGTACTTAAGTAGTATCAAGAGTACAAGAGTACATTTTCTAAATATAGCTGCGAGCAGCGATTGCGGGCCCAAGCCGGTGGCACCTCAACCCCGGCTTTAGTTACCTAAAGGCACCACCGGGATGACGGTACCGCCGGCTTTGGCCCGAAATCGCTGCTCGCAGCTATATATATATATATATATATATATATATATATATATATATATATATATATATATATATATCGTCGCTGTCCAATGAAAACCGCGTATGTCCATTTTTGGCGATTTTGAGATTTTTTGACGGATAGAATGTCCAGGTTCATTTCCGTGTACAGCATGCGTCACATTATCTAAATGACCAATGAAAAGTTGTGAAATCATGTCATCTGATTTCCACGTATTTCCATTTGCTGTCAAAGCTGTCCATCACGCAGCGTATCTCCCATAGGCAGTATGGTATCTCCCCGCCCTGTGGAGGCATCTCGCCGCGTCACCGGTCTCGTGAAGTTTCTCGCCGGTCTCGTCTCTGAGACCCCTACACCTGGTATTAAAATGCGATCTGTATCCAGATAAGTTATCCGGATAATAAAAAAGGCATGTTAATGCAAGGTATAAATACGTTATGATCGAATTGTGATCGGATCTGCCTGACCATTTGGAGGTAGTCTGGCTCGCATTGTGTTCGGATCTTTACTACTAGTAAACGCAATCTGGTTGTTGAAACCACATATGTAGGCCTATATTTTACTTTTCCCAAAAATGCTAAAAAAAAAATAAACGAGTGAGAGCGTGTTATATAGACCATTTCAAAAGATGTAAACAACACTGGCCCAGAAGCACTTCCTGTTTCAGTTTGTAACTGTTTTCTTTATTTCACATATAAAGAAAACTTCTTAAAGATGTTTGTTTAACTTTTTGATTCAGTTTTAAATGTTCTGTTGGTTGTATTTTATCCCAGCTTTTATGTAGTGTTAAAAAACTGAAACAGGAAGTGCTTCTGGGCCAGTGTTGTTTACATCTTTTGAAATGGTCTATAGGCTATATGACACGTTATAGTCAGATATGACGGCGCAACTGCGACACGCATCACCGCAGATGAGCAGCTGAGCAAAACTGAAAGTAAGTCACAGACGCAATCATCTTCACAATCACACAATCATCTCACACACACAATCATCTTCAAGTAAAGAAACGAAGTGATCTTACCAGGGCAGGCTGTTGCCGAGCTCTTATTGATGTATGTCCTTGATTTTGAAATTAGCTGATGATAAAATTCAGCTCATATCTGTAATAAAATGGTGTTCATATCCGACAAAATTACGGTAAGATTGTGTAAATAAAGTATCAGTCAAGCATCGCCATGTCAGTGTATGATTCATTGTCTCTTCATAGTTTGCAAGAGACATTTAATAAACTGAGCGTAGCCTATTCATCTGTCGATATGAAACGCGATTTGGTCATTCTAATTAATGATCGGAAGAACGCGTATCGACCACCGTTACTATACAATATGCACGTATGTCCATTTAAACTCGATTTTGGGTCAAATATGGATTATATCATGACACTGGCAAGAATATGGTTACATTTAAAGATGTTGTGCCAAGCATGACAATGCTGCGTTCAGCTGTTTTTGAAATAACATGTTTTTTTCACTTCCTGAAAAGTAACCGTTTTGGACATACGTGGTTTTCATCGGGCAGCGATGATATATATATATAGGGCCCTATTTTAACGATCTGAAACGCAAGTGTCAAAGCGCATAGCGCAAGTAACTTTGTGGGCGGGTCCCGGGGCTATTGCTATTTTCCCGGCGGAATGCCTCTTGCGCCTGGCGCAAATCTAAAAGAGGTTGGTCTGAAGTAGCTTCATTATTCATAGGTGTGGTTTGGGCGTAACGTGAAATAAACCAATCCGAGCGCCATCCAACATACCCTTTAAGAACAGGTGCGCATGTTGCATGACGGATTGTTATTATAACGGCGGGTTTACCAGGCGCGCGCCAGTAGCGTTCACAGCCGATGAGACCGACGTTCTTGTCAGGACAGTGAAAGACAGAGAAGTGACGTTGTATGGGGATGGGAGAAACTCTTGCACATCAGCGTCGGTTAAACATTATAGCCTATACGTATGTTTCTTGCCACCATTGGGCAAACAGGTCTGATCCTTTAGTACTACAATAGCCTTAAGAAATGGGTATTTCGGTTTTTTCATCTTCATGTAAACCACAATGATTTCCCTCTTGTGTTAATATTTTTCCTTGTTATAATGTATGATTTGCAAAAATAAAAACTACTGCATCTACGTATGTTGATGAGAGAATCAGTATATGCGCGTTGTGTACCCGCTACATTATGGCCAAGCATGCGCGCTTAAAATAGCATTATGAACAACGCGCAACGCGCCATTGACTTTAGACCAGGTTTTTTCTGGTCAGTGGCGCAATTGTGTTCTGGAAGTGTAAAATAGCACCAGGGAATGTTTGCGCCGAAACACGCCTCCTTTTTGCGCCAATCCGCCCAGGGAGCGCAAGTTCATTTCCTAGTTTACCGACGTGCGTCTGTGGAGGGGAAAATCCCGCTTTGCGCGCGTGCAAAATAGGAATGAGACATGCGTTTGTGTATAAAGTCATTTGCGCCGGGTGCAAGATAGGGCCCATACAGTATATATATATATTTAGCCAGTGGCACCGCCACCTTGGTGCTTTTAGGGTTATTCTACATGACGTGCAAAAACGTAACCCCCGCTTTGACTGTCAAAAAGAAGTGTGCTGAAGAGCTTGCAGCAGTGAAGGCTCTGCAAAAGTGTGGATCGAGGGCACATTTTAACCACAAAGTATGCATGAGCAACCTTCTGAAAGGTCAGGTGTACATCAAGGTCTACATCTGTACTGTGTTTACATTATAGTATTTAGGGATGCGCCGATCTGATACTCAGGATCGTTATCAGCTCCAATACTGCCATCTTTGCCGGATCGGGTATATTTACACCACTTTAATCAAACCACTCTTCTTTAAAACATTACTATGTGATTTGTTTCACATGTATTTTGTTACTCTTATTGAGCTATTTTGTCCACATACAGGACTCCCTGCCAATCGTACGTGCTCACATCATTCTCTTTCTGTGAAAGCTGTACTGCATTCACCAGTTTTCACTCTACAGCTGTTGACCAGAGCACTGAAATTATTTCTCACTTAAACTACAATCAAATGGATTTTCCCACACGTTTTGCATTAGTCCTCTGCATGGCATTTTATTATTTTCTGTGCAGCTTCAGAAGTGCACGCACACAGCTTAGAACACATGACACGCACACACACTCAGTCACGAGAGAGGCGCGATCGAACTCTGTGTGTGTTTGTGTGTGAACAATGGAAACTCAATTTTGTTCATACAGGAAAATATTCAGACTAATGTCTTGTGGGAGCAACAGAATACATGTAACGGCATTACGTAATCAGGATACAAAAATCCAGTAACTGTAATTTGTTACAGTGAGTTACATCAAAAAAAGTAGTAATCAGATTGTAGTTACTTTTTGAAAAAGTATATAGTACTTAAAGCCACTTAATATAAAGTGGGACCCTTTTTTTATGAAATAATTTGTAACTGTATCGGAATACATTTTTAAAGTAACCCTCCCAAGCCTGGTCTTGTGTGGACGTCCGTTACTTTCACTTTTTAAGTTAGCGCTTTTTAAGGCCCCAATCCTACTGCATTACTGTGTGGATATTGATCCAATAGTTCTACCTAATTTTGAACACAAGAGGGCAGTATAGCACTATGAATGATTTTTTACTCTTTTGACTAAAACATTCTGGCTGTTTTTAAAATTAGACATAATTCTTAAATTTAAAAAAGGAATAAAATGGCTGTAGTTCCAATATTGGTATAGTCTTATAGAAAAATAACAACAAGTCCTCCAATTTATACGACCATAATGGTCGTTTGCGCCTTTCCTCAAATACGACCAATTGCGCCGTTTCCTAAAATAGTGCCCCTAAAGGCGGCGGGAGATATGCCACACAGAGTCGCCTCGATGCATTGTGGGGTTTCTACTTGATGCGGGAGATAATTGATGCTAATCAAGGTAAGTTGGGCTATTTTATCAGCGAACTTTGATAGCTAATATAATTTTAGAACAAAATAATATGCGAGGCGCTTTGTGCTGTTTCATCTTGCTTTGTAGTGATTAATGTTAACGTTAGTTGGAACTTGTTTTTACTTGGGAATACCGTATGAAATAAAACAATATGAAACATCCGAAAGTAGCAGCTAATTGGAAAAGTTAGACATCATACGTGACATTAATATTGGCTTCTATCGATATCTATCTTAACAACATTCGAAATCGATCGTTTACTGTTACTGGACAAATATTATGTCGTCTATTCAATAATTTAGGCCTATTGAATGTACGTCGCGTTTCAAAGTTATAAGGGACGAGATTTGTCTCATAAACATGTTTAAATCATTTGAGCACGTCACATCAGCATTTTAAAGTTAATATTTAGTGTGCAATTATTCGGAAATTTAAAAGTTGTGTGTAAGGGACCGTGTAAAAAGTCTACATATTTTGTTAAAACGTTCATAAGTTTCCATATTTTATTAATCAGACTCGATTACCCAAATACTATTTTTAAAGTAATTAAAATTGTGAATTACGTTCCAGTTCATTATTAATTGACGTACGATTAATATTTTAGATTATATATTTCCAGAAATATCCAATTGTGGAAATTAATAATTAAATACTGAAATATAGCCTAATCATAATAATAAATATTATTATTATTATTAATGCATATTCACATTTTTAATAAAATTGTTGTAATGGTTATTCAAATTGAAAGTATTCTTTTTTATATAAAATAATGTAATTATGTATAATAATATTATGGAATTGACCATAATATTTATATATGGAAAAACTTTTAACACTTCTTCAGAATTAGCAGGATAATAATAAAAAGTGAACAAAAATAATATGACCAATATATTCATGGTACTATATAGTACGTTGTGCTATTTTTCTCTGTTTTCTTCATAGTGTAAAGCCAGGAACATAATAAACAAGGCTAGAGGACAGGCAACAATTGGTGATTAACAAAAGGAGTCCGATGTTGATTTCTCACTTTTCACTTAAGCATGATCATATTATATTTACCAACACAGTGCCTCAGTGAAAGGGAATATTAAACTGAGGGCAGGGCGCTCCCCTCATCTCCATTTCGGTTTGGAACACCATTCCAGACTGGAAGTAACTTTTTGGATTTTGATTAAAGAACACCACGGCATTTTTTTTCTGTGCATTAACTTGCATGGATTAATTGTTCAGCACAAGTTTAAAAATATGCACGACTAACAAAGTAAATAGGGTCAATTTTGATTTCATGTCGACTTTAAGTTTAACTTTAAAACAATTTTCAAAACCAGGTTCTGAAAAGCATTATACTGTTGCAGTTTTCTTTAAATGTTTTTAAAGTTAGGTCACTGTGGTGACAATATTTTCTGAGACTGAATCTTGTCAACATAGTATAAATATTTATTATATATATATATATATATATATATTATCCACCCCCCACCCCCCATAACACATATCATTTTTGTTTGTTTTTTACAGATGCCTACTCTAAAGGACTGCAACACATGTGGTACAAAAATTGGAGTTGCTAGCAAAAAATGTCAACACTGCAATGCCAAGCAGCCATACAAGGACAATCTTGAAAAAAGAAAAGAAAAGATTTCCCTTGAATGGAGGAACCGCCAAAAGAAACACAGCAGTGTAAACAAAGTTTATGATGCAACTAATCTACTGGTAGGTTTATCTTTCAGATGTTAGTCCTAAAATAGTAAGTTACACATGCATTTGTTATATTTATATACAGCAATTCAGCAATTCTTTTTTCAGTGCAATAAAGAACATTAAATTAGAAGTTTGTGCATAACATTAGAAAGCATAGTAAAAAAATAATTTATATAGACCAGGGATGTCCAAACTCAGTCCCAGAGGGTCAGTGTCTTGCATTGTTTAGCTCCAACTTCGGGTTCAGGTGTGTTCAAGTGGGTTGGAGTTAAAAGTGGCCCTGCAGAAGCAGGATTGAACACCCCTGGAATAGAATAAAAAGTACTATAGTATCACAACAACTAAAAACCCATTCAAAATAATTTCAAATGCATAGACAAGAAGCCAAAACTTGAAAGGAACATTTTATATTTGAATCATATTAAATATAAACAACAGCTATCAAATCTAGAATCTAAAATTAAAGTTTGTATTTATATAATATTGTGCACACACACACACTTTATTCGATTTGATAGCCCAAATATAAATGTGTTAACTGTCTCTGAAGTCTCAGTAAATTCAAATAGTTTTCTCTCTCTCTCTCACTCTCTCTCTCTCTCTCTCTCTCTCTCTCTCTCTCTCTCTCTCTCTCTCTCTCTCTCTCTCTCTCTCTGTGTGTGTGTGTGCGAACTTGTATTTATTTATAATATTCTCAGTTTTATGATTGTCTCGATTTCATTCCAGCTCCACAAGTGGAACCTATTAGAGAGGTTCCCAATCCTTCTCCTTGCCAGGAGAACCTCAAATGGTTTTTCTGCTGAGTGCTTCTGTCCATGGAATATGGATACAGAAGATACTCAGGATGCTTTTCTTACAATAAAGAGGTTGTATGAAAGTCTTCTTAATGGTAATAAACACAAATGTGCAACGCATGCTAAATTTTCACATATTGTATTGTTTTTTTAGCGCATCCTCAATTAATTTGAGAATAAATTTGAAAAGACAGTAGTAAAAGGTTTTATAAACAGTATATACATTTTGCAAAATCTGGCCAAGCAGACTTTATTTTTTCTCACCTTAGGTTTTAAAAAATGTATATAAAAATAATATTCCCAACCTTTTTACATAGGGGAAATTACATAAGAAAACTTGAGCGGGGTGTTATTTGATAATGATAACACTGATATTACAATAATAAATACAACTCATACGTGAAATTTAACGTAATAATAATAAAATAAATAAATCTACAACACCATAATAAAACTTTATTTGTTTTTGGTGAATATTATTGAATTATTATTATTATTCTCATGTCCACATCACAGTTTCTTTTTTCCAACAGTGGCTATTGCAGATAAAGGAGCGAGCAGCACAGGGGAGAGTTCTGCCATAAACAGCTCACAGACAGAGACTCCACCAGCAGACCCAGCATCAGAGTCCGTACCTCTGCTCACCTGTAATGGTAAAATGTCTCAATAGAACTGACATGTTATTGTATAGTAAACAGTTTTGTGGTTTTGTGGTCTTATCAACTGTCACGCACCAAATAATTGTATCTTTCCAAATACAGACCCTAGGAGTTACACTCATTACACCTATTTCACAAAATACAACAAATATATGTTGTTTAATTCTACAATTTCTGTAAATGGACTTGGTGGTGTATACTTTCTGGACATGGTAGCCAATCAATTTCACACCATGCATGTCTCTGTGTGGCTGGAATACACTACATGACTTTTGCCCATATTTTTGCCTTGATTCAGAAATCGATTCTAGTTGCCGAAAGTCAGAGCCAGCCTACACATTATAGGCAGTAAGACTTCACTGAAAATCGAGTATTGTATGATAGCCACAGACTTATATTTATTTATTTTTTAGCTTCATTCTATGATTCCATCAAGGTAAAGGATATCAAACATGTTTTATAACTTAAGACCATTTTAATAACACTTTCCCCCTGTTTCACAGACAAGGCTTAAAGGGTTAGTTCACCCAAAAATGAAAATTCTGTCAGTATTTACTCACCCTCATGTTGTTCCAAACCTCTATGTGTTTATTTGTTCTGCTGAACACAAAGGAAGATATTTGGAAGAATGTTTTAATCAAACAGATCTCCTTCCTCATTGACCTGGTAACACACATAGAGGTTTGGAACAACTTGAGGGTGAGTAAACGATGACAGAATTTTGGGGTGAACTAACCATTTAAGCTAGTCCCAGAATAAAATGCATGTTTGAGCTGTTTTAACATTTCTAGGGCACATTTATAAGTTACTTTAATGTCCTAAATGAACTAAGGCTTAATCCTGGCCTAATCTAAACCCTGTCTGTGGAACCGGGCCATATTGTTTTATTTGGTCATGTTTTTCCTAAGCAATGACGCACATATATATTTTAGTTTATTGTGCCCAGAACAGAGGCTACAAGTTGTGTAGTGTATTCCAGACTTTAAATTGATTTTTCTTTTAAATGTTTTGATCACAGGAGCGTATTCAAAGGTTCATATCACAATTTTATTTTTCCAACAGTGGCTATTGCAGATAAAGAAGCGAGCAGCACGGGAGACAGTTCTGCCATAAACAGCTCACAGACAGAGACTCCACCAGCAGACCCAGCATCAGAGTCCACACCTCTGCTCAGCCCTGAGTCTGACACTCTTTTACTTCCTCCTGCATCTGCCACCTTGGCTTCTCTTGTTTCTATCACCACCTCCTTGACATCTACATCTTTATCCATTGCTCATCCAGTCTCCCCCCTGACTCATCCCGTTTCTGTCTCCTCTCAATCTAGTAGTCCTTTATCTTCTTCTCTTTCTTCTCCTCTGCCACCAACCGCTACCCTTTCTACCTGTTCTAAACTGTCCACTGAGCTAGGCAGTCCAGGCCCAGTCTCTTCCTCACGAAAAAAAAGACAAATAAAGAGGAAAGCAGATCATGAAGGTATGTGTGAATTTGTTGATTTTTCTTTTGACATAAGAATCAAAGCTAGATTTGATCACAGTTTTATTGCTGAAAGAACAGGCCTTTCTCATTGTTTTTTGAAAAGGAATGGGTTAGAATTCTACAAATGTACTTATAATATATTGTAATATTTTCTTTTGCACACATTGCAACATATTTATAGCAAGCTATTTAGTGTTCTGACCATACAGTGCCTAAGCCCTCCTGTTGATCTGAGTGCTTCTATTGTTCTCCTTTTTTGTATAAGGATTTTAATAAGAAATATTTTATTTCACAATTTAATTTTTGCAAATTAACATATTGACCATAGCAATGGTTGTGTGACAAAAATAAAAACTGCTGTTCCATATTTTAAAAAATTGTATTGATAATATAGAAATAAAACTATTGAATTATTTCAAATATTATTATTATTAAATATTATTTATTATGCTTATTATGATAGACGTAGTCCCAATAACTATTAATTTCCTTTGAATTTAATGTTGTATTTACCGTTCAGCAGTAGTATGATTGTAACTTCATGTGTTGTAAGTAAATGTCATTAACATTAACCCATGTTTCTTTCTGTTTCTGCTTTCTGTCTTCTCCTCTGCCACCAACCGCTACCCTTTCTACCTGTTCTAAACTGTCCACTGAGCTAGGCAGTCCAGGCCCAGTCTCTTCCTCACGAAAAAAAAGACAAACAAAGAGGAAAGCAGATCATGAAGGTATGTGTGGATTTGTTGATTTTTCTCTTGACATATAAATCAAAGCTAGGTTGATCACAGTTTTATTGCTGAAAGAACAGGCCTTTCTCATTGTTTTTTGAAAAGGAATGGGTTATAATTCTACAATATTGAAATATTTTCTTTTGCACACATTGCAACATATTTATAGCAAGCTATTTGGTATCATGACCGTACCTAAGCCCTCCTGTTGATCTGAGTGCTTCTATTGTTCTCCTCATTTGTACATTGCTTTGAATAAAAGCATCTGCGAAATTATTTAATGTAAAATATATATATATATATATATATATATATATATATATATATATATATATATATATATATAATTAAGAAACATACATTTAGTATCCATCTTATTTTGCACCATTGGAAGTAAGCTTTCTTAGAATGTGCAAGCCTTTTTTTACCATGTAAAGGTTAATGAATAGAAGGATTACAAAGTGAAGTACATGTGCTATGCACCAGTGTGTTTGGTTATGATAATAAAATGAAAATGTAAAAAATAAAAATAAAATGTCTTTTGAAATTGAAAGCTTTTACAGCTTTATTTAATTAATCAATTTTAATAAATTGAAAGTATATTATTCTGGAAGTCAAACACATTGAATCAACAAATGCCGTGGCACTCTTAGCTTTTGTAAGTTAAATATATATATATATATATATATATATATATATGTGTGTGTGTGTGTGTGTGTGTGCATTTGCATATATATGTAAAGAATTTATGTGTTGTTTTGACCATTCCATGTGTTCATACAAATCATGAAATGAGGTGTCTCAACAGTGTTTCAAAAACATGAATCTAAGATGTAACTGCAGGAATAATAATTACACCTCGTAACGAGTGACTACTGTATCATGATGAGCATGTGAGCATTGTAAAAAGACAGTCTCCAAACATTAAAATCAGTAACTTAAACAAAAAAGACAAAAACACACAAGTGTGGTGTGTAATGGAAATTGCCATGTCTAAAAATGTGTCATTGCCATATTACTGTAACATCAATGAAAACTGTCCTGTTTATATTTTTACACTAAGCTGCAATTTTGATTTTCCTTTTAAAAAATGCTTTATCCATGACCCACATGGTAATGTTTAGAAGATGTTTGAACTTTTTCTTTTACTTATGTCTGTTCCTAATTATAACCATATTTTATTTTTTTTTCAGAATGCCCCATGTATAAAGAATCAACCAGTTTCCCCTACAAAAAAATTTTGAGGAAAAGAATCAGGGAGGTTTGTTTCAAAAAACATTAAAATCCTGAAATAATGAACAAACAAAAAAAAGGTTTAGGTATTCATATAATTCATGTTATAATTTTCAACCGTGGATTTTAATAAGAAATATTTTACTTCATAATTTAATTTGTGCAAATTAACATCTTGACCATAGCAATGGTTGTGTGACAAAAATAAAAACTGCTGTTCCATATTTTAAAAAAAATTGTATTGAGAAATAAAACTATTGAATTATTTCAAATATTATTATTATTAAATATTATTTATTATGTTTATTATGACAGACGTAGTCCCACTAACTATTAATTTCATTTGAATTTAATGTTGTATTTACCATTCAGCAGAAGTATGATTGTAACTTCATGTGTTGTAAGTAAATGTCATTAACATTAACCCATGTTTCTTTCTGTTTCTGCAAAGGGTCATGCGGAGGTGTTGGTGCAGTGGCATCCTTGCTCTAGATGGTATGGATAATATTTGAAGTTTATTGTACTTAGAAAATTGACAGAACTAACAAAAATATAAGCAGAGAACAATTAATACATTACATAAACATTTATTCAGTTTTAACTAAAGTTGCAGTTTGATCAGGACTTCAGACTTTAATCTAATGTCATTTGAAATGTGGTGTGCTTTTAATTTTTATCTATTCTTTAATGCTTTCAACCACTCATAGTTTCAAGTATTTACTTTTTTATCAAGCCTTTGTTGAGAACTGCATTTTTAGTTTTGTTTTTGTCTTAAACAATGAGATTATAATTGATTGGGAACAATCAAACGAGTAAAAGATGTGACACATTCTGACTATTGTGAATAATTAAATCCTCTGCTGAATGCATATTTTCAAACAATTACATTATATAATATACAAAATACATTATATGCATTTCATAACTGAACTACATCTTATTGTACAGAACCAAGATAGTATTTATATTCCAGTAATGAACATTGTGACTAACACTTTTTGCTGTTTTACAGTGGGAAAAAATGGAAAAATTCCTGGGAGCCAAGAGAAAATTTTCAAAGTTCATCCTGAAGATGAGTGTGTGTGTGTGTGTGTGTGTGTGTGTGTGTGTGTGTGTGTGTGTGTGTGCGTGCGTGTGTGTGTGCGTGCGTGTGTGTTCCGATGTATTGTTTGTTGCTAGGTTGTAAAGTAGATGCCTTTTACGAGTTACACTTTGTCTTTCAGTGTTAAGCCATATCAGTTCTAATTGATTCTTGTGTTCTGTTTCTGTTTCTCAAAACTTGTTATTGGACTGAGAGATCTAATGGAAAACCGCTGTCTTTGCTACATTTAAAAGCAATAAATAGCAGAATTTATTAAATTAATCATGATTTTGTGGTTCTTTGGTTCTTTCCATGGAGTCCCACCCTTTGCTGACACACACACTAGTATTCCTATCATAATGGGGGCATTCCATAGACGGAATGGTTTTTATTCTGTTCAAACACCAGACCTACCCCTCAGAGAAAACATTCTTTTCATTTAAACATTCATTTTAAAATACATAATAAATCTGTATGATAGGAAAACCAGTACACATACGCACACACAAACAATCTCTCTCACACACACAGAGACACACACTCTCATTCAGACACTCTCACACAGACACATTCTTTCACACATGCACACACACACACACACACTGACACAGATGCTCTCTCACACACACAACGAATGTCCCTTATTACCCTAACCTACCTATCCATCTAAAAACTGGATTTTTTACAGAAGTAAAATCAAAGTCCTTTCAGGCAAGTCATGCCACTCGGCCGCCATCTTGGCAACGCCTCCGGTCAGCTATTGGCTTCTATCTAAATGACTGGGCAGAGAGTCAGAACTGCACTTTCACTAGGAAACATTCACAAGTTTTGATTTTTTTTTTACATAAAAACTGCATGTATAGAAACAGCAGTAAAATGTGATAAAAATCGCTGACAAAGTTTGATGACTTTGGCCCAAAATAAGGTTTAAAACGCCGTTTTCCCACAGGTTATACTTTTACTGCGCATGCGTTCTCTCGTTCTCTGTCACGCGCGCGCTGTACAGTGTGCACGCTCTAGCTCGCTCGATCAGCGAGCCTCTATCAATCTGCAGGAGGAGACACCCAGAACTTCCGGGAGACTTGGGATGTCAGATATTTACACAACACACACACACTGCATATCAAATCTGCCGCCTTTTCAAACAGTAACGTGATTTAAATGTTTCCCAACTTGACCGTTAAAAGCAGATGATTGGCTGTCCAGCGGGAGGGGCGGGGCATTTGCATACAACCCCCATCTTTGGTGTTACGGGTTTTTTCCCTATACATTTGTAATAAGGACTGAGGAAGTGGCATGTCTCTATATAAATAGTCTAAATCCTGTAACACGATTATATTTGCATGCTCACATACACGCACACACACTCTCACACACACACACACACGCACACTCTCTCTCTCACACACACACACACACACACACACACACACAATCTATCTCAGACACAGACATACACTCTCTCAAACACAAAGACACTCTCAGATACACGCATGCACATACAGACACAGAAGTAAAACACCTGCAACACGATTCACAGTGATTATATTTGCATATGGTCACACACACACAACGAATGTCCTTAACCCCTAACCCTAACCTACAGTACCATCTATAAACAGGATTTTTTGCATAAGTAAAATCATGCAACATGGAGATTCACAGGGATTATAATTGCATATGCTCACTGATCTCTCTCTCTCACACACACACACACACACAAACACAACGGATGTCCCAAATCCCTAACACTAACCCTAACCCCAAACTACAGTACCATCTATAAACAGGATGTTTTGCACAAGTAAAATCATGCAACGAGTGATTCACAGGGATTATATTTGCATATGCTCACACACACACACACACACACACCTATACGGGTTTATGTGTATTACAAGGACACTTCAGCCCAAACCAGTTTTTTGCTGTATTACGGGGACACCCCTTTCCACTTGCTCTACAGAGTTGTGCTGCATATCAAAAAATTTAGTTTGAGATCCACAACACAGATTTCACTTCAGAATTAATTTATACTCAACACAGATGATAATGTAACAACCTGACAAAATACACAATTATGAGGACATATTATAATTACATGTAAGCCCCGCCCATGACACAAACCGTTATTATAAGGACAGTGACTATAACACACACACACATGCCATGATCGTGTATTAAAGGGACACACATGTATTAAGAGGACATATCCAAACAAACACAAAATAAAGGCATTGAGTATTAAAATGACATTGCTGAATTGCTGAAATGAGGAGAAATGGCTTAGCTCTTTAACATATTTGTGAACCCTTATGATACTACCGTCAGTCAAACATTCTGGTCACAAAGTTCAGTCCCACTTTATATTAAGTGGCTTTAAGTACTAAGTACTTACATCGAAAAATAAGTACAATGTATTATTGTGTTCCTGTTGTATTGTAAAAAATTTTGGCTGCTATTGAGATGTGATACGGGTAAGGTTAGGGTCAGGTGTGGTGGTATGGGTCAGTTTAAGGGTAGGTTAAGGTGTGAGGGGAGGGTCAACTGTGTAATTACAAATGTAATTACATAAAGTAAATATAGCTGTAATTACATGCTGGTATTTTTTAAAAAATATAAGTACAATGTAAAAACATGTATGAACACAATAAGTCCATTGTATCAAATTATTAATTTCAATGTAAGTACATAATACTTAAAGCCACTTAATATAAAGTGGGACCCAAAGTTCTGGTCTGTTAATAATGCCCTGAATATCAAAATCCTTTAAAAAGGTAGTAAACAGTTTTGTGACTTGACTTCTAAACTTTGAAAGCCACCACAGCACTGTTCAAGTCAAGTCACAAAACTGTTTACTACCTTTTTAAAGGATTTTGATATTCAGGGCATTATTAACAGACCAGAACTTTCATGTTCATGTTATCACTGTGAAGCTGCTTTGATACAATCTGTATTGTGAAAAGCGCTATATAAATAAATGTGACTTGACTTGACTTGTTCAGAATTTAGACACACTTGATCAGTTTAAGTCTACAAATCTCTTTAAACAACCAAGCTTTAACTCTAACCAAATTTAATGCAAAAACAATTTAATGCTGCAATACTTAGCTCAATCAGAACCAAGAGTATTTTTCTGTTAATCTTTGACACTGTAATGTGTGAGCTTTTTGTCTTCCAATGTCGTATCCTTGGACAATCAAGCCATATGCTTTTATATGCACACCCAGGAACCCCTTTAATTGAAAACTAAAAAAAAGCTAACACAACCGTGAAAATGTTGTCTATAATTAGGACAAAAGTGATTTATGAGGACAAACGGTTTAACACACACACAACCGTGAAAATGTTGTGTATTATAAGGACAAAAGTGATTTATGAGGACAAACGGTTTAACACACACACACAACCGTGAAAATGTTGTGTATTATAAGGACAAAAGTGATTTATGAGGACAAACGGTTTAACACACACACAACCATGAAAATGTTGTGTATTATAAGGACAGAAGTGATTTATGAGGACAAACGGTTTAACACACACACAACCGTGAAAATGTTGTGTATTATAAGGACAAAAGTGATTTATGAGGACAAACGGTTTAACACAAACACAACTAGGGCCGCAGCGACGCGTCGACGTCATCGATTACGTCGACTATGAAAATACGTCGACATGCATGGAAAGCGTCGACGCGTCACATTCATTGTTTACGTTTTAATATCGAGTCACGGCAGCTTCTGCTCCAGCTCATGGTGAAAATGACACAGTCACACATCACACAAATTATCACATAAAGCCAGACCACGATCATACAAAGTATGTGAATACTTTAAACTACAGCCGAACAGAAAGGTGCTTTCCCTATGCAAAGCAGTAGCCTAACGTAAAACTGAACGACCATCATCCTGTCACCGAGAAACATCCTGTGAGACTGCGAACTCAAAACGACGAGCCAGCTAGTAGTAGGCTTTATAATTCCAGTCAGTTTTTGGAGTTGTTGCGGTTATACCTTATTTTTTCAGCTATTACAGCTTGTATGCTAGGTAAGATAATTGCTAACAAAGCAGATGTAATTTATTGCCCCATTCGGCGACAATAATGGACTTTCATTTATAACTTCAACTTAAATCTGTCAACGAAGCTTTCAATCAGTGCATTTAAATAGCTAGTTTTTAAAAGGTATGTATGCACATGTAGACTAAAGACCTGCACTCCTGCGCGACCCAACTCAACAGAAAGAATGAGGCGCGGTATCTGATGGCCGAGTGCGGGCGCCGGGCGCAGAGCCGCAGACGTTAACGCGCTTGTGTGTATGCTGTTACCGGGAGAATAAAACGATTCGCGGGACTCGTTAAAATAGAAATCTATATATTGAACATCTCAAAACTAGTAAATTGTCACATATCGGTTGCACAAAAGCAACAAGAACCACTAAAACAAAATAAAAACTATTTACAGGTGAGAGTCTATTTATTTATATCATATGTTTGCAGCGTTTAACAATGTAGCCAATCACAGACATTTGTGTTGATTTCTTGAATGCATTGGCCAATCGGAAGCATTTAAGAGAGAATCTCCTCACGGCTCAAAATGGACTTTTTGTTCAGTGCTGAATTCTGCATATTGGCAAATCGATGTTATGAAAGATTCATTGTGCAGTCAGTTTCATTGCTAATAACAGATGTCAGCTTTTTAGGAATTATTAAGGGAGAAATCCGAATCTTTAAAAACAAACGATAACGTATAAATTTACATATTAACAGTAGCTTAGGCTGTAATCTAGTGTGTGTGAACCTTTTTATAAAAAAAAAAAACACAAGTGCATTTCGAACAAGTTAATTGAGTAAATCATATTCCCACTATAGTAATAAAAATACAGACTATAATAAACACATTTTCTAAATAGGCCTGTAATTGTATACATTGGACATTTTATGAAATAGTACCATTAGTAACAAATAAAGTTTAAAATATTTGTTTATTTCATTACCCTTTCTGAGATACTTTTTTTTGTCATTCATCATTTCATGTTAAAATAATATACAGATGCACTACCTACTCTTCAAAATACAGCTGATATAGCCTATTGGTAGCATTCATAGCACAATAATAACATCATAAACATTTTTAAACATTGACAATATGTTTAAAAATGTCTATGATGTTATTGTTGTGCTTGTTTTATTACTCAGGAAGAGACAAAGCTGTGTGCAAGATTTCTTTCATAAAAAGGACGTCACCGTTTGCACGCCCCACATGGCCGCTGGACTTACTGATAGCATTCTGAACATGATTTTAAAGGATGAGACCTCTTTCTATTGTAGAGCTTTCGTGAGATGATCAACGTATTCAAATTAGTAACAAAGTCACTAAAAAATGTTTTCACTGTTTATGTTGGACTTTGCTCCTTTCAACAACTTAATGCCTTTATAATAATGTATTTTATTTTATTTTTTTTGCGCTGTGTTTGGCAGAATTTATGTGAAATTAATGTTACATGATGCACTAAAGTGTTGCTTGCATTTTAATTCTGGCACTTTATTTTTTATACTGGGAATTTTCAATGTATTTTTCAGAAAATTAATTAATAAAAGATTGAAATACTAATGGTAGAAGTTATTATTTATTGGAAATTTTCCCAATCCAAATCAGCTAAACCAAAAAATAGGCATTAGATTAATCGAAACAATAATCGTTAGATTAGTCGACTAATCGAAGAAATAATCGATAGATTAATCGACAACAAAAATAATCGTTAGTTGCAGCCCTAAACACAACCATGAAAATGTTGTGTATTATAAGGACAGAAGTGATTTATGAGGACAAACGGCTTAACACACACACAACCGTGGAAATGTTGTGTATTATAAGGACAGAAGTGATTTATGAGGACAAACGGCTTAACACACACACACAACCGTGGAAATGTTGTGTATTATAAGGACAGAAGTGATTTATGAGGACAAACGGCTTAACACACACACAACCGTGAAAATGTTGTGTATTATAAGGACAAAAGTGATTTATGAGGACAAACGGTTTAACACACACACAACCGTGAAAATGTCTATAATTAGGACAAAAGTGATTTATGAGGACAAACGGTTTAACACAAACACAACCGTGGAAATGTTGTGTATTATAAGGACAAAAGTGATTAATTGTACTTTAGTATTTTAATTTACTTTAACAGTTTGCCATAGTTGGTATAAAGTTTTGGGTCCCACTTTATATTAAGTGGCTTTAAGTACCATGTACGTTGAAATTAATAATTTGATACAATGGACTAAGTGTACTTACATGTTTTTACATTGTACTTATATTTTAAAGATACCTGCATGTAATTACACTATTGACCTTCCCTTAACCCACCTAACCTTACCAGTATCACATCTCAATAGCAGCAAATGTGTTTTACAATACAACAGCCACACAATAAGTACATTGTACTTATTTGTTGATGTAGATACATAGTACTTAAAGCCACTTAATATAAAGTGGGACCAAGTTTGGTCTAGATTGTCTTCGCCTTATCATTGATACATTGATTGTAGTTTGGCTTATTTGACAATTGTTTTGTGGTTAACTTGAGTTAGTAGTTTTGTTAGTTTAGTTCAGATTGCCAAACATTTTATTTGAGGGGATGCTTTGGTTGGGCCAAAATTGTTGGAGAGAGCGTTGAGAGCCATGTGTTCCTTTTGTGTTGTGGGGGCGCCAGTTTCTGGTTGTTTTTCCACTCCACTGGAGCTCCACATTCAGCTAGTTGTAATCGCAAAATTAACCTCTCCAGGGTGAAACAATTTTGTGTGTTTTGTAATAACAACCAGCTGTCTGTACATTTTACCTTATATAGATTTGTAATAGCATATATTCTGTGATTTGAATGTTCGTCATTTGCATTTACATGTTTTCATTTGGCAGACACTTTTATCCAAAACTACTTACAAGTAGTATGCAGGGTGCAGCTATCACTACAGAGCAAACAGGGGTAAGGTGCCTTGCTCAAGGACACTTCAGTCATTTCCTGCTGGCACTGAAAATCGAACCAGCAACCTGGTTACGAGTCTAACTATAACTACTAGGCCATTTGTTATATATATATATATATATATATATATATATATATATATATATATATATATATATATATATATATATATTAGATGTGGGCATAGATTGAGTTTTTAATCTAGATTAAACTCACTGTAATCTTGACATTAATCTACGTTAAAATGGCTCATTTGAATACTGCCGAAGGCATTCAGAATATGTGTGCTACCCAAATAAATAACCTCGCAGGTAGTTTGTAATTAAATATGTTTTATACAAGATTAAACAATGAAATGTTCATATTATTATACATAACAAGAGTAATCAAAATTATTTTATTCTATTGTCAACCCTAGTTTTAAACAGCACGAAATAATTAAATCAGTTTTTTTTTTCATAAGGTTTTCTTGTGTAATTTTAAACCCATTTGATCTACTTTTCTTCTGTGTAACACGAAACGAATTATGTTGTAGTGTCCGGGAAGCTCTTTTTCTTACAATACAAATGAATGGGGAGAGGGATAAAATATCTGATATGTAATAATATGTCACTTGTTGAGCCAAGTAAGCTTATATGTTAAATAAAACACAAAGACTATGTGGTTATTTTCCTTTTAATGCGCCCGATTTATTTTGCTCTCCATTTTCGTAATTATTCTCTACATTACACATTTGCACCTCATGGCACCCAGTGTACTCCTGAGGCGAGTAGGCCTGCCTTATATGCTGTGTTTCGGTTCATTTATGACTCATAAGACGAGCATATTTATTTCTTATTTATTAAATCCAGGCAATTGGTTGATGAAACATTTATTAAAATTAAGAAACAATTAATGCAAAACGAAATTCACCTTAATGAAAGGCTTTGTGCTCTATGTTTGATGTGACCGTTTTAAGTCTTTTCAGTGCCGCTTTCAGAGTGGTCAAGTCCCTAACGGGGAACTGTCGCATAGCGTTTTTTTCCCTCATAAATGCATACACGAAAAATAAGACAAAATGAATATTTTATGTTCTGTGGAGAGCCAACCCTTCTTCATCCGGTGGGTATAGGATTATTTTTTGTTCTTTTGCCTTTGTGTGTGTCCCTTTCGTTACGGATGTGAATTTCCCTCGTTTTAAATATAAAATGCATAGACTGATATTTTCCTAATGTCTGGATAAACAGATGTTTTAATATATTGGTTTTAAATGCCCCTTACAGTGCAATTCGGTTAGGTATAGGCCTACATCTACGCTAATATATCAAAGTGAGAGTCATTGTAGCTTGCGTAGTATAGACTCAGCTCCCAACCCAACTTTGAGAATAGATTAATAGCGATCTCCCGACAAGAGTCTCACGTTAACGCCGATGACGGCCGACCACTAATATATATATTAGAGGTTAGATTAGATTAATAGATTAATTTTTTTAATCTAGATTAATTTTGAAATTAATCTAGATTAATCTAGATTAAAATGGCTCATTTGAATTCTCCCAAACGCATAATGTGTGCTATACCCATATAAATAACCTCGCAGGTAGTTTGTAAATAGGCCTAAATATGTTTTATGCAAGATTTAACACTGGAATCTTCATATTGTTATGAATAATGAGAGTAATCATAATAATTTTATTCTATTGTCAACCCTAGTTTCAAACAGCACGAAATAATAACTAAATCAGTTTTTGTTGTTGTTGTTGTTTTCCTAAGGTTTTCTTGTGTAATTCTAAACCCATTGGATCTACTTTTCTTCTGTGTAACACGAAATAATTATGTAGTGTCCGGGAAGCTCTTTTTCTTACAATACAAATGAATAGAGAGGGATGAAATATCTAATGAATGCATATGTAATGCATAATACAGAAATCAGCTGCTTGAATGACAATTGCTGATGTTATTGGATTTTCAGGTGAGATTATCAATTCATTCAGTTAACGCATGCTCTGAAATCCCTTCATATGTTTTCTGTATCCGATCTTGAAAAGACCAGGTGTAAATGCCCTCCGAAACGCATTCGAGACGGATTTGAATCCGATCACTCAAACCACATCAGAAGGTATAGGCGTACTGTAGTCTGGCTGCATTCCAGACGAAACTGGACGTGTATAAATGCATCTGGTTGTTGAAACCACTTATGTAAATGTTACTACTCCCAAAAATGATAAAAAATAAACGTGTGAGAGCGTGTTATAGGCGATATGTCATATTACTTTAGTCAAATATGACGGCGCTGCGACACGCATCACCTCAGATGAGCAGCTGAGCGCCTATCAAGCCGACGTGTCGCAATCTCGCAAATCAAAGTGAAAGTAAGTCGCAGACACTTAACACTGCAATCTTCATTAAAAGTAAAGAAACTAAATGATCTTACCAGGGTTGTTGCCGCTCTCTCTTATTGCCGTCTTGAAAATAGCCGATGATCATTAAATTGGAGCTCTGTTGTTTTCGGTGACGTGCACTTCATTAAATCCGCATATAGCGTGGGGGTCTGGGGGAATTGAAGATCGGATTTATATCCGTTTTGCATGTGACCAACCAGGTGTAAAGTGGATCGTTTTGATAAATTAGATAGCTATCCGATCTTAGAAAACGTATGAAGAGGCCAGGTGTAAACAGCCCCAGCCCCCAGACGTGGTGCGGTGCTGCTTCTCGTTCGGTGTGCGACCCCCTTTATGTATTTCATGTTAAATATAAAATGCATCTTAGACTGATATTTTCCTAATGTCTGGATAAACAGACTTTTCAATATATTGGTTTTAAATGGCCCTTACAGTGCAATTCGACTTTATCTGCGGTAAAATATCAAAGTGAAAGTCATCATAGCTCGCGTGATATAGTCAGCTCCCAACTCAACTGTGAGAATAGATTAACGGCGATAATTTTTTCGCCCGACAAGAGTCTCACGTTAACACAGCACACTGTCAGAAAAAAAGGTACGAAAGCTGTCACTGGGGCGGTACCTTTTCAAAAGGTACACTTTTGTACCTAAAGTGTACAAATATGTACCATGAAGGTACCAATATGTACCCTTTAGGTACAATAGTGTACCATGAAGGTACCAATATGCACCCTTTAGGTACAAAAGTGTACCTTTTGAAAAGGTACCGCCCCAGTGACAGCTTTCGTACCTTTTTTTCTGACAGTGCACGTTAACGCCGATAACGGCCCACCTCTAATATATACATATATATATATATATATATATATATATATATATATATATATAAAATTTATATGTGCGTGTGTGAGAACATAAAACAGCACACCAAGTATGGGACCAAGAACCAAATTTTTAATGCCGTCAAAACACTACATGTTTTGTGCCTGTCTCTTTCTTTTCTCTGCCAACCCCTTATTTCGGACAAAATCTCGGATATTTTGCAATGAGCGAGTAGACAAAGCAGGATGCTCGGCATTCTTGCACTGCTGGCAATCAATTTTAGTGGCGAGTTTGTGTTGTGTAATATGCTTTTTAAAATGTCTCATCACTGCTGCAATTTCAGATGGAGACCATGGTTTTTTTTGATTCCTTCTGGCATCCTTTTCAGGAGGATTTTCAGGAACGCCTACAAAAGAGGAAAACAGATTCCTAGGATAAACAACATGATGACTAGATCTCATCTTCCTATTCTTCCAAACAGTCTAATAATTATCTTTAGTCTAGCCCATAGATAAATATAACTAGATGCCGCCTTCAAGCGCTCCAGGCACGTGGATGTTTCCGAAATCTTGGAACGCTCCACATGTCAGTTGCTGCTGAAGACACTTACTGTTTGGTAAATATGCCACAACCCTGTGCAGTAAAAACCGTTGTGATATAAATACCGCCCAAAAAATGGTGTAACCTTTCACAGGTAAGGATATATTATTTATTTTGAGTGTTTATATCTATTACTGATTATTAGTTGTTAAGTTTTTTAAATGATTGTATTATTTTGTTATGTTTGCTAACGTTCTTGTTTAGCAGTTTTAAAAATCTTAACGTCAAACAAAAATATTTAAAAGGGATTTAACCACTATTTTCATTAGCTTAGGTGTAAAATTATTTAACATCAAAGATAACCTTAAAGGTGGGGTATGTGATTCTTTTTTTTGTCAATTTTTTCAAAATAACTTGAAATCCTATTCCTAACCCACTTACAGCCACTGAGTTAGAAGCACTGAGATGAAAATTAAGCAATTTAATCATCTGTGGAAGTGGCAGAACTCGAAAAACTCTAGCCAATCATTTCCAAAAACACCTAGAATCATTGGACAGTAAGTTTGTCAATCAAACGCCCGTACCATACCTTCCTCCACCCAGCGCGCGTGACCCCCTTCGTGCTCAAAGCTTGTGACGCATGCGC
This sequence comes from Cyprinella venusta, assembly GCA_038021265.1. Classification (NCBI taxonomy): domain Eukaryota; kingdom Metazoa; phylum Chordata; class Actinopteri; order Cypriniformes; family Leuciscidae; genus Cyprinella; species Cyprinella venusta. Next base: position 14,840,352 of record CM075868.1, read on the forward strand.
ATCTCGTCACGAAAGCCGGTTATATGATTAGTAGTAAATCGTCTTTACAATTAGGGCCGATTGTACAATTAGAGCAATTGTGTGTGATTTGAGTTGGACTGAAATCTGAAAAGTTAAAGAGAACGATCTGTTTAGTCGGCTCTAAGTTCATTAAAACAACTATTTCAAAAGCTGAACAGATTTTCTTTTTTTAATATTATAGTAAGAATATGTAACTCTTTTATATTTGTAACTCTGTTTTTCAATTATTCGTTTTAAATAATTGAAAAATCTGAAAATGATTAGCCGGCAAAATAATCGACGATTAGTCGATTAATTGTTCTAATAATCGTTAGATTAACCGATTATAAAAATAATTGTTTGTTGCAGCCCTAATTACAATCTCTCACACATCTGAGTTTTCATTCGTCCATGTTCTTCGTCAGGGCCATCGTTGAAGGAAAGAATGTAGGACCATTTGAATTGTATATTTTCAAAATAGATGAAATATTTTCAAGAAAATGTTTTCCAAATCCCATACCCCACCTTTAATCGTATGAAAATCATGTGCTTTAACTCTCTGGCAGATGTAGACGGTTATACACGTAAATAGCCACCCGAGCAGACACATTCAGTTCGCTGTGTGCAGTGTGACTACAGCAGCAACTGATTGAAACCACATATGGTCATGCAGTGTGAAAAGAACAGTGACCTGACTACTTTGAAAATCGTGCAGTGTGAACTCTGCTTTAGGCAGCTTGATCTTCACTATTGTCTAATAAAGTGTTCATTGTGCATTTTTGTTTGTGTTTTTTTTTACCGGTTTGTTCACGCTCTTCTTTACTGCTGCACTTCTTCTTCTTTTTACTTTTTCGGTAGACAGCTTAAAAACAAAACAGAAACACATGTACATTTAATTTAAATCAATCAACCAAATGCCAAAATTGATCCAGACCAAAATCTAGATCATATATGCCGCTGATTTTTAGCTTTGACTAACATTTACATATATATCCTTAAAATGGATTAGTAGTTAAAAACTTCCGTCTTGTCTTACCTGCAGTTGGGCTTTCTACGGCAACGTCATCATCTATGAAAGGAATAATAAAATACTGTAACATACAGTAGGCACTGCTTGGTCTACATGAACTGAATCAAACCTTGCTAAACATGCTAGTTAAATGAGATAAATGCCCATACCATCTGAGGTGCCTGGAACATCCTCAACAGGTCGCCTTACTCGCTTTAGTTCTGTGGTGTGAATAATATAGTTTACTATTAAGGTTATGGTGTCACATGTTTATTTATATACAAGCATAAAGTGGAGAAAACACCATGATGACTAGATCTCATCTTCCTATTATTTTAACCACTCTAATAATTATCTTTGGTCTAGCCTTGTTTGAAAGATTGTAGTCTCAGGGATGCAAACACATGTATGGTAAAAAAAGATAGAGGTAATCCAAGCCCTTGCCCTGCGGTAATGTATCCAATATATCCAGATACTTACTTTAACACCAACCCGTCATCCCTGCCCCACCCCTATAGGCACATATAGTAAAATTAAATTTAAATAAAGTTTTAACAAAAGAGGTTTTATAAAAAGATAAGCCTCACATATTTCAGCCTTTAAATTATTTTTTTATAAAAAGAATGAGTCAAAAAAGTTAAATTAGCTGACATTTACATTAATTCACAGCAAGTTATCTTTTATTATTAATAGTAAAATTTGGTTCGATTTTCCCGTGGCGTCTGTCATCTCCCCACAACGACAAAGAAGTTTTAGTAGCTAATAGATTTCCACTACCCAAAAAACGCTCGCTTTAGCTGTGCTACAAGATATAACATTATTTACGGAGAAGAGAAAAACACCTGTAGTGTTTGGGTGCACCCCCATCCTTCATGTTGGCTGAGCTTTCAATGTTGTTACGGAAAGGGCGAAGCTGATTGGTTGTTCTTGTCACTGCAGTGCGTTTGCGGCATTCTGAAAAGTTGAGGTGTTTTCATCTCGCTGCGCCTGGGAAAAATGAGCGCGTCGCTTCAATTATGAGCGTGCTTACCGCGCGCCTACATTGAAATACTGAACTTGAGTGCGCAAAAGACACGATATGTGAACGGCCCCTTGACGAGCTACCTCCAATCACGTCACAAAATACTCACTTAAGTCACCCAAACTGACGTGAAAAAAGCATCGAAAAGCACACTGTTTGCATCCCTGCAGTCTTGACTAAAGTGTTGAGTGGCTGTTTTGGCCTATTGTAGGCAAGCAGGCATGTAGGTAGATTTTATCATTTTTGTAAAGGAATTTAAATTTGATCTTCACTATTGTCTAATAAAGTGTTCATTGTGCATTTTTGTTTGTGTTTTTTTTTACCGGTTTGTTCATGCTCTTCTCTACTGCTGCACTTCTTCTTCTTTTTACTTTTTCGGTAGACAGCTTAAAAACAAAACAGAAACACATGTACATTTAATTTAAATCAATCAACCAAATGCCAAAATTGATCCAGACCAAAATCTAGATCATATATGCCACTGATTTTTAGCTTTGACTAACATTTACATTTATATCCTTAAAATGGATTAGTAGTTAAAAACTTCCGTCTTGTCTTACCTGCAGTTGGGCTTTCTACGGCAACGTCATCATCTATGAAAGGAATAATAAAATACTGTAACATACAGTAGGCACTGCTTGGTCTACATGAACTGAATCAAACCTTGCTAAACATGCTAGTTAAATGAGATAAATGCCCATACCATCTGAGGTGCCTGGAACATCCTCAACAGGTCGCCTTACTCGCTTTAGTTCTGTGGTGTGAATAATATAGTTTACTATTAAGGTTATGGTGTCACATGTCTATTTATATACAAGCATAAAGTGGAGAAAACACCATGATGACTAGATCTCATCTCCCTATTATTTTAACCACTCTAATAATTATCTTTGGTCTAGCCTTGTTTGAAAGATTGTAGTCTCAGGGATGCAAACACATGTATGGTAAAAAAAGATAGAGGTAATCCAAGCCCTTGCCCTGCGGTAATGTATCCAATATATCCAGATACTTACTTTAACACCAACCCGTCATCCCTGTCCCACCCCTATAGGCACATATAGTAAAATTAAATTTAAATAAAGTTTTAACAAAAGAGGTTTTATAAAAAGATAAGCCTCACATATTTCAGCCTTTAAATTATTTTTTTTATAAAAAGAATGAGTCAAAAAAGTTAAATTAGCTGACATTTACATTAATGCACAGCAAGTTATCTTTTATTATTAATAGTAAAATTTGGTTCGATTTTCCCGTGGCGTCTGTCATCTCTCCACAACGACAAAGAAGTTTTAATAGCTAATAGATTTCCACTACCCAAAAAACGCTCGCTTTAGCTGTGCTACAAGATATAACATTATTTACGGAGAAGAGAAAAACACCTGTAGTGTTTGGGTGCACCCCCATCCTTCATGTTGGCTGAGCTTTCAATGTTGTTACGGAAAGGGCGAAGCTGATTGGTTGTTCTTGTCACTGCAGTGCGTTTGCGGCATTCTGAAAAGTTGAGGTGTTTTCATCTCGCTGCGCCTGGGAAAAATGAGCGCGTCGCTTCAATTATGAGCGTGCTTACCGCGCGCCTACATTGAAATACTGAACTTGAGTGCGCAAAAGACACGATATGTGAACGGCCCCTTGACGAGCTACCTCCAATCACGTCACAAAATACTCACTTAAGTCACCCAAACTGACGTGAAAAAAGCATCGAAAAGCACACTGTTTGCATCCCTGCAGTCTTGACTAAAGTGTTGAGTGGCTGTTTTGGCCTATTGTAGGCAAGCAGGCATGTAGGTAGATTTTATCATTTTTGTAAAGGAATTTAAATTTGATCTTCACTATTGTCTAATAAAGTGTTCATTGTGCATTTTTGTTTGTGTTTTTTTTACCGGTTTGTTCATGCTCTTCTCTACTGCTGCACTTCTTCTTCTTTTTACTTTTTCGGTAGACAGCTTAAAAACAAAACAGAAACACATGTACATTTAATTTAAATCAATCAACCAAATGCCAAAATTGATCCAGACCAAAATCTAGATCATATATGCCGCTGATTTTTAGCTTTGACTAACATTTACATATCCTTAAAATGGATTAGTAGTTAAAAACTTCCGTCTTGTCTTACCTGCAGTTGGGCTTTCTACGGCAACGTCATCATCTATGAAAGGAATAATAAAATACTGTAACATACAGTAGGCACTGCTTGGTCTACATGAACTGAATCAAACCTTGCTAAACATGCTAGTTAAATGAGATAAATGCCCATACCATCTGAGGTGCCTGGAACATCCTCAACAGGTCGCCTTACTCGCTTTAGTTCTGTGGTGTGAATAATATAGTTTACTATTAAGGTTATGGTGTCACATGTCTATTTATATACAAGCATAAAGTGGAGAAAACACCATGATGACTAGATCTCATCTCCCTATTATTTTAACCACTCTAATAATTATCTTTGGTCTAGCCTTGTTTGAAAGATTGTAGTCTCAGGGATGCAAACATAGCCTGACTACGTCAGACTTCCTACTTCCGCTAATTTTATTTCGCTCCTGTAATCACTCTGAGATAGTAGCCTATCTTTCAGTTTTCCACAGGCCTTCGGACGACCGGCCAATCAACGAGCAGAGGGCAGGCTGAGAGCCGTGACATAGAGGCTATGCGCCGAGTTCTACATTGTAGATCAGAGAATTCGAAAACTGCAACGACCACGGAAATGGGAAACGATACACGGGATGCATGCATGCACCTTTCTTTTCCAGTCCTTAAATATTTCAAATATTACACTTTTCAACAAAGCAAATAAAATTTCAAAGAACAGACATTCAAAAATAATCCCCCAAAGTTTCGTAGTCCATATAATTGAGTAAAGGTATTTAAATGCCGATTGAAGTTGTCAAAGCTTTAATTTCGCTGAAATAAACATTGCTCTTCTCAACTCCCCTCGTCACCTCTGAGGATTTCCCGGGTGTCCCCTGAAACGTTGAACTCACAGGAGGCTTCTAACCTAAGCTATGTGAGTAAGTTATATTTATCTGCAAGAAGAATATAAGGCTGTAACGATAGCGACATTCAGATGCACAAACCTGTGTCGCGGTGTGGGAAGACAGAATCACGACACCGACACGTCCCTTTAACTCCCGAAGTTATCTTTCACATCCAGACCCAATGCTATACCACATCTTTAAATTACTATTAGTATTATTTGAAGTTAACATTATAAAATACGTAGACTTACACCACAAAACTAGTTAAATTATTACTAAATTGTTTAAATTGAGTAATTTCAGCGTTCTGGAGGAGATCCATAATTCCCAGATAATTAAATCTTTTAATAAATTGGCCTATGTGAACCACACTGCACAAACCAAAAGTAATACAACACCCACCGGATGAAGAAGGCTTGACTCTCTCCAGAACATAAAATCTTCATTTTATTTTATTTTCTGTGTTCGCATTTATGAGGAAAAAACAATCCGAACGTGACCGTTCTCTGGAAGCAGCACTAAAACTTTCACAGAGCTTAAACAGAAAGCAAGCACAAAGCCTTTCTTTAAAGTGAATTTCGTTTTAAAATAATTATCTTCATTTAAATAAATGTTTCATCAACCAATTACTAGGATTTAACAATTAGAAATAAATTGCAGACAATATAGGCTAAGCCTAATCACGACGCGGAGGAGGCGGCACGTGAAATGAAGCTCCTCTCATGACCCGATAGTCAGCGTATAAGGTATCCTAGCCTCACAGACCTGAGAAATATACATATTGAAATGTTTATTTTTAAACAAAACCATTCAAAACGAAAGAAAACAGACTGCTCTCGGCTTATATGGGCTAATCCGTATGAAAAGTGAATTTCTCTCTGACTCCTCTTCAATCTTTCTGATTTTAGAACATTTTTGTTAAAGTGCCTTTTTAATTATTTATTCCAAAAAACTTAAAAATAATTTGAGCTTCAGTCTGGTTAAATCGCATTTATAAATATATTAATGTATTTGGTCAAATTAAGCTATAAAATAAATAGTTTATCCCTTAAAATGCAATGGATTTTGAAAGAAATCAACAAAAATATGGACAAAAAAAACTTTAAAAGCGATTTTCTCAGGTTTTCAACTGGAAAAAAGGGCAGACGACCAGAATTCAAATGTGTACATCTTTACAACCATTCAAGGTATGACTTTGACCAAGGTGTCATTTGAAAGCTTACAGTGTCCTCTTTCCATTAATATCAAATTCTCAATTTTTAAATTTGGGTCACTGTGACTCATTTTGCTGGATCAGGTCACATATGTGAACGGCCCCTTGACGAGCTACCTCCAATCACGTCACGAAATACTGGTAGCTCGCAAGTGACGTGATGGAAACCCCAGTAATAGATACGCAGCTAGCAGAAACACTAATGGTTCTTGCTTGTGCGTATAGCCCCCTCCCCGCCTCCCTTAAAAAACTCTTCTCGATTCACATAAGTCACCCAAACTGACGTGAAAAAAGCATCGAAAAGCACACTGTTTGCATCCCTGCAGTCTTGACTAAAGTGTTGAGTGGCTGTTTTGGCCTATTGTAGGCAAGCAGGCATGTAGGTAGATTTTATCATTTTTGTAAAGGAATTTAAATTTGATCTTCACTATTGTCTAATAAAGTGTTCATTGTGCATTTTTGTTTGTGTTTTTTTACCGGTTTGTTCACGCTCTTCTCTACTGCTGCACTTCTTCTTCTTTTTACTTTTTCGGTAGACAGCTTAAAAACAAAACAGAAACACATGTACATTTAATTTAAATCAATCAACCAAATGCCAAAATTGATCCAGACCAAAATCTAGATCATATATGCCACTGATTTTTAGCTTTGACTAACATTTACATTTATATCCTTAAAATGGATTAGTAGTTAAAAACTTCCGTCTTGTCTTACCTGCAGTTGGGCTTTCTACGGCAACGTCATCATCTATGAAAGGAATAATAAAATACTGTAACATACAGTAGGCACTGCTTGGTCTACATGAACTGAATCAAACCTTGCTAAACATGCTAGTTAAATGAGATAAATGCCCATACCATCTGAGGTGCCTGGAACATCCTCAACAGGTCGCCTTACTCGCTTTAGTTCTGTGGTGTGAATAATATAGTTTACTATTAAGGTTATGGTGTCACATGTTTATTTATATACAAGCATAAAGTGGAGAAAACACCATGATGACTAGATCTCATCTCCCTATTATTTTAACCACTCTAATAATTATCTTTGGTCTAGCCTTGTTTGAAAGATTGTAGTCTCAGGGATGCAAACACATGTATGGTAAAAAAAGATAGAGGTAATCCAAGCCCTTGCCCTGCGGTAATGTATCCAATATATCCAGATACTTACTTTAACACCAACCCGTCATCCCTGCCCCACCCCTATAGGCACATATAGTAAAATTAAATTTAAATAAAGTTTTAACAAAAGAGGTTTTATAAAAAGATAAGCCTCACATATTTCAGCCTTTAAATTATTTTTTTATAAAAAGAATGAGTCAAAAAAGTTAAATTACCTGACATTTACATTAATGCACAGCAAGTTATCTTTTATTATTAATAGTAAAATTTGGTTCGATTTTCCCGTGGCGTCTGTCATCTCTCCACAACGACAAAGAAGTTTTAATAGCTAATAGATTTCCACTACCCAAAAAACGCTCGCTTTAGCTGTGCTACAAGATATAACATTATTTACGGAGAAGAGAAAAACACCTGTAGTGTTTGGGTGCACCCCCATCCTTCATGTTGGCTGAGCTTTCAATGTTGTTACGGAAAGGGCGAAGCTGATTGGTTGTTCTTGTCACTGCAGTGCGTTTGCGGCATTCTGAAAAGTTGAGGTGTTTTCATCTCGCTGCGCCTGGGAAAAATGAGCGCGTCGCTTCAATTATGAGCGTGCTTACCGCGCGCCTACATTGAAATACTGAACTTGAGTGCGCAAAAGACACGATATGTGAACGGCCCCTTGACGAGCTACCTCCAATCACGTCACAAAATACTCACTTAAGTCACCCAAACTGACGTGAAAAAAGCATCGAAAAGCACACTGTTTGCATCCCTGCAGTCTTGACTAAAGTGTTGAGTGGCTGTTTTGGCCTATTGTAGGCAAGCAGGCATGTAGGTAGATTTTATCATTTTTGTAAAGGAATTTAAATTTGATCTTCACTATTGTCTAATAAAGTGTTCATTGTGCATTTTTGTTTGTGTTTTTTTTTACCGGTTTGTTCATGCTCTTCTCTACTGCTGCACTTCTTCTTCTTTTTACTTTTTCGGTAGACAGCTTAAAAACAAAACAGAAACACATGTACATTTAATTTAAATCAATCAACCAAATGCCAAAATTGATCCAGACCAAAATCTAGATCATATATGCCGCTGATTTTTAGCTTTGACTAACATTTACATATCCTTAAAATGGATTAGTAGTTAAAAACTTCCGTCTTGTCTTACCTGCAGTTGGGCTTTCTACGGCAACGTCATCATCTATGAAAGGAATAATAAAATACTGTAACATACAGTAGGCACTGCTTGGTCTACATGAACTGAATCAAACCTTGCTAAACATGCTAGTTAAATGAGATAAATGCCCATACCATCTGAAGTGCCTGGAACATCCTCAACAGGTCGCCTTACTCGCTTTAGTTCTGTGGTGTGAATAATATAGTTTACTATTAAGGTTATGGTGTCACATGTCTATTTATATACAAGCATAAAGTGGAGAAAACACCATGATGACTAGATCTCATCTCCCTATTATTTTAACCACTCTAATAATTATCTTTGGTCTAGCCTTGTTTGAAAGATTGTAGTCTCAGGGATGCAAACACATGTATGGTAAAAAAAGATAGAGGTAATCCAAGCCCTTGCCCTGCGGTAATGTATCCAATATATCCAGATACTTACTTTAACACCAACCCGTCATCCCTGTCCCACCCCTATAGGCACATATAGTAAAATTAAATTTAAATAAAGTTTTAACAAAAGAGGTTTTATAAAAAGATAAGCCTCACATATTTCAGCCTTTAAATTATTTTTTTTATAAAAAGAATGAGTCAAAAAAGTTAAATTAGCTGACATTTACATTAATGCACAGCAAGTTATCTTTTATTATTAATAGTAAAATTTGGTTCGATTTTCCCGTGGCGTCTGTCATCTCTCCACAACGACAAAGAAGTTTTAGTAGCTAATAGATTTCCACTACCCAAAAAACGCTCGCTTTAGCTGTGCTACAAGATATAACATTATTTACGGAGAAGAGAAAAACACCTGTAGTGTTTGGGTGCACCCCCATCCTTCATGTTGGCTGAGCTTTCAATGTTGTTACGGAAAGGGCGAAGCTGATTGGTTGTTCTTGTCACTGCAGTGCGTTTGCGGCATTCTGAAAAGTTGAGGTGTTTTCATCTCGCTGCGCCTGGGAAAAATGAGCGCGTCGCTTCAATTATGAGCGTGCTTACCGCGCGCCTACATTGAAATACTGAACTTGAGTGCGCAAAAGACACGATATGTGAACGGCCCCTTGACGAGCTACCTCCAATCACGTCACAAAATACTCACTTAAGTCACCCAAACTGACGTGAAAAAAGCATCGAAAAGCACACTGTTTGCATCCCTGCAGTCTTGACTAAAGTGTTGAGTGGCTGTTTTGGCCTATTGTAGGCAAGCAGGCATGTAGGTAGATTTTATCATTTTTGTAAAGGAATTTAAATTTGATCTTCACTATTGTCTAATAAAGTGTTCATTGTGCATTTTTGTTTGTGTTTTTTTTTACCGGTTTGTTCATGCTCTTCTCTACTGCTGCACTTCTTCTTCTTTTTACTTTTTCGGTAGACAGCTTAAAAACAAAACAGAAACACATGTACATTTAATTTAAATCAATCAACCAAATGCCAAAATTGATCCAGACCAAAATCTAGATCATATATGCCGCTGATTTTTAGCTTTGACTAACATTTACATATCCTTAAAATGGATTAGTAGTTAAAAACTTCCGTCTTGTCTTACCTGCAGTTGGGCTTTCTACGGCAACGTCATCATCTATGAAAGGAATAATAAAATACTGTAACATACAGTAGGCACTGCTTGGTCTACATGAACTGAATCAAACCTTGCTAAACATGCTAGTTAAATGAGATAAATGCCCATACCATCTGAGGTGCCTGGAACATCCTCAACAGGTCGCCTTACTCGCTTTAGTTCTGTGGTGTGAATAATATAGTTTACTATTAAGGTTATGGTGTCACATGTCTATTTATATACAAGCATAAAGTGGAGAAAACACATTGTTTGAGACTCACTGTATGTCATTTCCATGTACTGAACTCTTGTTATTTAACTATGCCAAAATAAATTAAATTTCACATTCTAGGGCACCTTTAATGATTTGTCATTTGTATGTTTATGCACTTTTACCAATTTCACTTTGTGTTAGTTGAACTGTCTCCTCAGCATCACTGTCATCACTTGGATTAGAATCGGTTAAGTCTAGGTTTTCTAACAAAAAAACAAACAATTTGAGTGTTAAATATATCAAATGTCAGGAGCAAATAAATCACATAATGACCATTCAGAAAACTATTAATTTTGTAAAGATAATTGCCTGTATGTACAGTACATTGGCCAATACACTTGATAAACTTTACAATAAAAAATTCAACAAAAACCACACACTAAACAATTTTTTTAAACTTTAATAGGCTTACCTTCAATGTCAATTTCTTCTAGGGTTTTGCCTTGAAGCCTTTTAAGAGAACCTTTTTCCATGGCAAGGAGAAGTTTAGATATTTTCGCCAGCTGCGTTGTGGCCTCTGGAAGCCTGTAATATTCTCTATGGACGCGTATATCATGGCCCAAGAAGTCTGCTACTTGATCTAACTCATGGTTTTTCAAGTTCAGCACCTGTGATAAAGTTGCAACATGTTTTCGCAACTGAGTCGACCGGAGGAACTCAGGGTTCTGAGCACCACAATTGTCTGCGTACATCCTTAGACAGTCTTGTCCTCTATATGAAGTTAAACAGCTGGGTCTTGCAAAAAGATAAATATTATCTGCTGGAACGCCACACTCTTGTCTTGTGCGTATGAGAAGGGTTAAAGCATCGACCATGTCTGGCGATAGCAATACTGCCACTTTACGCCCCTTTTTACCCCGAATCTCTACTCGACTGAAGTGTGCACAAAGTTTCTGCTCGAATGCTGTGAGGCCAACAGCAACATCTTTATGAAGGGGAGTTTTGTCTCTCTCCAAGAAACTTTTTAAGTGCATCCTTGCAACTTCTCCTCCACGCCTTCGATTGAACAGAATAATTTTGGCAAGAGTCACTCTGCACAGCTCTCCATACACTTTTGTGGATGCAGCCTTCTTCAGGTTCTCAGAAGCGGAATCAGCGACCATTTCAAGATGTTTATGAAGACGCTGAACATCTTCAGTAAAGGGTAAGGTGGATGGTTTGTTAAAATGGCCTTCATGTAGAGTGGTCAAAGCTCCATGAGACACAACTTCCGACCACTTAGAATTACACAACTTTTTGAAATTCTGGGTTGACTTAACCCTTGCATCATCTTCAGCCATTAACGCTCTACAGTGTATGATATCACATAACTTGTTCAAAGAGTGACCCAGCTTAAGCGCAAGGCTTGGAGTGTGGTAAGTGTGTTTTTCTGCATCATACCCAGATACTCTTTTCACAGCCTGTGTAACAATCCCAAAATGTTCAGGCTTAACAGCATCCTCAATCGTATGCAATGAAAATTGCTTTCTCAGGATCAACAAAAGCCTTCCAACCTCTCTTAGCTTCTGTCGGATGTAATCATATTTAGACGGATCTTGGCCATGTTTATTTAAAAATGATTGTGCCAGCTGTAGGATAGTGAAATCACTCCGCACAGCAGCAGAGATGTCATCATCTTTCATTGGTGTTAGGAGTTTCCAAACACTCTGTGAAGTTTTCTGACACAGAACTGAATCAGACATTGACGCTAAAGCCAGTACCTTATTTCTTCCAGGTTGTTCCTCATCCACTGATTTAGAAGGACAGTTCCGTACATGTCTCCACAGATCTCTGCGTAGGAACATTGCATGGCAATACATGCAATTCACATAATCATTTGGATTGTAATTGTTCTTTGGTTTACGTTTGAGTTTTAACTGCCCAGATCCACTGGCTAAAACACTTGCATTATGTTCATAATTTCCTTTATTTCGAAGTTTGTCCAGCAGTTTCTTACGTTCCTTGGAATGCTTCGGCAAGGCCAGAGCCCTAGCCACATCCACATTTGTGTTTTCGTGAATTTTTAAGTGTCTTGTGAATTTCGATTGGGGCTTTCCACAAATATAACAGTAATTCTTATGTAATGAAGTGGAAATTTCAGAGGACGGTACTGATGGACCTTCCCCACATTCTGTGGTATCCTCAGCCCTATTTTCATCCCCAACTTTGTTGTGACCTTCAAAAACCTGCTCGTCTTTCCTGCATGACAGCTGTGCTGTGCAGACTGCATCTTCAGGTAGTGAATCTTTAACTAAGATGCTTTCTTGGCACTCTACGTTGGAGAGTGGTTTAGGACACTCCGGTTGTTTAGACAGCATGTCATCAGATTCCGATTCCGAATCCTCAGAAAAACCACTGGGAACATAGTCCTTATCTGAGTCCTTATCCGAGTCCTCACAAAATTCTTCTTCAGAATTCTATAATAAAAAACAAATATTTATTAATTAAAAATAGATATTTACAACCTTTATAAAATATTAGTTAACTATTCTTTTAAAGATGATTTGATATCATTCACTTACTGATTTTGAGTCAGGGTAAGGCATCACATTCTTGTTGTAGCAAGATTTATGCCAGAAACATGAGCAAACTAAATAGAATAATAAATATAAGTTTGGTTCCACAGATTTGCTCTAAATTAGATGGCATCTACTAAAATGGTTGGGAAATTAATGAATAAATAGATACTGGTAACACATTACAATATCTTTTACTAGTCAAAACATAGTACTTACTCCTACACTTTACACCAATCCACTTAAATGCAGAATAGGGCCCATTACAGCTGGCACATTTATCCAAGCTTGACACAGCTGAAAAAATGATATCATGTTTGCAAATCTGTTGGAAAAAAATGAAAATAAATTCTATTAAAATATTAAATTAAAATGAATCTGATAAACCCATTAAAATATAAAATTAAAATTAATCTGATTAACCCATCTTAAGTGAAGTAAACTTCAAATAGATGTTGAGGTTGAAGGTTTGGGTTTTAAATCAATTACATATCATAACCAATGTAGGTTTTATCAGTAAATATTTTTTTTTCCATCAGTAAATATGAATGGCCCAGTCTAGCTTAGGGGTGGTTAATCTCTCTGATTTCCCGATTAGATTTGATTACGATTATTAAAGTCCCGATTCGATTACAGTCGATTTTCGATTATTAACGATTCTCGATTAGCGATTATTGATTTTCCAATTCACAACAGTAAACGAAAATACACTAGACCAAAATATGATTATATATGATTTTATTAGTAGCAGCAACATTTTGGTATTAAAGGGGTGATGAACTGAGAAATCAAATTTTCCTTGAGCTTTTGACATCTAAGAGTTCATCATATTATAAGAATATCCTGTAAGTTTCAGAACTGAAAATATCCTTGTTAGTCCAATAAAAGCTTTAATTGACACCAGCCTCTGCAAACGACTCGTTTTTAAAAGTGAGGAACTATGACGTCGAAGGGGTTAAAACACCACCCCCGCAGAAGAAGATCAACTCCTACTATAACACGTCAGGTTTAGCCCCACCCACCGATTCACGCTTTACACGCATAGCTAAGTAACATACATGTACATGCTTACCTCGTGATGACAAACTAGATCGAGCTACCGAGCAATACAGAATATTGTGCAGTGTCTGGTTGTGGAAGAAGACAGTCGCTGCATAAGCTTCCTGTGGATTCCAATAGGACTGCATGGATAAACTTTATTTTTAATGACGTTTCAGCTGATGAAGTAAAACATCGTCGTCTGTTCGCTTCATTTCACTGAGGATTGTTTTGTAAACAAGACTAAATTTGCAGACGATTAAGAGTAAAGAACGGTGCTGTGCCGATTATATTGGATCTGACAGGAATTGTGGAACACATCACGGACTCTGGGTCGAACATGTATGGGTGAATCCGGTTGCCATTTTACATTGGACTTTTTCCCCCATTTGCACCGCCGACGGTGACGGGTGGGTAAACACAGCAGTGGGTGTTTACTTCCAAGTCTTCAGTGCGACACGCCCATAAAAACCGACTGTTTTTTAGGTAGGCTCACAACCTGGGTACAAAATAGCCTATTACTTGTTCATTTTGATGTTTTTGAATGCAAAAACGTTATAAGTTGACCTCAGACAACAATATAATAAACTTTAAAAAGCCCGTTCATGACCCCTTTAATTGCACTTTTTATTTGTTTGCTATTCAATGAAAATGTAATGATGTTTAGTGAGGACATGCAAACATGCTTGTTGTCTACTACTTAGGCAACCCATTATCTTTAATTTTTTTTTTTTTTTTCAAAAGCAATTGTGTTGCATTATAATACTAAGGCACCTAGTTCTGTTAACTGACAGCATTAAAATACATTTTGTGATTTCCTTCAATTGAAAATCTTTGAAGCAAGTTTGGGGGGCTTGAAGGGCACCCAATTCAGAGAATCACCCAGAAATTTAAAAGAACAGCATTTATCTGAAATAGAAAGCTTTTGTAACAATAAACAATACTAGGGCTGGGTATTGAGACAAATTTCACAATTCGATTCGATTTCGATTCACAAGCTTGCAATTCGATTCGATTTCGATTACGATTCGATTAGATTCAATATCGATTATTTTGGATATCAGTAACAATAAATGGCAATTTTTCTCAAGGGAATCAAATCTCTTAAATGCTGTAAACTATGGAAGTCTAGTTGTAGCCTATAGACTTCATTAGCCTAATAAGGTAATAATGAACTTGTTTTGTAGCTATACAAACACTTAAATTACACTTTTTTTATTTTTTATAATAAGATTATATGAAATATACACATTTAAATGGTGGCTGTCATAAAAACTTGCCAGATTTATTCAAATATGCATTAAATATATAAGAACATTAAGATTATAATGCATATGTAATATGGTGTATATATTTAGCAAAATGCTCCTCTCTAGAGTTATTTTTTTCTAGCTGACTAACGAGTTTATGTGGGTTTTCTGAGGTAAATATGACGATACATTGATTACAAGCTGTTTAACTGACGTCTTTCCACGGTTGAAACGCTGATTGAGTGAATCAATGTGACATGATACAGATTTTGATAAGTTGTACTCTATCTTTAACACACTTTCAGATGCTCATTCATGTTTATTTGGCGCTGTGACTGGTATTATTAAGCCGGAAGAGAGATCAGCGCTGCTGCTTCTCTAGAGCTGCGCCAGAACGATCTCACGCCACAGCGCCAAAACGTTATGTTTTTGAACTTTTTTAAACTAAGTTGATCAAAAGTTACATTGAAGACATTTATAATGTTACAAATCGATTATCTGAATCTTTTGTGTGTGTGTGTGTGACTATAAGTACTTTGCTTTAAAAGTACAAAGTAATAACCCATAAAGAATTAACGTACAATGTATTTTATTAATATTGCAAAGAACCAACAGGAAAATAAATGTGTGCCTGAACTAGCATCATACTTAAATTAATAGTAATAGTAAAACTAGTAAATTAATATTATTATGACCGGTACAGCCGAGTGTTTTTCCTCCTCTGATTAGAAACGTGTCATATGGCTTCTCATATTTGTCGTGTTTACGTCGTTAGTTTTATTCTACAAAGCTTACATCTAAAGCTTACACTCTTGTCCATTGCATTTCCCTCTTCAACTTCAGAAGCCAACATATTTCCACACGTAAGCTTTTAAACTAACAAGGAGGGTGTTTGGATCTCACACACCATCGCGTCTCTGTTATGTGCACGCCGCACTTCCGTGCTTCAGAGTTTTGTCTTTCGCGCCCCGTCAATATAACATTATTATAAATATATATATAAAAAAGGTTTTTTTTTTCAAAATTGATTTTTAGATTTTTGTGAATTGATTCAGGATCGTCCACGTCTGCATCGCGATGCATCGATTTTCCCCCCACCACTAGTCTAGCTGTACTCTGAGAAACCTGCATTGCTTTTTTTGCCACCTAAGAGCAATCATATAGAATGCCTAAGCAGCAATGTTGCTTACACATGCAGAGTGAAATGGCCGTGACTCTCTAAAAGGACAGTGGCTCTCCAGAAGCAGGATTCCTTTACCCTGATTAATACCATTATAAGTTACACACACATACTTCACACTTACCATCTGAGATGTTTTTCTCTCATCTCCACAGACGAGTGAGGCAGGTTCTTCAGTCTCCAAAGTTACCTGTGTAGATTAACAACAAAGTATTAACAAATTAAATTCTCAATATGATAGACCCTTTGAACAGAAGCCTGTGTCTTTGAACGAGTATATGAGTATATATATATATATATAAATCTTTAGGACCTAAAATGCTATCACTTTTCATAAACACTTACACTTACCTGGACCTTCACCAACCCCCACAACATGACATACACAGTAAATATGAGGACGTAATACACAACACTTATCTCAATATGACTATAGTAACCTAAACCTGGACCTTCACCCAACCCCCACAACATGACATACACAGTAAATATGAGGACATAATACACACCCCTAAGCCTAGAATGAATCTATAAGACCTAAAATGCTAACACTTTTCACAAACACTTACCATCTGAGATGTTTTTCTCTCATCTCCACAGACGAGTGAGGCAGGTTCTTCAGTCTCCAAAGTTACCTATGTAGATTAACAACAAAGTATTAACAAATTAAATTCTCAATATGATAGACCCTTTGAACAGAAGCCTGTGTCTTTGAACGAGTATATATATATATATAATATAAATCTATAGGACCTAAAAGGCTATCACTTTTCATAAACACTTACACTTACCTGGACCTTCACCAACCCCCACAACATGACATACACAGTAAATATGAGGACGTAATACACAACACTTATCTCAATATGACTATAGTAACCTAAACCTGGACCTTCACCCAACCCCCACAACATGACATACACAGTAAATATGAGGACATAATACACACCCCTAAGCCTAGAATGAATCTATAAGACCTAAAATGCTAACACTTTTCACAAACACTTACCATCTGAGATGTTTTTCTCTCATCTCCACAGACGAGTGAGGCAGGTTCTTCAGCCTCCAAAGTTACCTGTGTAGATTAACAACAAAGTATTAACAAATTAAATTCTCAATATGATAGACCCTTTGAACAGAAGCCTGTGTCTTTGAACGAGTATATATATATATATATATATATATATATATATATATATATATATATATATATATAATATAAATCTATAAGACATAAAATGCTATCACTTTTCATAAACACTTACACTTACCTGGACCTTCAATACACAAGTAAACATGAGGACGTAATACACAACACTTATCTCAATATGACTGTAGTAACCTAAACCTGGACCTTCACCCAACCCCCACAACATGACATACACAGTAAATATGAGGACGTAATACACAACACTTATCTCAATATGACTATAGTAACCTAAACCTGGACCTTCACCCAACCCCCACAACATGACATACACAGTAAATATGAGGACGTAATACACAACACTTATCTCAATATGACTATAGTAACCTAAACCTGGACCTTCACCCAACCCCCACAACATGACATACACAGTAAATATGAGGACGTAATACACAACACTTATCTCAATATGACTATAGTAACCTAAACCTGGACCTTCGCCCAACCCCCACAACATGACATACACAGTAAATATGAGGACATAATACACACCCCTAAGCCTAGAATGAATCTATAGGACCTAAAATGCTAACACTTTTCATAAACACTTACCATCTGAGATGTTTTTCTCTCATCTCCACAGACGAGTGAGGCAGGCTCTTCAGTCTCCAAAGTTACCTGTGTAGATTAACAACAAAGTATTAACAAATTAAATTCTCAATATGATAGACCCTTTGAACAGAAGCCTGTGTGTTTGAATGAGTATATATATATATATATATATATATATATATATATATATATATATATATATATATATATATAATATAAATCTATAGGACCTAAAAGGCTATCACTTTTCACAAACACTTACACTTACCTGGACCTTCGCCCAACCCCCACAACATGACATACACAGTAAATATGAGGACATAATACACAACACTTATCTCAATATGACTATAGTAACCTAAACCTGGACCTTCACCAACCCCCACAACATGACATACACAGTAAATATGAGGACGTAACACACACCCCTAAGCCTAGAATGAATCTATAAGACCTAAAATGCTATCACTTTTCATAAACACTTACCATCTGAGATGTTTTTCTCTCATCTCCACAGACGAGTGAGGCAGGTTCTTCAGTCTCCAAAGTTACCTGTGTAGATTAACAACAAAGTATTAACAAATTAAATTCTCAATATGATAGACCCTTTGAACAGAAGCCTGTGTCTTTGAACGAGTATATATATATATATATATATATATATATATATATAATATAAATCTATAGGACCTAAAAGGCTATCACTTTTCATAAACACTTACACTTACCTGGACCTTCAACAACCCTCACAACATGACAACATGACATACACAGTAAATATGAGGACGTAATACACAACACTTATCTCAATATGACTGTAGTAACCTAAACCTGGACCTTCACCCAACCCCCACAACATGACATACACAGTAAATATGAGGACATAATACACACCCCTAAGCCTAGAATGAATCTATAGGACCTAAAATGCTAACACTTTTCATAAACACTTACCATCTGAGATGTTTTTCTCTCATCTCCACAGACGAGTGAGGCAGGCTCTTCAGTCTCCAAAGTTACCTGTGTAGATTAACAACAAAGTATTAACAAATTAAATTCTCAATATGATAGACCCTTTGAACAGAAGCCTGTGTCTTTGAACGAGTATATATATATATATATATATATATATATATATTAGGGCTGGGTATTGTTGGGCATTTCACAATTCGATTCGATTTCGATTCTTGAGGCTTCGATTCGATTTCGATTCGATTCAATATTGATTTATTAGCTTCGATATCGATTCAATAATAAGTAAATTCACAAGTAATTAAGTGCCTGAGTATATTTTTAAATAATGTGCGCAGTACCAATGTTAAAGAACAAATTGACCCCAGCATGTTTGTTTCCTGTCATTGTTTATTCATCAGAATAAACTGTACAATATTGTATGTGTTGAATACAAACACAACTGTGACAAGCACTGAACAGTGCTTTAACAATACCTCTAAAGTGCATGTAACTAAGTAGTAGAAAGTATATTTCTTTCTTCCTATACATTCAAGTTATAAAAGAAATGTAAACAGAAGCACAAAATGTGCATACTCCAAAAAAGTCTAATATTATAATTATAATTTTGTAAACAATAACACTTAACAGCTGATCACTCTTAACAGCAATTGCGAGTTATCAGGGGGGAAAAAGACTAACTTAACCTTATTCCCTCTCAGAATAGTTTATATCTCACAATTCTGAGTTTATATCATGCAATTCTGACTTTATGTCTCGCAATTCTGACTTTATATCCCGCAATTGTGACTTTATATCGTGCAATTCTGACTTTATAACTCGCAATTCTGAGAAATAAAGTCAGAATTGCGAGATGTAAACTCCCAATTGTGAGATAAAAAGTCGCAATTACCTTTTTTTATTTTACATTCTGTGGCGGAAACAAGCTTCCATAGTTCCCGGCTTACAGTGGAATCCAAAATGAGCCCAAACGTCGGCTTTTAATGTTAGTGGGGCAGGCTTGAACGGAGTGCAGCTGCTGCCCGTCATCGCGCTGTTTTGCTAAAGCGCGTCTTGTACAACGCCGAACGCTCTCACTAGAGTGTAGCCCACAGCGCCGCCACTGGCCTGGATGGCTGAATCGATTCATAGGATTTGATGAATCGATATTGAATTGAGAAGCAAAGAATTGCAATGCATTGATGAATCGATATTTTTACCCAGCCCTAATATATATATATATATAAATCTTTAGGACCTAAAATGCTATCACTTTTCATAAACACTTACACTTACCTGGACCTTCAACAACCCTCACAACATGACATACACAGTAAATATGAGGACGTAATACACAACACTTATCTCAATATGACTATAGTAACCTAAACCTGGACCTTCGCCCAACCCCCACAACATGACATACACAGTAAATATGAGGACATAATACACACCCCTAAGCCTAGAATGAATCTATAGGACCTAAAATGCTAACACTTTTCATAAACACTTACCATCTGAGATGTTTTTCTCTCATCTCCACAGACGAGTGAGGCAGGTTCTTCAGTCTCCAAAGTTACCTGTGTAGATTAACAACAAAGTATTAACAAATTAAATTCTCAATATGATAGACCCTTTGAACAGAAGCCTGTGTCTTTGAACGAGTATATATATATATAATATAAATCTATAAGACATAAAATGCTATCACTTTTCATAAACACTTACACTTACCTGGACCTTCAATACACAAGTAAACATGAGGACGTAATACACAACACTTATCTCAATATGACTGTAGTAACCTAAATAGGGATGTCCCGATACCACTTTTTCACTTCCGATACCGATACCGATACCGCAGCTTTGGATTTTGCCGATACCGATATTAATCCGATATTTTTATTTTATTTTTAAACTAATAAAAAATATAGCAATTTTCTCAATTAGCCCCTTAAAATGTACCTCCAGTATATAGTTCACAACAACAGTTGATTATAGAAATAGAAAGTGCAGGTACTTCAGTACTTAAAGCTAGCTAGCTACCAACAGGTTTAAAGTTAAAACAATTTAAACAGCAGTATTCTACATTTTAAATACCAGTACAGTTTTTTTAAAGCAAGTAGAAATTATATAACTGTGTGTTAAACTGATTATCACTCTTGTGTGTGTTAAACACAATCTACTTAATACAGACAGCTCCATTATAAAGATAAACAAATCCCCAAAATATATGATCATATGACAAAAATGCTATTATAAACTAGATTAGTGAACAATACATATTGCTCTTTGTATTGTTGTAAAATACATTCATGAAAAATAATATAACAAAAATGAAAAAGATAATTATTTTAGATATAGCCAATGTTACTAAAAAATAAGACATGTTTTAAGTGTATAGCACAGCTATTTTAATGAGGCAGCAACATTGATAATTATTAAAGTTAATACGCTTTAATTGCGTCACTGCATTATGATATGAATGACTCCAACACAGTGCGGCACAAAGCGCTTATGCGCATTCAGAGCGCAGAATGATGCGCTTGAAACCACGTGGAGTTACAGCACGCAGCCAAGTATACACCCTATGGTATGCGCTGCGCGTCGAGTCCGCTTTGAAAAGTTCAAAGCACAAAGGAAATACATATTGATGGACAGTGTATTAAACAGTATCTATCTATACAGTAGTTTATTGAGCCTTTTCTTTAAACAGTTTTAAATTTCAGTTACTGTGCGCGTGAAGAACAATAGCGCTCTGACTCTAGTGTTGTGATCTAACCGACAGCGTCCGACACCTGGTAGAAAGTAACACGATTAAGTTACAGCAATAAAGTCCAGCAAGATAATGTTGTTTTATGCGAAAACAGATACCTTTATCTACAGATAAAGTATAATAGTATTAACATTGAATCATCCTGAAGATAGTTTCATCATTGACTGTAACCGAACGCGACGCGCTGTTTTAGTGCTGAATGGAGAATGACTGAGTCTGACAGCCGCGGAGGGAAAAGTTTACGTGATCTTGAATTTAATGACTTAAATATCAATTTCTCTCACACATGTGACATGTCTTATAATAGAGTGCACAAAAACGTTATGGTACTTTAGAATGTTTTTGTGCATTCTGTGGAGCTTAACAATAACATAATAGTATACGCACAATATCGGATTTGGATCGGCCTCGTCATGATCGATACCCGATCCCGCAAAAAATGGCAGTATCGAGCCGATACCGATCCTGAGTATCGGATCGGGACATCCCTAAACCTAAACCTGGACCTTTACCCAACCCCCACAACATGACATACACAGTAAATATGAGGACGTAATACACAACACTTATCTCAATATGACTATAGTAACCTAAACCTGGACCTTCACCCAACCCCCACAACATGACATACACAGTAAATATGAGGACATAATACACACCCCTAAGCCTAGAATGAATCTATAGGACCTAAAATGCTATCACTTTTCATAAACACTTACCATCTGAGATGTTTTTCTCTCATCTCCACAGACGAGTGAGGCAGGTTCTTCAGTCTCCAAAGTTACCTGTGTAGATTAACAACAAAGTATTAACAAATTAAATTCTCAATATGATAGACCCTTTGAACGGAAGGCTGTGTGTTTGAACGAGTATATATATATATATATATATATATATATATATATATATATATATATATATAATATAAATCTTTAGGACCTAAAATGCTATCACTTTTCATAAACACTTACACTTACCTGGACCTTCAACAACCCCCACAACATGACATACACAGTAAATATGAGGACGTAATACACAACACTTATCTCAATATGACTATAGTAACCAAAACCTGGACCTTCACCCAACCCCCACAACATGACATACACAGTAAATATGAGGACATAACACACACCCCTAAGCCTAGAATGAATCTATAAGACCCAAAATGATATCACTTTTCATAAACACTTACCATCTGAGATGTTTTTCTCTCATCTCCACAGACGAGTGAGGCAGGTTCTTCAGTCTCCAAAGTTACCTGTGTAGATTAACAACAAAGTATTAACAAATTAAATTCTCAATATGATAGACCCTTTGAACAGAAGCCTGTGTCTTTGAACGAGTATATATATATATATATATATATATATATATATAATATAAATCTATAAGACATAAAATGCTATCACTTTTCATAAACACTTACACTTACCTGGACCTTCAATACACAAGTAAACGTGAGGACGTAATACACAACACTTATCTCAATATGACTGTAGTAACCTAAACCTGGACCTTCACCCAACCCCCACAACATGACATACACAGTAAATATGAGGACATAATGCACACCCCTAAGCCTAGAATGAATCTATAGGACCTAAAATGCTAACACTTTTCATAAACACTTACCATCTGAGATGTTTTTCTCTCATCTCCACAGACGAGTGAGGCAGGCTCTTCAGTCTCCAAAGTTACCTGTGTAGATTAACAACAAAGTATTAACAAATCAAATTCTCAATATGATAGACCCTTTGAACAGAAGCCTGTGTCTTTGAACGAGTATATATATATATATATATAATATAAATCTATAGGACCTAAAAGGCTATCACTTTTCATAAACACTTACACTTACCTGGACCTTCAATACACAAGTAAACATGAGGACGTAATACACAACACTTATCTCAATATGACTGTAGTAACCTAAACCTGGACCTTCACCCAACCCCCACAACATGACATACACAGTAAATATGAGGACATAATACACACCCCTAAGCCTAGAATGAATCTATAGGACCTAAAATGCTATCACTTTTCATAAACACTTACCATCTGAGATGTTTTTCTCTCATCTCCACAGACGAGTGAGGCAGGCTCTTCAGTCTCCAAAGTTACCTGTGTAGATTAACAACAAAGTATTAACAAATTAAATTCTCAATATGATAGACCCTTTGAACAGAAGCCTGTGTCTTTGAACGAGTATATATATATATATAATATAAATCTATAAGACATAAAATGCTATCACTTTTCATAAACACTTACACTTACCTGGACCTTCAATACACAAGTAAACATGAGGACGTAATACACAACACTTATCTCAATATGACTATAGTAACCTAAACCTGGACCTTCACCCAACCCCCACAACATGACATACACAGTAAATATGAGGATGTAATACACAACACTTATCTCAATATGACTATAGTAACCTAAACCTGGACCTTCACCAACCCCCACAACATGACATACACAGTAAATATGAGGACGTAATACACAACACTTATCTCAATAGAGAGCCTAAGTCCCTCCCCTTCCGGTCGGCCACCATGGGACCTTACTTCGGAAAAATATTGAATTGAAGTCAATGGTAAGAGACAACAAATATTTTGATCTGGTTTGAATTGTGCCCTGAATTACACATTTGATGTCTGTCAATTTAAAAGATACATTTTAAAGTAAAGAAAGTCGCAGTTTGATGTAAAACCGTTGAGGTATAAGACTGTGAAAATGCGTAATTACAAAGACTACAAACCCCAAAGGCGCACATTTTCTCTCAATGACTGAAGCTAACTTTACTGAGGCTGTCTGTCATTGTTTCTACAGTCTTACGTTATAATCGTAACGTTACGCCGTCCTACCTGAGTGTTTTGTACCAGACTGCACACACACGAGCAGCGGATCTCGTTTCTCTTCCCGGGAGATGTAGTTCACAGAGCGATTTTCACATAAAACTAAATGTTACTCTTCTGTTGTATGACAAACTGCGACGTTTTTGACTTTGAGAATCATCTTTTAAATTGACAAACATCATATGTGTAATTGAGGGCACAGTTTAGACGGAATAAAAAGATAAGTTGTCTCTCCCCATTGACTTTCATTCATATTTTTTCCAAAATAAGGTCCCATGAGCCGGAAGCGAAGGGGCGGGACTTAGGCTCTCTATATGACTATAGTAACCTAAACCTGGACCTTCGCCCAACCCCCACAACATGACATACACAGTAAATATGAGGACATAATACACAACACTTATCTCAATATGACTATAGTAACCTAAACCTGGACCTTCACCCAACCCCCACAACATGACATACACAGTAAATATGAGGACGTAATACACACCCCTAAGCCTAGAATGAATCTATAAGACCTAAAATGCTAACACTTTTCATAAACACTTACCATCTGAGATGTTTTTCTCTCATCTCCACAGACGAGTGAGGCAGGTTCTTCAGTCTCCAAAGTTACCTGTGTAGATTAACAACAAAGTATTAACAAATCAAATTCTCAATATGATAGACCCTTTGAACAGAAGCCTGTGTCTTTGAACGAGTATATATATATATATATATGAAGAGTTCAGATGCAAAAGCCTCTAAGTGCCATTTGAAATTTTCTTCTAAAATGATCATTTTTATCAAGCTTGTATATTTAAGTTCAGTAATTTCACTTAAATGGCAATGAAGATTACCTATTAATTGTCATTTAAGTAAAATTACTGAACTTAAATATACAAGCTTGATAAAAATGGTCATTTTAGAAGAAAATTTCAAATGGCATTTAGAGGCTTTTGCATCTGAACTCTTCATATATATATATATATATATATATATATATATATATATATATATATATATATATATAATATAAATCTATAGGACCTAAAAGGCTATCACTTTTCATAAACACTTACACTTACCTGGACCTTCAATACACAAGTAAACATGAGGACGTAATACACAACACTTATCTCAATATGACTATAGTAACCTAAACCTGGACCTTCACCAACCCCCACAACATGACATACACAGTAAATATGAGGACATAATACACACCCCTAAGCCTAGAATGAATCTATAGGACCTAAAATGCTAACACTTTTCATAAACACTTACCATCTGAGATGTTTTTCTCTCATCTCCACAGACGAGTGAGGCAGGCTCTTCAGTCTCCAAAGTTACCTGTGTAGATTAACAACAAAGTATTAACAAATTAAATTTTCAATATGATAGACCCTTTGAACAGAAGCCTGTGTCTTTGAACGAGTATATATATATATATATATATATATAATATAAATCTATAAGACATAAAATGCTATCACTTTTCATAAACACTTACACTTACCTGGACCTTCAATACACAAGTAAACATGAGGACGTAATACACAACACTTATCTCAATATGACTGTAGTAACCTAAACCTGGACCTTCGCCCAACCCCCACAACATGACATACACAGTAAATATGAGGACGTAATACACAACACTTATCTCAATATGACTATAGTATCCTAAACCTGGACCTTCACCCAACCCCCACAACATGACATACACAGTAAATATGAGGACGTAATACACAACACTTATCTCAATATGACTGTAGTAACCTAAACCTGGACCTTCACCCAACCCCCACAACATGACATACACAGTAAATATGAGGACATAATACACACCCCTAAGCCTAGAATGAATCTATAGGACCTAAAATGCTATCACTTTTCATAAACACTTACCATCTGAGATGTTTTTCTCTCATCTCCACAGACGAGTGAGGCAGGTTCTTCAGTCTCCAAAGTTACCTGTGTAGATTAACAACAAAGTATTAACAAATTAAATTCTCAATATGATAGACCCTTTGAACAGAAGCCTGTGTCTTTGAACGAGTATATATATATATATATATATATATATATATATACTGTATATATATATATATATATATAATATAAATCTATAAGACATAAAATGCTATCACTTTTCATAAACACTTACACTTACCTGGACCTTCAATACACAAGTAAACATGAGGACGTAATACACAACACTTATCTCAATATGACTATAGTAACCTAAACCTGGACCTTCACCAACCCCCACAACATGACATACACAGTAAATATGAGGACGTAATACACAACACTTATCTCAATAGAGAGCCTAAGTCCCTCCCCTTCCGGTCGGCCACCATGGGACCTTACTTCGGAAAAATATTGAATTGAAGTCAATGGTAAGAGACAACAAATATTTTGATCTGGTTTGAATTGTGCCCTGAATTACACATTTGATGTCTGTCAATTTAAAAGATACATTTTAAAGTAAAGAAAGTCGCAGTTTGATGTAAAACCGTTGAGGTATAAGACTGTGAAAATGCGTAATTACAAAGACTACAAACCCCAAAGGCGCACATTTTCTCTCAATGACTGAAGCTAACTTTACTGAGGCTGTCTGTCATTGTTTCTACAGTCTTACGTTATAATCGTAACGTTACGCCGTCCTACCTGAGTGTTTTGTACCAGACTGCACACACACGAGCAGCGGATCTCGTTTCTCTTCCCGGGAGATGTAGTTCACAGAGCGATTTTCACATAAAACTAAATGTTACTCTTCTGTTGTATGACAAACTGCGACGTTTTTGACTTTGAGAATCATCTTTTAAATTGACAAACATCATATGTGTAATTGAGGGCACAGTTTAGACGGAATAAAAAGATAAGTTGTCTCTCCCCATTGACTTTCATTCATATTTTTTCCGAAATAAGGTCCCATGAGCCGGAAGCGAAGGGGCGGGACTTAGGCTCTCTATGACCCCGTTTACACCTGGTATTAAAATGCGATCTGTATCCAGATAAGTTATCCGGATAATAAAAAACGCATGTTAATGCAAGGTGTAAACGCGTTGTGATCGGATTGTGATCGGATCTGCCTGACCACATCTGGAGGTAGTCTGGCTCGCATTGTGTTCGGATCTTTACAAGGTGTAAACGCAATCCGTACAACGTGATCGCATTCGTACCTTCTAAACGTCATCCTGGTAGAATCCGTGGCATACAGTTGCTGTATTTATCCCAAAGACGAGAGATACAGACCCTGTGGCATAATAAAGCGCAGCTGCAACTCTCTTCTCCGCAGACACCGGCGACAGAGTATTTCTCCGTGACCGCAGAGGCCGCAACTTCTCGCGGATATAGTCGAACAACTTCTCATTCGCGCCGCAGGAATTTTTTACACGTGTAACGCGTCTTTGCATTGACTTAACATTGAAATCACTCGCGCCTGACGCGCTATTCGCGTCCGTTACCTGCCTTGTTGACAAACTACAGCAGATATCCCGTCACCTCAGTGCTCACGCACAGGTGTCACTCTGGAGAACAGAGATCCGAACTCAATGTGGATAACGAGGACGCATTAAAAATACAAGGTGTAAACGCAAAGGTGAGATCAGAACACTTATTATCCGGATAACTTATCTGGATACAGATCGCATTTTAATACCAGGTGTAAACGGGGTCTATATGACTATAGTAACCTAAACCTGGACCTTCGCCCAACCCCCACAACATGACATACACAGTAAATATGAGGACATAATACACACCCCTAAGCCTAGAATGAATCTATAGGACCTAAAATGCTATCACTTTTCATAAACACTTACCATCTGAGATGTTTTTCTCTCATCTCCACAGACGAGTGAGGCAGGCTCTTCAGTCTCCAAAGTTACCTGTGTAGATTAACAACAAAGTATTAACAAATTAAATTCTCAATATGATAGACCCTTTGAACAGAAGCCTGTGTGTTTGAATGAGTATATATATATATATATATATATATATATATATATAATATAAATCTATAGGACCTAAAAGGCTATCACTTTTCACAAACACTTACACTTACCTGGACCTTCAACAACCCCCACAACATGACAACATGACATACACAGTAAATATGAGGACGTAATACACAACACTTATCTCAATATGACTATAGTAACCAAAACCTGGACCTTCACCCAACCCCCACAACATGACATACACAGTAAACATGAGGACATAACACACACCCCTAAGCCTAGAATGAATCTATAAGACCTAAAATGCTATCACTTTTCATAAACACTTACCATCTGAGATGTTTTTCTCTCATCTCCACAGACGAGTGAGGCAGGTTCTTCAGTCTCCAAAGTTACCTGTGTAGATTAACAACAAAGTATTAACAAATTAAATTCTCAATATGATAGACCCTTTGAACGGAAGGCTGTGTGTTTGAACGAGTATATATATATATATATATATATATATATATATATAATATAAATCTATAGGACCTAAAAGGCTATCACTTTTCATAAACACTTACACTTACCTGGACCTTCAACAACCCCCACAACATGACATACACAGTAAATATGAGGACGTAATACACAACACTTATCTCAATATGACTATAGTAACCTAAACCTGGACCTTCACCCAACCCCCACAACATGACATACACAGTAAATATGAGGACATAATACACACCCCTAAGCCTAGAATGAATCTATAAGACCCAAAATGATATCAGTTTTCATAAACACTTACCATCTGAGATGTTTTTCTCTCATCTCCACAGACGAGTGAGGCAGGTTCTTCAGTCTCCAAAGTTACCTGTGTAGATTAACAACAAAGTATTAACAAATTAAATTCTCAATATGATAGACCCTTTGAACAGAAGCCTGTGTGTTTGAACGAGTATATATATATATATATATATATATATATATATATATATATAATATAAATCTATAGGACCTAAAAGGCTATCACTTTTCATACACACTTACACTTACCTGGACCTTCAATACACAAGTAAACATGAGGACATAATACACAACACTTATCTCAATATGTCTGTAGTAACCTAAACCTGGACCTTCACCCAACCCCCACAACATGACATACACAGTAAATATGAAGACATAATACACAACACTTATCTCAATATGACTGTAGTAACCTAAACCTGGACCTTCGCCCAACCCCCACAACATGACATACACAGTAAATATGAGGACGTAATACACACCCCTAAGCCTAGAATGAATCTATAGGACCTAAAATGCTAACACTTTTCATAAACACTTACCATCTGAGATGTTTTTCTCTCATCTCCACAGACGAGTGAGGCAGGCTCTTCAGTCTCCAAAGTTACCTGTGTAGATTAACAACAAAGTATACTTTAATTATTAACTAACACAAATTCTCATTCAACATGTTTAAAGCTTATGTTAGAATAATTGTTTATCTAAGTGTTATCTATACCTGGTGTCTCCATGGCCATTCAGAATCCCCATAGTTGTAACAGATTTCTTCCCCAGGACTAATGTCATTTATAGCAAATAAACACAAATGGGGCTTTTTGTCCACTCTCACAATTTTCATTTTGCTGTTCGGATTAATGTGACTATCATTCACAAGACGCCCTAAAGAGCCATCTTCTTTGGCAGCATCAACCCTGAAACATTATAAAAAACAATGTTAGTATAACTAAAGGTGTAATAACAGATTCAAATACACACACACTACATAAATGCAAGTCACTAGTTTACTATTACCATTGCTATTTACTAGCAGAAAATGCAGTTTGTATTTCTGGTTGACTTAGGCTACAACTCTGTATATTTGTAAAACATTGTACATTAAGTAAAGTCATATACATACCATAATTGTTTTCCATTAAAACGGAATTCAAATAAAAACACCTCGAGTGAACTGTCATATATTTTGAGTCTTCTTTCATATTCTTCTCTATTTATGACCTCTCCTCGATATTCAATCAAAAAATCTCCTTTATGAAATTGAGAAGTGGTGAACACTCCCCGACCTAACAAAGAATTAATCTGATTAGTCAGAGAAATGTTTTGTCTAAAGACTTAGAGCAGGGTCGGAAATCCATGACTTAAACATTAGTCTGTTACTTACCTTTGAATGAATTTATAAATTTTTCTTCAAATCCACCCTTGTCTTTGAACATTGATGCATAAAATGCAGCCTCCTGCTCTGGTTTTTTACCCCTCCTGGGCCTCATTCCTGCCATTTTCTACAAAGGTCCAGAAAAGCAAGTCATTTTTTGTGATTTATTGTTTTATACATAAAATCATCTTACATAATGAAAGAAACATTCTGTAAAAACATATCCTTGATATTTTTAATACTGAATAATACTGATAGTGCTGGGCGGTTTGACCTAAAATTTATATCACATATTTGTATGCATAATCAGGCGTTCAAAGCATTTAATAAAATTTTTATTTCTTAACATTCTAAGAACAATGTAGTCTCGTGCCCGTATGTGACGTGTTTTCTTTTCGCGCAAAATAAGCTTGTTCTATTTGAGCTGGGGCTGCACAGAGCGATTGGTGAATAACATCAAAGTATTGCAACAGCAACGGCTTCGTATGCTTTTCAATCACTCTTGTGGTACTTTGATGTCATTACCGATCGCTCTGTGCAGTGCCAGTTCAAGTCGAACAAGCCAGTAAGAGTGGAGTAGGGAGCACTGCAGGTCACGTCACGCGGAGAAATGGCTAGTGGGAGAGATGAGAGAGTAGGAGGATGCGCCAGCGTCGTATAAGTCTATGGTATAAGTCTGGTGTGTGGAAACCTTTTGGATTTCATGTTATGATATTTAAATATTTTGCAGTGGCACTTTAAGTTTAGATAAGAACTCCAGTCATGTGTTTCCAAATACTGGAAGGCGAGAGACCCTTTTTAGGTGAGGCGTTTTTTTAGTAAGCATGAGCACGCTGAAGCGGGCACGTACATTCGCAGCCTGACTCATATGAGTATTTAATGTGCGCGGCTCGCTAACAGCAACAGTTGTGGCTGTTTTGAATGAGACGACCCGTGAACGGGGAGTTCTTTATGCGCGAGCAGCACCGGGGACAGTGTGTCTGTTAAGAGTGAGCGCTCATGAGCGGGCACGTGATTTACACACATAAAAATACGTACAACTTTTTTTTTCTTCGTCATTTTCTTTGCTTTATTGGCGGTAGTCCAGTGTTCCCCTTTGTGTTTGGTGGTTTCGCCGGGTTCCGCAGGAAGTTAGAGAAAATAGAGGAGTCAAAGGTTATATGACACCATAGACGGGCGACGAAACGGAAATAAAGAAACGGCCCGTGTCTTCGAATTAAACTATAAATTTCTCCGTATTTGAAAATTGGTGGAAACTGTCGGGATAATGTAAGTACACATCTAATAGAAATATATAACATAGATACAGTTATTTTTGCTATTTTTAAAGCAGAAAAAATACATATTGTGGCTTTAAAGGGATAGTTCACTTTGACATTAATTTTTTTAAATATGTTTTAGCTTACCTCAAGGGCATCCAAGATACAGGTGTCTGTTTCCACAGTATTTTCAATTTTAATATTTTTAGGCCAAACTGTTGTTGTCTGTCAGTCATATAATGCCGTTTTATGGAGTCTTCCTCAAAGAGCATACACAGAGAAGTCCAGATTAAACATGATTTAATGACTCATAAATGTACACATTGATGGCCTAAGACACGAAACAAGCGGTTTGTGAGAGAAAACGAATAGTATTTATATCGTTTTTACCTCTTGTAACCACAGCCACGTCCAAAGTGATCTGATAACGTGGGTGCTTCAATGGAAGATGATTTCGATATATAAACAGGGAAATTTGAATTTGTTTTTGCAAAAAAATGAATAAGTGACGTAACACGCAAGAGAACACTTCGCATTTGCAGACCGAAGCACCCGTACCAGATCAGTTGGATGTGGCTGTGGTTACAAGAGGTAAAAACAATATAAATACTGTTCGTTTTCTCACACAAACCGCTTGTTTCGTGTCTTAGGCCATCAATGTGTACATTATGAGTAAGGCTGTGAATCTTGTGGGTAGACAGCGAACCGATTCGATTCACGATTCATAGGTTTTTTTGGATTCAAGAACGATTTGTGCAAATTCAGAACGATTCAATTCGATGCGATTCGATTAATTTGGTTTGATTCTTAATTTTTTTATATGCATTATAGTATCATTTCAATGCTTCACCCAATGGGTCTTTGTCTGGGTTTGACTACATGCACAAATTAATGGAGACGTTTTTATTAGTTTCATTTTGCATCCTCTCAGTGCACTCGTTAACATCTTTTCACTGGATTTTGCTCGCGCTCGGTCCCATAGCTCTCATGTAACTACAGATTTTTGAGCAGTCCATGTTTGAGCTCTCC
Source organism: Cyprinella venusta (assembly GCA_038021265.1). Lineage (NCBI taxonomy): Eukaryota > Metazoa > Chordata > Actinopteri > Cypriniformes > Leuciscidae > Cyprinella > Cyprinella venusta. The sequence continues at coordinate 14,873,386 of CM075868.1, forward strand.
AGCTGAGCTCTCTGTTGAGAAAGCAATAGTTTTGAGGCAAACCACTCAAGCCATTAATAAAGCTGCCATGCCATTGCGTGGGCACTATGAAATAAAACGCTTTCATTCATTTATTACATGGAAAGACTCTCCGTACACGCAAGGTGGTCTCTCGCACGCTTTCCCTCTCTGCCGAGTGCGTGCAGCCGTGTGTGTATGTGCGATACACGGTTTGGAGCACAGCCTCTGTCTCGTATGCACGCTCGCTCTAGATTCTGGGAGATTTTAACTAATTTGCGGTAATACAAGCTGATCACGACACGAGTAGCTCAACAGGTAGAAAGATAAACTAATCTTTCAGGCATTTGACCGACCGGGCTTCAGCGTGAGAAATCAGGGGTGTGTGAGCGCATGAAACCAATCAAATGCGGATGTCTTATGACGGCCAATGCGTGTGGCAGCTTGTACCAGGAACACTTTAAGGTTGTGTTTACAGTATATATTTTAAACCACTGAATCGCTATAAAATCGCAATTAATTAAATTCTTAGCCTTTTAAATTGATTATTCATGTAAATAAACGATTCACGATTCAAAATACATGTTTCAGGATCGATGCATATGCATCGTCAGGATTTATAATCGATGCATCGAGAAAACGAGTGAATCGTTACACCCCTAATTACGAGTTATTAAATCAAAATCATGTTTAATTTTGACTTCTCTGTGCAATTTCTTTGAGGAAAACAACATAAAACTCCATTATATGACTGATAGACAACAATGGTTTGGCCTAAAAATATCAAAATTGAAAATACTGTGGAAACAAGGACATTAGATGCCCTTGAGCCTATGTTTTTATAAAACCTTTTTTGTCAAAACTTTATTTGAACTTGTACATGTTAGTAGATAACACGTTGCAAGACACTTCTTTAAAATCTGCCCATAATTTTTTTTATTTTATAATTTTAATGTTTATGTAAACAAAATGTGCATTTTTTTATATTTGTGCATAGAAAAAGCCCTGGTTTTCAACATAAAACCTGGTGAATTGATTTCATTGTGTAGTATAAGTACTTTTTGAACAGGATTCTGTGATAACCATGATCATTTTGGTCACTATAATTATGAAATGAAATTTTCATGCCATTTCATCTCTAGTTATGATCAACTATGATTGTGTTTTTACATTATAATATGTAATATGCAAAGCACAACTATATATATGTTGATTCTATTCTTTTCTCGGACACAAAAACTATTTCAGGTCTAAAACAGTTCGGATTGTTGTTAATATGAGAGTTATACATTATTTATGAGATTATAGTATTGTACGACTGTTGAGTTGAATGAGTAAGTTACCTCTCGCCACATTTATTTTAAAGTAGCTCTCAAATAAAAACAGGTTGGAGACCCCTGAATTAAATGATTGATAACACCTGATGATAAATAATAAGCCATTGATGTTTGGATTAAAACTGCCCCCGCCATCCAACATTACATTGATTTCATCATTACAATTGAAAGCTATCAATTTTAAAACATTTATTAGGCTTGTAAAACAGCTTAACAATATAGCAGTTTTTAATTTAAGTGCACCTGCCGTAACGTTACGAACTTCCCAGGCGGACTTTGCACCATTAGAAACTCCGGCCTGTAGATCGTTTCTGTAGTTCTTTGCAACAGATGAATTACTGTTTATTCGTTTTTATATGATTTATTGCTTGATATTTCCATTTTGCTGGAGTCCCGCGAGTTGTTTTATTCTCCCGCAGCCCGCACATACAGAATGAGTGCATTAACTTACCGCCCGTCCTTATGCCGTCGCCCGCACTCCATCAACAAATCTAGTCCGGCGCCGCAAGTCTCTCAAAGGCCCGGCCCGAGGATGGCGGCGGAAAATATTAGCCCGCGTGTGTGTTCGCACCGTAGCCAAATATCATACCCGTAGACTAACAATTTATTAACTAACGTTAAATCAGGAATTAATCTAACGTTTGCTTTATCAGAATACAAAGATAAATCATGCTGTTTCACCAAAGCTAACTTGATTAAGTTAACAGTTCATGCTCTTAATTTCACAATCGTCTTATCAACAATAATTGTTTAAATCGGTATAAACTTAAACAGATTTTAACATAAAGAGTAGCTTTGTGCTTGTCATTAATCTTACCTTTTGAGCGAATCGTCTCCGTCGTCAGACATCCAGAGAAAACGCGGGCTTGAGTTTGACAAACTCAGATGTTATGAGGACTTCTGGCGGTCAGCCAATCAGAAGCCGCGATTCCATACACACGTATTAATAATTAATGAGGAGGTGCAGTACCAAGTCCGGCCTGCAGTAGCGCACTTCCGATACACACGTTACACACAAATTCAGGTTTATGTGAATTATAAAGACATGTGGAGAAATTTTGGATTTCAGCTAGGGGGAGCTATTGGAGGACTTCTACATTCCCCGAATTATGAGGACACCGGTCATGTCCTCATAATACCAAATGTCCTCATAATGTGGCGTGTATTCATATGAAATGTCCTCATAAATCACATAGACGCACACACACACACACACACACACACACACACACACACACACACACACACACACACACAGAGAGAGACAGGCAAAGGCTCAGACATATGCTCAGAGGGAGTATGACTACATTCAAACTAAAATATCTGACTTTCTGTGGGTCCTAGCTATTGAGTGTGAATTAGAAAGTTGTCCGGCTTGAGGAGTACAATATACATACTGATTTTTGTAACTGTAGATAAAACTAACAACCCCACTTTTGTCAAAAGGTGGCGCTACTGAGCCCTCACCACGCCCGTTTCTGAAACTATGCACATGTCTACTGGCTATTAAATGTGATGTGTCTGATGAGTTTCATGCAATTTGAAGCATGCTAAGGGTCTCAAAAGCATCCTAAAAGAATTGGAAAGTTTGATGCGTCGCCACGGAAACAGTTTCAAAGATATCAAGAATCCATTCACAGGTCTACATCTGCCGTATGTTTACATTATACAGATGAAGTTTGAAGCAAATTGGATTAAAATAAGAGGGTGATTTCAAAGCATTTTGAAAATGACACACTTTCTGCTGCCAGTTGGTGGCGCTATAACTTTGACACACAATAGTCACATCCATGTGATCGTCCTCTTACAGCGAACACACTCCTGAAGTTTCATCTCGATCGGTTGATGTATGCTGAAGTTATGACACACTTCCTGTTTCACATTTTTTGCCATGATTTCATTTCCTCGCCACGGCCAAACCGTTCGAGATATCAAAAATCCCCTCGCAAACTTTCATCCTCAATGTCTTGACTTCACGCTGACTGAGTTTCGTAGAATTTGGATAAGAGCTCTAGGAGGAGTATTAAAAATTCCATTGCAAGTGTTTTATAAAGAACCTTAAAAAAACGACTTCCTGTTGGGCTGGGGTAAAAAGTAAAAGTGCGACGTATATATGAAATGATGAGATCAACATGTGTACCGAGTTTCATATTATTACATACAAGCGTGTTCGATTTATGGACCAAGTGTTCGGACCCCTTTCCAGGTGGCGCTGTCGAGCCCCCCTGCCACGCCCGGGTACCATCTTCAGCCCGGCCCTAATGGCCGCGGGTTCTGACCCGTGTGCAAAGTTTCAAGAGTTTTCGAGCAAGTTAAGGGCCCCAAAAGTGCCCAAATAGTCGTATAAATAATAATAATAAATATAGCTGCGAGCAGCGATTGCGGGCCCAAGCCGGTGGCACCGCAACCCCGGTGCCTTTAGTTACCTAAAGGCACCGGGATGGCGGTACCGCCGGCTTTGGCCCGCAATCGCTGCTCGCAGCTATATTTATATATATATATATATATATATATATATATATATATATATATATATATATATATATATATATATATATAAAGCCGGTGGCACCGCACCCTTGGTGCTTTTAGGGTTATTCTACATGATGTGCAAAAACGTAACCCCCGCTTTGACTGTCAAAAAGAAGTGTGCTGAAGAGCTTGCAGCAGTGAAGGCTCTGCAAAAGTGCGGATCGAGGGCACATTTTAACCACAAAGTATGCATGAGCAACCTTCTGAAAGGTCAGGTGTACATCAAGGTCTACATCTGTACTGTGTTTACATTATAGTATGTAGGGATGCGCCGATCCGATACTCAGGATCGTTATCAGCTCCGATACTGCCATCTTTGCCGGATCGGGTATATTTACACCACTTTAATCAAACCACTCTTCTTTAAAACATTACGATGTGATTTTTTACACATGTATTTTGTTACTCTTATTTAGCTATTTTGTCCGCATAAAAGATTCACTGCCAATCGTACGTGCTCACATCATTCTCTTTCTGTGAAAGCTGTATACTGCATTCACCAGTTTTCACTCTACAGCTATTGACCAGAGCACTGAAATTATTTCTCACTTAAACTACAATCAAATGGATTTTCCCACACATTTTGCATTAGTCCTCTGCATGGCATTTTATTATTTTCTGAGCAGCTTCAGAAGTGCATGCACACAGCCTAGAACACATGACACGCACACACAGTCACGAGAGAGGCGCGATCGAACTCTGTGTGTGTTTGTGTGTGAACAATGGAAACTCCATTTTGTTCATACAGGAAAATATTCAGACTAATGTCTTGTGGGAGCAACAGAATACATGTAACAGCATTATGTAATCAGGAAACAAAAATCCAGTAACTGTATATTATTACAGTGAGTTACATCAAAAAAAGTAATCAGATTGTAGTTACTTTTTGAAAAAGTATAAAGTACTTAAAGCCAATTAATATAAAGTGGGACCCTTTTTTATGAAATAATTTGTAACTGTATCGGAATACATTTTTTAAAGTAACCCTCCCAAGCCTGGTCTTGTGTGGACGTCGTGAAATTAGAAAATAGAGATCGTTCATTTAGTTCTTTAGCCTATATACATGTTTTTATATCCACATATTTTGTTCTAATGTCACAAATAATAATTTTAGGGTTTACTATAGCCTACATTTCACTCAAATATTTTTGTACTTTCGAGCAATAAACTGAAAGTAATGTGAATATTGCCATTCAGGGCTGGACTGGGACAAAAAATCAGCCCTGGACACTTCATCCAGACCGGCCCACTATGCAAACACACACACACGTGCATTAATCTATACGTGCATTAATCTGCATGTAAAATTACTGATTAGATTTCATTTACTATCAAAACCAAGAAAAAACTATTAAAATAATAAACAAAGGGAATGGAAATGATTTTATAAGGCTTTATTGTAAATAACTGGTCTGAATTTATGTGCCACTTAATATTTTAATAGAATATTCTTAGGCTATACTACATATATTTCATGAAGTGCAACATCACGGTGAGGACCTACAGAAATATATATTCTGTAGCTCCTGGCAGTGATGTTTCACCTCATGAAATATAGTTTATATAATATAGCATAAGAATATTCTGTTACAATATTATGTTCACATTTATGACACAGACAGTATAGGCTTCTGCCAGGCACTTTCAGGGAGACAAATTGAAAAAAATATATATTTATGTGCATATTTATATGCAAAATACTCCTTTTTTCACATCAACTATGTGCTATGGTCATTAAATGGCTATCCTTTTCACTTAAGTCCAGCAAATAATTCATTTATTTTAACACATTTGGTGGCATCTGCCTCAAGTTATTGTCGTTGTTATGAAATACAGTCGTATGTTTGCATAGAATTCATTTTGAACACTATAATATTACATGCTTTCAAAATCTGAGGTAAATTATCCGTTATGGCTTGTGGCACAGTGACCTATTTTTAACTAAAAATAAATAATGTGTACTCATAACCAGTGTAATTTCTTCATTCTGTCAGCCGCGACATCGCAGAAATAGGAACCGTTTCTAAATTAGAAACTTCGCATGTCGCCGTCGCGTCTGGTTAGGACAAAAACTCTGATTTACATGGAAAAGATACCTTTTATCGCGTGTCGCGGCGTCGTGTGTAGTTAGGACATATTGTACTGTAACGGTAGTCGATACGCGTTCTTCTGATCATTAAAAAGAATGAGGTTATATTGACAGATGAATAGGCTACGCTCAGTTTATCATATACGCTCAGTTTATTAAATGTCTCTTGCAAACTATGAAGAGACAATGATGAATCAATACACACTGACATGGCGATGCTGGACTGATTCTTTATTTACACCATCATACAGTAATTTTGTCGGTTGTTTATTACAGATATTAGCATGCATTTTATTGATCATCAGCTAATTTCATCAATAGACATCAAAAAGAGAGAGTGGCAACAGCCCTTGTAAGAGTCAAGAGATCATTTCTTTCTTTACTTGAAGATGATTGTGTAGATGATTAAGCGTGTCTGACTTACTTTCACTTTTATTTGCGATGTTTGCACGTTGGTTTGACGCTCAGCTGCTGCTCATCTGCGGCGGTGATGCGTGTCGCAGCCTGTATAACAGCCTGTAAACGCTCTCACTCGTTTATTTTTTAGCATTTTTGGGAGGAGTAAAATATACATGTGTGATATCAACAACCAGATTGCGTTTACACGTAAAGATCCGAACACAATGCGAGCCAGACTACCTCCAGATGGTCAGGCAAATCGATCACAATCCGATCACAACGTAATACCTTGCATTGATATTTCTTTTCTATTATCCGGATAACTTATCTGGATACAGATCGCATTTTAATACCAGGTGTAGGGGTCTCAGAGACGAGACCGGCGAGAAACTTCACGAGACCGGCGGAATGCCTCCACAGGGCGGGGAGATACTATACTGCCTATGGGAGCGGCCGCTTCTCCGCTCTTGATTCCGATTGGCCAGTGTCAGACAGTCAGACCTGTCAGTCTCGCAGCTGGACCAAGTTTATGGACCAAGTTAATTTAATTAATAAACTAATTATATAAAACTATTGTCAATGCACTACAATTTAACTGGTTATATTATGCCTTCACTTATAAAAATTAAAATAAAAACTTATTTAAAACATACCAGGCTTAAGAAATGTATTAAGAAATTACACAGCAGAAAAAAACACACAGCACTGAAATGGTTAAGTTAAGCCCCTCCCCCTACTAACACACACACAGAGAGAGACAGAGATGTAGGCTCAAAGGGAGCATGACCAGATTCAAACAAACATATCTTACTTTCTGTGGGTCCTAGTTAAAGAGTGTCAATTAGAAAGTTGTCCGGCTCGAGGAGTACAATATACATACTGATTTTTGTAACTGTAGATAAAACTAACAACCCAACTTTTGTCAAAAGGTGGCGCTACTGAGCCCTCACCACGCCCGTTTCTGAAACTTTGCACATGTCTACTGGCTAATAAATGTGATGTGTCTGAGGAGTTTCATGCAATTTGAAGCATGCTAAGGGTCTCAAAAGCATCCTAAAAGAATGGTAAAGTTTGATGCGTCACCACGGCAACAGTTTCAAAGATATTAAGAATCCATTCACAGGTCTACATCTGCCGTATATTTACATTATACAGATGAAGTTTGAAGCAAATCGGGTTAAAATAAGAGGGTGATTTCAAAGCATTTTGAAAGTGACACACTTCCTGCTGCCAGTTGGTGGCGCTATAACTTTGACACACAATAGTCACATCCATGTGATCATCCTCTTACGGCGAACACACTCCTGAAGTTTCATCAAGATCAGTTAATGTATGCTGAAGTTAGGACACACTTCCTGTTTCACGTTTCTCACCATAATTTTGTTTCCTCGCCACAGCCAAACCGTTCGAGATATCAAAAATCCCCTCGCAATTTTTGATCGTCTATGTCTTGACTTCAGGCTGACCGAGTTTCGTTCCATGCGGATGAATGCTCTAGGAGGAGTACATTAAATTCCATTGCAAGCATTTTAAAAACAACCGTAAATATCTGACTTCCTGTTGGGCTGGGGTAAAAAGTAAAAGTGTGATGAATATATGAAACGATGAGATTGACATGTGTACCGAGTTTCATATTATTACATGCAAGCGTGTTTGATTTATGGACAAAGTGTTCAGACCCTGTTCAAGGGGGCGCTGACGAGCCGCCCTGCCACGCCCGGGTACCAGCTTCAGCCCGGCTCTGATGGCCGCGGGTTCTGACCTGTGTGCAAAGTTTCAAGAGTTTTTGAGCATGTTAAGGGCCCCAAAAGTGCCCGGATAGTCGTTAGAAAAAAAAAAAAAAAAAAAAAAAAAAAAAAAAAATCCTAAGGAAAACAATAGGGCCTTCGCCCTTTCAGGGCTTGGGCCCTAATAATCCTAAGGAAAACAATAGGGCCTTCGCCCTTTCAGGGCTTGGGCCCTAATAATAATCCTAAGGAAAACAATAGGGCCTTCGCCCTTTCAGGGCTTGGGCCCTAAATATAGCTGCGAGCAGCGATTGCGGGCCCAAGCCGGTGGCACCGCAACCCCGGTGCCTTTAGTTACCTAAAGGCACCGGGATGGCGGTACCGCCGGCTTTGGCCCGCAATCGCTGCTCGCAGCTATATTTATATATATATATATATATATATAAAGCCGGTGGCACCGCACCCTTGGTGCTTTTAGGGTTATTCTACATGACGTGCAAAAACGTAACCCCCGCTTTGACTGTCAAAAAGAAGTGTGCTGAAGAGCTTGCAGCAGTGAAGGCTCTGCAAAAGTGCGGATCGAGGGCACATTTTAACCACAAAGTATGCATGAGCAACCTTCTGAAAGGTCAGGTGTACATCAAGGTCTACATCTGTACTGTGTTTACATTATAGTATGTAGGGATGCGCCGATCCGATACTCAGGATCGTTATCAGCTCCGATACTGCCATCTTTGCCGGATCGGGTATATTTACACCACTTTAATCAAACCACTCTTCTTTAAAACATTACGATGTGATTTTTTCCACATGTATTTTGTTACTCTTATTGAGCTATTTTGTCCGCATAAAAGATTCACTGCCAATCGTACGTGCTCACATTAGGGCTGGGCGATATATCGATATAAAAAATATATCGATATATTTTTAAATGCGATATGGAATTGGACCATATCGCATATATCGATATAGTTCAAATATGCGCTGTAATCCTTGCTCCAAGCAAGCTGCTGACCGGAGCCCACAGCACTGCTCCCCGCGCGTGAAACTGTGTGCTGCAGAAGCCCCAGCCGCAAGCCATCGATAACCCGGAACGGTGTTTCCTACAGTCTTTCTCCCGCGGCCGCCACACCAAACATCATCCGGCCGCGGCTGCAGCAGCTTCTCAGTGAAGTCCGGTATTGAGCACGCACTATTGTGTTGTTAGCCCCGTAAAGGCATAACAAATGTAAACCACCATAAAGTTTTCGCACTATTCCAAGCCTTCTAAAGTCGTTCAATAGCATAATGTGAGGTAAAAATGAATATATAGTTATGAATATATAGTTAAGTTAATGGAAACTGGTCTCTCCTCCATCATTCTCCATTCAGCAGCATTCAAACAGTGCATCGCGTTCTGTTACGACAGTAACACGACGAAACTCTCTTCAAGATCAATGTTCCCATTATTATACTTTATTTGTGTTACATTTATATGGTTTTCATAAAATGACTTTCTTACTGGAGTTTATAGCGCTTTCTAAATCATATTACTTTCTCCTGGGTGTCTGTTATTACAGCGCTGGACTAGAGAGCACGCGTACTGTAACTTAAATTTAAAACTGTTAAAAGAAAAGGATCAATAAAATGTTGCATAGATATAATAAGCATCAAATATCTCTACTTTGTGCTTAAACTTTTAAATGTGAAGCGCTGCGCCTGTACACTGTGACTTCGCGTTGCTTCAAGTGCTTCATTTTGCGCACGGGATGTGCATAATCGATTTGCCGCTCTAAATTAGGGCCTTTCATACTATAATATTTAGACAGGTTTAGCCTAAACACCGGGGGCAAGGGAGTGTGGTCATGGGAATATCCCTGCCACCACAGCGGGAAAAGTTCTAGAGGAAACACTGTGAAAAAGCTCACTGCAAATTAATTTTCACACGAGCTTTGATAAAAAAAAATAAAATAAAAAGGTACTCCTGTTGTTATACAGTATTTATGTTTACATTTTCTTGTTAATTGAACAGCTGAGCATTTAATTGTGAACCAGGTGAAGAAGCCTTTTTATTATTTATTAATTTTTCACCTGATTTTTCACCTGTTCACTGAAATTTTTCATTTGATTTTTCACCTGTTCACTGAAATAGCTTGTTTCTATAAAACTAGGCTACTTGTGACTCATATTTGGCTTTGACTGAACATTTGCTCTCACTTTGCGGAAATATCGCGATGTATATCGTATATCGATATTAGGAAAAATATATCGGGATATGACTTTTGGTCCATATCGCCCAGCCCTAGCTCACATCATTCTCTTTCTGTGAAAGCTGTACTAGCATTCACCAGTTTTCACTCTACAGCTGGTGACCAGAGCACTGAAATTATTTCTCACTTAAACTACAATCAAATGGATTTTCCCACACATTTTGCATTAGTCCTCTGCATGGCATTTTATTATTTTCTGAGCAGCTTCAGAAGTGCATGCACACAGCCTAGAACACATGACACGCACACACAGTCACGAGAGAGGCGCGATCGAACTCTGTGTGTGTTTGTGTGTGAACAATGGAAACTCCATTTTGTTCATACAGGAAAATATTCAGACTAATGTCTTGTGGGAGCAACAGAATACATGTAACAGCATTATGTAATCAGGAAACAAAAATCCAGTAACTGTATATTATTACAGTGAGTTACATCAAAAAAAGTAATCAGATTGTAGTTACTTTTTGAAAAAGTATAAAGTACTTAAAGCCAATTAATATAAAGTGGGACCCTTTTTTATGAAATAATTTGTAACTGTATCGGAATACATTTTTTAAAGTAACCCTCCCAAGCCTGGTCTTGTGTGGACGTCGTGAAATTAGAAAATAGAGATCGTTCATTTAGTTCTTTAGCCTATATACATGTTTTTATATCCACATATTTTGTTCTAATGTCACAAATAATAATTTTAGGGTTTACTATAGCCTACATTTCACTCAAATATTTTTGTACTTTCGAGCAATAAACTGAAAGTAATGTGAATATTGCCATTCAGGGCTGGACTGGGACAAAAAATCAGCCCTGGACACTTCATCCAGACCGGCCCACTATGCAAACACACACACACGTGCATTAATCTATACGTGCATTAATCTGCATGTAAAATTACTGATTAGATTTCATTTACTATCAAAAACCAAGAAAAAACTATTAAAATAATAAACAAAGGGAATGGAAATGATTTTATAAGGCTTTATTGTAAATAACTGGTCTGAATTTATGTGCCACTTAATATTTTAATAGAATATTCTTAGGCTATACTACATATATTTCATGAAGTGCAACATCACGGTGAGGACCTACAGAAATATATATTCTGTAGCTCCTGGCAGTGATGTTTCACCTCATGAAATATAGTTTATATAATTGTTACAGTGGAGGCTCCCGCTCTGTCTCCTCTCCGCCACCAGAGGGAGCCTTCACCAGAATACTGATCATTGGCTTCAAACTCAAATTCCCATCATGCCGCTTACCTGGGACTGATTGCGTCACACACCTGCACGCCATTAACACACACACATAAAAGCCACGTCCACACACCACACCAGTGCGAAGTCTTGATTTGCCCCGGTGATCATTTCTGAGCGTTTGTATCCTGATTCTGGTTTTCTGGTTTTGGACTTTGGACTGTTTGACACTTCTACGATTGATATCTGCCTGGCCTGAACTCGGACTGTTATTGACTACGATTATTGCTGCCTGCCCTGATCTCTGCCTGTCTCCTGTTGATCCTGTTGTCTTGTCTGCATTGCCCTGTCTGCCTCGTATTGACCCTGCCTGTACGACCCTGTTTAATAAAAGCTGCAAATGGATTCCTCTGTGCATCATGAATCATTACAGAAGACTTCGCCACTAAACAATCCAGCAGCCGTCATGGAACTCACCTCTGAACTCACCTCCCAAGCTTCTCGTCTGGATTTACATCATTATCAGCTCGGCCACCTGACCACGCTCACCGAACAGCTCGTACAGGGTATGCAGGAGTTACGCACCGCTGTTGGTACTGTACCAAGCGCATCTGCTACACCATCACCACCATCGAGTGTTCCCTCTGAAACCGTGAGTACAGCAGTAAATCCTCGACTCGCATTTCCTGACAAATTCGACGGAAATCCAACTAAATGCAAGGGATTTCTTTTGCAATGCACACTCTTTGTCGACCAGCAACCGACATTATATTCCACTCAAGCCAGTCGCATTGCGTTTGTTTGTTCCCTGCTCACCGGCAAGGCGTTGGAATGGGCTACGGCAGTCTGGAAACCAGAGGGGTCTTCATTCACCACATTCCAAGAATTCCTTCAACAGTTTCGTCAAGTCTTTGAGCATACTTCAGAAAGAGGAGACGCTGGAGAACAGCTTCTAAATCTCACCCAGGGAAGGTGTACCACCGCCGAATACGCCCTTACGTTTCGCACCCTCGCTGCACAGACGAACTGGGTCGAAGATACATTAAAAACGCTGTTCAGGAGAGGGCTCACTGCTGAACTTCAATCTGAATTAGCCTGTCGAGATGAGGGAAAAAACCTGAATGAGTATATAAGTCTGGCCATTCAAGTCGATAATCTCATGCGTTCCAGACGCATTACCCGGGCACACATCCGTCACTCACTCGAGGCAGCTAACGCTCACGAACCCATGCAGATCGGGTTCACGCACATCACTCCAGAGGAACGGGAACGCAGACTGCAACATCGTCTCTGCATGTACTGTGGTCAACCCGGCCATATGAAGCTCTCCTGTCCAGTCCGACCTCCAACTCGCACCCTTTCGGTGAGTTCTGTAAACCAATATCAAAGATCTCCATCCAGTTTCACTCTCCCCATTCGTCTAATTATACAAGACCAATGTATTGAATCTACAGCCCTCATAGACTCCGGAGCAGCTGGCAATTTCATTTCTCAAACTTTCGCCAGACAAATCAAACTCAAACTTCATCCATGTCATTCTTCCTTGTCAGTGGAGGCGTTAGATGGTCATCCCATCGGAGACGGTAAAATCCAGTGTGAAACGGAGAAGGTCCAAATGCAGATTGGTTCCCTTCATTCTGAACAGATTCAATTTTATGTCATTCACGCTCCACATCATTTCATCATTCTCGGCCACCCGTGGTTGCAAACTCACAATCCACACATTTCCTGGAAGGAGGGACAAATCATTCGTTGGAGTGAGACCTGTAACAACCAATGTCTGTCTAAAGTCAAACGAGTGACCAATTCCAAGCCAAAACCAGACACCTTAAATCATGAGCTAGCTGAGCTACCGGCAGTCTATTCTGATCTTACGGAAGCCTTCAGCAAGGAAAAAGCTTCCCAACTCCCTGAACATCGTTCAACAGATTGTGCCATTGACTTAATGCCCGGCGCTTCACCTCCTAAAGGTAGAATCTTTCCCCTATCAAAACCTGAGTCTGAGGCCATGAAAAAATACATTGAGGAAGAGACAGCCAAAGGATTCATTCGACCTTCCACCTCACCTGCCGCTGCTGGTTTCTTCTTCGTCAAGAAGAAAGATGGGGGACTCAGGCCTTGCATTGACTATCGTGGGTTAAATGATATCACCATCAAATATCGTTACCCCTTACCTCTGGTGCCAGCCGCATTGGAACAGCTGAGACAGGCTCAATATTACACCAAGCTTGATCTACGCAATGCATATAACCTGATTCGCATACGTGAGGGGGATGAATGGAAAACAGCCTTTTCCACCACTAGTGGGCACTATGAATACTTGGTCATGCCTTTCGGCTTATCAAACAGTCCTTCCGTCTTTCAGGCGTTCATGAATGATGTGTTTCGTGACATGCTGGATAAATGGGTGATCGTGTACATCGATGATATCCTGATTTACTCAAACTCACTGGAGGAACACATTCAACATGTCAGAGCAGTGCTTCAACGTCTAATTCAGTTCCAGTTATATGCCAAGATAGAGAAGTGTGAGTTTCATCAAACAAGCGTCTCATTTCTGGGTTACATCATCAGTCAAGAGGGAGTGGCCATGGATGACAAGAAGGTGAGAGGAGTGCTGGATTGGCCATTACCTCAGACGGTCAAAGAATTACAGAGATTTTTGGGATTTGCTAACTTTTATCGACGATTTATTAGAAACTTCAGTCTCATTGCTGCTCCACTAACAGCTCTAACCAAACGTCACAGCTCTCGAATTTCTTGGAACCCCGAAGCACAGCGAGCTTTCCAGGAGTTGAAAACCCGGTTCACCACTGCACCCATTCTACGTCATCCCGATCCAGAGCGTCAATTCATTGTGGAGGTAGATGCTTCGAACACAGGAGTCGGGGCCATATTATCTCAACGACAGGGAGATCCAGCCAAGATGTACCCGTGTGCCTTCTTCTCCCGCAAACTTTCTCCAGCTGAGCGGAATTATGATGTTGGGAACCGCGAGCTTTTAGCCATGAAACTGGCTCTGGAAGAATGGCGACACTGGTTGGAGGGAGCAACAGAACCGTTCATCATTCTTACTGACCACAAGAATCTGGAGTATCTTCGATCCGCCAAACGCCTCAATCCTCGTCAAGCAAGATGGGCACTGTTTTTCACACGATTCAACTTCACTGTCACTTACCGCCCAGGCACCAAGAACGTCAAAGCCGATGCCCTCTCTCGCCAAACAGAAGAGACAGTCCACAAAGACAACCCCGAAAACATCATCCATGAGAATCTCTTAGTAGCTCCAGTCCAGTGGGACATTGTGACCGAGATCCAACAGGCCAATCTTCAGACTCCTGCCCCCATTGAGTGTCCAGCCAACCTCCTCTTTGTTCCAGAAATATTTCGACCCCGTCTCATTGATCAAGTCCATTCTAATCCCAGCTCAGGTCATCCCGGAATCAATGCCACAATCCATCTTCTCCAAAATCGTTTCTGGTGGCCCACGCTTACATCCGATACCACAAACCATGTTCAAAACTGCACCGCCTGTCAAACTTCCAAATCACCCCGAAAATTACCCGCTGGCCTGCTTTGTCCTCTCCCCACACCTCAACGACCATGGTCACACATAGCCATCGACTTTATCACAGATCTTCCCACTTCTCAAGGACACACCACAATCCTCACGATAGTGGATCGATTTTCCAAAGCCTGCCGTCTCATTCCCCTCACTAAACTTCCCACTGCCTTCGAAACTGCTGAACTCTTATGCAACCAAGTATTCAGATTTTACGGACTACCTGAGGACATACTATCTGACAGAGGACCTCAGTTTACTTCCAGAGTCTGGTCCGCATTCTTCAAACATTTAAACGTGAACATCAGCCTTACTTCTGGTTATCACCCCCAGTCCAATGGTCAGACCGAACGTCTAAATCAAGACATCATCCGCTTCCTGAGAACCTACTGCCAGCAACACCAACATGACTGGAGCAGATATTTATTCTGGGCAGAATATGCTCAAAATTCATTGGTCAAACCTGCTACTGGTATCACCCCCTTCAAATGTATACTGGGTTTTCAGCCCCCTCTCTTTCCATGGTCCGGTGAACCCACTGAACTCCCATCTGTCACGGAATGGTTGCACAAGAGCGAAGAGGTCTGGGACCAAGCACACACCCATTTGAGGCATGCTGTCAGGCGTCAAGAACAACAAGCCAACCGTCATCGTCGTCCTGCCCCAGAATACCAGAGTGGTCAATGGGTATGGCTGTCAACCAGAGACTTACGCCTCAAACTTCCATGTCGCAAACTCAGTCCCAGGTATGTTGGTCCCTTCCAAATTATAAGACAAATATCACCTGTTTCATTCCGTTTAGACCTGCCCGCTAACTATCGTATCTCTCCCACTTTTCATGTTTCCCTGTTAAAACCCGCTGGTGGTCCGAGGGGAGAGACGGAGGAGGGGGCCGCCTCTCAGGGCCCTCCTGCCTTTCTGGTTGACGGCGAGGAGGCCTACAGAGTGCACAAGTTGCTGGATTCCAGACGTCGGGGTAACATGCTCCAATATCTGGTCGATTGGGAGGGGTACGGTCCGGAGGAACAGTCCTGGGTCAATTCAAGGGATATCCTGGACCCCACTCTCACTGAAGAGTTCCATAGGACATACCCGGAGAAACCGGCCCCTCGACCCCGTGGGAGACCCCGACGACAACCGCCTCCTCGCGTCAGGAGCCGCTCGCAGGGGGGGGGCTCTGTTACAGTGGAGGCTCCCGCTCTGTCTCCTCTCCGCCACCAGAGGGAGCCTTCACCAGAATACTGATCATTGGCTTCAAACTCAAATTCCCATCATGCCGCTTACCTGGGACTGATTGCGTCACACACCTGCACGCCATTAACACACACACATAAAAGCCACGTCCACACACCACACCAGTGCGAAGTCTTGATTTGCCCCGGTGATCATTTCTGAGCGTTTGTATCCTGATTCTGGTTTTCTGGTTTTGGACTTTGGACTGTTTGACACTTCTACGATTGATATCTGCCTGGCCTGAACTCGGACTGTTATTGACTACGATTATTGCTGCCTGCCCTGATCTCTGCCTGTCTCCTGTTGATCCTGTTGTCTTGTCTGCATTGCCCTGTCTGCCTCGTATTGACCCTGCCTGTACGACCCTGTTTAATAAAAGCTGCAAATGGATTCCTCTGTGCATCGTGAATCATTACAATAATATAGCATAAGAATATTCTGTTACAATATTATGTTCACATTTATGACACAGACAGTAGATAATATTATGTTCACATTTATGACACAGACAGTATAGGCTTCTGCCAGGCACTTTCAGGGAGACAAATTGAAAAAAATATATATTTATGTGCATATTTATATGCAAAATACTCCTTTTTTCACATCAACTATGTGCTATGGTCATTAAATGGCTATCCTTTTCACTTAAGTCCAGCAAATAATTCATTTATTTTAACACATTTGGTGGCATCTGCCTCAAGTTATTGTCGTTGTTATGAAATACAGTCGTATGTTTGCATAGAATTCATTTTGAACACTATAATATTACATGCTTTCAAAATCTGAGGTAAATTATCCGTTATGGCTTGTGGCACAGTGACCTATTTTTAACTAAAAATAAATAATGTGTACTCATAACCAGTGTAATTTCTTCATTCTGTCAGCCGCGACATCGCAGAAATAGGAAGCGTTTCTAAATTAGAAACTTCGCATGTCGCCGTCGCGTATGGTTAGGACAAAAACTCTGATTTACATGGAAAAGATACCTTTTATCGCGTGTCGCGGCGTCGTGTGTAGTTAGGACATATTGTACTGTAACGGTAGTCGATACGCGTTCTTCTGATCATTAAAAAGAATGAGGTTATATTGACAGATGAATAGGCTACGCTCAGTTTATCAAATACGCTCAGTTTATTAAATGTCTCTTGCAAACTATGAAGAGACAATGATGAATCAATACACACTGACATGGCGATGCTGGACTGATTCTTTATTTACACCATCATACAGTAATTTTGTCGGTTGTTTATTACAGATATTAGCATGCATTTTATTGATCATCAGCTAATTTCATCAATAGACATCAATAAGAGAGAGTGGCAACAGCCCTTGTAAGAGTCAAGAGATCATTTCTTTCTTTACTTGAAGATGATTGTGTAGATGATTAAGCGTGTCTGACTGACTTACTTTCACTTTTATTTGCGATGTTTGCACGTTGGTTTGACGCTCAGCTGCTGCTTATCTGCGGTGGTGATGCGTGTCGCAGTAGCGCCGACATGTCTGACTATAACAGCCTGTAAACGCTCTCACTCGTTTATTTTTTAGCATTTTTGGGAGGAGTAAAATATACATGTGTGATATCAACAACCAGATTGCGTTTACACGTAAAGATCCGAACACAATGCGAGCCAGACTACCTCCAGATGGTCAGGCAAATCGATCACAATCCGATCACAACGTAATACCTTGCATTGATATTTCTTTTTTATTATCCGGATAACTTATCTGGATACAGATCGCATTTTAATACCAGGTGTAGGGGTCTCAGAGACGAGACCGGCGAGAAACTTCACGAGACCGGCGGAATGCCTCCACAGGGCGGGGAGATACTATACTGCCTATGGGAGCGGCCGCTTCTCCGCTCTTGATTCCGATTGGCCAGTGTCAGACAGTCAGACCTGTCAGTCTCGCAGCTGGACCAAGTTTATGGACCAAGTTAATTTAATTAATAAACTAATTATATAAAACTATTGTCAATGCACTACAATTTAACTGGTTATATTATGCCTTCACTTATAAAAATTAAAATAAAAACGTATTTAAAACATACCAGGCTTAAGAAATGTATTAAGAAATTACACAGCAGAAAAAAACACACAGCACTGAAATGGTTAAGTTAAGCCCCTCCCCCTACTAACACACACACAGAGAGAGACAGAGATGTAGGCTCAAAGGGAGCATGACCAGATTCAAACAAACATATCTTACTTTCTGTGGGTCCTAGTTAAAGAGTGTCAATTAGAAAGTTGTCCGGCTCGAGGAGTACAATATACATACTGATTTTTGTAACTGTAGATAAAACTAACAACCCAACTTTTGTCAAAAGGTGGCGCTACTGAGCCCTCACCACGCCCGTTTCTGAAACTTTGCACATGTCTACTGGCTAATAAATGTGATGTGTCTGAGTAGTTTCATGCAATTTGAAGCATGCTAAGGGTCTCAAAAGCATCCTAAAAGAATGGTAAAGTTTGATGCGTCACCATGGCAACAGTTTCAAAGATATTAAGAATCCATTCACAGGTCTACATCTGCCGTATGTTTACATTATACAGATGAAGTTTGAAGCAAATCAGGTTAAAATAAGAGGGTGATTTCAAAGCATTTTGAAAGTGACACACTTCCTGCTGCCAGTTGGTGGCGCTATAACTTTGACACACAATAGTCACATCCATGTGATCGTCCTCTTACGGCGAACACACTCCTGAAGTTTCATCAAGATCGGTTAATGTATGCTGAAGTTATGACACACTTCCTGTTTCACGTTTCTCACCATAATTTTGTTTCCTCGCCACAGCCAAACCGTTCGAGATATCAAAAATCCCCTCGCAATTTTTGATCGTCTATGTCTTGACTTCAGGCTGACCGAGTTTCGTTCCATGCGGATGAATGCTCTAGGAGGAGTACATTAAATTCCATTGCAAGCGTTTTAAAAACAACCGTAAATATCTGACTTCCTGTTGGGCTGGGGTAAAAAGTAAAAGTGCGATGAATATATGAAACGATGAGATTGACATGTGTACCGAGTTTCATATTATTACATGCAAGCGTGTTTGATTTATGGACAAAGTGTTCAGACCCTGTTCCAGGGGGCGCTGACGAGCCGCCCTGCCGCGCCCGGGTACCAGCTTCAGCCCGGCTCTGATGGCCGCGGGTTCTGACCTGTGTGCAAAGTTTCAAGAGTTTTTGAGCATGTTAAGGGCCCCAAAAGTGCCCGGATAGTCGTTAGAAAAAAAAAAAAAATAAAAAAAAATAATAAATATAGCTGCGAGCAGCGATTGCGGGCCCAAGCCGGTGGCACCGCAACCCCGGTGCCTTTAGTTACCTAAAGGCACCGGGATGGCGGTACCGCCGGCTTTGGCCCGCAATCGCTGCTCGCAGCTATATTTATATATATATATATATATATATATATATATATATTTAGCCGGTGGCACCGCCACCTTGGTGCTTTTAGGGTTATTCTACATGACGTGCAAAAACATAACCCCCGCTTTGACTGTCAAAAAGAAGTGTGCTGAAGAGCTTGTTTATGTGTCACTTAATATTCTAATAGAATATTCTTAGGCTATACTACATATATTTCATGAAGTGCAACATCACGGTGAGGACCTACAGAAATATATATTCTGTAGCTCCTGGCAGTGATGTTTCACCTCATGAAATATAGTTTATATAATATAGCATAAGAATATTCTGTTACAATATTATGTTCACATTTATGACACAGACAGTAGATAATATTATGTTCACATTTATGACGCAGACAGTATAGGCTTCTGCCAGGCACTTTCAGGGATACAAATTGAAAAAATATGTATTTATGTGCATATTTATATGCAAAATACTCATTTTTTCACATCAACTATGTGCTATGGTCATTAAATGGCTATCCTTTTCACTTAAGTCCAGCAAATAATACATTTATTTTAACACATTTGGTGGCATCTGCCTCAAGTTATCGTTGTTATGAAATACAGTCGTATGTTTGCATAGAATTCATTTTGAACACTATAATATTACATGCTTTCAAAATCTGAGGTAAATTATCCGTTATGGCTTGTGGCACAGTGACCTATTTTTAACTAAAAATAAATAATGTGTACTCATAACCAGTGTAATTTCTTCATTCTGTCAGCCGCGACGTCGCAGAAATAGGAACGTTTCTAAATTAGAAACTTCGCATGTCGCCGTCGCGTCTGGTTAGGACAAAAACTCTGATTTACATGGAAAAGATACCTTTTATCGCGTGTCGTGGCGTCGTGTGTAGTTAGGACATGGTGTAAGCGGCCGCTTCTCAAGTATAGAATCTGAACTTGATTCCGATTGGCCAGTGTCAGACAGTCAGACCTGTCAGTCTCTTAGCTCGCGTCAGCTTCATGCGGCTTCATGAGAGAGACGCATAAGTCCGGAATTGGACAATTTATCAATATACTTACGATAGAATATATTTACAATTAATAATGATTTAAAAACAAAATACATAACGCGCCGGGCCGCCGGCCCAACCAGACCGCGGCCCACCGGGAATCTCCCGGTAGTCCCGATGGCCAGTACATGCCTGATTTAGTATCTTTAATATATCGTCGCTGCCCGATGAAACTCACGTATGTCCAAAACGGTTACTTTTCAGGAAGTGGAAAAAAACATGTTATTTCAAAAGCAGCTGAACGTAGCATTCTCATGCTTGGCACAACATCTTTAAATGTAACCATATTCTTGCCAGTGTCATGATATAATCCATATTTGACCCAAAATCGAGTTTAAATGGACATACATGCATATTGTACTGTAAAGGTGGTCGATACGCGTTCTTCCGATCATTAAAAAGAATGAGGTTAGCCTATATATATTGATAGATGAATAGGCTACGCTCAGTTTATCAAATACGCTCAGTTTATTAAATGTCTCTTGCAAACTATGAAGAGACAACCCAGCAAGCAATAGCCCTCATTTCACCGTCTAGGTTAAATAGAGACCCGATATAGTCCGGCTATGTGTAACCCACTTCTAGCCAAAATAACATTGAATCATGGCTAAATGTATTTTTTCCAAAATAACTTGCAAAATGTATTATATTCCATCATGTAAGCAAAGTCAACTGTGATTACAAGGTGTTTGGTTTGATTTCTTTGACATTTTCTATGTGTAGGCTGTGTGAAGACGCGATCTAGCTCGTATAGTCTGTCCGGCTATTTATAGCCCACTTCTAGTCGAAACTGATTAATTGTCGTTTTAATGAATTGTTGGGCAGGCAACGCATGAGATAGTTGATATCCCATCATGTTCGCATTGGTAAACATATCTACAAGGTGCCAGTGTCATATCATGACATGGTCAATTTGTAGTCACGATCCTCTGAATTGGATGGGCTATGTGCAGTCTGCTTTTAGCCCACTGGCGAAATCGAGGCAATCAGTGGTCTACCAGCGATTAGTAGGCTATTGCCAAAATAAATCTTAAAATTGTTTTCTTGTTTTTCACCCACGCAGCTTCATGTTTGCTGTCACAGTCACACATTAATTAAAAATCTACGGTTTTATTTGACTGTTTTTCATTTTAAATTAAATAAAAATGCAATTACATTTCTCAACCGCTAGATGGCAACAGCCCTACTGAGACATGACTGCTGACAACGCGAGTCTTGATAGCACAGATCACCGGTCACGCGATCGACCATTCTCAAATATTTTAAACGAGGCAGAGCATTGCATTCAGCTGACGGTCGACGACAACAGGTAAAATACATTCCCACTTTTGTCTTTTAAGCATCTGTGTTTTCATTTTGACGTGTTAATTTTTTAGATAAATTATTTGTTATCATGTGTTGTTGGAATCGTGACATTTTAGCGGGTGTGTCATGGTACATGCACGTGTAGGCCTAACGTTACTGAATCCAAAGCTGTAAACATGAAACACATGCAATCTATTATAAAGTGTTATGAAAGCCACAATTATATTTGGCTCTTTTCTTTAGATCATTGTGATATAAAAATAGCATTTCCTCACTAAATCTCTTGTCTTTAACAAAGTCCATCATTGATATAAATTATAAAATTGAATTTGTCTGAACATTGGCTTGTTGGAGAGCATAAGCTAATAGAGTAGAATAATGTTTGTTATTGTACAAGCAAAGTAAGATGAAGTTTCATTCAAAATGCCTTCATTAATTCAAGTTTAAACTTTCAAATTAATTTTATAATACAGCATAAAAATACAAATGATTGGCTATATAAAATAAGCAAATCTAAAAAGTATCCGCCAGTATATCAATAATGCAAATAGCTCCGATGTGCATTAAAACCTAAACAGAACACAAGAACACACACACACACACACAAAACGTACATGTACTTTCAACAATGCTTTTCTTGTGCTAATTATTTTATTCTTATTTGGCAGATGCTGTGATGACCAACTTCCCAGCAGCAACAGAGTTTTCTATTTTATTATCTTAAGTTGTTCATGTTAAAATAATTTTATATTTTTAATTTTAATATTGGTGTGGTAATTTTTATGTTTTGAAGTTACGTAATGTTGTTCTTTTGCTAAATAAAGCCTTTTATATATGTTTTTTTTTGGAATGGCTTGTTATTTATGTGAACCTGTTATATTTGAGTGAAAAGAATCTTTTAACCATTTTGTTGTCTATTGCATGTATATGTAGTCGTTTAATAGTTGTCTAATTGATGACTAGTCTATTCTTGGGCTACATTTAGACGTCTATTAGATTTTCACTGACAGCCCAAATTTAGCCTTGTTTTAGCCTAGACCCATATGCACTGCCTATTAGACGTATAAATGTAGTCGTTCAATAGCCGTCTAATTGTTGACTATAGTCTATTCTTGGGCTATGGTTAGATGTCTATTCTTGGGCTATGGTTAGACGTCTATTAGATTTTCACTGACAGCCCAAATTTAGCCTTGATTTAGCCTAGACGTCTGGGCTATGTTTTGACGGCTATTAGACGTCTTTTGGACGTAAAATTGCTTGCTGGGAATGATGAATCAATACACACTGACATGGCGATGCTGGACTGATTCTTTATTTACACCATCATACAGTAATTTTGTCGGTTGTTTTTTACAGATATTAGCATGCATTTTATTGATCATCAGCTAATTTCATCAATAGATATCAATAAGAGAGAGTGGCAACAGCCCTGGTAAGAGTCAAGAGATCATTTCTTTCTTTACTTGAAGATGAATGTGTAGATGATTAAGCGTCTCTGACTTACTTTCACTTTTATTTGCGATGTTTGCACGTTGGTTTGTCGCTCAGCTGCTGCTCATCTGCGGCGGTGATGCGTGTCGCAGCGCCGTCATTTCTGACTATAACAGCCTGTAAACGCTCTCACTCGTTTATGTTTTAGCGTTTTTGGGAGGAGTAAAATATACATGTGTGATATCAACAACCAGATTGCGTTTACACGTAAAGATCCGAACACAATGCGAGCCAGACTACCTCCAGATGGTCAGGCATATCGATCACAATCCGATCACAACGTAATACCTTGCATTAACATTTCTTTTTTATTATCCGGATAACTTATCTGGATACAGATCGCATTTTAATACCAGGTGTAGGGGTCTCAGAGACTAGACCGGCGAGAAACTTCACGAGACCAGCGGAAAGCCTCCACAGGGCGGGGAGATACTATACTGCCTATGGGAGCGGCCGCTTCTCCGCTCTTGATTCCGATTGGCCAGTGTCAGACAGTCAGACCTGTCAGTCTCTCAGCTCGCGTCCGCTTCATGCGGCTTCATGAGAGAGACGCAGAAGTCCGGAATTGGATGATTTAACAAATACTTACGATAGAATATATTTACAATTAATAATGATTTAAAAACAAAATACATAACGCGCCGGGCCGCCGGCCAAACCAGACCGCGGCCCACCGGGAATCTCCCGGTAGTCCCGATGGCCAGTACATATGCCTGATTTAGTATCTTTAATATATTTTCATAATTTTGAAGAAGTTTGGTGTGGGAATAATTAAAAATTACTTAAGAGGGGGGAAATAAAAATGTAAAGGCTGGTTTTGCAAAACATATACAGTACAGACCGAAACAACCGACATCCTGTTGGGCTGGCTTAAAGTTGTTTGGGCTAATGAGATCTATAAGTGTACCGAGTTTAATATTATTATATGCAAGTGTGTTTGATTTATGGACCCAATTTTCAGATCAAGTTTATGGACCAAGTTAATTTAATTAATAAACTAATTATATAAAACTATTGTCAATGCACTACAATTTAACGGGTTATATTATGCCTTCACTTATAAAAATTAAAATAAAAACTTATTTAAAACATACCAGGCTTAAGAAATGTATTAAGAAATTACACAGCAGAAAAAACACACAGCAGTGAAATGGTTAAGCCCCTCCCCTACTAACACACACACAGACAGAGACAGAGACAGAGATGTAGGTTCAAAGGGAGCATGACCAGATTCAAACAAACATATCTTACTTTCTGTGGGTCCTAGGTAATGAGTGTCAATTAGAAAGTTGTCCGGCTCGAGGAGTACAATATACATACCGATTTTTGTAACTGTAGATAAAACTAACAACCCAACTTTTGTCAAAAGGTGGCGCTACTGAGCCCTCACCACGCCCGTTTCTGAAACTTTGCACATGTCTACTGGCTAATAAATGTAATGTGTCTGAGGAGTTTCATGCAATTTGAAGCATGCTAAGGGTCTCAAAAGCATCCTAAAAGAATGGTAAAGTTTGATGCGTCGCCACGGCAACAGTTTCAAAGACATCAATAATCCATTCACAGGTCTACATCTGCCGTATGTTTACATTATACAGATGAAGTTTGAAGCAAATCGGGTTAAAATAAGAGGGTGATTTCAAAGCATTTTGAAAGTGACACACTTCCTACTGCCAGTTGGTGGCGCTATAACTTTGACACACAATAGTCACATCCATGTGATCGTCCTCTTACAGCGAACACACTCCTGAAGTTTCATCAAGATCGGTTGATGTATGCTGAAGTTAGGACACACTTCCTGTTTCACGTTTCTCACCATAATTTTGTTTCCTCGCCACAGCCAAACCGTTCGAGATATCAAAAATCCCCTCGCAATTTTTGATCCTCTATGTCTTGACTTCAGGCTGACCGAGTTTCGTTCCATGCGGATGAATGCTCTAGGAGGAGTACATTAAATTCCATTGCAAGCATTTTAAAAACAACCGTAAATATCTGACTTCCTGTTGGGCTGGGGTAAAAAGTAAAAGCGCGATGTATATATGAAACGATGAGATCGACATGTGTACCGAGTTTCATATTATTACATGCAAGCGTGTTTGATTTATGGACAAAGTGTTCAGACCCTGTTCCAGGGGGCGCTGACGAGCCGCCCTGCCGCGCCCGTGTACCAGCTTCAGCCCGGCTCTGATGGCCGCGGGTTCTGACCCGTGTGCAAAGTTTCAAGAGTTTTTGAGCATGTTAAGGACCCCAAAAGTGCCCGGATAGTCGTTAGAAAAAAAAAAAAAAAAAAAAAAAAAAATAATCCTAAGGAAAACAATAGGGCCTTCGCCCTTTCAGGGCTTGGGCCCTAAATATAGCTGCGAGCAGCGATTGCGGGCCCAAGCCGGTGGCACCGCAACCCCGGTGCCTTTAGTTACCTAAAGGCACCGGGATGGCGGTACCGCCGGCTTTGGCCCGCAATCGCTGCTCGCAGCTATATTTATATATATATATATATATATATATATATATATATATATATATATATATATATATAAGCCGGTGGCACCGCACCCTTGGTGCTTTTAGGGTTATTCTACATGACGTACAAAAACGTAACCCCCGCTTTGACTGTCAAAAAGAAGTGTGCTGAAGAGCTTGCAGCAGTGAAGGCTCTGCAAAAGTGCGGATCGAGGGCACATTTTAACCACAAAGTATGCATGAGCAACCTTCTGAAAGGTCAGGTGTACATCAAGGTCTACATCTGTACTGTGTTTACATTATAGTATGTAGGGATGCGCCGATCCGATACTCAGGATCGTTATCAGCTCCGATACTGCCATCTTTGCCGGATCGGGTATATTTACACCACTTTAATCAAACCACTCTTCTTTAAAACATTACGATGTGATTTTTTCCACATGTATTTTGTTACTCTTATTGAGCTATTTTGTCCGCATAAAAGATTCACTGCCAATCGTACGTGCTCACATCATTCTCTTTCTGTGAAAGCTGTATACTGCATTCACCAGTTTTCACTCTACAGCTATTGACCAGAGCACTGAAATTATTTCTCACTTAAACTACAATCAAATGGATTTTCCCACACATTTTGCATTAGTCCTCTGCATGGCATTTTATTATTTTCTGAGCAGCTTCAGAAGTGCATGCACACAGCCTAGAACACATGACACGCACACACAGTCACGAGAGAGGCGCGATCGAACTCTGTGTGTGTTTGTGTGTGAACAATGGAAACTCCATTTTGTTCATACAGGAAAATATTCAGACTAATGTCTTGTGGGAGCAACAGAATACATGTAACAGCATTATGTAATCAGGAAACAAAAATCCAGTAACTGTATATTATTACAGTGAGTTACATCAAAAAAAGTAATCAGATTGTAGTTACTTTTTGAAAAAGTATAAAGTACTTAAAGCCAATTAATATAAAGTGGGACCCTTTTTTATGAAATAATTTGTAACTGTATCGGAATACATTTTTTAAAGTAACCCTCCCAAGCCTGGTCTTGTGTGGACGTCGTGAAATTAGAAAATAGAGATCGTTCATTTAGTTCTTTAGCCTATATACATGTTTTTATATCCACATATTTTGTTCTAATGTCACAAATAATAATCTTAGGGTTTACTATAGCCTACATTTCACTCAAATATTTTTGTACTTTCGAGCAATAAACTGAAAGTAATGTGAATATTGCCATTCAGGGCTGGACTGGGACAAAAAATCAGCCCTGGACACTTCATCCAGACCGGCCCACTATGCAAACACACACACACACGTGCATTAATCTATGCGTGCATTAATCTGCATGTAAAATTACTGATTAGATTTTATTTACTATCACAACCAAGAAAAAACTATTAAAATAATAAACGAAGGGAATGGAAATGATTTTATAAGGCTTTATTGTAAATAACTGGTCTGAATTTATGTGCCACTTAATATTTTAATAGAATATTCTTAGGCTATACTACATATATTTCATGAAGTGCAACATCACGGTGAGGACCTACAGAAATATATATTCTGTAGCTCCTGGCAGTGATGTTTCACCTCATGAAATATAGTTTATATAATATAGCATAAGAATATTCTGTTACAATATTATGTTCACATTTATGACACAGACAGTAGATAATATTATGTTCACATTTATGACACAGACAGTATAGGCTTCTGCCAGGCACTTTCAGGGAGACAAATTGAAAAAATATGTATTTATGTGCATATTTATATGCAAAATACTCCTTTTTTCACATCAACTATGTGCTATGGTCATTAACACTAGAACTACCGGTATTCCATAACTACTACAACGACCATAGCGGTCATTCTGACCGTTCAAACTTTAACGTTCATTTGGCTGTACTGAACGTCATTTTCGTCATGTCATATCTGCATTTGAACCTTTCTCTTTAAGTTTTCCAGTGACACTTATAATTCCTGTTGTCATGTTATAATGCCATCGCCCTTAACTCTTTCCCCGCCAGCGTTTTTAAAAAAAGTTGCCAGCCACCGCCAGGGTTTTTGACGATTTTTGCTAAATTTCAATGGCCCGTTAAATATTTTCTTCCATGAATATATGAAGAAGCTATATATCAAAATAAAGATCTGAGCCTCTGCTTTTAGACAAAAAAAACTATTTTATTTTATCTTCATTTGTTCTTTTTTTATTGCCACTTGAACGGATGTAGGTTTTGTCAAAAACACAACATTTTGTACAAAAAACAGAGAAAAAGGCATTTTTATCAAACAAGTGCATTTTCCAGCAGAATACATTCAGATGTTGTTTTCTTCATATATAAAACTTTCCAAAATAAATTTAAAAAATAAATAAATGTAAAATATATCAAATTTAGGAACTGTAATTTGCTTTTGAGTGGTAAACAGAGTAACATTTCCCAGGATGTAAGGGGGCACGTCAAGTCAAGTCACATTTATTTATATAGTGCTTTTCACAGATTGCATCAAAGCAACAATGATAACATGAAAGAAGTACAACACAGATCTATTGTTAAATATTAAATATTAAATAACCCCAACTAAGCAAGCCAAAAGCACCACAACTTTTGCAGTCTCCTGCAACCCCTTACCTACACAAACTCTGCATGCACAACATGCATGCAACATGCATGCAACATGCATGCATCTCTCTCACTCACTATTTCGTCCCGATCAGATTCAGAATTATCAAATAGTGATCGGACTCCGAGACCATCAACACCTCCAGCACTTGATCAGCCATGCCATATACCTCTGCATTTGTCTTATACTTATCTGATATTATTGATATTTTGAGCTACATTCTCACAACTCCACTTCACGTTTGAGACGCGATTGCAATCTGTTTCTTTGATCAAAGAGTTGCATACTCTTTCAGAGCATGTGCGCGGGCCTTCTTTACCGTATACCACCTAAAACACGGAAACCCGGAAAATTCCGTGTTTGGCGGGGATGCGTTTTTTCTTGAAACACGGAAAATTCCGTGTTTGGCGGGGAAAGAGTTAAAACAAGCAAAATATTATATCATATTATAAAGCCAATACAAAAATATTTCCCCGACAGGTGCTGCCGAGGAAAGTTTTGCGTCAAAAATATTTTTTCACCGCACTCTCCACGTGAATAGACATGCAAAAAATCTAGGAAACGTCAAAGCTTCATACAGTAGCCTACAGCCCTGTTATACAAATACAATCAATGTGAAATCTAAAAATAAATAGATCTGCAATGTTACGATAGATGATAATAAAGATGTGGGCTCATTTGAACGGTGGAAACCCCCCGCTTCATTCACTGACGTTACGCACACACACATAGGAAAACACCGCTTCGCGTGCAGCTTCAGTCCCTCACACTACTTTGTGACATTTGGCACATGACTCCTTGATTTAATTTTTGCAGTTTCTCCTTACTTGGCACTGCCTTCATCATCTTCGTCCCGGACCGCCTACCCGACTCTCGCACCAGTTGAGTGGCTTTTGATTTCATGTTGTCGGAGCGAAATTCGCTTGCCAGTTGCGTGATGGACGCGAAACTTGCTCATTTGTGCACTTCTACAATATGTGCGTGTTGATCGCGGGAAATATAGCGGACTTATGATATTTATAATGCGTGCGGTCAAAATGACCGCCATGGCCATTCTAGGTAGAAATAGGACGCAACTGTTTTGTGTTTTGTGATTGTAATAAAATAACAGTGCCAGAATAAAATATACACATATTTAGGAAAAGTCAGAGTCCTACAGCCACATTGATTTTATTTTAACAAAGTTATTACACTGTAAATTTTAAAAACGGTCAAAATGACCGCCTTGGGAGTTCTAGTGTTAAATGGCTATCCTTTTCACTTAAGTCCAGCAAATAATTCATTTATTTTAACACATTTGGTGGCATCTGCCTCAAGTTATTGTCGTTGTTATGAAATACAGTCGTATGTTTGCATAGAATTCATTTTGAACACTATAATATTACATGCTTTCAAAATCTGAGGTAAATTATCCGTTATGGCTTGTGGCACAGTGACCTATTTTTAACTAAAAATAAATAATGTGTACTCATAACCAGTGTAATTTCTTCATTCTGTCAGCCGCGACATCGCAGAAATAGGAACCGTTTCTAAATTAGAAACTTCGCATGTCGCCGTCGCGTCTGGTTAGGACAAAAACTCTGATTTACATGGAAAAGATACCTTTTTTCGCGTGTCGCGGCGTCGTGTGTAGTTAGGACATATTGTACTGTAACGGTAGTCGATACGCGTTCTTCTGATCATTAAAAAGAATGAGGTTATATTGACAGATGAATAGGCTACGCTCAGTTTATCAAATACGCTCAGTTTATTAAATGTCTCTTGCAAACTATGAAGAGACAATGATGAATCAATACACACTGACATGGCGATGCTGGACTGATTCTTTATTTACACCATCATACAGTAATTTTGTCGGTTGTTTATTACAGATATTAGCATGCATTTTATTGATCATCAGCTAATTTCATCAATAGACATCAATAAGAGAGAGTGGCAACAGCCCTTGTAAGAGTCAAGAGATCATTTCTTTCTTTACTTGAAGATGATTGTGTAGATGATTAAGCGTCTCTGACTTACTTTCACTTTTATTTGCGATGTTTGCACGTTGGTTTAACGCTCAGCTGCTGCTTATCTGCGGTGGTGATGCGTGTCGCAGTAGCGCCGACATGTCTGACTATAACAGCCTGTAAACGCTCTCACTCGTTTATTTTTTAGCATTTTTGGGAGGAGTAAAATATACATGTGTGATATCAACAACCAGATTGCGTTTACACGTAAAGATCCGAACACAATGCGAGCCAGACTACCTCCAGATGGTCAGGCAAATCGATCACAATCCGATCACAACGTAATACCTTGCATTGATATTTCTTTTTTATTATCCGGATAACTTATCTGGATACAGATCGCATTTTAATACCAGGTGTAGGGGTCTCAGAGACGAGACCGGCGAGAAACTTCACGAGACCTGCGGAATGCCTCCACAGGGCGGGGAGATACTATACACTGCCTATGGGAGCGGCCGCTTCTCCGCTCTTGATTCCGATTGGCCAGTGTCAGACAGTCAGACCTGTCAGTCTCGCAGCTGGACCAAGTTTATGGACCAAGTTAATTTAATTAATAAACTAATTATATAAAACTATTGTCAATGCACTACAATTTAACTGGTTATATTATGCATTCACTTATAAAAATTAAAATAAAAACTTATTTAAAACATACCAGGCTTAAGAAATGTATTAAGAAATTACACAGCAGAAAAAAACACACAGCACTGAAATGGTTAAGTTAAGCCCCTCCCCCTACTAACACACACACAGAGAGAGACAGAGATGTAGGCTCAAAGGGAGCATGACCAGATTCAAACAAACATATCTTACTTTCTGTGGGTCCTAGTTAAAGAGTGTCAATTAGAAAGTTGTCCGGCTTGAGGAGTACAATATACATACTGATTTTTGTAACTGTAGATAAAACTAACAACCCAACTTTTGTCAAAAGGTGGCGCTACTGAGCCCTCACCACGCCCGTTTCTGAAACTTTGCACATGTCTACTGGCTAATACATGTGATGTGTCTGAGGAGTTTCATGCAATTTGAAGCATGCTAAGGGTCTCAAAAGCATCCTAAAAGAATTGGAAAGTTTGATGCGTCACCACGGCAACAGTTTCAAAGATATTAAGAATCCATTCACAGGTCTACATCTGCCGTATATTTACATTATACAGATGAAGTTTGAAGCAAATCGGGTTAAAATAAGAGGGTGATTTCAAAGCATTTTGAAAGTGACACACTTCCTGCTGCCAGTTGGTGGCGCTATAACTTTGACACACAATAGTCACATCCATGTGATCGTCCTCTTACGGCGAACACACTCCTGAAGTTTCATCAAGATCAGTTAATGTATGCTGAAGTTAGGACACACTTCCTGTTTCACGTTTCTCACCATAATTTTGTTTCCTCGCCACAGCCAAACCGTTCGAGATATCAAAAATCCCCTCGCAATTTTTGATCGTCTATGTCTTGACTTCAGGCTGACCGAGTTTCGTTCCATGCGGATGAATGCTCTAGGAGGAGTACATTAAATTCCATTGCAAGCATTTTAAAAAAAACCGTAAATATCTGACTTCCTGTTGGGCTGGGGTAAAAAGTAAAAGTGCGATGAATATATGAAACGATGAGATCGACATGTGTACCGAGTTTCATATTATTACATGCAAGCGTGTTTGATTTATGGACAAAGTGTTCAGACCCTGTTCCAGGGGGCGCTGACGAGCCGCCCTGCCACGCCCGGGTACCAGCTTCAGCCCGGCTCTGATGGCCGCGGGTTCTGACCCGTGTGCAAAGTTTCAAGAGTTTTTGAGCATGTTAAGGGCCCCAAAAGTGCCCGGATAGTCGTTAGAAAAAAAAAAAAAAAAAAAAAAAAAAAAAATAATCCTAAGGAAAACAATAGGGCCTTCGCCCTTTCAGGGCTTGGGCCCTAAATATAGCTGCGAGCAGCGATTGCGGGCCCAAGCCGGTGGCACCGCAACCCCGGTGCCTTTAGTTACCTAAAGGCACCGGGATGGCGGTACCGCCGGCTTTGGCCCGCAATCGCTGCTCGCAGCTATATTTATATATATATATATATATATATATATATATATATATATATATATATAAAGCCGGTGGCACCGCCACCTTGGTGCTTTTAGGGTTATTCTACATGACGTGCAAAAACATAACCCCCGCTTTGACTGTCAAAAAGAAGTGTGCTGAAGGGCTTGTTTATGTGTCACTTAATATTCTAATAGAAAATTCTTAGGCTATACTACATATATTTCATGAAGTGCAACATCACGGTGAGGACCTACAGAAATATATATTCTGTAGCTCCTGGCAGTGATGTTTCACCTCATGAAATATAGTTTATATAATATAGCATAAGAATATTCTGTTACAATATTATGTTCACATTTATTACACAGACAGTAGATAATATTATGTTCACATTTATGACACAGACAGTATAGGCTTCTGCCAGGCACTTTCAGGGATACAAATTGAAAAAATATGTATTTATGTGCATATTTATATGCAAAATACTCATTTTTTCACATCAACTATGTGCTATGGTCATTAAATGGCTTTCCTTTTCACTTAAGTCCAGCAATTAATTCATTTATTTTAACACATTTGGTGGCATCTGCCTCAAGTTATCGTTGTTATGAAATACAGTCGTATGTTTGCATAGAATTCATTTTGAACACTATAATATTACATGCTTTCAAAATCTGAGGTAAATTATCCGTTATGGCTTGTGGCACAGTGACCTATTTTTAACTAAAAATAAATAATGTGTACTCATAACCAGTGTAATTTCTTCATTCTGTCAGCCGCGACGTCGCAGAAATAGGAACGTTTCTAAATTAGAAACTTCGCATGTCGCCGTCGCGTCTGGTTAGGACAAAAACTCTGATTTACATGGAAAAGATACCTTCTATCGCGTGTCGCGGAGTCGTGTGTAGTTAGGACACGGTGTAAGCGGCCGCTTCTCAGGTCTAGAATCTGAACTTGATTCCGATTGGCCAGTGTCAGACAGTCAGACCTGTCAGTCTCTTAGCTCGCGTCAGCTTCATGCGGCTTCATGAGAGAGACGCATAAGTCCGGAATTGGACAATTTAACAATATACTTACGATAGAATATATTTACAATTAATAATGATTTAAAAACAAAATACATAACGCGCCGGGCCGCCGGCCCAACCAGACCGCGGCCCACCGGGAATCTCCCGGTAGTCCCGATGGCCAGTACATGCCTGATTTAGTATCTTTAATATATCGTCGCTGCCCGATGAAACTCACGTATGTCCAAAACGGTTACTTTTCAGGAAGTGGAAAAAAACATGTTATTTCAAAAGCAGCTGAACGTAGCATTCTCATGCTTGGCACAACATCTTTAAATGTAACCATATTCTTGCCAGTGTCATGATATAATCCATATTTGACCCAAAATCGAGTTTAAATGGACATACATGCATATTGTACTGTAACGGTGGTCGATACGCGTTCTTCCGATCATTAAAAAGAATGAGGTTAGCCTATATATATTGATAGATGAATAGGCTACGCTCAGTTTATCAAATACGCTCAGTTTATTAAATGTCTCTTGCAAACTATGAAGAGACAACCCAGCAAGCAATAGCCCTCATTTCACCGTCTAGGTTAAATAGAGACCCGATATAGTCCGGCTATGTGTAACCCACTTCTAGCCAAAATAACATTGAATCATGGCTAAATGTATTTTTTCCAAAATAACTTGCAAAATGTATTATATTCCATCATGTAAGCAAAGTCAACTGTGATTACAAGGTGTTTGGTTTGATTTCTTTGACATTTTCTATGTGTAGGCTGTGTGAAGACGCGATCTAGCTCGTATAGTCTGTCCGGCTATTTATAGCCCACTTCTAGTCGAAACTGATTAATTGTCGTTTTAATGAATTGTTGGGCAGGCAACGCATGAGATAGTTGATATCCCATCATGTTCGCATTGGTAAACATATCTACAAGGTGCCAGTGTCATATCATGACATGGTCGATTTGTAGTCACGATCCTCTGAATTGGATGGGCTATGTGCAGTCTGCTTTTAGCCCACTGGCGAAATCGAGGCAATCAGTGGTCTACGTTTAACGGCTTGGCTATAGCCCTGATTTAGACCAGCGATTAGTAGGCTATTGCCAAAATAAATCTTAAAATTGTTTTCTTGTTTTTCACCCACGCAGCTTCATGTTTGCTGTCACAGTCACACATTAATTAAAAATCTACGGTTTTATTTGACTGTTTTATTATTTTAAATTAAATAAAAATGCAATTACATTTCTCAACCGCTAGATGGCAACAGCCCTACTGAGACATGACTGCTGACAACGCGAGTCTTGATAGCACAGATCACCGGTCACGCGATCGACCATTCTCAAATATTTTAAACGAGGCAGAGCATTGCATTCAGCTGACGGTCGACGACAACAGGTAAAATACATTCCCACTTTTGTCTTTTAAGCATCTGTGTTTTCATTTTGACGTGTTAATTTTTTAGATAAATTATTTGTTATCATGTGTTGTTGGAATCGTGACATTTTAGCGGGTGTGTCATGGTACATGCACGTGTAGGCCTAACGTTACTGAATCCAAAGCTGTAAACATGAAACACATGCAATCTATTATAAAGTGTTATGAAATCCACAATTATATTTGGCTCTTTTCTTTAGATCATTGTGATATAAAAATAGCATTTCCTCACTAAATCTCTTGTCTTTGACAAAGTCCATCATTTATATAATTATAAAATTAAATTTGTCTGAACATTGGCTTGTTGGAGAGCATAAGCTAATAGAGTAGAATAATGTTTGTTATTGTACAAGCAAAGTAAGATGAAGTCTCATTCAAAATGCCTTCATTAATTCAAGTTTGAAACTTTCAAATTAATTTTATAATACAGCATAAAAATACAAATGATTGGCTATATAAAATAAGCAAATCTAAAAAGTATCCGCCAGTATATCAATAATGCAAATAGCTCCGATGTGCATTAAAACCTAAACAGAACACAAGAACACACACACACACACACAAAACGTACATGTACTTTCAACAATGCTTTTCTTGTGCTAATTATTTTATTCTTATTTGGCAGATGCTGTGATGACCAACTTCCCAGCAGCAACAGAGTTTTCTATTTTATTATCTTAAGTTGTTCATGTTAAAATAATTTTATATTTTTAATTTTAATATTGGTGTGGTAATTTTTATGTTTTGAAGTTACGTAATGTTGTTCTTTTGCTAAATAAAGCCTTTTATATATGTTTTTTTTTTTGGAATGGCTTGTTATTTATGTGAACCTGTTATATTTGAGTGAAAAGAATCTTTTAACCATTTTGTTGTCTATTGCATGTATATGTAGTCGTTTAATAGTTGTCTAATTGATGACTAGTCTATTCTTGGGCTACATTTAGACGTCTATTAGATTTTCACTGACAGCCCAAATTTAGCCTTGTTTTAGCCTAGACCCATATGCACTGCCTATTAGACGTATAAATGTAGTCGTTCAATAGCCGTCTAATTGTTGACTATAGTCTATTCTTGGGCTATGGTTAGATGTCTATTCTTGGGCTATGGTTAGACGTCTATTAGATTTTCACTGACAGCCCAAATTTAGCCTTGATTTAGCCTAGACGTCTGGGCTATGTTTTGACGGCTATTAGACGTCTTTTGGACGTAAAATTGCTTGCTGGGAATGATGAATCAATACACACTGACATGGCGATGCTGGACTGATTCTTTATTTACACCATCATACAGTAATTTTGTCGGTTGTTTATTACAGATATTAGCATGCATTTTATTGATCATCAGCTAATTTCATCAATAGATATCAATAAGAGAGAGTGGCAACAGCCCTGGTAAGAGTCAAGAGATCATTTCTTTCTTTACTTGAAGATGAATGTGTAGATGATTAAGCGTCTCTGACTTACTTTCACTTTTATTTGCGATGTTTGCACGTTGGTTTGACGCTCAGCTGCTGCTCATCTGCGGCGGTGATGCGTGTCGCAGCGCCGTCATTTCTGACTATAACATAGCCTGTAAACGCTCTCACTCGTTTATGTTTTAGCATTTTTGGGAGGAGTAAAATATACATGTGTGATATCAACAACCAGATTGCGTTTACACGTAAAGATCCGAACACAATGCGAGCCAGACTACCTCCAGATGGTCAGGCATATCGATCACAATCCGATCACAACGTAATACCTTGCATTAACATTTCTTTTTTATTATCCGGATAACTTATCTGGATACAGATCGCATTTTAATACCAGGTGTAGGGGTCTCAGAGACTAGACCGGCGAGAAACTTCACGAGACCAGCGGAAAGCCTCCACAGGGCGGGGAGATACTATACTGCCTATGGGAGCGGCCGCTTCTCCGCTCTTGATTCCGATTGGCCAGTGTCAGACAGTCAGACCTGTCAGTCTCTCAGCTCGCGTCCGCTTCATGCGGCTTCATGAGAGAGACGCAGAAGTCCGGAATTGGATGATTTAACAAATACTTACGATAGAATATATTTACAATTAATAATGATTTAAAAACAAAATACATAACGCGCCGGGCCGCCGGCCAAACCAGACCGCGGCCCACCGGGAATCTCCCGGTAGTCCCGATGGCCAGTACATATGCCTGATTTAGTATCTTTAATATATTTTCATAATTTTGAAGAAGTTTGGTGTGGGAATAATTAAAAATTACTTAAGAGGGGGGAAATAAAAATGTAAAGGCTGGTTTTGCAAAACATTCACATACAGTACAGACCGAAACAACCGACATCCTGTTGGGCTGGCTTAAAGTTGTTTGGGATAATGAGATCTATAAGTGTACCGAGTTTAATATTATTATATGCAAGTGTGTTTGATTTATGGACCCAATTTTCAGATCAAGTTTATGGACCAAGTTAATTTAATTAATAAACTAATTATATAAAACTATTGTCAATGCACTACAATTTAACGGGTTATATTATGCCTTCACTTATAAAAATTAAAATAAAAACTTATTTAAAACATACCAGGCTTAAGAAATGTATTAAGAAATTACACAGCAGAAAAAACACACAGCAGTGAAATGGTTAAGCCCCTCCCCTACTAACACACACACAGACAGAGACAGAGACAGAGATGTAGGTTCAAAGGGAGCATGACCAGATTCAAACAAACATATCTTACTTTCTGTGGGTCCTAGGTAATGAGTGTCAATTAGAAAGTTGTCCGGCTCGAGGAGTACAATATACATACCGATTTTTGTAACTGTAGATAAAACTAACAACCCAACTTTTGTCAAAAGGTGGCGCTACTGAGCCCTCACCACGCCCGTTTCTGAAACTTTGCACATGTCTACTGGCTAATAAATGTAATGTGTCTGAGGAGTTTCATGCAATTTGAAGCATGCTAAGGGTCTCAAAAGCATCCTAAAAGAATGGTAAAGTTTGATGCGTCGCCACGGCAACAGTTTCAAAGACATCAATAATCCATTCACAGGTCTACATCTGCCGTATGTTTACATTATACAGATGAAGTTTGAAGCAAATCGGGTTAAAATAAGAGGGTGATTTCAAAGCATTTTGAAAGTGACACACTTCCTACTGCCAGTTGGTGGCGCTATAACTTTGACACACAATAGTCACATCCATGTGATCGTCCTCTTACAGCGAACACACTCCTGAAGTTTCATCAAGATCGGTTGATGTATGCTGAAGTTAGGACACACTTCCTGTTTCACGTTTCTCACCATAATTTTGTTTCCTCGCCACAGCCAAACCGTTCGAGATATCAAAAATCCCCTCGCAATTTTTGATCCTCTATGTCTTGACTTCAGGCTGACCGAGTTTCGTTCCATGCGGATGAATGCTCTAGGAGGAGTACATTAAATTCCATTGCAAGCATTTTAAAAACAACCGTAAATATCTGACTTCCTGTTGGGCTGGGGTAAAAAGTAAAAGCGCGATGTATATATGAAACGATGAGATCGACATGTGTACCGAGTTTCATATTATTACATGCAAGCGTGTTTGATTTATGGACAAAGTGTTCAGACCCTGTTCCAGGGGGCGCTGACGAGCCGCCCTGCCGCGCCCGTGTACCAGCTTCAGCCCGGCTCTGATGGCCGCGGGTTCTGACCCGTGTGCAAAGTTTCAAGAGTTTTTGAGCATGTTAAGGACCCCAAAAGTGCCCGGATAGTCGTTAGAAAAAAAAAAAAAAAAAAAAAAAAAATAATCCTAAGGAAAACAATAGGGCCTTCGCCCTTTCAGGGCTTGGGCCCTAAATATAGCTGCGAGCAGCGATTGCGGGCCCAAGCCGGTGGCACCGCAACCCCGGTGCCTTTAGTTACCTAAAGGCACCGGGATGGCGGTACCGCCGGCTTTGGCCCGCAATCGCTGCTCGCAGCTATATTTATATATATATATATATATATATATATATATATATATATATATATATATATATATATATATATATATATATATATATAAAGCCGGTGGCACCGCACCCTTGGTGCTTTTAGGGTTATTCTACATGACGTACAAAAACGTAACCCCCGCTTTGACTGTCAAAAAGAAGTGTGCTGAAGAGCTTGCAGCAGTGAAGGCTCTGCAAAAGTGCGGATCGAGGGCACATTTTAACCACAAAGTATGCATGAGCAACCTTCTGAAAGGTCAGGTGTACATCAAGGTCTACATCTGTACTGTGTTTACATTATAGTATGTAGGGATGCGCCGATCCGATACTCAGGATCGTTATCAGCTCCGATACTGCCATCTTTGCCGGATCGGGTATATTTACACCACTTTAATCAAACCACTCTTCTTTAAAACATTACGATGTGATTTTTTCCACATGTATTTTGTTACTCTTATTGAGCTATTTTGTCCGCATAAAAGATTCACTGCCAATCGTACGTGCTCACATCATTCTCTTTCTGTGAAAGCTGTATACTGCATTCACCAGTTTTCACTCTACAGCTATTGACCAGAGCACTGAAATTATTTCTCACTTAAACTACAATCAAATGGATTTTCCCACACATTTTGCATTAGTCCTCTGCATGGCATTTTATTATTTTCTGAGCAGCTTCAGAAGTGCATGCACACAGCCTAGAACACATGACACGCACACACAGTCACGAGAGAGGCGCGATCGAACTCTGTGTGTGTTTGTGTGTGAACAATGGAAACTCCATTTTGTTCATACAGGAAAATATTCAGACTAATGTCTTGTGGGAGCAACAGAATACATGTAACAGCATTATGTAATCAGGAAACAAAAATCCAGTAACTGTATATTATTACAGTGAGTTACATCAAAAAAAGTAATCAGATTGTAGTTACTTTTTGAAAAAGTATAAAGTACTTAAAGCCAATTAATATAAAGTGGGACCCTTTTTTATGAAATAATTTGTAACTGTATCGGAATACATTTTTTAAAGTAACCCTCCCAAGCCTGGTCTTGTGTGGACGTCGTGAAATTAGAAAATAGAGATCGTTCATTTAGTTCTTTAGCCTATATACATGTTTTTATATCCACATATTTTGTTCTAATGTCACAAATAATAATCTTAGGGTTTACTATAGCCTACATTTCACTCAAATATTTTTGTACTTTCGAGCAATAAACTGAAAGTAATGTGAATATTGCCATTCAGGGCTGGACTGGGACAAAAAATCAGCCCTGGACACTTCATCCAGACCGGCCCACTATGCAAACACACACACACACGTGCATTAATCTATGCGTGCATTAATCTGCATGTAAAATTACTGATTAGATTTTATTTACTATCACAACCAAGAAAAAACTATTAAAATAATAAACGAAGGGAATGGAAATGATTTTATAAGGCTTTATTGTAAATAACTGGTCTGAATTTATGTGCCACTTAATATTTTAATAGAATATTCTTAGGCTATACTACATATATTTCATGAAGTGCAACATCACGGTGAGGACCTACAGAAATATATATTCTGTAGCTCCTGGCAGTGATGTTTCACCTCATGAAATATAGTTTATATAATATAGCATAAGAATATTCTGTTACAATATTATGTTCACATTTATGACACAGACAGTAGATAATATTATGTTCACATTTATGACACAGACAGTATAGGCTTCTGCCAGGCACTTTCAGGGAGACAAATTGAAAAAATATGTATTTATGTGCATATTTATATGCAAAATACTCCTTTTTTTCACATCAACTAATGTGCTATGGTCATTAACACTAGAACTACCGGTATTCCATAACTACTACAACGACCATAGCTGGTCATTCTGACCGTTCAAACTTTAACGTTCATTTGGCTGTACTGAACGTCATTTTCGTCATGTCATATCTGCATTTGAACCTTTCTCTTTAAGTTTTCCAGTGACACTTATAATTCCTGTTGTCATGTTATAATGCCATCGCCCTTAACTCTTTCCCCGCCAGCGTTTTATAAAAAGTTGCCAGCCACCGCCAGGGTTTTTGACGATTTTTGCTAAATTTCAATGGCCCGTTAAATATTTTCTTCCATGAATATATGAAGAAGCTATATATCAAAATAAAGATCTGAGCCTCTGCTTTTAGACAAAAAAAACTATTTTATTTTATCTTCATTTGTTCTTTTTTTATTGCCACTTGAACGGATGTATGGTTTTGTCAAAAACACAACATTTTGTACAAAAAACAGAGAAAAAGGCATTTTTATCAAACAAGTGCATTTTTCCAGCAGAATACATTCAGATGTTGTTTTCTTCATATATAAAACTTTCCAAATAAATTTAAAAAATAAATAAATGTAAAATATATCAAATTTAGGAACTGTAATTTGCTTTTGAGTGGTAAACAGAGTAACATTTCCCAGGATGTAAGGGGGCACGTCAAGTCAAGTCACATTTTATTTATATAGTGCTTTTCACAGATTGCATCAAAGCAACAATGATAACATGAAAGGAAGTACAACACAGATCTATTGTTAAATATTAAATATTAAATAACCCCAACTAAGCAAGCCAAAAGCACCACAACTTTTGCAGTCTCCTGCAACCCCTTACCTACACAAACTCTGCATGCACAACATGCATGCAACATGCATGCAACATGCATGCATCTCTCTCACACTCACTATTTCGTTCCCGATCAGATTCAGAATTATCAAATAGTGATCGGACTCCGAGACCATCAAACACCTCCAGCACTTGATCAGCCATGCCATATACCTCTGCATTTGTCTTATACTTATCTGAA